>JARHVA010001894.1:2180000-2795000 GCA_037957365.1 Torreya grandis | reverse complement strand
TTTTTTTAATTCTCATTTTCTAATCTACTAGCCTACCACACCCCAATGGACCTCAGCTCTACTGTGAGGCCAAATGTAGAGTTTGAGCTTTGACTAGAAGAAGGAGATGTGATTTCAATCATGTCTTTTAGTGTGATTTTAATTTTAAGAATATTTTTTCCTTTTTGTATCATTGCCTTTTGTTTAAATGATTTGGATTTTAAATGGTTTTATGGATTTTATGATTCCTCATCCATATGAACTTGGAATGACCAATCATGAGAGATAGAGTGATATACATGAATGAACTTTAGGCTTAGGCTAAATGAAGCTAAGTAACCAAAGACAAGATTGACTAGGACACTTAGGCTGAACAACGAACCATCATGTGATCTCAAGTCTCAACCATGTATATGCTTAGTTTGAAAAAAGGGAAAGAAATGGAATAAGGAGATCCAAAGTGGACTGGTATAAGGAAAGTATAATGAGATGAATTATTTTCTAATTGATCACATGGTAATAGGAAAGGACTAAATGGAACCAAGTTTTTATAACCAATTCACAATAATAATTAGACATAAAAAATATAGATAAGAAAGCAAAAAATCATAAAGACACAAGAAAGGAATGTGAAATAAAGGAAGAAGGAAAAAGAGAGCAATGATAAAGAAAGACATCTAAAACATAAATGATAGTATGAGAAATATAGAATGTAAAAGTAGAATCACTATGTAAGATAAATAAGAATTTGACACAATGTCAAATGATATAATAGATAGATAAAGTAGAATCACTATGTAAGATAAATAAGAATTTGACACAATGTCAAATGATATAATAGATAGATAAAGATAATATTAGAGCATAAATCTAATCCAAATGTAAATGTAAAATCACCATGCATGTGCTCATAAATACTAATAATTCTACCCACACACATTATCCAAAACATTGGATATATCTCTATGAAGCTAGACATGAACTACTGCTAATATCTCATTTATCTCAAGTGAGAACTGGGAAAATACCTCTCATCTAATCTCCTCCATAGAAAAAGTAGGAATGATGAATGAATCACGTTGAGGAGGGAAATCATGCAAGGGATGCTCAAGAGATTTCATGGGAGTGAGCTCTATGAGAGATGTAAGAATCATTGATGGAGAAAGATCCACAGGTGAGGGAAGGTCCTTAGGTGAAGGAAGATCCACAGGTGAAGGAGTCACGGGTAGAGGCACTGAAGGTGATGAAGGGACCAAAAGAGGGGATGGAACCATGGGAGAATAATGAGAAGCCTTCTTACAGGAATGACCTATGGGAAGAATGAAAGAAGGTCTAAGAATATCTATAAGGTGATCCTTAAGGTGTTAGTAAAGGATGCAATAATGATCGGTGTGATGGGTGCCACATTGGTGCCACAGAAAATACACCTCACCATACTTAGGTATATATTCAAGAAGTACCTTCAGGGGAGGCATGGTCTTGTCTAAAGGCTAAAAGAAATAAGGACAAAGTATCAATATATTTTCATAACTTGGGATAATGGGTGGATGAATGATTATCTGTTCCATGGAAGTAACATCTATGCTTGTGAGTGGTCTTAGTAGAAACACTCATGAGAGGAGGTGTAATAGGAATGGAAAGAGCTAGAGAAGACTCATTAGCCTATTTGGTTGGAAACAAATCCATCTTAGGCAAAATAATCAAACCATAACCAAGGGAGGGTGGTGGTGGGGAGGGAACTATATCAATCTAAATGAAAGGAGTGATGGGATCAGAAGGAGGGATAGACTTAGAAATAATAGAAGTAGGAATAGGCTCAACTATAGTGGGAGTAGGAATGGGATCAACTATAGTGGGAGTAGGAATGGGATCAACTATAGTAGGAACATGAATGGGTTTGAAAGTGGGTTCCACTATGAGAGGGGTGATATCTATAGAAGGCCTAACAAGGGTCACACTCATCTTAGGGGTAAACTAACTATGATGGTCAAGGTACTTAGCAAAGTGGTAAGGCCCAATCATAACATGATTCATGAGCATAATCCTATGAGGATCCTAAGAAATTGGAGATATCAGTGTCATATCTACCTTGAGATAAAGAGGAAAAATACTAAAATTATGAACTACAAATGAGGGAAGATGGGAAGATGTCCAAAAATACTCAAACAAAGAAGAATGATAATGAATAATCTTGACATTACAGGCTTGTACAAGACCACTTAAGAATGTATCATCTAAGGAATAACCGTCATCAAAATTTGGCGCGTGAAGGTCAATGCTGTAAGTAGGGATGACCTTATCATCTGGTGAAGTGTGGTGAATAGAATGTCAAGTCTTGGTCAAGATAACAATAATTTCATTGCAAGGAGGTTTACGAGAATAAGGTTACAAAGAATACAAAAGTTACGAGATGAGATGAGGTAAGAGATTGAAAGTTTTAATATTTAGTTTAATCTCATCAAGCTCATCATCAAAGTCTAAGAGGTTAAGAGGGATATTTCCAATGAGTTTGAGATGCCCATTGTAACCTCTAATGGAATTAACAAGGAAATTGAGCCTTTGAGACTCACATAATGAAACACTAGGTAAAGGTTCAAGAGTAGGAATTTTGAAGACACCATTGTCTTAGAATTGTTCAAAATTCTAAGGGTTAGTATCACCTTGAATCCTATAAATGGCTCCATTATGAGGGAATTTAATGCATTGGTGGGTAGAAGAAGCAACTACTCTCATATGGTGAGTCCATAACATACCAAGAAAAAGCTTCTAAGAGAGAGGAAAAATCACATGGATAGTGACAAGTGGGATGGTAATGGGAAGCCACACATAACCTAGAAGAGGAATTTGACTTATATCATATCCTTGGCATGTGCTAAGTGTGGAATTTAGATTATATTATAAATATCCAAGGGTCTTAATGAAATCAAGAGAGGTAACACAGGTGCCAGGACTCTCATCAATAAATGTACACTTGACTTGGATATCACCTATTTGGACACTAATGGATAAAGGGGGATCATCCACATGAAGTAGAATATCATTGATAATCATAGAAGAAATAGGAAATTTTAAAGAAAGAGAAGTGTCTATTGTTTCATAAACATGGATGGACATCTCTTCACATTGTTTTAATATACTATCCTCAATCTAGATAAGACTGCTTCATGTCCTACTAGAGGAGGATAAGGGATGTTCATCTTGAACAAGAGTTTCATAAGATTGTTTTTATGACATGGAGTGGTACTCATAAGCTCAAGGAATGAAATTTGGGATGGGAGATTAGTGAGATCCATAATGGGATCCCACTCATCATAACCCATAAGAAGTTTGTTAGATATATGTGCATAATGATTAAGAAGGCCTGAGAAGGAGGAATCAAAGTGCATTGGAATTTTTGTCAATAAGAAGGAGAAGGTTTAGAACCAGTTTTTAAATTGTATTAAGAAGATGAAATAGTTGGTTCAATTTGGTTTTTAGAGTTGGTAGAAGAAGTGTTAGTAGAGGCTTGATTATCATTATTGTTAGAAGATGGAGGAATGGTAGAAATAGAATGAGAAGTATTATCCAAGAGAGAATTGGGAATTAGATTGTCAAAGGTTATAAGGTCATCTTTCCCAAATCATTTAAATGAGTTGGAGAATAATATTGGATAACATGAAATGTTCAAGACAAGGGAGGAGTGTAGATGGGTTGAGGATCAATGAAAGCAATAACCCTTCACATATTATTCATGTTAACCACATTCTCTTTAGAAGTGGGGTCAACAAGAATTTATACATTTTTGGTGGAAGGGTTGGGCTTATCTTAGATGTATTGATTAGGTTGATGATTAGGAAGAGGGTATTTATAGATAAATAAATGAGCATTAGCTTGATTTAAGGCTTGAGTTTTAGTATGAGATTCATGAGCCTTGAAAGTAATATCATAGGCTTGTTGACATTTTTGAATGCTAGAATCATGATCAAAATTAGGACCAAGAAGAAAATTCATAGATAAATTACAGAGCTGCCTACATGTCTCATGAGAATGACCCCAACTAGTGTGAAACCAACAAAATTTGTTAGGATCATACCAATATTTCATAGAATGAGTAGGGTCAAGTTCTTATGGAAGAGGCCTAGGTAGATGCTTAAGTGATTTAGCTGAGGATATTGGTTTGTGAATGTTAATGTTATTTGGTGAAGATAAATGAGGATTGATATATTTTTGAGAAGGGTGAGCTAGTTTCAAATATTGGTTAGGAATGATAGCTTAAACAGTGTGAATAGTGTCATAAGAGTATGTGACACCATAATTGGTAGCATTATGATTTTTATTCTCAAGTAAGAGATGAGGATTTTCATAAGGTTGGGGTGGCTTGAATTGATGCATAAGGAAATATTGATGTTTATCTTGGTCAATAGCCTCCTCTAAATTACATGGAGAGAGAGTGTGGACCCGATATTGTAAATTGGGAAAAAGAGCATTAATGAAGAGATGTAAAGGTTATCATCAGTCATGTTATGTTCACACTTGTTTGACAAAGTTTTCCACCTTTTAACAAAAGCTTGAGTAGTTTCATTTTCAATCTATTTAAAATTTATGAAGTGGTCCAAAGTATTTTCTAGAAGATCACTAGTTTGAAATTATTGAACTAATGCATTCACTAAATATTCCAAATTAGAAATGGAATGAGTTCTAAGTTGATTGTACAAGTCTAAGGCATCACCCATGAAGGTTTTGGATAAGATCTTGGTAGCCAAAAAGGTGTTCAATTTGACCCAATCCTTATAAATATTTCCAAATGTTTTAAGATGAAGGGTAGGATCAGTTGATCCATTATAAAAAATTGTAGGGGTGATACCTCCTATATAAATATTAGTAATTTAAATGGTAAGAGGCTCATTTTGAATATGTTTAATGGTTTTTTTGACCAAAGAAGGTTGAGGGATGAGATTGCCTTGGGAATCTCAAAGAGGAGGGGGAAAATTTTGGTTATGCATGCCCCAAGTCATTGGTTGAGGATGAGTTTGAAGATGGAGAAGATGATTTTTCATTCTCATCATTTGATTTTTGTTATGAGCTTGAAAGGTATTCATTTGATGAAGTGTTTATAACAATAGTTGGTGGGTTTGATCGGGATTATTTGAAGAATTAGAGTTAGTATTGTAATTGGTATTAGTGGCTTGGGTACCACTATTGATGTTGATAAGAGCTTGAGAGGAACTATGAGAATGTGAAGCACTAGTGCCAAAATTTTATTGTGTAGAAAAATATGGATTAGTGAAGGGATGAGAAGAAGAAACACAAAATCATTATTACCTTGGGTAGAAAAAAATACACTAGTGGAAGGATTAAAGATAACGAATCTTGTAAGAGGCCCACTAGATGTAGAACCTACCATGTTAGTGGATATACTAGGCATGGAGGTAAAGAGGTTAAAGAGGAAACATTCATGGTATGAGAAGGGGTCATAATCAAGGGAAGAGGTTGAGATTCAAAAGAAGTGGTACCTCCAAATCCATTTGAGAATGTGGGAGTAGGTGAATGAGGCTCTTTGAAATGACCACTAATCATAAGATGGTAAATGGTAGAGAGGTATACTATAATTTGGGTTGGTATTCTATGGAAAAGAGAGGATTACATTGTGAATAGGTATTAGGATGGGTCCCATAGTTCATTGTATGAGTGGCTATGTGAACATTACTTTCATCTAAGAGAGTATCCCTACTCTGCATATGGGAGACCTTATGAGGGTTGGTAAAACTCATCATGTTTGTTGAATTTAACTTAGTTTTGTCTTAAAACAAAAAATTTATGATGAAGGATAAGGACTAAAAATAAGTAGGAGAAACGCAAAATCAAGGAAACAACGGATGGCAAAAATAATATAGGGTCAAATGGGTTGAAAAGTATAAAAAATAGGGCCTACAAATAGTATAGGGTCAACTGAGTTAATCTAGTATAATAAATAGAGGCTACAAAAGTGTATAGGGTTGACTAGGTCCATCCAGTATAATAGACAAGGAAACTTAGAAGGTCTATAAGAGATTTTGTCGATTGAAATGACCATGCAATGAAACAAGAATAAAATTACAAGTAATTAGAAAATCAAGAAATGAAGGGGAAAAAACAATCAATTGGATCAATGGGGTTGATCCAATTGAGGCACACAACACAAATCCTTGCACAAATGCTAGCCAATGCAAGTTTTTGCAATAAAAAATACAATTAAGCAAAGAGAAAGAAATCAACTTGAAAAGTAAAATCTAACTAGATGGTCAACCTAAATTTTTTTATTACTTATTAGAGTATAAGTTTAAATGTGATGGGAAGTTGGATGTAAGTAAGGAACTATAAATCAATCTAAGGATGGTTTCAGGATGTTTGGGCTGAAAGGGATTTGTATTGGTAATGGTACAGGCTTGGTATTGGGGCCTACCCCCTCACTTCACATACCACAGTGATAAAGGTGTTAGGTGCTTATAAAAAATATATAATTAACCACGTATTTATACCTGGATAGAAAACCAAGTTGGATTCCCCCTTGGTGATGAAATCCAAGTAGGTTGGCCTTGGGTAGATAATTGTTAAAGTGCTTGTTAAATATTTTGTGATTTTATCATGTCCACATAAAATAGAAAATAGTGAAACTAAACAATAACTTGAAAACCACCTAATTAGACTATGTTTTCTATTCTGAGCATGCAAGCAATACAAAATGAAAGTGTGAGATTAATTACTAGCATATAAAGGTTAATTCTAATTTTGAAACATAGTACAATGTTGATATAGTTGACAATGTATGTATAAAATATAAAATAAGGTTGACAGTGTCACATCTGTACTATGGAATCAAGGTTTGAAAATGAACAAGGTTGATAGTGTCAATCTAGTTATCCATATAGCACATAGAATACATAACTGGGTTGATAAGGTCGATCTAGTTGATTGTACAAAGGTAGTTTTAAAGACTACAAACTATGAAAGGAAAGACTGTAAGGAAAGAAAGAAAGGATAGAAAGAAACTTTGGTGATTTTGAAGATGTAGAAAAGTGAGATTGCTTTAAAAAACCTTAAAAAATGTTTGTAAATCCTACTAATAGGGTTGACTAGGTTAATCTAGCTTTACAAGAGCTCATTGCTGAGTGCCTAAACTATACAAGATTGACCTAGTATGTTGAACCTGATGTTTAAAAATCTATAAAACTATATTACATTGACTCAGTTGATCTAGTAACTTGTACCTAAAAATCTACACATAAAAATTAGAACTAGGTAAATGCAGGTAACCCAATATGGAAAATATATGATAAAAATAATGATAAAAGAATGAAATAAATGAATAAATCCTACAAGGGTTAGTTCACATTAGGTTCATTAGAATGTATGCAATCAAAAATGCATCATGTCTATAAATCAATCCTGGCTTGGAACAGATAGAGCATACCTACACTTTCAATTAGGAATACATTTGTTAAGTAGGAGCATGACCAATAAGGGGATCCACTAGACTCAATTAGGGGAGCACTTATCACAATATACTATGCTAAGGAGGGTTCCAAAGGCTCCAGTCTAACACAATCAAATAATAACCCTAAGGGGGTCCTAGGTTTTGTATTTCACCTATGATAATAACAAGAAAATAAATCTAATCTAGTGCTCACCATAGCTTTGTTAGGTGTGGAGCCTGATTGTCTTCCAAGGTTAGAGGTTAAAATTTTGATGTTATTTCAGTCAGGTTTTGGATCCCATTCTTTATTTTATAATTTTTTAATCAATCTGGGCCATTGATTAAAGGTTTTTAGATATGATGGTAGAGGTTATGTTTAGGTGTTTTTTAACCTAAAATGTATTGTTACATGGATGAGATGAAAGATGAAACATATTGCACATAGAGACGAGGTAGAAAGAGAGAGAGGTGTAATAGGGTTTGTTACAAGATTTATTTCTCCCTTGTATTTTTGAAAATAATATACTAGACAAGTTTGGTGGATGTAGCCCATCTTGGGTGAACCACGTTAAATTTTTTGTCTCCTATTTTTTACATGTTTATGCTTATTTTTTGTATGTTTGACTGATTCATTTCATAGTTTCTCTTGTATGGGATTTGGGAAAAAATCTATGTTTTAATTTATCCTAACAAGATTTTGGCACAAAGTGGGGGCTATAAACAAAACAAAAACTAAACATGCATAGAAGAAATATACTCACATCAATGTATACGAAATTCTAATGAATGGAAGAGAAGCACAACTACATTATCTATCTACTCTTACAAAGGATAAATAAAGTTAGGAATACCTTACCTTTGAAGACAAACCTACCAAGCTTCAATCTCTCCCTTTGCCAAGGTGCTTCACAAAAAATTGTTGTGGTATGTAAGGATAACAAAGATAAATCAGATCTAGGCTACACAACCTATCAATGCATCCAAAATAATTATCCATAAGACAATATCTATATCTTCAAAGAAAGTATGGAACCTTAAGCTTTACTTCTCAAGTAGAATGGTCAATAACCAAATATTTCTTTACACTTACTTATTATTCATTTCTTTTTTATCAAATGGTGGGAAATGAACTTGTATATATAGGTAGATCTTTCCCTAAAACCTTCCAAAAATGTCGACTAAAAGGGTTGACTCAGTCAACCCTATACAATTCTAAAAAATAATTCACTAGGTCTCGAGTTAGGTTAACCAAAGGTCAAAATAGATCTAAGTGAAAATTACCTGAAACTATATAGGGTTGACCCAATCGACTATATAAAATTGACTGATAAAATGGGATCAAGGTAAGAAAAAAGAGGATAAAATGTGTAAAAAGTTTGGAATGGGTTCAACAAAGAAGAAAAAGATTAGGGTATGGTTTTAGGAGACAAGTGTGTAGATAACATGTGGTAAAAGGGACAACAATCCTGCGAATCACCAGTGGTCTACCCACCCCTTTCCCAGTGCACCCCTTAAGGCATGTACTTAGAGAGATTGAGAATCAATGGGTTCCTTCAAGATAAAAAGTGTTAGTAATTGATAAAAATTTGAAAATATTATGTGTGTACACTTCCCTCTCATTTTACCTTTCATGGAAATCTTCTTCTTATTTTATTCTCTTTTAAGCCTCGATACATGAAGCTTATTCATCTACTCCAAATTTGGGTACTCAAAATGACCCAAAAACATCAAAACCATATGTTCCTATCCACTCACCTTTTTATTACCTTTCCCTTATATTATCTCTTACAGATCTCTCCAATACATAATTGAAACTCCACATAACTTCTTATGTGCAGTCTTTACCCTCACAGGGTCTTCAATCTTCTCCTATTCAAAATAAACTTATAGCTCCACTATTCACTCCATGAATTTTTTTGAGCTTTCTTTACCACATAACAAAATAAAATTACCAAAGGGCTTACCTCTTTCATTTATAATCACCTCATTAGGTCTCTTAAATATGCTAGGACCTTTTCCTTCACTTGATTGGTCTGTCTCTAAAGCATCAAACCTTGCTTGCAAGGGAAACAACCCTATCAAAATATTTTATTCATCCTCTTAACTCATAGCTATAACATCTAGACTTTGTGCAATCATCTCCTTCATATCTAGTCTTGCTTGGAATTCTTTCACCATTTCTGACAAGTCTTATACTCCTTGTACTTTCCCCCCTTTATATGCCATGTATCATCAATAAGCATGATTCTCTTTCAAAACCTATAGTAGACTCAAAAAATATCCCCTCACTCACTTCTAAAAAACTTGTAGAAATTCTCTCAAACCTTCATTAAACTCATCCTCACTATTATGCAAGCTAATTTTTCACAACTTGCATCTCACTCAATAGACTTCTTTTTCACAACCTACAATTGATTCCTACAAGACCTTACACACTCAACCCTTAAAGAGAACACCTCACTTTGATACCAAATGGTGCAAGAAAAAAGAGGGGGTAAACTTAAGCATTGAATTTACCTTTGTGATGATTTTTTAGACACTCACTTTGCCTTAGCACACACATGAACACATATTCATAAATTGAGACACAACACACTTTTTCTCATTGATTCAACACCATGCACTTACAAGAATTGATGCACACACACACTATCTCTCTCTCACATATAAAATTGCCTCTATGGGATTATTAAATTACATGGAGATAATTTAGACCCTCATACCATTCATTAATAGCTTTGTATTTTGCCTAAAAAATTGTTTAGTTTTTGTCTTTTCACCTTCTTTCAAACAAAAGTCAGTGAAAAGTCACTTAAAAGTGTGCCACCTATATTGGTTCATTTTTCTTACTCAAGAATGAATATATTGATTTATCCATTTTATTCTCTCCTTGTCACTTTGAATTATCTAATTCCCCAATTAAAGAAACTTACCCTCTTTACAAAAATACCATGGATCATAACATGCCCCCCACATGAAGATTCATACAAATATTCCTCACATCATAACATACATGTCACATGGATAGTCATAAAAATTTACAAACATATATGTGTGCACTAACGTACCCAAAAATAAATGTGTGCAATCTCATGTAAACATCATGAACTGAACTAGTAATTATAACCATGCCAAAACAACAAACAAATAAAATAAATTACACAAAAACAAAAGCACTCTATTTTGTGTTAATGTAATATTTCATAAACGATTGGATGTTCCTACATAATTATCATATAGTAATAAAGGCATGAACATAAAAAATAATAATTTTCATGGTTCTCAAGAGTTATAAACCCCCATAGTGCACAGGGGCACTACTGATAACCTCTAGATAGTGTCAGCTTCTGCAGGGGTCAGACCTTGCTAGAATCATCCAAAGAGCTCTTCAACCTCTAGTTTAGCTTTGATTTGTTGATCAAGTGGTTAAAAATAATTTATAGGTATAGAAACACCTTATATGAGTGAATAATAATCAAAGTTAGGTAAGTACATTACTCCCCTCTTGATTTATCAATTCTAAATTGAAATAGAATAATATCTATCTATCCTTTTCAATTTAGATTAGTGCATTTATTGCCATATTTTACACAATTTGATTATCTATAGTTTTCCACTATTTTAGATCACATAGATCTGAAATAAGTAAAAAAATAAGTAAGGTTTTGAATTTAACGACATAGTCCACAATGTATTCATGATGACCTTGCTTGATTTGAGTAATATGTGATAAAATCACGCTTTGGCTAATGTTCATTGAAAAAAAAATTAAGAATATATCTAGTAGATAATGAAATATAGTTATTGAATGATTAAGTAAAAAATAAAACCAATATAAGGCATAACCTTTGAAGCTTTTATGAAACATTTTGGCCATGAGAATATTTTCATGTTGATAACCTAGGCAAGATGCATTGAAATCTTTTATGTGTAAAGTGGGGATCTCCATTTTTCTTAAATGTTGTGAATTTGGGAATATGGAAATATGAAGGTAAATGAAGTATAAGTATCTCATGAGCTAAAGGATAATGTAATATGTTCACAAATGATAGCACATGATTAGGTTTGTTGGATGTTTTTGATATTTGTGAAATTCATGCATTCATGTCATTGAGATGTTATTGTATTATCGAATCACTAGATGCACCATTATATGTAGGAATCCCATTAGCATTGTAATTAGTGTATCCAAAATCAAAAGATTATATGTATGCCTTTTTTACTGGTGTCTTTATATTTTGGTTGTTAGCATTAGGTGAAGGATTAACTTTACCACCTAATGTATAAGGGCTAGTTACATTTGCTTGAGATTGTTCATGTATATGTTTTTTAAGAGATTGTTGTTTGGATTTTAAGTTTTGTAAAAACTCATCTATGCATTCAACATTTTATTTAATTTCACCCTTGAATATTTATATAGTTGCCTTCCTAGGGGATCAATTTTAGGTTCATGATTGGGATATTTATCTACTTCATCATCACTTTGGTTGTTTAGATCTGCATGCTATATGAAAGGTTAGTCATATGAGATGGTCATGGTTAATGAGAGAATAAATGTTATAGACAAATCTAAAAATCATATTTTAAAAATAATTGGCTAAGCCCTAAGAGGATAAGGGTTTATAAAACCCTAGTTTGAATGTAATAAAGAATCAAACCTTGGGTAAAGTTAACATGTTGTAGGTAAAAAAATTGTAATTAAGGTTTGGGATAAGACAAACATGGAAAGAAATTATATCTAAAAATAAAATATGAAATCAAACATAATAGAAGAGGGTTTTCTAACCCTAAGTTGAGCATTTGAAATAGTCAGGGTACACCATTTATATTTTCCCTAATTATGGGTTCTACACAAAATAGGTATAAACAAGCTACAATTAAATACATCTAAGCATATACAATTGAAATACATAATTAATACCTATCTAAGAGGTTAAGTAATAGAAACAATCCCAAGTGTCATAAATAAAGCTAAAAAATGCAATGCAATGGATAAGAGATTAAGAAAAAATCACATCTTGCTTGTTCTATAGACATGTGTCTATTTTTTTACTATGTTGATTATGATTTACCTACTTTTGAGTTTCTAGACCTACACATTATTATGAGATGAAACCGCACCTATAAGGGCTTGTCTTACATAGGCTTGGCCATAACAAGCCCTATTGCTTCAGTTATATCCTTGTGCCACCTAGTGTGCCATTGTAAGGTTTTGTAGTTTAGGTTTTCTAGTGCTTATGTGTTGTTCCCTCCTAATTATGACTATAGCTTTACTTCATAGATGTGTAGGGAATAATATGTTGTATGGTTGAATAGTCACTTTGACTAGCTTGCACACTCAAAAATAAAACAAAATTAATAGAGTTAGGAAACCAAAAAAATATCTTACATGCTTGGAATCAAACCTCTATTTAGTTTTATGGTGTGTGAATATAATATCAGGAGTAAGGATTTTGACCTCCTCTTCCCTAAAGGTGATTTATGCATCTACTATAATTTAATTACCTCCCTTTGGCATAAGAGAATTTATAGAGAGATAAATATAGATAAGTATTGTGTGTAGTATTTTATTAAATGAAGCACCACTTGAATGGATAAGCTTGGATCTAGGCTTGACCTTTGGTAGGTTGAATGTTCTCTTAGGTTCCTTCTCCTCTCTCTTCTTTATTATCAAATGGCTTGGCAAGACCTTGTATTTATAAGATGATATGAGATAACTAATGTACCTTAGCTGACTTTAGAAAATGCAAATGGGAAGGCTTATGGATCATGACTAATGGTAATAAATATATGGACCCACAAAGCTAAAAGAGATAAACATGTATGGGTATAAGTTTTTCCAAGATGTGCCCATGCTAAAATAGGTTTGTCTAGGAGACAAGTCAAGCTTTATTTTTGAGGTAGGGATAATTAATGGATAATATGTAGTCCAAATGTACTAAAAAATACCATTTGAATCATTTTTTGGGTGCTTCTAAGCTCTATGGACCAAATATATACTTATGTGGGCTAATGGCCATCTACAAACATGATAAATAATACAAGTTTAACAAATAAGTTAAATTGGGAATTAAACACAAGAATAAGGGTGTTGTGCCAAATTTGTGTGTATGCAACTAGTAGATAAATAGTGGTACTTGTGTCTTCTATGCATTGTTAGTATGCAATTTTTTTCAAATTCAAGAAATAATGTGTATAATGCAAGGAAAAAAATAACACATTGTAGGTATGTTGAAATGTTTGAATGGATTATATTTGTAATTAAAAATGTTCCTTATACAAAAAAAATCACACAATATAAATATGAAGTGATTTGAAGTGCATATCAATATATGAAATAATATCATTGAATAAGGATGCATTTACATGATAGTGAAAGAAATAACATAAAAATAAGAAATTATCTCGAGGAAATTTCTAGTTATTTCCATCCATGCCACCATCAAGTTCCTTTTCCTCATAAAAAACCATGAAATCATTAAACTACTCATATTTATGCAATATTATTTAAACCTATCCCATTGTTCTTAAGGATGTTAGTAGTAATGACAACTATAGTAATGGTTTTAATAAGAACAACATGCATAACAATCATAAAAATACCATTATAGATAATAAATAAGTTAAATATAAGAACATTGCATAAAAAATTGAGTTAAAATGCATGGGAAATGTGTAATCAGGACTTGACACCAAATGTAGATCCTTGGAAACTTGTTCCTAGTTACCAAGCATTGCTCTTTCCATGCCTCATTTTATAACCTTTTGGTAGTGTCTATGTTCTTTAAAGATTTGTAAGAAATAACTATAATTATGGCTAAATCCATGTTCTTTAGAAATATGACCCATAACTTAATGATTCCATCTATTTATAAGTCTTCAATGATTTCCATGTTGGACTATTGGGATTTATAGACACAGTTCCATAATAGTTATCCCAAAGTAGTAAAATTGGTAAATAAATTATAAATTCAAACAAAATAACATCTTCATTTTTTATATTGGTCAATAAACTTTATATTCAAGAAAAATAACATCTTCATTGTTTATAATGTAACAAATAACATAGTCCTTTATCCTTTATACTTTGTCCTATGTTATATGGTAGACAAACACTGCAAAAAACTATGGCATTCAAGACAAGGAGGTTTTATGATGTAGTTTATAGAGAAAAGTGGAATAAATTAGAAGTGGACATTTATACTCATTGGGATCAAAGATAAGTTGATTGGAACCCCAGGAACGAGGTGATTCAAAGTGTTTTTGGGGGATGAATGGTTAAAACCAATAAGCCTCCTCAGGTTTTTGGAAGCCATTCAACCTTAAGCTGTAAGGTTGTCTCTAGGAAAGTGGTTCTAAACCAAACATTTATTTTCATAATCTGAAAATGAAAGACCACATTCTGAATCTTAAAGAAAAAACCTTGATGTGTAAATTTATTAGTACTTGGGTTTCAAAAGCTAATATTCAAAAATGGGTAAAAGAGAACTCAATTATGATCAACCCTTTCACTTTAACCTTTCTCCAATAGGGGTTATTCATTGTCATTTTAAACTCTCCAAAAGATAAATCTAGGGTTTTTGTGGGTGGCCCTTGGTTTCTTAATAATTTAGGACTTTTTATGAAAATCTGGGAGAAAGGTTTTGATGCCGCCAAGGAAGACTATTTTATTATTCCATCTTGGATGAAAAACTATGGATTCCTAATAAAATTATGTAATGAGTATGTCCTTACTCACATGGTTAAAAAATTATAAGCCATATGGAAACTGATACAAAAACCCAAAATAAATCCAAAAGATCTTGGGCTAGGATTTGTATTCTATTGGGTCTTAAAAAATTGGTTATATTAGAAAATGAATTCTTTATAGAAGATAAAATCTAGACTCAAATCATTTACTATGATAAAATACAATTTATTTATAGAAGTTATTGTAAATAGGGTTATTTGTGGATGGATTGTCACAACAACGTCAAAGGAAAAAACTAGAGAATTGCCAATTTTTCCAAAATCAGTGGAGTCTAAATAGGTCTAGAAAATTAAACTATAAGAAAAATTTTTTGTTCTTGATTTGGTCAAAGATTATGAAATGAATAATGTTTTATATTAAACTAAAGAATAATTTACTAGCAAATTTTTATGGAATGAAGGAATTATTGTTTTAGATAAGGATGAAGAGATAAATTAGAAGGAGACAAAGAGGGAGGTTGACAAGGATTTTATATAGGAGGAGAGACAAAAGTCAGAGCTTCCTTTTAAAATTATCTTCATGAATAAGGTTAGAAACCAAGATACTTCTCAGACCTTAGAATTAATATAAGTGGTAAAGGAAACTCAACCCCATCAAGTTATTTCATAAAGTTAGGTGAATCAAGACAATAATCAATAATTTTTGAGGTGGGAGGAGATGTCTGATTTAGAGGGAGAGAAGAATCAAGATGATATAATAGTCTAAGATAAAGAGAACTCAAATAAGGAGTTTATGGATAAATATTCACCCTCATCTATCTTGAAAACTAGCCATCTCATGAAAACTCCCTATATAAGAATAACAAAAGGAAAATGGAAATCTAAAAAAGAGAGAAATAGAGGAAGAAGGTTCACCATCTAAAGTCCCTATGGTGAAAAAGGATAAAGATAAAACAATATTAATAAATGTGGGGGAGGAACCCCCTAAAAATTCAATGAATATATATTCATGGAACATTAGGGGATGTGATCCTTGATGAAATAAAGGTTCCTTAATCATAAAGTAAAATCAATTTCCCCTGATATATTCTAGTTCAAGAAACAAAACTTCAAAAACAAAGTTTAATGGATAATTTTTTTAAGAAATGAAACATATTTGATAATTCAACTACAAATTTTGATGGTGCTTTAGGTGGTATTTATATTTTATGAAACAAATTTAGGAATATCCTATGTTAGTGCTCACATTTGTGTTAGTAGCGAGCAATAATATTATGTGGGTAGATATTATATGTGTAAATGTGTGTGAACATGTAAGAGTGTGGATGAGTTGTTAAATACAACTCATCATATGTTATTATCTATTAAGTGGAAAATAAAATATGTGTGGAATATTGTAAGTGAGTTGTAAAACAACTCACGTAGGATTTTTATGAGATAAATAATAGGGTACTTTGAGTGATCTTAGGGATTACAATTTTTTTGGTGATAATCTTTAACTCATAGTTTGCAGGAGCTCTTGAAGCTATAAAATTTATTTTTTTATAATAAAAAATATGTTGAATTGTGATTGACAAAATATGTGCTCTACACATTCGAGCCTTTGACTCTTATCCAAAATGAATGTAAAACTTCATTTGGTATTAGAGTAGGTGGGACCTCTTTGAAAATTTTGATCTTATTTTTAATAATAGTTTTGGAGCATTGACCATGCCTGACACTCTTATCTTGAGATAGATCATTATTCTTTATGTCAATGGTAGTTTCTCAATGAAAATCAAAATTTAAAAATGATCTAGAAATCTCAGGAGTAGGAGAACAAGACCAATAGAATGTTTGAAATGATTTTTAGAATTTAGAGAGATATTTTGCACGTAAAATGAGGGACATGAAGGTTTTGAAGTTTTATTTTGAGGTTGAAATATTTACAAAAATAAATTGCATTGTATAGTGTTTTGTATATCTCTATATTTTCATGGTAGATTGCATTAAATTGTTGTCAACAAACCTTTTTTAGCTCACCATACTCTGCATTCTTCCTATAACCTATTTATTGTCTAACATGGAATTTGCTTCAATTTGTATGTCTTTTCATTGGATCACACTCCTGAAAATTATACCACCTTGGAATCTACCTAGATTGTATGTGGTTTCATAAAATAATTTGACTTTGAACCTGATCACATCGAGCTCCCTCTACAATGCATAGATCTTTCTTCGATGATGTAAACTATCCATAGTTTGGTGTTTATGATTTTTTGTTATAGTTTAATTTTTTTTTTTTGGTAGTCAAAATGAATTTTTAGTTTGATTTTAGTTTTATAGTATTTTTTTGTTATTTGATTCAAAGTCAATAATGTTTTTAGTTTGTTCATTTAAAAATAAATAAGTTTGGTTGTTAATTTAACAAGTAATTTTAATTATTACTTTTTAAATATTTTATAAAAGTGTTAGATAAATTATTTATATAAATTTTTTATATATTTTTAATCCCTTTGTTATTATAGTCTATTTTGTGTTAGGTGATTAGGCTTATTTTGTATTAGTAAATCTTGTTTAGTGATTATTATTTATGTATTTTATCCAATCAATTTTAGATTAATTCATTTTTTGTTTATTTTAATATGTGGTAATTTTAGTTTTTATTCAAGGTTAATATTAAATTTTCATAGGTTAGTTATATTCCTTTATTGGCATCTTGTGTCTATTAATCCATGTCCTTTATCTTATGTGTCTAGTGTCATCAAACATTGCTAGTGAATATCATCTTTTGTTGATATTATAAATAAAGCCTATGTTAAAAGGCAATTGTTAATAAATCATGTACAATGCTCTTATATGTATTAATTATCCTCTTTTGTAAAAGAGATGCATTATAGGAGGGGTAATATGAAAAAAGTTAGTCCATGTGGTTCCTCTCCCCATGTGAGCACTAAGGGGGGAATCTTAGGAATATCCTTAGTGCTCACATTTGCGTTAGTAGTGAGAAATAATATTATATAGGTATATATTAGATGTTTAAATGTGTGTAATCATGTAAGAGTGTGCATGAGTTTTTAAATACAACTCATCATGTGTTATTAACTATTAAATGGAAAATAAAATGTTGTAAGTGAGTTACAAAACAACTCATGTAGGGTTTTCATGAGAGAGATAGGAAAGAGATAATAGGGTAGTTTAAGTGATCTTATGGATTAAAATTGTGTTGCTTATAAGCTTTAACTCCTATTTTTTAAGAGATCTTGAAGCTAGACAATGTAACATTTGATAAAAAAACTATATGTTAAATTTTGATTGACAAACTCTAGGTTCTACACATTCAAGCCTTTGGCTCTTATCTAAAATTAAGTTCAAACTTCATTTGGTATCAAAGTAGGTGGGACCTCTCTAAAAAAATTTATCTTGTTTGTAATAAGAGTTTTGGAGTGTAGACCATGTCAAGCACTTTTATCTTGAGATAAATCATTATTCTTTCTGTCATTGGTTATGTAGTGCAGAACACTACTAATCCCATTGATATTAAGTCTTATATTATAGTTTTCAAGATTTAATTTAGTTTACATAAATAATAATAATAAAAAGAGAGAAGCATTTTTTACGATAGATTTATTCAAGTTCATTAAAACTATGATATCTTTCTTGTTTCTTGATGAAAATCAAAATTTGAAAATGATTTGGAAAAAATAGGAGAATAAAACCAGAAAAGGTTTGAAATAATGTGGGGAATTGAGTGAGATATCATTCATAGAAAATTAGGGACATGAAGGGTTTGAAGTTTTCTTTTGAAGTTAAAATATTCGTAAAAAGAAATTGCATTTATAGTGTTTTGTAATTCTCTACATCTATATGGTGGATTGCATTAGATTGTAGTCAATAAATATTCATCTTACAACCAATTCATTACCCAACATGTAATTTATTTTGATTTATATGAGGTTTCATAATATCCCACTCCTGTCAAGCACACTACCTTGGATTTTGTCTAGATTGTATGCAATTTCATAAAATAACTCAACTTTGAACCTGATCAATTTGAGGTCCCTCTCTATTGCACAGATGTTTCTTCAATGACACAAACTACCCATGGGTTGTGTAATCACCCAAAAGTGGTATTTAAGTGCTAAGAGTGCTACTTGAGACTACTTATCATTAGCTTATCCCTAGGCCTATCCTAGATCCTATTATCACACTTATTCAACCATTATGTGGGCCATATGCATCCCTAATCAGTTCTAAAGTAGTCCTAGACCCTCATTTCTCAATCCTAGCACTTCGTTCCTAGTGTTCTACTATTTAGACACTAGCACCATAATAAGGACACTATCACCCATGGCACTAGTGTTCCCAAAATGGTGTTAATGTCCTTTGCCCTAATTTTCCCAAATGGATATCTTTTTAAAACTAAATCCTCCTAAGGTTATCTTAGACATCTTTTATCATCCACACAAGTAAAAAAATAGTATATATACATGTATTTTATTAGTCTATCTACTAGATGTAAATCATATGCAAATGAAACAAGTTGATCAAAATTAAGGTTCTCAATACCTATTCTACCCTACTTCTACATACTACCATCTATAACAACAGATTTTCAAGATTTCCAGTCTCAAACACATTCAAGTCACTCAAGGCCACTATCATACTAGCATCACTTGCACTTGCACCAACACTTAGGTGGGGAGAACTAAATTGAGCTAGATTATTCCTTAGAGTATTGGTATGCAGGAAACTCTACTCATATCTAGGTGTTGAGGATGTTCAACTTACCCTACTAACAAACACACTTTTAGCTCATACCCTAGTTGTATGCATGATTAGAGTTTACATAATAAATCAATAATTACAAGAACAATATAGGGTTTTAGAACTTATGCATGTAGGAACAAACCCCAAATATTCAGACACAGGTGCACCCAACAGTTTGGGATAGTCATGCATATAGGACACTATCACCAATATCATGACACTACCACAACTTTACCAATAATGTTGCTACTATCTAATTATGGAGTTACTATCTAGAAGGGTTTTTAACATAAGGATATAATTTAAGACACTCAAACTTTATTCCATCATTTAGATTATCTATATCAAGTGTTTTCCAGCTAAGCCTTTATTTATACTATTTATTGTTATTTTTTAGCAAAGTCAAAGCTAGTCAACTATAACAAATCAATGGATGTATTTATTTCATATTATTTACATGATTTATTATACTAATCCCTTTAACAAACATATTATTTAATTCATCTAAGTCCTAAAAGGTTAAGACATTTGGTGAATCTGATTTACTTCAAACATTGTTCAAACTTTAACCCTAGATAACCCTAATGTTTACATTTCCAAAATTTAGATTTTAGATCCATAAAATTTATGATTTTATTTGATCTAATCATGATAATAATGACAAAATAGGTGTATAAATTTTTGTTGCAAAGTTTAATACTTTCATTTGCATGCTTGTTCCCTTTAATTCAAAATGAACTCATAAAAGACATAGACACATGCATACATGATGCTTCATATCAATTAAAGTGATTATCATGTTTCATTATTTCTTTAACATGTTATATTTATCTTATGTGGAATGCAATTAAGACACCAATCTTTAATCACATAGAAAACACATTACATAAGATAATAATTGTACTACCTAAAATTAACAAGTCTCCTTTAGATGCAGTTTTATCTTTGGTTCACTTTGATTCCTTCCTTATCACTCCTAAACATAAGGAAAACTTAGTGGTCTCACTTATCCCTCCTAATTCTTGATCACACACATATATACACCATCTCACCTCTACTATTATATCTATGCTCTTAGTAGACCCTACGGTCCAGGTTATGATGTCTTCATGTGGTCACGAAGCTTGGCAGGTTAGCGACAACCATGGCTATAACTTTTTTTATCAGAGTAGTGCTTATTTAGATACAATTTACATTATAGAACTACTATAACAATCTAACACATACAAAGACATTTTGTATGCTTCAATCTATGACACTTCATTGCCTCAAACATTCAAGCTAGATTATGTTGCTTCCATAATTAATACTATGAAATGGACATAAGAGCATATTTCTTTCGAGAGGAAAGATCTCCCACCTCAAAACATCATATATTTAAAACATACCTATCTACATTTCATTACTAATTAAGAGGTAGGTGTCAAATGAGTTTTAGTCAATAATGGATCAGGATTGAACATTTACGATATATATTTTCTATAAATTCTTAATATACATGCTAAGGATTTAGATCCTTATGATATGAACATTTGAGGGTTTGATAATATTCCACATAAAGTATTGGGTTAGATCACACTAAACCTTACCTTGGGGCCTAGAACACTAATTACCACATGTTAAGTTATGCCTAATGATCTTAATTAGAATATCTTGCTTAGAAGACCATGGATTCATGATATGCACATAGTTACATTCACTTTACATGAATGTTTAAAATTCAGATACAAATGTCATAATTATACATGTACTATGGATAAAGAACCATTCAAGTATTATCAACATACATAGCCTTCACATAATTATATTTATCACAAGGATTTTCATACAACACCACTCTAATCACCTATTCACAATACACATATCGCTCCCCCCATTACTTCCAAAACTTAGTATAATAAGTTCACTTCTCTTTTGCATTGAGATATTTCCAAAATATGGGTTAAACAGGGTAAGGCCTTGGTAAACATGAGCAGGGAATATTTAATCCCATACATATGATCAATAGGGTAGACAAGGACTTGGATATAGAGATAACACATCTAATGCCAAGTCCTCTCACCATACTTCTCAGCATATCATGTTTTGTCCACCTATTCCATAGATAGATGATACATTAAACCATGTTTATACACTCTCAGTTATTTACCCCGATCTTATCAACGATACAACTTCTTTAGATCTACCTACTTTCGACAAGTTTGATAAGGATAAGGCTCTCTTAAAATTCTTGGGTAAATATGAGGATCTCCCTTCCTTCTATCATAATAATAGGTTTCCTCATTCCATAAGTTCCTAGGCATACTTTGGTGAGTGTTCACATGACCCAAATGATATGTTACCTGACACAGATGATATTATACATAACACCATTTACTATGGATAGATCTATGCTATTTAATTAAGAAATAGTTGAATTTAATTATGGCATAGATACTGATCTTAATATCATACTACTAGATTCTACCTTATATAAATCAAAAGATACATATATTCATCAGTTTTTAAAATATTTTCTTGAAGTATTTACATGGGCTTATTTCAGTATGACTAGCATTGATCCCTCAATCACAATACATATAATTACACTATATCTTGATGTCAAGATAGTTAAACAAAATATTCAAAAAACTCACCCCAAGGTTTCTCTTTTACTCAAAGATGAGATCTAATGGTTATTGGATGCCAGTTTCATTCGACCAATTGTTCATCTATAGTGGGTGGCTAATATTGTTCCTATTATAAAGCCTAACAACTAATTCTGATATTGTTGTGATTCTATAAACCTAAGTAAAGCATTTCCTAAGGATGATTTTTCTTTATCCAACATCGATATGATAGTCAACTCCATAATAGGCTACGAGATGCTCTTCTTTATGAATGGTTTCACCAAGTACAATCAAATTAAGATTGCTATATAAGACCAAGAAAAGACTTATTTCACCACACCATGGGACACTTTCTATTATATAGTCATGCCTTTTGGATTAAATATTGTAGTTGAAACATACCAATGGATAATGACAAATATCTTTCATGATCTCATTCATAAGATAGTCGATGATTATGTTAATAATTTGGTTGAAAAATCAAAAGAGTGACAACATCATGCAATAGATTTGTGACAAATTTTTAAGATACTCATAAAATACAATGCACTACTCAATCCCAAGAAATGCATATTTTGAGTTTCATCAGGTAAAATTTTAGGATTCATAATATCCTAACACAAAATTGAGGTTGACCCTAAGAAAGTCAAAGTAATCACGAATATGCCTCCTTCTATAGATTTAAAGTAACTTTGCTCCCTCTAAGGCAAAATTTAAGCAATATACCACTTTGTGGCAAAACTCATAGATAAGACCCAATCATTCACTAGATTACTTTAAAAGGATGTAAAATTTGAATGTGACATCTGATGCAAAGGTCTTCAATAAGTTGTATTTCATAGATTTAATCACTTTCACCAAAATACTTACCTCTGCTACCTAGCTCTAATCCTTTCTCTTGGTTTCAAAACTTCTATTTCCTTATTAAAGCTATTTATCCTTTTATTAAAATTATGTAGTATTAAAATAATTATTAACCCATTTAACTTCACCTAATTTCATTATTTATCACTCACCCTTGATTGCATTCACACACTAGTATTTATACTATGTACTTAAGTTAACTCACCTTTCATTGACTCAATGACTTAGCAACTTGGCTCAAAAATCATTATTGGTTTCCTATATCACTATGCAATTTTTTTTCATCCACAACATGCTCAAAATTTATTATTTATCCTCCCATTAAATCTATAAACCTCTTAAACAACCACCAATTACATACTTTACTTCTTACTCTGTCATAGGCTCTCTCTAGTAGCCCTTTTCTTTGGTTTTCTTCTTTATATAGACTGTTAAAAAGGAGTTTAGAGAATATAATGTCATATTATATAAAATTATATAAATATTAATCATTTTATGAATTTTAAACCTCCAAATATACTAGGAAGACCCTTAACAAGCCTCTTATAGGTCATTATTAGGCCTAATTAGGCCTTCTCTACACCTAGCCTCACACAAGTAGTTATAACCAAATGTACACACATAATTCAAATAAAACCTCCAAAGTCATTTAACATACATATAAACCTTTCATATTTAAAAATTTAGGGAAATTTCACTGGTTTAATCTCCTATAAAACAAATTTCAAACTTGAAACCCTAGCTTAGGGTTGACAAAGGTCTACATGACCTGAGAGAATTAAATTTAGAGTTTTATGAATTGAAAATAGATTATAGGATCTTTGAAGGTTCCTCAAGATGTGTTAAAATTATATTCACATATTCCAAGAATTGGTTCCTTTCCCTAACTCATTTGTCTAACACTTTGACAATGTTCTTGGATCCACAGTGTACACAGTCACATTCTGCAGAGTTTAGGGAACAATTTATTTAGATTTAAACTTTCAATATTGGTTTTTAAAATATATAAACGATTGAAAAATATAAATAAAAACTCCAATAATATTTCAAAATAAGTAATCACTCTTCATGATTCCACTGTTATACCCTTTTACTACACTATGTATGCTCACTGGCTATATGTGCTTTACTTTATAGGTTTGAGAGTGAAAGTCTTAAAGAGTTATATTTAAAAAACATAGTTTAGGATCTATGAATGTTGGTTGGTCTTGGTGATATCCTCACTCACCTATTTCAACCATTATACATCACCTCCAAAGCCTTTGCTCAATATATTCGCAATGTTTTGTGACTAAATGTCTATGTTTGCATTATTTCAATAGGGTTATATTATCCTCCAACAAAGTTATATGAAATAAAACAAATTAATTACTTAAACATGTTTAAGAAACACTAAATAAACTCAAAAAATCCATATCAACTTCAAAATCATACCATCAATGAGTCTTCCTTCATGGAGTACTATAAACACTTGCATTCATCATATGCATATAAAAAAAAACATGGTTTACAAGTTAGTTATAAAAAATAATAAAAGATTCTTGCTCAATGGGGTTTAACCTTAATTTACATCTCATATTCCACCCCAAATAACTATCACAAAAGCATTTACAAGTATATATATGTTCATAACTACTTTTCCCAATGGTTCTTGTTCCTCTTAACAATATTCTCAAAGCTAAACAAACCATACCTAACACAAATGTATAAATGACTTATTAAGTGAATCATGTACTTAGTGAAACAAAATTATTCCCTTCTAGGACCTCATCAAAAAAATTACAATATTGAAGTTCTACCACTCATACTTAAAAGACTCAAACTTGACCAAAAAGCATTCAAATATTAAAATTGAAGAAATGGTGGGAAAATTCCATATAAGCAACAATTTGAATTCTAAAGACGCCTATGACTCCTAACTAAGAAAACACATCCTATATGACTCATAATCTCTATAGAAACTCAAAATTAAGACCGTTTAAATATGCCCCTATATCAACATCACATGTCAAGAAAGCTTTGACACACTTAAATAGTACTTACTAAACCCACTTGTCTTGGTCCCACTAGTACCCAACAAGATAATTTTACTCTACCTCTAAGTGACAGATCATGCACTTGGTGCATTCCTAGCACAACACGGTGATCAACATAAATAGAGGGCCATTTACTACATCAGTCATACACTTGTTTATTACAAATGAAATCATCTAGTAATCAAAAAACATTATTTGACACTTGCATATATTACTCAGAAGCTCTGACACTATATGATTAACAATGAGACATAGGTTATTACAAAATTTTATCCTTTAAATATCCTCATGTCAAAATTTCATCTCTCAAGATGTATTAAAAAATGGGTTATGTTACTTAATTTTACCTCAAGATCATAATAAAAAAATCAATAAAAGGCCAAATAATTGTAGATCAATTGGTAGCAGCCCCATTATTAGATAAAAATCCTATTAATGATGATTTTAGAGATGAATTCATAACATATAATACCAATTTTGATACATAGATATTGTTCTTTGATATTTCTAGATGCACATCTATTGCCTAAGCCATAATTATTTTCATCGATCCACTTGGGCACATAGTACCCCTCACTTATTGACTCAATTTTTCATGTACCAATAACATCACAACATATGAAAATCTTATCTTAGGTCTTCAATCAGCTCAGGCTCTCTAGATTAAATTAATTAAAGTTTACAAGGACTCACAATGAATTATTAATCAAGTTATAGATATCTACCAAACCAAATAAGAATGCCTTGTTCCCTATAAGAACATGGTTTAATGTTTACAGGCTCAGTTTGATAATTTCTCTATCAAAAACATCCCACATAAAGATAATCATCATGCCAATGCAATGGCCATTGTTACATAATTGATCCCCATTGACATAAATGAAGACCAAGTTATTTTTACTATCAAAAAATTATAATCTCTATTAGTATACCATACGTACCTCATAGCTCTAACAATTCTAGTTACCACTCACAACACAATGCCATCTGAATGGTTCTCCAAAATATACAAATTTTTAAATAAATATATTACACCTAATACTTTCATGAGAAATGAAAATCATAAACTATAGTTGAACTCCCTTTGATATGTCATTGTTTGTAAGGAATTATTCAAGAGATATTTTGAGGGACACTTATACCGATGTTTGACAATCAGGGAAGTTAAGTTATCTATTAGATAGGTACATGATAGTGAATGTGGTGGTCATTTTAGTGGTAAATAAATGTCACACAAGTTGCGTAGATAAGTTTACTATTGGCCAACCATGGAATAAGAATTCCAAGAACACATCAAGTTATGTGACAAATGTTAATGCCATGGAAACCTACACCATGTACCTTCATAATAACTTCAAACTATTGTATCCCCTTGGCTAGTCATGCTATGGGGTTTTGATCTGATTGATAAGATAAACAAAAAATCTATAGGGGTCATAAATTCATTATCACAGCTGTAAAATATTTTTAAAAATGGGTAGAATCCATCCTATTACAATCCACAAAGAGATAAGATATATGATATTTTATCATGACCAATATTATTTCCCACTTTAGCCTCTTAATGGCCATAAGCATAAATAATGGAACCTCTTTCAAGAATAAAACAATGAATTTTTTATGCCAAATACAAAATCTGAGACACATTATCTACTCTATATTACCCGTAGGGCAATAGTCAAACATAAGTAACAAATAAGACAATCAATAGTATTATCAATAAAATAGTTGTTAAATTTAGTGATGACTGTAACAATCAGCTCATCTATGCTTTATGGGTTTACCACATCGGTATACGTACATTGAGAGGAGATACTCCTTATTCATTGGTATTTACGCGAACTAGGAATTTGACTAAGAATAGGAGACTAGTGTTGTGTTAGTGACAAAATGAATAAAACAAAATGACAAAAAACACACTAAACTAACATATTCATGCCTAGTTACTAGAATGAGCTTGGTGAAGAAATAAAAATTAACAAATCACAACTAAAATGCAAGAAAACAGACATTCCTTACCTTCCTTGATGCTCCAAAAGTATTATTCGATTGGCTTGCTTAGCTTGTGTTCATGAAGTCCTCATCAATGGAAGCTTGGCTACCTCCATCTCTCCTTGACACCTTTGGATTTGGATTGGAATCAATTTTTCATGGTAACACTAGTTTTCATGAAGCTTTTAGAACCAATCCTACATTATAACTTTACACAAATTAAGTTTAGAATTGATGTTCATGGCCTTTCTACTTATAGATTTTTGAGATTGATTAGAATCAACTTGAAGCATTCATCCTGAGATGAAGATGTGTGGTTGAGGATTAATTCAATTTTTTGGAATTAAGTTTATAATCATCCTCATCATGACATTGGGAAAATGGGCAATTAAGAAGCATGGAGGGCATGAATCTTGATATTTGTGGCATTTATGGCCTAGGGATGTCTTCCCAAGAAATGAGGTCACCTGATGATGCAGATATTCAATATTCATCTCCAAAACAAATTATTCAACAATTTTCCATGGAATTCTTGATTAGGCTCTAATCTAGTTTAATTAGATCTTAAGCATGTTTAAGCACTTTGTGTACAAATTACTCAAATTGATCAGAATGCCTTGTTATTGGTCCAAAATTTAAATGGATTAGAATTGGAAGGTGATGTCAGATGCATTAGATCCATTATCCCATTTAGGATATTATCAACAATAAATAACAAAGGCACTTATCTTGTGCAAGATATTTGGTAGGAAAGAGCAATCTAGAGCACCTAGGTGTAAAATTAGCATTTTGACTCATAATAATCTGATCAAAGTTAACTAGACCATAAATTGCACTGCCCCATTTAATGACACTCTAGCCAAAATTGGCACTTGAATATGTCAGGTTGAAAGCTTTTAGTGTGTTTTAGTGTTTTTAGGCCAAATTCTGTGCTTTAAGTGGAAATTAGTCAAAAGCTTGATTAGAGTTATTGGTGGCCAAATTTAGGTGTCTATAGTTTACCCCTATTTGGGAAGGCATTACAAGATATAAGCACAGTGACATCTTCTCAAATAATGAAAATGTCCTATATGCCTACAGCTATAATGATGATAAACTAACTAAATGATGCCCCCTCGAGGGAACAGTTAGCAAAAGCAAGTCGGTAAATGATCCCTTAATAAGAAGTGAAATAAGGGGACCAAAGAAAGGAAAGATGATGGGGTGAAAACATAATGATATTAAAAAAGTAGTAAAAATCACTAAGAATGCAAGTGGAATGGTGTACAATGGCTTCCCAAAGGTGGTTATAAGCATTGTATCCCAATAATGGCAACATGGTATGATAACACAATGATTCTCCCAAAGACAGTTATAATCATTGAGAAGATGGAGCTGCCCCAGTTAAGATAGATAAATAAGATAATAACATGCCCTTGTATGGGACAAAAAAAGTAAAATGGTGAGGACACAATGATTTTCCCAAAAGTTGTTAGAATCATTGAGAAATGTAGGTGGGATGGTGTCTAATGATTTACCCATAGGTGGTTCTAATCATTAGACCCCAATTATGAAAAATAAGATAAACTTGGTAAATGATGATGATAACTTAACAAAGAGGGTAATGATGAATTGGAACAACCTATTAGTAGGGAGATGCTCATCTAAACTAATAAAGGTTGAAATTCTTTCATAGTTAATTACTCAGTTTGGGATATGATTGGGATTGAATCAGGATGTCGGTGTCAAAGAGATGTTGATGCCACCATTGTTGAATAGAATTCTTGAAGCTAAGGTTTTTTATAGAATGTGTCGGTAGGCATCATGGTATAACATCATGAGGACTTGGTTGAAATATGCATGAGGACTGACTCTCATAATCTAATACTCAATATAAAATAATGCACCAATGATAGAAACCATGATGACAATATAAACATATGAATATGTATGGATTTGAGTATAAGTATGGCCAAGGAATCACCCAATGAACACACATAAATTTAATCAAGAAAATAGTGTAAAAAGTATACAAATAAGCAGACAAACAAACAAAGAAACACTCAATAGAAACCATATGAACATTGATCCTAGAAAATAGGTGACAACTTAACAAACAAACAAAATGGGGGAATAGAAGAAAAGGAAGGGGGTAATCAAGATATCTCCATATGCACTAGGCAAGTCGAAACTACCTACATAGTTCCATGGATGTAATATACAACAAAAACTTTAGGCCAAATGTAATTCTCCTAGGGAATGGGAAGAAAAATGATAACTAGTGAAAAATAAACAAAATGGATGTGATAAAAGAATAGGAATAGTCTTGAAAAATGGAAAGTGCATGAGAGAAAAGGCCAAAGAGGATGGGGAAACTAAGTGACAAGTGGTTTACTTTAAACTTAGTAAGGGTTCTCAAAATCCTTAAGGCAAAGAAGTGGTCTATGTTTTTGTTTTTATTTTCTAGCAGTTTTATAAATGTTTTTGGAATTATTTAAAGTATCTCAACTTGATCAAGAATGACGAGACACTAAATGGTTTAAGCTAAAAAAATAATGAGAGCATTTAAACTTAGGTTGCTCATAAAATGGTGAGATCATTCAAACTTAGGTTACTCATAAAATGGTGAGAGCATTTAAACATAAGTTGCTCGTAAAACAGTGAGAGCACAGTAAGGGGGTGATTGAGCTAACCTCAACAAGTATAGAGTGCTACCTACATAGTCTCAAAGTATGATTTCAATTCATTGTAGTTCCACCCTATAGTGGAATAATTTGACTAGTGTAGCAGTTAATTCAAAAAAAATAAGCATAGTTGGTAAAAAGGCACAGTGTGGCATAGGAAGTGGCAAGTTGGTATATCAAGGATTAATAAACAAATACTTCCCCTAGTTTTCCCATAGGAGGTTATAACTAGGACACAACATCATAGATAAATGTTACTAATTTTATAAAAGGTGGTTATAATTAGTAGTAAGACTGGTGATATGAAAGGAATAACAAATGAAGGATGTAATTGCCAAAAATTTTATCACATTATTCCAAAATATGATCTCTATCTAAAGTACTTAAACCAACTAATGAAACCAATCATATTCCTTGATATTTAAAATGTGTAATGAATGGCAAAAACAAAGGTCAAATGAGCTACGCTTTAGAACACACTGGGTCGATAGGTTAGAAATGGTAAAGTGGATATGGCTAAGAGGATGGATAAGAATGATATTTGTACAAAAAAGAATAGTGATAAAATGGCATAACTAAAATGGTCCTTATAGATAATACACCTTAGCGCTAAAGCATAGTACCACTTAAGGTGCATAATATTCATTGGCTCATGAAGTTCATCTCCATCTAGTGTGTCAAGCTTGTATGCTCCTGATCCATAATCTACAATAATGATGAAAGGCCTTATCTAGTTTATTTGAATTTACCTTTATGCTTCTTCTTAGCTATGGTATTCTTTTGGTTTTCTTTAAAAACAAGATCACCAATTTCAAATTTTCTATACTTGACACATTGATTGTAGTGGCCTTTGAGTTGGTTTTGATATGCTTGAATATTTTTGAGCATAGCTGTGCATTTCTCATCAAGTAGGTCTAGCTCTTGTAGGTGACTAATCAATAGTCATGATCATCTAGGACATGCTTGAAAGATATGTGTAGTGAAGGTAATTTGACCTCAATAGGATGGATGGATTTAGTACCATAAAAAAGTGAGTATGGAGTGGCTCATATGGGGGTATATGATTGGTATGGTATGCCCAAAGGGTAGGGAATATTTGTAGGTACCAATCATGACTGGCATCATTGATAATCTTTTTGAGAATATTGACAATGGTTTTATTTGATGCTTCAGCCTGACCATTACCTTGAGGGTAATATTCTATATAAAAATGTTGTGTGATGTTATATTAATTACATAGCTGGTTTACATCCTTGTTCTTGAATGATCCTCCATTATCAGATATAATGTTAGAGGGAATATTGTAGTAGTAAATGAGATCGTTGAAGATGAATTTGGAAATTTACTTTCCAATCACATAAGTGAGGGGTATAACTTCAACCCACTTAGTGAAATACTCAGTGGTGGTAAGGATATGTTTAGGGATATCAGATGAAGTGGGGTTGATCTTCCCAATGAGGTCAAGTCCCCATATACCAAATTTCCATGGTGTCAACATTAGTTTCAAAGTTTGGGCTGGGGCATGAATCAAATTTACATGTCATTGACATTCATCACACTTATTTACATATGCAGTTGCATATGCATCCACTGTCAGCCAATAATAACCAATACACAAGAGATTTTTGGATAGGACTACCCTGCTAGAATGAGCTCCACATACTCCTTTGTGAACTTCTCTTAATGTTAGTGTAGACTCTATTGAAGTTAAATAATGAAGCAGAGTTACATCGAAATTATGGCAATAAAGGGTGGATCCAAGTAGAGTATAAAGAATGGAATGATGAATAAAGGCTTTGGTTTATTTTTGAGATAGGTTAGGTGGTAGAACTGGTCATGAAGGTATTTGTAAAGGTTTGAGTACTAGATATAATTAGGACTAATAATATCACAAATCATTACAACAGTTGAAGGTTCATGAGCTAGTGTTAACAAATTCTTGATGAGAAATTGATACTCTCTAGCTTTATCTATTTGTCAAATTAGAGAGTCAATAGTAGCCATGTCATCTATAGTTCTATTACTAGCCCTTGGTATGTGCTCAAATTAAATGTTGGAAATTTGTTGTTTAAGAGTGTCGACCATGGATTTATATAGAACCAACTTATCATATTTGGTCTAAAAATGATCTGTGACCTGATTGATGATTAACTAAAAATCATCATAAACTTGGATATGAGATATGTTACAATACATTTCTTTTCAAAGTCCTAACATAAGTGCTTCATACTCAACCATGTTGTTTGTACAAGGAAAGCTAATTATAAATGATTTAGAGATTAGATCCCCTTGTGGTGTAATAAAAAAGAGGCCTACCCCTGATCCATGTGTAGTAAATGAACCATCAAAATATAGCTTTCAATGTTGCTCCACAAGAGGTGTGTCAATGATGGTCATTATGGATTCATTAGGAAAATGAAATATGAGTGTCTTTGTGTCAACAAGGGGTGCTTCAGTAAGTTGATCTATAATGACCTATCCTTTGATTGCCTTCTGATTAACATACTCTATGTCAAACTCACTAAGAAGCATGAGCCATTTGGCCATTATACTATGTAAAGCTATTTTAAATAGTAAATACTTGAGTGGATCTAATTTTGAAATGACCATGGTCTTATTATTCAACATGTAATGGCATAATTTTTGAGCTATGAAGACCATGGCCAAACAAGATTTTTCAATAGATGCATAGTTATATTCATATGTGACCAAGGTATGGCTTAGGTAGTATATTGCATGTTATTTTACATTATTATCATGTTGAGCCAAAAGTGCCCCCAAGGCATTTTCGGTAGCTGATAGATACAAAAAATGCCTTTCTTGGCATTGGAGGTAACAAAATTGGTGGATTAACTAGATAGTCCTTGAGTTGTTGAAAATCTATTTGATAGTGGTCATCCCAGTGAAATGCAACTCACTTATTCAAAATATGTGTAAATGGATGACACTTTTTTTCTAACTGAGAGATGAATCATCAGATTGATTGGATCTTACCCTACAAACTATGGAGTTGCTTCAAATTGGTTGGTGGCAGCATCTCGGTTATAGCATGGACTTTAGCCAAATTGACTTCAATACCTCTTCAAGACATGATGAAGCCAAGTGATTTTCCTGAGGTTACACTAAACACACATTTCCTTAGGTTGATTTTGACTTTGTACTCTCGTAATCTTTTAAATATCTTATGTAGCACTGTTGGATGGTTGACCTAGTTTTAGATTTTCCTCATGTCATCAACATAGTCTTCAACAATATCATGCATCATATCATGGAATATGATAGTCATATCCCTTTGATATGTAGCTCCAGCATTCTTAAGACCAAATGGCATTACTTGATAATAAAATGTTCCCCATGGAGTGGTGAATGTTGTTTTATGTTGGTCTTCTAGTGCTATTATGATCTGATTATATCCTAAAAAACCATCCATGAGTGAAAGCATTTCATAACATACCATGGAGTTGATGATCATGTCAATATTAGGCAATGGAAATTAATCCTTAGGACAAGCTTTATTTATATCTTGGAAATCAATATAGATTTTAATTCCTTCAAGCTTTTTGCTAATAGGTACAAAATTAGATATCCATTTTGAGGAGTCAATGGACCGAATACATCCTACTTATAAGAGTTTTTCCAACTCTTTCTTTACCAAGACAAAAATGTGAGGATGCATCTTACGTAGCTTTTATTTCATCGATTTGGCATTAGGATTAACCACAAGGTGGTATAGAACCAAGGCAGGGTCCAAACCTGACATGTTAGAATAAGTCCATGTAAAGATATATATAAATTATCTCAATAGAGCTGTAAAGACTTCATGTTTCTCTTTTAGTGAGGGATATACCTAATTTTATCCATTTTGGGTCTAATGGAGTCCTAATGTTTACCTCTATTATATCTTTGACTAGAAGGGCCAAACTATCTTCTAGGATAGCAGGCAAAGACTTGAACTATTGGACTATATTAAGGTCCTCTACTATAACTTACTCTTCAACTTCTCTTAGGCAGGATGAATTTGAGTCTCCTAATGGGAGATATGGCCATGTGACAAAAATAGTCAAAAACTCTTGAATAATTCTATCAAATACTTGTTTTTTCACAAAACTAAACTCAGATCCATAGGCAAGTTCATCGTTGGTAGTCTCCTAGTCTAAATTCAAAGAAGAATGAACACCCCCACCTAATGGTGCCTAAAATAGGTTTTCACCACTAGACTGGCCTTTATCTTTACTTTTTCCCTACTTAAAAAGTGCCTCAAAGAGGTTTTCACTTAGGGACCTCAATGTTTTATTTATTTGTTTTTGGCTAAGGGTGTTCACCCGCTCTCTAAAATAGGCTTCAGGATATATTGTAATAAAGAATCCTGATTTATGATCTCCTAATGGAACATTGTCTCTAAGGCCTAAAAAGTCATAGAAGGCCTCATCATTCTAAAACTCATCAATCGGAAAATTGGATTCTTGTTGGTGCCAATATATCAATTGGGGATAGTATAATGACAATGGGTTGTGATGAATGATCAGGGTAAGGGTACAAATGGCATTGTTATTAAATAGGTTAGTCTCAGTTAGGTCATCAAAGGTGAGGCTATGATCAAAATCTTCTTCACTGTCAACATCATCATCACTAGCTGCTGGTGATAGAATTTGAACAAGATATGTGGGGTCACTCCCAGGTGGTTTAAATATAAGTCCATAGGGTCTTTTATACTTAGTCATAGAAATTGGCTCAATGGTTCCTTGTTGATTCAGTCCGAAGCCTCTTCCTTCATAATCTTGATGCTCCATGATCCTATTGGGAATAGGATACTTTTCACTTTTATAACAATCAACTTGGTTGTCATTATATAACCATGATTCATCCCTTTCAAGAGGATATGGTTCTATGTTAGATGTTGGTACTAATATGATAGGTCCCTTATATTTGTTCTTTTGTTGCTAATGCATGTGTGGGGTGACTTTAGGTCGCCCAAAGGTCTTCAAATTTTGAGGAAGATTGGTAATATCGAAGGTATCATGGGTCGCATACTCTCCTGGTCTATTATCTAAAATGGTAAAATGATTGGAAGCTTCAAGAGGTGGCATGTGGGAAAGGGAATCCAATGTGTTAGGATCTATGCAATTATCTTGTGGTAGATCAATAAGTATGGCCTTTCCTTTATCTTTCTTAGAACTTGGATTCATGTCGTATTGGTAATTGTAGCTTTGAAAATTGGCCTCAAGATGTTTACAGTGTTCATATGGGTGTAAATATCCTATAATATTCACTTCCATCCCTAATTGGGAGAACTTGATACATTGGTGCAGCGTTAGCAAGATTGGATGAATCTCATGTAACCAAAACCTACCTAGAAGCATATTATATGACAACTCAAGATTAAGCACATGGTAAAGTGTATCATGGGTCAAAGGCCCAAAGATAATTAGTAAGTTAATGGTTCCTTGTGATTCTATTTATTGATTATCATAGGCTTTGATAGTTATCATTTCTGGCTAACAATCTGTCATTTTGTACCCAAGAAGCTTGATGAGCTTTAAAGACACTATGTTGAGGCATAATCCATTGTCTATAAGGACATGTTTCACTTTAGACCACTTATATAAACTTCTATTTATAATTAATTATTATGGAGTGAGCCAAGGGAAGACATATCACTTTGGTTTAATATAACTTGTTGGGTTGGAGCTAGGTGTCCAACCAAAGCTTGAAATTTATCAGAGGATATGTCACTGGAAATAGTGGATTGGGTTAAGAACTAATTCAAGATGTTCTTATGGATTTTTTACATTCATAGCAAATCTAGAATAGAAATTTGTGCTAGTGTCTCTTGTAATTGTTCCACAATATCAAACTTCTTATCTTGGTCAATAGTGAATGGTTTATTCTGATGCTGAATGATTGGTTGGATAATAGGCAAAGTGGTAGATGGTTGTGGGCCTGAGATAGTAATCTTTGGCCTCTGAGTTGTGATTACAAAATCAAGATTAGAGACTAGACCATTATTGCTAACAAATATTGGGAATGGTGTGGGACCAAATAAGACAAGTCTTAATTGTTGGTGCACTTGTATATGGTCACGTGGCAAGGGTGAGTTTTTAGTGTAAGGTCCAAAAGTGGAAGTCCCAATTTGTTGGTTTTCTTGTGTGCTATCCCCGGTCAAATAAAGATTGTCCATGTAATATGGTTGAGTGTTATTTTTTAGCGATGGTCTATATTGATTAACGCTTAATATAAGATTAATGGAGATGGTATTAATACTACCCCTTGCAATATGACTTACAATCCTGTTGTAGTCATGTGTAACTGCCTGGTAGGTTTGTTGGTTGTTACTATTTAGACCTTGATTTTGTCCATTGTTTTGACATGTGGGTTTGTTGTTGAATTTGTTGATTTTGTTAGTTCTACTAGTTTGGCCTTTAATTTTGATATTGTTGATTTTGTTATTGCACTGGCTAGTGTTATTATTTTTGATTGCTCTAATAATGTAGATTGTTATGTCGAGGAAATGGGTTTTGATAAATCCTAAGAGTTTGGTTGGAAGTGAAATTACCATTATCCAATGTTATCTCCACATTATCCAACATATTATTGATTAAATTCTTGATTTACACACATCTTCATAGGTTATGCCTGTTGACTCGATGATATTCACAAAATTCATTTTCATGGTACCAATCAAGATAATGAATGCCTTACAGATAATGCTTTGGTAGAGGCCAACTAATCAGATTAGTAGTGGCAAGTTTTCAAAATATAGACTCAATAGGCTCTCCTAGGTCATTAAAGACATGATGCATAGGCACAGTTCTCCTTAAAGGAGGGGTTTACAATGGTAAAGGTTTTTTTATTTATTGTATGAGTCTTAGTTATTGTGCTTTCAGCATTGGTGGGAGAGGTTATTAGGTAGGAGTAAGCTAAAAAGGTGGTACAGATGATGTTTGCACCATTTGGACATGATGTGACTCAGTTACTCCATTACCCACAACATTCTTATTGTGGTTAAATTGATTTGGTCTTTATTGGTTATTGGTCTGTGCTGGTTGCAATGCTTGCATTTGAATTGGATATTAGTCTTGGCCACTTCCTTGATTGGTACCTTGACTCTGATTAGTCAATGTAAGCTTGATGATCCCTTTATTAATAAGATTTTTTTCAATCAACAAGCCTTTGTTGATGATCTCCTTAAAAGTATATGCACATTGTAGTTCTAGATGATAAGCTATCTCACTATACAATTTTTTAGTAAACACATAGGCTAATTGTTTATCTGGTAAATTATGGGTGAATCAGCTTACAAGAGCTCTCCATCATTGTAGATAACTTTCAAAATGCTCACCATATTTTTGCTTTGCTTGTGTTAAGTCAAATAATGAAATCTCATGTTTGAGATTATAAGAAAAATGATGCATAAACTTATCAAAAAGATCATCAAAATCTATTGCTAAATTCTTGGGCAACTTTAAGAACCACTCTAAGGCTTGTCCAGCCAAGCTCCTTGGAAACAACAACAAAAATTATATATTGTTATATGCCACTAGTTGACATGCGATAAAGAACTCTATTAAATGAGCTTTAGGGTCATATTTCCCTTTGTATTTGTTGAATTTTAGTGGTTCATATCCTAGAGGAAATGGTATCTGCAAGTACTCCATGTTGAATAGATAAGAACACATGTCACCCAACTTAAACTTTTTAGTCTGCTTCCCATCCTGAATGGTAGCAATTGCATCCTTCATCTATTACAATTCTTGGGATAGGAAACTAGAAGGAACATTAGTTTGAGGGAGGATAGTGGTTTGAGTAGATGGTTAGGAGGTCATAAGCAGGACACTTTAACCAGGGTATGATAGAGATATATATTGGGGTATATTGGTTTGGTTGGGAAATGGACTAAGAATATGCATACATGGATTAGGATGTACTTGGAATTGTACATTTAGTTGTGAAATATTCTAGTTTGGCTTGGTGATAAAGGTTTGATGTGGAGGATTTTGTGGTTAGGATGGAGGGATATAACTATATTATTCCTATTGTGGTTGAAAGTGGACATGCTACCAACTAATTGAACCTTGTTGTTGAGTGGGAACTTGTGGACCAAGACCCTGTCTCTGAACTTGTGGCATATTTTAAACCAATTGTTATCTAGTAGGTAATTGAGAAATATGGGAGCCTCCTTATTGCACAAATCCCTATAGGAAAGTTAAATTAGGTTGATGATTCATCATTTGTCACTAACTAATATTTACACGTTGTTGACTAGTCATCACTTGGTTTTGGATTGGTACTCTAGTCTATGATTGAAGAGGTATGATTTCCATTGACTGACAAGGTAGAACATTAGTTGCCTCTTACTGAGGTGGTAATAAATTTAACCTTATCTACATTGGGACACTAGATTATGCCTAATGTTTTGGAATACTACTCATCACTTGTTGAGGATGAGTAGGATTTGTTACATTCTATTGTTGAGGTGTGACATTGGTCACTAGTTGACTACCTAATCTTGTAGGTTACACACTTGAGAAAGTAGTTGGTTGAGGTTGGGATGTATAAACTCCTACTCCTTAGTATGATGATCCACTCATGCTGTTAACTATAGGCACATGTTGTTGACTAGCTATTTGTGCATTAGTACCACTTGGATTGGGATTAGACACTACTTGCACATTGTCCACTATGTTTGTCTCACTATTCTACATAGAGGCTGAAGACACTTCTTTAATAATAGGCATATGCATCAAGTTATCTACTGAAGCAGTTTGCATGAATGGGTTAGAACTTGAATTCTCTTGACCAATTAACTCTATCAAAATTCTTGTTGAAGGAACTAAGTCAATAAGAGGTTTTCTCACCATGTTCATCTGATTGAAATTGTGTGCTAGATTCATGTAGGTTTGATATGCCATCTGCATTTGGTTAAAGTGGTTTTCCATGATTTTTTTATCTTGATTAGATATATTAGGGTCTTGATACATTGTTTAGACTAGAGCCATAGGATTGCTAGAAGAATTTTGTTGATCATAAATGGTATTGTGGGGCACTCTTACTAGGCTTGGTAAATTTTCATGGGGGAAGTCTACTGAAAACTTGGCCCCTACCTCTATAGCTCTAACCAAAATATCATCCTTATTCTCCAAAAAATGATGCTCAAACAAAAATGGATCATACATGGAAGGCATATTAGTAGAGCATGACTATTGAGGAATTGGTTCATTAGTTGTGAGTATTGTAGTTAGATATTGTGTAGTTCATTCTTGGTCTTGTTTTGAATAAGGTGGTGTATTATCCAAATAGTTAGTTAATGGATCTTGGCTTTGCACCCTTAATTAAGAATTATAAGAAAGATAAAGATCCATCTCATAAGCAAGATTATCCACGTAGGGGTCTTGCACCATTTCTTCCTACATAACCACATTACTAATCCCTAGATTATATTGAGTCCACTACAAGTGTAGAAATACATGTTGGGATCCATAGTCAATGCTTTGTGATAGAAAGGGAAGGGAGTTATAAAAACTCTAAAAGGACAATGTATAAAAAGATGACATTAAAACTTGGTCTAGATTTGTCAAAAGGGTCAAAAGGTCTATGCAAAGATTTATGATAACACAAGGTAATGTTAAGTGTCTAACGCTACACGTCTTACACAAAAAGATTAAGTAAATGAACCAAAAATAAAAATGACAAATTATAAGGTTAAAGTGTTTCAAATCAGTCTAATCTAGGAAATTAAAAGTTGCTAGTTCTTTTGGCCAAATGTGGCATCAAAAGCTAGGCTCAAACAAGGCATGTGCTAGGACTCTTGGCTAAATGACGTCAAAAGCTGAACTTTGAAAATAGAGATGATTTTTAATCTAATGGATTTGAAACACTCTTAACACTAGGTGAATTATTTACATGAACTCGAACAACTAGGTATAAGGTATGAAACAAAAAGGCACTTTAGAGATAGTTTATTTTTCTCACAAATAATGCTATAAAGCTTAGTTCTTTAGAAAAATAAGCTAGATAAAAGTGAACATGATAATTGTGCTAGATAAAATTTAATAAAAGGTACACTTATAATGGTTTGAAAATGTATGAACAAATTTAAACTCTATGTAAGAGGTCCTATGAAACAATATCTAAAATATTTTGGGCAGCATAATAGTGCTAGACTACCCAAAAGTTGTGACAAAATGCTTGTTTCAAAAACTCTCTAAGGCAAAGATAATTTCTCACAAATTTGATAGCATAAAAATACCTTTCTTGACTCAAAATTTTTTGGTGCATAGACTCAAAGTGTAAGTGTTTAGCACAAAATTACTTAAGTCTATCAAGTGGTGATAACAATCATGAGTCTTAAATGGCCTTCAACCCAAATTAGAAATTGAACCTAAGTTCTCTCAAGTTTAGTGCAAATGGTGAACCCACTTAACACATCAACCCTATGAACTTATAAAGGTGAAATTTTGAATTTAGATTATAAATGAAGGACTTAAACAACTTTGGCAAAGGTCTAGACTCAATTAGGCAGCATAACTATGCCAAAGTGGATGATATGACTCCCAAGTTTTGATGGACTTTGAACAAGGAAAATTTGATGACTTCATGTGGGAATCATAACGCCTCTTTGTTCAAAGGAAAATGAAGACCATGTGTTTTGGTTTGTATCATTTGTTTACACCAATTTTTGACTCCAAACAAGACTTTAATCTAGGATAAAACCAACTAATTAATCTCTCTTAGACCCTAAACTGACAAGGTTGCTTGGTATTGTTAGAATCCATCAATATACATCATATTAGAGGATTTTAAGTGTTCATCTAAAACTAAATGCACATTATATATTAGTGTGCTTACACCCCTCTTCTCAAATGATAGTGATGTGACATGAACCTTGAGGCACACCTTGCACTAACAATACTTCTGTGATAAGTGGGGATTTGTCTAAGATCTACAAGTTTCTGAATGTTCTAAGGGAATCAATTGCATAATGACTTTCATGTAAAATGATGAAAAATAAAATCATGGATTTTAGGTCCATATCACTTGGCTTGTTACAAAAAGGTTTAGTCCTTTTCGCAACCCCTACATCATGTTGTTCGCTCAGTGTAGTACAATGTCCAAAGTGCCACTATGTCCCATGTGTAACTCCAATTAAGAGCCAAATGAAGTCAATTCCAAGAGGTGAAACCATAGGTCAAATATTCCCTAAATAAATTGTAGGAGGTGATGAATTCCCCCTCACAAACCAAATTTGCATAAAATAAAGAATGCATAAAATAGAAAGACTTTAGGGTCATTTTCAAGGTCACCCAAACTTTGACAAGTTTTTGGGGAGTGATTTAGATGATGTTATTTCTATGCCTTGGACTAGGAAATTTGTAATAGGAATGGCACTTTTGAATCAAAGGGTTCCCTAAAGGGGACAAATGGAAGACCATACATGTAACACCCCTCTTTTTGCCAAACAAAATCTAATTTAAATAACTAAGTGAATACAAAAAGCTTCGAAAGGTGAGTTAATTTTTAAGCCCAAATGGAAAATGAAGTGGTGTTCATTTGACCCCTTGGTCTTAATTACAAACTTTGAAAAACATACTAAAAACTCACTTAAGCATTTAAATGTTACTTTAAACACCAAAATAACATTCATAATCCATTTTAATGCATGCAAAAGGTGATCTACACATGTTTTTAGCCACTTTCAAGCTTGATCCTACAACAAAAACATTAACATGTCCTTCAGCCTTGAAGTTACTTTGGTTTGAAACAATGAATTTGAAAAATAGAGCTCTCAGGTTTTTTACATAGAATAATCCCACTACCACACAGAGCGATCCTGCTACTTGAAGGATAATACTGCTAGTGTGAGAGTTACAATATTATAACTAACCATAGATGGTTTATTCATCATACCATGACTTGGTTTGATTATCTTGCTAATATTAGGATAATATCACTACTTAGCAAGTTGTGGTATTGTTGCTTAATCACTAACGATTAGATAATACCATGACTCAGTTAAACAACCCCACTAATAGTAGGACAATCCCATTACTGAGCTAGTAGTGGTATTATCTAACCTATAAAAAAAATATTTAGTCCAAAAATAAAACACAAATAGCTAATCACAATACTGCTAGTCTAATTTTCAATACTACCATTTACAAGACAATCCTGCTACTAGTAGGACAATACCATGACTATGTTTTTACAAAACCATGACTTACAAAAAAACATTTTTTACACAATTTTTTCACTCTATTTAGACTCCCACTCTAATTCTACAAGAAAAAAATTAGTGAGTTGCTTGAGGGAGCTTTGTGATCATTTTTTCAAGGATAGGGAGGTCCCACCGAGCGTGCCATTATGTGAACTAGGAATTTGACTAAGAAGAGGAGATTAGTGTTGTGTTAGTGACAAAATGAATAAAATAAATTGACAAAAAACACACTAAACTAACATCTTCATGCCTAGTTACTAGGGTGAGCTTGGTCAAGAAATACAAATGGACAAAGCACAACTAAAATGCAAGAAAACACATATTCCTTACCTTCCTTGATGCTCTAAAAGTATTCTTCGATTGGCTTGCTTGGTTTGTGCTCATGAAGTCCTCATCAATGGAAGCTTGGACACCTCCATCTCTCCTTGGCACTTATGGATTTTGCTTGGCTTGGCTTGGAATAAATTTGACATGGTAACACTATTTTTCATGAAACTTTTAGAACCAATCCTAATTTATAACTTTGCATAAATTAAGCTTAGAAATGATGTTCATGGCCTCTCTACTTATAGATTTTTGAGATTGATTAGAATAAACCTAAACCATCCATCCTAGATGAAGATGTGTGGTTGAGGATTAATTCAATTTTTTGGAATTAAATTGATAATTATCCTCATCATGACATTGGAAAAAGGGGAAATTAAGAGGCATGGAGGGCATGAATCCTGATATTTATGGCATTTATAGCCTAGGGATGTCTTCCCAATAAATGAGGTCACTTGATGATGCAAATATTCAATATTCATTTCCAAAACAAATTATTTAACAATTTTCTATGGAATTCTTGAGTAGGCTCTAATTTGGTTTAATTAGCTCTTAAGTATGTTTAAGCACTTTATGCACAAATTACTTAAATTGATCATAATGCCTTGTTATTGGTCAAAAATTCAATTGGATTGGAATTGGAAGGTGATGACAATGCATTGGATCCATTATCCCATTTAGGATATTATCAATAGAAAATAACAAAGGCACATGTCTTGTGCAAGAGATTTGATTGGAAAGAGCAATCCAGAGCACCTAGGTGTAAAATTGGCATTTTGACTTGAAATTATTTGATCAAAGTTAGTTGGCCCATAAACTACACTACCTCATTTAATGATACTCTAGGCAAAATCAGCACTTGAATATGTTAGTTTCAAAGCTTTTAGCGTGTTTTTAGGCCAAATTGTGCACTTTATGTGGAAATTGGTCAAAAGCCTGATTGGAGGTTATTGGTGGCCAGATTTAGGTGTCTATAGTATATGGCACAAATTAGTTATCCCATTGGAGTTAAAAATCCCCTTCTTATAGATCTATTTAAAAGGGCTCACCATAGATGATTAGTACAATTAGATCACACATGCATTCAATCCACTAAGCATCTAAGGGCATATTAGAAATGAATCCAAAGAACCTATAATAATTACGTCCACAACAAGGAATTAGAAGTCAATGATTTAATTTTAAAAGAAAATATCAAAAATATCAATGCCAAAGAAGAGAGCAAAGTAAAGTTTAAACCAAATTGGTTGGGAGCATAAATAATCATAAAAAATCTTAGCCCAAAATTATACCATCTAGATTCACTTGATGGAAAGGTAATCAAAAACCCATTGAACATCATGCATCCAAGGAGATTTTATATATAAACATTTAACAATTTCTTATTTATATTACTTGTACATAGTTTATTTCTAGAATCTACAAAAACATTATAATACTTCAAAAACACAAATAACATTCAAATTTGATTGAGAAAACATAAAACTATAGATTGTATGCATTGTTATGTTTACATTTCCTATATTTTCTAGGCACTACATATGCTACATACATGCTTCACTTATTCTTATCAAGTGCTTACAGATTGTTTACAGGACTCAGGTCCAAAACACTGATTCAAGTTTGCTCTTATCCACCCACTGGGGGCATACACGGGTCTTATCGATACATGGGTCTTCACTTGACACATTCTCCCACTTGGGGGCACCCTATACATAATTTTGATTATTAGGTTTTATCCTTCTATACTATACATTCCAATTTTAACATTGTTATATCTCAATATTGATCATGTTAATATTACTCAAATTATTTTTCCAACTATTACTACTTAGAATCAACATATGTACATATTCATACATACTTTCATTTATATCTAATCTAGTTTAGACTTGATTATATTTCTTTGCTTCTTGTATTCGAGGGCATTTGAATATGCCATTGATCTTTGGCTCGACACCACCTCTATTCACAATATGTATGCTTTGGGCATGTGCCCATGTCCTTGTGTGTGTCTTTCCTAATTATGTAGGTGGACATTTGAACATGTCTTTATATGTGGTTCTAATCCAATTTTCTTGTCTCCTACATATGTGAACATTTGAATATGTCATTATATGTCTAGTTTTCTTAGATTTAGTGACATGTGCCCATGTCCCCCTTGGCCTAATTTGTGTGCCTCATGTGTATTATATGTATGATTTATTTTATGTGTCATGGCCATGACACTTGTCTTTACTTGTTACACACACCGATTTTTTATGATATGAGGGACCTCATGCATCTACCCTTCCTATCTGGGTGTTGTGATTAACATCATGCCCCATCCCCCTAGGTAACTAAATTTTACTCATATTTATTGTTATATACATTGATTACATCTATGTTGACACCCTTGTGGAATTCCAGACATAACATACATATTATATTACATATTTATTCTCAGATTAGCCCTTCTCTCACACATGATGTTATGTATGCACAGTATATTAGATTATCATGTTGTTATCATATATGCTTTGGCTAACACACATTTTTTAGAGTTTTTTATTTTGAGGATAGTTTTTTCATAGGTTCAAAAATTCCCATTAAAATAGGGGGAATTTACAAGGGCTTATGATAGATATTAGGCTCTTATATTACACTCATAGTATATTTTTAGCACACAAAATCAATTACAAAAAATTAGACACAGTTAACCATAGTGGGAAAATAGTGACTCAAAAAGTAGTACAATGGCATAAAATTCAAACCAAAAAGACATTAACACCCAAATGGGGGCACTAACACCACATTGCACTACTATCCAAGATATGGCACTATTATCCAGCAGCCTCTTTTAGAATAACATAGATTGGCCAAAACAATATAATAGGTATAGTATAGGTTTGCATAGATTCAATTACAATTTATCAATTATACTCATTTTTACTTAGATTCATAGTTATTTAGCTTAGATTCATAATCAATTTGCTTATATTGGGGGAATAATGTGTATCATGACCATTCCCATATTTAGTTCAAATATCTAGATATAGTTTATTACAACTCAGTCCAAAATCCATATACTCAAATATCAGATTTATGGCATGTGTGCAACACATTGTTGCCATATGCTCAATTAGACATTGGTTAATCAGATGGAATGAAAAATTCCATGTCATTATATATGTTGTATACACCCAATATCATATTTGAGGTGACATACTAGTTTCATGTCTTAATCCATCTACAATGGTTGCCATTCTTGAGTAGCCCAGAGTCACCTAATATACCTAAGGGGCCATAGACTAAACATACACAATTAGATATACTCAATTTTATAGTACTTTACATAGTTTAAATTTAGATGCATCTATTACACATGGGTGGGAAATGATGGAGTCATATCCTACTTGAGTTATTGAGCCACCCACATGAGAGGGTTGGACACACTATCAGTCCAATCCAAGCTATTCACATGTCATTATCCACCAGATAGGGGTGGGCAATGATGGAGTCAACCATATTGAGTTATTAATTCACCCACATGTGAGTATTGAGCAAACTATCAGCTTAGTCCAAGCTATTCATTGATTGATCACTATATACACACATAAGTTGTCATTAGGTTTATGCATTGGTTTATGTACCCAGTGAGGTGTATTCATTCCTTTCATCTTTCCCATTTATTTACTCAGTTTTAATTCTTTACTCAACATAGCCTTTTGATTTTTGTCTCTCTTAAGTAAGGACTAATTTATGCATGTTTTATTTACATTACATGCATTGGATCATGCTTCACATACACAGACCCAACTTCACATAATCAAATCTAGCTTCATAGGTTTCACTTCCTAGGTAAGTCTAGGTACTCTTCTTTTTACTTTATCATAGTAATTTCACTTTGCTACATTTATAGAATAAAGGAGGTAAATGTAATCACCCAAAATTGGTATTTGAGTGCTACTTGAGACTACCAATCCCTAGCTTAGCTCTAGGATCATCTTAGAGCCTGTTATCACACTTATCCAACCTTCATGCAAGTCATAGGCATCCTTAGTAAACTCCAAAGTAGTATTATACCCTCATTTCTTGATCCTGACCCTTTATGCCTAGTGTTCTATAAGTTGTACACTAGTGCCATAATAAGGACATGTCCCCAAAATGGTGCTAATGTCCTTTGTCCTAGCTTTTCCCAAGCAAATATCCTTTCAAAACTAAAGGCTCCTAAGGTCAACCTAGACATATTTTATCATCCACAAAAGTAACATAACAATATATACATGAATTTTATCCCACTATCTACTAGATGGAAATTATATGCAAAAGACACATTTAAAAATGAAATAAGTTGAGCACAATTAAGGTTATTAATACCTATTTTGCCCTACTTCTCCATAATCCATCTACAATAGTCCTGAGCTCAGATTTTCTAGATTTTCAGTCTCAAGAAAATTTAAGGCACTCAAGGCCACTATCATAATAGCATCACTTACAATTTCACTAGCACTTAGGTGGGGAGAAATCCATCAGGCTTGATCCATCCTCAAAGTATTGGTATGTAGGTAACTCTCTTCACAATGGGGTGTTGAGGATATCCAACCTACCCTACTAATGAACATACTTTCTAGCTCATGCCCTAGTCGTATGGAGGATTACGGTTTACACAATAAATCAATCATTACAGGAACAATATAGGGTTTTATAACTTGTGCATGTGGGAATAGACCCTAGAGATTAAACACAAGTGCACCCAAAATTTTAGGATAGTCTTCCATAAAGGACACTATTACCAATATCAGGACACTACCACCACTTTACCAATAATGACATTACTATCCAATAGTAGAGATACTATTCATGAGGTATTATGCCATAAGGATCTAGTTTATAACTCTCAGACTAGATTCCATCTCAATTTTCATCACTCAGATCATCTGTATCAAGTGTTTTCTAGCTAAGTCTTTATTTGCACTATTTATTACTATTCTTATAAAAGTTAAAACTAGTCAATTATGTAAAAAAATAATGGCTATATTTATTGAATATTATTTCCTTGATTTAGTCTACCTAGACATTTAAAAACATAGGATTTACTTCATCTAAGTCCTAAAAGGTTAAAATAGTTTGGTGTTTAGGATATTTTGTTATAGTTTAATTTATGTTGTTGTCAGTAGTCAAAATGAAGGTTTAGTTTAATTTTAGTTTTATAGTCTTTTTTTGTTATTTGATTCAAATTCAATAATGTTTTTAGTTTGTTTATTTAGAAATAAATGAGTTTGGTTTTTAATTTAAAAAGTAATTTTAATTATTACTTTTTAAATATTTTACAAAATTGTCAAATAAATTGTTTATTTTAAGTAGTTGTATTTTTTATCTTTTAGTTATTACAGTCTATTTGTGTTAGGTTATTAGGCTTATTTTGTATTAGTAAATCTTATTTAGTGATTATTATTTATGGATTTTTTTAAGTCAATTTTAGATTAATACATCTTTTGTTTATTTTAATGTGTCGGTAATTTTAGTTATGTATTGTAGTTTTTATTTAGGGTTAATATTAAATTGTCATGGGTTAGTTATAGTCTTTTATCATCATCTCATGTATATTAATCCATTTACTTTATCTTATGTGTCTAGTGCCATCAAGTGTCTATTTTTAATAATTGATTACTTTTCACATTGTGAGTGTCTGTCATATTTTATCGATAAATATAAATAAATCCCATGTTAAAAGGCAGTTGTCAGTAAAACATGTGCAATGCTCTTCTATGTAATACTTCTCCTCTTTTATGAAACAAACACATAATCGAGTGAACTTGACTTCTATAAGTTAAAATTATAGGAGGGATAATATGAAAAAATTTAGTCCACATGGTTCCTCTCCCCATACGAGCACTAAGGGGGGATGCTAGGAATTCCCTAGGCTAGTTCTCACATTTGTGTTAGTAGTGAGAAATACTATTATGTGGGTAGATTTTAGATGTTTAAATGTGTGTAAGCATGTAAGAGCATGGATGAGTTGTTAAATGTAACTCATCAAATGTTATTATCTATTAAGTGGAAAATATAGTATGTGTGGAATATTGTAAGTGAGTTGTAAAACAAATCACATAGGGTTTTTAAGAGAGATATAGGAGAGAGATAATAAGGTAGTTTGAGTGATCTTCAAATTAAAATTTTTTTGGTGATAATATTTAAATCCTAGTTTGTAGGAGATATTGAAGCTATAAAATTTAATATTTGATAATAACTAATATGTTGGATTATGATTAACAAACTTTTGGATTTGCACATTCAAGCCTTTGGTTCTTATCTAAAATGAAGGTCAAACTTCATTTGGTATCATAGTAGGTGGGACCTCTCTTAAAATTTTGATCTTATTTATAATAAGAGTTTTGGAGTGTAGACTACGTCCAACACTCTTACCTTGAGATAGATCATTATTCTTTCTTTAAATGGTTATGTAATGCAAACTACTACTAATCCCATTGATATTTAGTCTTATATTATAGTTTAAAGGATTTAGTTTATTGTATGCCGCTAATAATAAAAAAGAGAGAAAAGCATTTTTGTAAGATAGATTTATGTAGGTTCACTTAAACTATGATATTTTTCTATTCTCTCAACGAAAATCAAAATTGAAAAATGATCTAGAAAACTTAGGAGGAAAACAAAACCTAGAAAAGGTTTGAAACAATTTTGGGAATTGAGTGAGTTGTTTTTCATAAGAAATGAGGGATTTGAAGGATTTAAATTTTTGTTTTAACGTTAAAATATTCACAAAAATAAATTACATTTTACAATGTTTTTCCAATCTCTGCATCTGCATGGTGGATTTCATTAGATTGTAGTCAACAGACCTTCATCAACATGCCATACTCTGCATTCTTCCCATGGCCTATTCATTGCCCAACATGGAATTTGTTTCACTTTGTATGGGGTTTCATATGATCCCACTCCTGTCAAGACCACCGTCTTGGACCATGCCCAAACTATACACAGTTTCATAAAAATAATTTAGCTTTGACCCTGATCACATTGAGCTCCTTCTCTACTATACAGATCATGCTTCAATGATTTAGACTTTCTTGGTTTAGTGTTTATGATATTTTGTTATAGTTTAATTTTTTTTGTTGTTGACAATAAAAATGAAGGTTTATTTTTATTTTAGTTTTATTTTTTTCGTTATTGTTTCGAAGTCAATAATGTTTTTATTTTTTTATTTAAAAATAAATAAGATTGGTTGTCAATTTAAAAAGTAATTTTAATCATTACTTTTTAAATATTTTAGAAAAATGTCAAATAAATTGTTTATTTTAAGTTGTATTTTTTAATCTTTTCATTATTATAATCTATTTTGTGTTAGCTTATTAGGCTTATTTTGCATTAGTAAATCTTGTTTAGTGATTATTTATGGATTTTATCAAGTCAATTTTATATTAGTACATATTTTGTTTATTTTAGTGCATCAGTAATTTTTGTTACATATTATATTTTTATCTAGGGTTTATATTAAATTGTCATGGGTTAGTTATAGTCCTTTATCATCATCTTATGTCTATTAATCCATGTCCTTTGTCTTATGTGTTTATTGTCATCAACTGTATATTTGTAATAAGATTAATTTCACATTGTGTGTGTCTATCATCTTTTGTCAATAAATATAAATAAAGCCTATGTTAAAGGCAATTGTCCATAAATGATGTATGATTCCTTTATATGAATTACTTCTCATTTGTTGTTACATAGTTGCATTATCAGGTGAACTTGGTGTCTACAAGTTAAAATTCTAGGAGGTGTAATATGAAGAAATTTAGTCTACATGGTTCCTCTCCCCATGTGAGCACCAAGGGGGTATTGTTAAGAATATCCTATGATAGTACTCATATTTGTGTTAGTAGTGAGAAATAATATTATATGGGTAGATATTAGAAGTGTAAATGTGTGTGAGCATGTAAGAGTGTGGATTAGTTTTTAAATACAACTCATCATATGGTATTAGTTATTTGGTATTAGTTATTAAGTGGAAAATAAAGTATGTGTGGAATATTGTAAGTGAGTTGTAAAACAAATCACATAAGGTTTGTAGGAGAGAGATATAATAAGGTAGTTTGAGTGATCTTAAGGATCCCAATTTTATTGGTGATAAGCTTTAAATTCTAGCTTGTAGGATATCTTGAAGCTATAAAGTGTAATATTTGATAATAAATAATATGTTGAATTATGATTAACAAATGTTGGGATTTGCACATTCAAGCCTTTGTCTCTTATCTAAAAGAAAGGTCAAATTCACTTTGTATCAAAGTAGGTGGGACCTCTCTAAAAATTATGATCTTGTTCATAATAAGAGTTTTGGAGTGTATGCCACGTCCAACACTCTTAACTTGAGATAGATAATTATTCTTTATTTAAATGGTTATGTAGTGTAGAACATTACTAATCCCATTGATATTCAGGCTTATATTATGGTTTGCAGGATTTGGTTTATTATATGCCAATAATAATAAAAAAGAGAGAGAAGCATTTTTTCTTTGATAAATTTATGTAAGTTTAGTTAAACTATGATATTTTTATATTCTCTCAATGAAAATCAAAATTTAAAAATGATTTGAAAAACTTAAGAGGAAGAGAACAAAAGCTATGAAAGGTTTGAAACAATTTTGGGAATTGAGTGAGTTGTTCTTCATGGAAAATGAGGGACATGAAGGGTTTGAAGTTTTGTTTTGAAGTTACAAGATTTGCATAAAGAAATTATATTTTATAGTGTTTTACAGATCTCTACATCTACATGGTGGGTTGCATTAGATTGTAGTCAACAAATCTTCATCAGCTTGCCATACTCTGCATTCTTCCCATATCTTGTTCATCGCCCAACATGGAATTTTTTTGCTTTGTACATGGTTTCATAAGATTCCACTCTCATCAAGATCATCATATTGGACTCTACCTAGACTGTATGTAGTTTCACAAAATAACTCGACTTTAAACCTAATCATGTTGAGCTCCCTATCCACTATACAAATCCTACTTTGATGATGTAGACTACTCATGATTTAGTGTTTAGGATATTTTGTTATAGTTTAGTTTTTTTATTATCAACAATTGAAATGAAGGTTTAGTTTGTTTTTTGTTTTATAGTATTTTTTTGTTATTGATTCAGAGTCAATAATGTTTTTAGTTTGTTTATTTAAAAATAAATAAGTTTGGTTGTTAATTTAAAAAGTAATTTTAATTATTACTTTTTAAATATTTAGAAAAGTGTCATATAAATTTTTTATTTTAAGTTGTATTTTTTATTCTTTCCATTATTATAGTCTATTTTGTGTTAGATGATTAATCTTCTTTTTATTAATAAATCTTATTTAGTGATTATTATTTATAGATTTTGTCAAGTCAATTTTAGGTTAATGTGTATCTTATTTATTTTAGTGTGTTGGTAATTTTTGATGCCTAAACTCATGATTTATGTTTAATAGCCTCTTATGGGAAGATTTATAGGTGTGGGACCAAATTACGGTCTGTAAATAAACCTCCAAGATTTTATAAACTGGGTCTTCATTCCAAGCTGGAGGGTGCAAAAGGAGAAGGAAAGAAATGCAAATAATACTAAAATAACACTAACTAAGGTGATATGCTGAGAGATTTAAAGAATTAACCTATTATTGCATAAAATAGATTGAATCCTTAAGCACTACAGACCATAAAGGAGCATGGAGCATGAATTAAGATCTATAAGGCAAGCAAAGATCAAAACTATAGAAACAGAGAAATTAAAGGACAAGTACATATAACTTTCCACTCAAATTGACATAAAAAAACCACATCCTCTTCATTGTTATGTAGAGAACATATTACAGAAGGCCTCAAGGACACATACAAAACATCAATTCACACCTGTGAGGGGCACCTATTAAGGTCAAAGAATGATAAAATGCTAACTGTTATCACTTATATTCTATTACAAAATGGTCATTTATAAAAGTATCAAATATAAATAAAATGATAACCAACTCCTTCCAAAACGAATGAGCCTAGAATATATAGGCAAGATGGCCTCTCGTGGGAATGACACCTATAAATCTTGGCACTCACACCCATGATGATGTCATTACAACTGAATGAGGGACTCGATCTCATGAGTGTTGTTAGTCTCTAGATCCTAGATATGGCACAATTGCATAATTCTATTATGACCATGATGCTTAGGAAAAGTGAAGTGATGCCATGTGTCTATCTCTGGAGCTACTTTGTTATACCATGACCCCTTGACCCTAGTCCTTCAAATTTTATAAATAACACTTTAAGATGGCTTAAAGTGTTCTAAAAGATTTAGGCCCACATTCTCATTCAATGGCATTACTTTGAGCTCTGAAAAGAAAACCTTTGCCTCTGAAGAGCACCATGGTGCCATGTGGAAAGGCTTGTCTCCTTATTGTTATAACCATATGGTGGGTCCCTATTTTTTTTTTGGGGCAATGGTATAACTCCAAGGTCTGACAAACCAAAAATGCTCATGGATAAGTATGAGGATGACACATGTTGAGCTAATTATGGGCTCGAGACATGGTGGCCCAATGCTCATTCAAGGTCAATTAATTTTGGTTAAACCTTTAGATAGTTCCATTGACTAGTGGATGAATAGATGGGGCCCATCAAGCCATTCATTAGTGAACATAATTCTAATACATGGTGCCCTTATAATTAGCCTTATCAAAAAACTACCTAATTTACTTGGAGAAGTGTCAGCTCAACATGTGTCATCCTCGTACTTATCCATGAGCAATTCTGGTCTATCAGACCTTGGAGTTATACCATTAGCCAACAAAAAAAAGAGGGATCCACCATATAGTTATAACAATAAGGAGACAAGCCTTTCTATGTGGCACCATGGTGCTCTTCAAAGGCAAAGGTTTTCTTGTTAGAGCTCAAAGTAATGCCATTGGAGGGAGGGACCCACATTCTCATCTAATGGCATTGATTTGAGCACTGAAAAGAAAACATTTGCCTTTGAAGATCACCATAGTGCCACATGGAAAGGCTTATGTCCTTATTGTTATAACTATATAGTGGGTCCCTCTTTTTTTTCTATTGGCCAATGGTATAACTCCAAGGTCTAATAGACCAAAACTACTCAAGGATAAGTACGAGGGTGACACATGTCAAGCTGACACTTCCCCAGGTAAATTAGGAACTTTTACGGTAAGGTTGAGTGTGGGGACACCATGTGTTATAACTATGTTCACCAATAAATGGCTTGATGGGCCCCATCTATTCATCCACTAGCCAATGGAACTTTCCAAAGGTCTAACCAAAATTAACTAACCTTGAATGAGCATTGGGCCACCATGTGTCGAGCCTGTACTACACCAAATGGAAATGAGAACTTCTTTGAGCTGAAGAAGCACTAGGATGACACATGGGTGGAAGAGAAAGGAGGTCAACACTTAGAAAAAATTTATAAAAAGGATCCTGGGAAAGAAGAAGTTAAAGGAATAACCATGGAAGGTGTTGAGCAAGCCTAAGGTAAAAAGGGTCAACTGCTCCAAAATGAGAAAACATGGATTTTGATCCACAATTCCTAGTGACTCATAGGAGCATCTACCTATAGATGAGATAACCCAAAACTCTGGTACTTAGACTAGTTGAATCAAAACTTCAAAATAAATAGCAAAGCTAAGGGAAACTAACTAATTATGTATAAAGAGGAGGAAAGTAAGTTAAAATGCTTCAAATTGATCCCATTAATCAATAAATCTAATGTATTACCTTCTTCATATTCTAACTCAAAATAATTTACCTACATGTTGTTGATGATATGAAATGGTCCTCTCTATAGAGAGTCAAACTTCATATGTTAGCTTAGCTTTTTAGCCCATTGGTCATATTTGAGAACTAAATCTCTAGGTTTGAATCTTGGCTCCAACATTTTCTTGTCAAACCACCACTTGATCGCTTGTTGCTAGGTGATTTTTTCATCACTTTCTTGTTCTCTTAATTTTTGAAGGTTAAGCAACTCTATGAGTCTAACCTCCATTGAACCATTTTCCATAATATTAATAGCTTTTAGAAGCTATACAGTGGGGATTTTTGATGACACCAGCATGACCACCTTTTTTCTATATACAAGTTCATATGAGGAAGTTTTTAGGATCTATTTTAGAGTGATGTGATCTTCCCAAGGGCTATTATTATGTGCATGTGTCACTCCCTTTATCTATTAGTGCCCATCCTTTTGATTAGTATTATAAGGTTCTTATTTATCAACTCTACCAACCTATTCTCTTATAGGTATTGATTGGATGAATTTTTTAATAAGATACCATTCTGGAGTGTGAACTTAGAAATTTTAGACCCAAATAAGGCTTTTGCATTGTTGGAGATGATTATCTTGGGTGGGTTGAATCTTACTATGAGATCTTATAGGAAGCCAAGAATCATATTCTTGGTTGCCTCTCTCAATAGGACTACTTTGGTCTGCCTGGTGAAGTAGTCAGTGGCCTTCAATATCCATATGTGATTGACACTTGAGATAAGATTGATCATCTCAATGAAGTTTAAGCCCCACTACATGAAGGGTTCATCAATCATGATTGGGTTCAGAAACATGGCCAAATTTTTTATTTTCCTTACGAAAAATTGGCATTTTTGGCATTTTTTGATTGTTTGATGGTAGTCTACAAATATGGTTATCCAATAATACCCCACATATATAATCTTGGTCATGATGTTTTTAGCTGAGAAGTGGTCACTTGGGGGAGTGAAGTGTATATCTTGGAGGATCTTTTTGGCTTGGTTTTTTCCAACACACCAAAGTAAATCTCTATTGAAGTTCCTTTCAAAAAAGACTCCCTATATTAGTGTGTAGATAAACCCCTATAGCCTATATAAACACCTTTTATGCACAGGGAGGCCATCAAGATACTGATCAGTTTATATGAAGTGGGTTTGGTCAACCACCCAAGATCTGTCATCTTTGAATTAGTTTAATAAGACCACTTCTGAAGTTCCTTGTTCCTTCAGTGGGACATTTGCACATTGGGCTAGGTACTTGTAGATTCCCTTCCTCTAATCACCTTAGTCAGCTTGACTTCAATGTCATAATCTAGGATCTTGGTGATCTAATTGGCTCATTTTTTGGTGATTTATCCTTCCATTATGTATTCATGGACATTGGAGTAGGCCATGCACACCATTAATTTGCTTCTCACCACAAGGTACCTAAACTTATTGAGGCCCTTGACTATGATAAAAGCATATCTCTCTACAAAATTATATTTGACTTCATACCTGCACAATGTTCTTGAGTAGAACATGATCAGGTGCTCATTTCTTCATTCCTCTTCCTTTTGAGTTAACACAACTACTAGGCTATGCTCACTCCCATAGACATAATAATGAAATCTTTGAAAAATTTAGGGTTAACTAGTATAAACATAGTACATATTGTGTCTTTAATTTCATAAAATGTTGCTCTTCCTTTAGGTGTCCACTTGAAAGCCTAGTCTTTCTTCAGCATCAGCATGATTGGTCTCACCAATTCTGTGAAGTCAGATATAAACATGTTGATGAAATTAATCTTTCCAAGGAAAGATTGCACTCCTTTCTTGTTTATTGGCAAGGCTAAATCTATGATGGCCCTTATTCTCTCTAAATCAATGGTGATCCCTTATTTGGATAATACATATCTAAGTAGCTTGCCTTACATAACTTTGAAGACATATTTTTTGGGGTTAAGAGACACCTCAAATTCTTAGCACCTTTGGAAGACCTTTTTCAAATGGTCAAAGTGATCCTGCTTTTCCTTAGAAAAAATAGTGAGGTCATCCAGGTAGATGAGGATGATCTTATTGATTAGGCCTTTAAAATCTACATCTATTACTCACTATAATGTTGCCCTGGCATTAAAGAGGCTAAAATTCATCTTTACATATGAGAAGGTTCCCCACTTCATGGTGAAGATGGTCTTGTGCTAGTCTTTTTTGTTCACCCACCCCTGATTATACCCAAAAAATCCATCTAGTAGAGAAAACATCTCCACAGTTGCTATTATCTAGAGGATCTACTTCATAGAGGGAAGGGGGTAATGGTCCTTTAAGGATGTCTTATTCAGATCCCATAAATCCATACATAGCTAGATCTCTCCACTCTTCTTTCATATAGGAACTAGATTGGACAACCAAGATGAATACTTGATTGGGTATATAATCTTTGAGTCAGTTAGTATCTTGAGATCTTAGGCCACCATGGATTTGATCTTTGGGTTTATCAATCTTTGTTTTGCCAGACTAGTTTGGCTCCTTCCACCAAATCTATGGTGTGTTGAATGACCTCATGGTCATATCCCTTCAAGTCATCATAAGTCCATATGATGACCCCTTCATATTTCTTATAGAAAGGAACCTGTTTCTCTTTATCTTTTTGGGTAACTTCCTTTCCAATATTTAGCTTCCACCCACCTCCAACATCAAGATCAAAGTAATTACCCTTATCTATGACAAAATTTCATTTGTCATTCCTTACATCATCAGAGTCAAAAATATTTTCTAGGGTAATGAGGCCCTTTGACAACTTTTTGGTCTTTAACTGCATGATTTGGTCCCCATAGGCCTCTTCAATTTTTGGTTACATTTATTCCATGAACTTGCATTATTGATGGAGGAACATGCCAATTTGAGTATTATTTTCAAACAACTCTTAGTTTTGGTCAATGTTTAGGATAGTAGGCCTAATGATTCCCTACACTACTTGTTCATTGGTGAACAAGTCTATCATTGGATCAAATTTGGAACCAATCATTTCCATTATATCAGCCTTCACATTCATAGCCCTTGGGATGATTTGAATGTTGAAGGCTTCAAAGGCTTCAATCAAATCCCATAAATGGTGGTGGTAAGATCTCATACACACATTATTTGCAATCATTATCCCCCTACCTACCTTACTACTACTTTGGAATCACTGAATGTCTTTATCTATTTGACACCCATCCGCTTGGCAAGGTTAAGACCGTAGACTAGCACCTCATATTCAGCCTCATTATTTGTACAGGCAAACTAAAATTGGAAGGCTTAGATGGTCTCTTTTCTGAAAGGAGATGTTAGTTGGATGTTGGCTCCATATATAATCTTACATTTCATACCATCAAAATATAGAGTCCAAAATACATGTTCATCTTCAAACCCTTCACTTTGATCTCCTTTCTTCTTTATGACCTTAGGAATGGCTTGGACTTCATCATGTATCATGTAGGTTCCAAGGCTAGTGGCATCAAATTTTTATAATGGGTTAATCTTAATGACTTCATTAACAAGGGATTATTCCTCTAGACTTTTGGTGTCCATAACCTTTTTTCCTTCGAGCGTCTCCATTCTTGAGAAGGAGGTGTGCATTGCTTAAAAGTTCATCATAAATTCATCCACTATGAGTTTCAAGTGAAGTGGTTTAAACAAAACTTTCAAATTTGAACCATACTTGGTCTTTAGGATTAGATGGGACCAATCTAATGATAAACACCCACCTATATTGGCAATAAAGTCTCTTGACAAACATATCTCAAAGATAGGCAGGATGTCTATCACTACAATGTCGTATGGTCTAGTTATGTTAGGACAAGAATATAACTGATGATCCCTAAGGTTTGAACCTTCTTCTCATCTAGTTGCATCACTCTTTTATTCAATGGCTCATATTTCAATTATAGTGCATCTATTATCTATTTAGGCATCACTATTATGCTCACACTTGAATCGATCATGAAGTTATGCAATAATTTATTCCCCATAATTAGTGTCAAATAAAATGGGGTATATTTTATTTTCATTACCCCTTTTTTGGTATTGATGAATGCATAGGTTATCTAGGGTTACATGCTTATGCTATATTCCTTCCCCTTTGATCTTTCAAACTCTACAGTTAACATTCCCTATGCAGGATTTTCTTGCTTCTCCAAGGCTTCCTTTAGTAGAGATTTATGCTCGAGGATCAATAGATGTCCGAGAGGGAGATGTTGGCTAGAACCCTTTTTAGCTATTTTACCACATTTTATGACCCTTGAGGTGAGACATCAGGATCTTTTGCTTTGTTCTACACTAACTCACTCCACTTTGGATATGTCAGAGGTGAGGGTTGAGGTGTTGGGCCTTTCTCAAAGATCACTTTGGGCCTTGCATTAGCTTTGGGTATTTCTACCAATCTTTTCTTTGAGTGATTTTAGTAGTTTGATTAAACTTATAGGGATCTATACATGATAACTTCACTCACGTAGACTGCATCTTTACCTTTAACCTAGGAGAATAGTGCATGTTTTAGGGCTATTTCTTATACTTATTTCAAGGACATCCCCTACATTTGCACCATCAAGACTATGTTCTCAATCCCCAAAGACTGGTACATGTAGGTTGAATTGGGGGCATTCCCTTGTCATCATTATTCATAAACCTTCTGATGTAGGTTTCCTCTTAAGTAGTTTTGAGGGTCTATGAGCATCATTTTAAGAAAAGCACCATGAATTAGAGTCATCTTCCAAGTTATTTTGGCTGACAACTAGCTCTCTATTCATATTAGGCAATACTATATGCAAGGGATAATGTACTGTAACCATTTTATTTATGGGTTGTATTTGATGGTTTGATGCTTGTTGGTTCAACCTTTGTCTCTCTTGGTACTAGTTCTATTGGTATGGTACTCTCCTTTCTTGGTAGTTATTGAAAAGGGACTTTAGAGACATAACATGTTGCCTTTTGAGACTGATTATCTCATTGGATAAATTCCACAAGATACTCTTCATATCATTCATCTCTACAGCCAGGGAGGATTGAGCATATGTGCTTATCTGAGTGGGTGGATATACATACATAGAAGGTAAGGCTCCAAAGTTACTCAGGGCTTCTTCTTGTGAAGGCATTGATATCTTTGAAAACTTAACATTGGTAGATATGGAGGTAGCTTTCTTGCATCTATCAAATTATTTCTGGCCCTTACTACCAGATCATAAACATAAGGATATGTATGGCCTCCAAGTGATTGAATCATAACTACAATATCTAAGTTGAATGCCTTAAGGTGGAAAATAATATCCATGCCTGTTATGGTCAAGTTGCTATTGGGATCCTTTACCAGGGCTTTTTAGACCTAATATTAAAATCAATAATGGCTTCTTGTAGGCCTCTCTTTATGGTTATTAGTTATTGTAAGAGGGATGACTGGTTCACTTTCTCATTGAGTCAATCAAACAATTTGTGGCCTAGGTCATCCCAAATGTTGATGGAGTTGGTTGGCAAAGATTGGTACCAATCAAGAGCCCATCCTTTGAAATATGTTTCTAGTAGCCTTAAGCTAAGTTTTATACATTAATGTAGTGTACAGTGTGCACATTTACAACATCTTGGAGATGACCAGTTTTGATGTAGTCTTGAAATCCTCTCTTAAGAACTTGGGGAGCACCTTCAAGGCATTCACAAGAATGGGGTCCCATGTATATGGGGGTGTTGAAAGGATAAGTGGGATGCCACTATCCCATGATATGAAGGTTTTTTCTAGGCTTAAAAGAGACATTTATTATTTTTTTTGAGTAGCATGAGGCCCTATGGTCCTTTAGTGAGTTGGAGCTCATCGAGGTGGGGTTAACAGGTTTAGATTCTTCATTATTTTTGACCTTGTTATGGGCCTATAGCTCTTAAAATTAGGCTCCTAATTGGGTAGACTAGTAGATCTAGTCCTACTAAGCATGCTAAAAAATAAAATTATTGATGCCTAAAACTCTCACTTTAGGTTTAGTAGCCTCTTATGGGAAGCTTTACAAGTGTGGGACCAAATTATGGTCTATAAAATAACCTCTAAGATTTTAGAAGTTGGCTCTTCATTCCAAGTTGAGGGGTGAAAAGGGAGAAGGAAATAATGCAAATAATACTGAAATAACACTAATTAAAGAGATATGCTAAGAGATTTAAATAATTAACCTATTATTGCATAAAATAGATTGAATCCTTAAACACTACAGATCATAAAGGAGCATGGAGCATGAATTAAGATCTATAAGGCAAGCAAAGATCAAAACTATATAAATAGAGAAAATAAATGACAAGAAGAGATAACTTTCCACTCAAATTGACACATAAAACCACATCTTATTCATTATTAGGTGAAGAATAGATTATAAAAGGCCTCAAGGGCACATATAAAATGTTTAATCACACCTGTGAGGGGCACCTATTAAGGTCGAAGAATGAGAAAATGCTAACTATTATCACTTCTATTCTATTATAGAATGGTTATTTACAAAAGTAACAAATACAAGTAAAATAATAACCATACCCTTCCAAAAGAGATGAGCCTAGAATATATAGGTGAGATGACATCTTGTGGGAATTATGCATATAAATCTTGGTACTTGTGCTCATGATGTTAACATTGAAAATGAATGAGGGACTCAAGCTCATGAGTGCAGTTAGCCTCTGGATCCTAAATATGGTGCAACCACATCATTCTATTATGACCTTGGTCCTTTAGATTCAATAGATAACACTTTAATCTAGCTTAAAGTGTTCTAAAAGCTTAATTGAAATAGGGAGGGGCCCACATTCTCATCCAATGGTGTTGCTTCAAACTCTGACAAGAAAACCTTTGCCTTTAAAGAGTGTTGTGGTACCATTTGGAAAGGTTTATCTCCTTGTTATAACTACATTATGGGTCCCTCTCTTTTTGTTGCTAGCCAATGGCATAACTCCAAGGTTTGACAAACTAAAACTACTCATGGATAAGCATGGGGATAATACATATCAAGCTGGCACTTCTCTAGGTAAATTAGACACTTCTTTGGCAAGGATGAGCACAAGGACACCACATGTTGGAACCACATTCACCAATAAATGGCTTGATGGGCCCCATCTATTCATCTTCTAGATAATGGTGATATCCAAAGATTTGACAAAAATGAACTGGCCTTGGATGAGCATTGGGCTACCACATGTTGAGCCCGCACTATAGAAGGGAAATGAGAACTTCTTTGGGCCAAAGAAGAATTGAGTTAACACATGGGGAGAAGCAGAAGGAGGTTGACACATAGACAAAATTTACAAAAAGGATCTCAGGAAGGAAGAGGCTAAAGGAAGAACCACAAAAGGTGCCGAGCAAGCCTAAGTCAAAAAGGGTCGACTACTCCAAAATGAAAAAAACTTGGATTTTGAGCCATAATAATTTTAGTTACGTATTATATTTTTTTATTCAAGGTTAATATTAAATTTTCATTGGTTAATTATAGTATTTTATCATCATCTCATGTCTATTAATCCATGTCCTCCATCGTATGTGTATATTGTCATCAAGTGTCTATTTGTAATAAGTGGGTAATTTTCACATTATGAGTGTTTGTCATCTTTTGTCGATAAATATAAATAAATCTTGTTTTAAAAGGCAATTGTCAATAAATGATGTATGATGCCCTTCTATGTAGTATTTCTCATTTTTATAAAATAGACACATTATTGGGCAAACCTAATGTCTACAAATTAAAATTCTAGGAGCTGCAATATGAAGAAATTTAGTCCACATGGTTCCTCTCCCCATGTGAGCACTAAAGGGGGAATGTTAAGAATATCCCATGATAGTGCTCATATTTGTGTTAGTACTGATAAATACTATTATGTGGGTAGATATTATATGTTTAAATGTGTGTGATCATGTAAGAGTGTAAACGATTTATTAAATACAACTAATCATAAGTTATTAGCTATTAAGTATAAAATGCACTATGTGTGGAATATCGTAAGTGAGTTTTAAAAGAACTTATGTAGGGTTTTTAGGAGAGTGATAGGAGAGATATAATAGGATAGTTTTCATGATCTTAGGGATTGCATGTTTTTTGGTGATAAGCTTTAACTCTTAGTTTGTAGGAGCTCTTGAAACTATAAAATGTAATATTTGATAATAAATAATATGTTAAATTATGATTGACAAACTGTGGGCTTTAAACATTTGAGCCTTTGGCTCTTATCCAAAATTAAGGTCAAAATTAATTTGGTATCAGAGTAGGTTTGACCCCTCTAAAATTATGATATTGTTTGTAAGAAGAGTTTTGAAGTGTATACCATCTCCCACAATCTTATCTCAAGATAGATCATTATTCTTTATGTCAATAGTTATGCAATATAGACCGCTAGTAATCTGATTAATATTTAATATTATATTATAGTTTACAAGATGTACTTTACTCTATGCAATATTTTTTTATGATATATTTATGCAGGTTTAGTTAAACTATGATATATTTCTCATTTCTTGATAAAAATAAAAAATTTAAAATGAGTTGGAAAACTTAGGAGTAGGTGAATAAAATCCAAAAAGGTTTAAAATAATTTTGGGAATTAAGCAAGTTGTTCTACATAGAAAATGAGGGATGTGAAGGGTTTGAAGTTTTATTTTGAGGTTAAAATATTTATAGAAATAAATTACATTTTATAGTGTTTTTCAAATCTTTGCATCTTCATGGTGGATAGTATTAGATTGTAGTTAACAAATCATCATCAACTTTCCATACCCTGCATTCTTCCTGTGGCTTGTTCATCGCCCAACATGGAATTTATTTTGCTTTGTATGTGGTTTCATTGGATCCCACTCCCATCAAGTCTACCACCTTGGACTCTACATAGAATGTACGTGGTTTCAAAAAATAACTCAATTTTGAATCTATTCATCTTGAGTTCCCTGTCCACTGTGTCAACCTTACTTCAACGATATAGATTTCCCATGGTTTGGTGTTTAGGATGTTTTTTTATAGTTTAATTTATTTTATTGTTGGTAGTCAAGATGAAAGTTTAGGTTACTTTTACTTTTACGGTCATTTTTTGTTATTTGATTCAAAGTCAATAATGTTTTTAGTTTGTGTGTTTTATTTTGATTATTTAAAATTAAATAATTTATGTTGTTAATTTAAAAATTAATTTTAATTATTACTTTTTAAATATTTTAGAAAAATGTCAAATGATTATTTTTAAAAGTTATTTTTTTAATATTTTCATTATTATAGACTATTTTGTGTTAGGTGATCAGGTTTCTTTTGTATCAATAAATCTTGTTTAGTGATCATTATTTATTAATTTTTTCAAGTCAATTTTAGAATAATACGTATTTTGTTTATTTTAGTGTGAATTTTAGTTACGTATTATAGGTTTTATTCAGGGTTAATATTAAATTGTCATGGGTTGGTTATAGTCCTTTATCATCATCTCATGTCTATTAATCTATGTCTTTTAACTTATGTGTCCAGTGTCATTAAGTGTCAATTTTTAATAAGTGAGTAATTTTCACACTATGAGTGTCTATCATATTTTATCGATAAATATAAATAAATCCTATGTTAAAAGGTAATTGTTGATAAATCATGTATGATGCTCTTTTATGTAGTAGTTTTTTTTTTTTTAATGGATGCATTATCAGGGGAATCTAGCATCTACAAGTTAAAATTCTAGGAGGGGTAATATGAAAAAAATAGTCCACGTGGTTCCTCTTCCCATGTGAGTACTAGGGTAAATGTTAAGAATATCCTATGTTAGTGCTCACATTTATGCTAATAGTGAGCAATAATAATGTGGGTAGCTATTAGACGTGTAAATGTGGGTGAGTTTGTAAGAGTGTGGATGAATTGCTAAATACAACTAATCGTATGCTATTAGCTATTAAGTGGAAAATACACTATGTGGAATATTGTGAGTTGTAAAACAAATCACATAGGGGTTTTAGGAGAGAGATATGAGAGAGATAATAGGGTAGTTTGAGTGATTTTAGGGATTATAAGTTTGTTGGTGACAAGCTTTAACTCCTATTTTTTAGGAGTTCTTGAATCTATAATATGTAATATTTTATAATAAATAATATGTTAAATTATGATTGAAAACTCGTATGCTCTGCACATTTGATCCTTTGGCTCTTATCCAAAATGGTCAAACTTCATTTGGTATTAGATTAGGTGGGACCTATTTTAATTTTTAAATATTTTAGAAATGTGTCGACTAAATTGTTTATTTTAAATTTTATATATATATATTTGTTATTATAGTCTATTTTGTGTTAGGTGATTAGACTTATTTTGTATTAGTAAATCTTGTTTAGTGACCACTGTTTATTGATTTCGTCAAGTTGATTTTAGATTAATATGGATTTTATTTATTTTAGTATGTCGGTAATTTTAGTTATGTATTGTAGTTTTATTCATGGTTAATATAAAATTTTCATGGGTTAGTTATAGTCCTTTATCATCATCTCGTGTCTATCAATTCATGTCCTTTATCTTATGTGTCTATTTTCATCAAATATCAATTTGTAATGAGTAATTTTCAAATTATGAGAGTGTGTTGTATTTTGTCGATAAAATTAAATAAATCCTATGTTAAAATACAATTGTTAATAAATCATGTATGGTGATCTTCTATTTAATATTTCTCCTCTTTTGTAAAACATACTCATTATCGGGTGACCCTGACATCCGTAAGTTAAAATTATGGGAGGGGTAATATGAATAAATTTGGTCTACATGGTTCCTCTCCCCATGTGAACATGAAGGGGAGAATATCTTATGATAGTACTCACATTTGTGTTAGTAGTGCGTAATTATATTATGTGGGTAGACATTAAATGTTAAATTTGTGAGTGTGTAAGAGTGTGGATGAGTTGTTGAATATAACTCATAATATGCTATTAGCTATTAAGTGGCAAATAAACTATGGAATATTGTCAGTGAGTTGTGTTGGGTGAATATTTTGTCACCAACTAATTGATGAGTAAAATAGGTCTCTTCAACCACAGCATAGGGAGATTGGTCAGCCATATGTGTAGGTTTACCACATCAGAGGTGGATGAATCTCTCCTCTCATCAAGGGGACGTTCCCTATAAATATGAGGAGCTATATATATATATATATATATATATATATATATATATATATATATATATATATATATATATATAAAAGCAAAAAGTAACATTTAGGGTTAGGACTACACCATCCATCTCTCTTTTTTCAGAGATGATGTTCAAAGACAAAGGAGAAATCCTGGTGATAATACTTAAGGTGTTTCTCTTGTTTTAGAAGTGGTCTTGCAGCAAGGCACAAGAGTTCTTTCTGGTGGGTAACCAATAGGTAACAAGGGCATAGGAACCATCAGATCGAGGTGTAGCACAAAGTCTCCACCTCAACTACCCAAAGAGTGAAATACGAAAGATAATGGGGGCATAAAGTCATCCCAAGACCCTTTACATAGAAAGAAACATTAAAGACAATTGTGACAGCACAAAGTCTTTCCACAATTAGCTTCAGGACACCTTCCTAATTACTTCCACTAGTTTTGCTTGTTAAATTAAATAAACAAGAAAGTTTCTAAGAAACAGACGTAAGAACAATTTCTTGGAATAACACAAGCTATAACAGCATAAAGTCTTAAAGTAACTTATTTTCTCATTTAGATAAAGAAATATGATCAATAATCTGAGCTCAAAGTCTCAGTAATCACCTTTCAATTTGGGCAGAGTTTTGCTTCTATAATGAAGAGATCTCCTTTGCATAAAACAAGAGTTTACAATATATAGTGCCAAGAAAGGCTTGGTGCTTTGTTCCATGAAATGGCCCATGCTACTGTTAATGCCTTGAATGCATTTCCAATTCTACCAAGGGGCCATGTTTGGAATAGTGCATTAGCCTTAACTGTGGTGTGCCAATTTATCTTATATGTCTCCTCCAAAGTATAGGCCGCCTGGTCTTTTCCTTCTTATTTTCACAGTTGTCCACTTTACCTTTACTTCATGGAAGAAAAATAGGCCGCATCCTTGATTTGGTGTACTCAGATGACTACTTGGAGAATTATTTCACCTACTAAAAGTAACTCTCTCATATATATTTCAATATCTTCTGTAACCTTCCCTTCTTTCATGTTATAATTGGAGCCCTCAAGCTATCTTCTTTAGCTGATAGTTTGGTTCATCCTTCAAGTTTCATGCTATATTTGAAAATTAACAGATATTCCACTACCTTAAATTTGGCATCCATGGAGACGTCAATGGTTGCTAGTTGTTTGAACCATATTGAACCATGAACCTTTGAACCTATGAAAGTTCATTGGTTTAATGGTTCAATGGTTTAGGCAATCTTTTTCAGCTGGTCACTTTATTCCATTACTTCTTTGCTCTTTGGTTGAACCATCTTTTTGAACTGGTCTCTAGAATCTTCCTCTTGTTTCCTTTGTCTAGAGCTTCCTTTGAACCGTTGAACCCGTGAATCATTAAACTTTGAACTCTTTTGGTTCAAGGTTCAATTGGTTCATTGGTTCATTCTCTGTTCCATTGCTTCCTTTATTTTTCTAAGTCTCTTTGAATCCTTGAAATTCTTTCAGCTTTTTGTCTTTGGAACACCCCAAAGGGAAGGTGTCCCTTTGGGTCTTGGAGAAAGGTCCATTTTCTTGGTGCTGAGAGCCCCCCACAGGGGTACCTGCCCTTTGGGGTCCTTCAAGTGGTCTTCAGGTTATTTCCTTTGGGTTAATTCCTTCAGACAAAATGTCTAAAGGAAACCTTTCCTTTGCCTTGTCCACTTTTCTTTAGGCTTTTCCTTTCAGGCAAATTTCTTCGGATAAAAATCCTAAGGAATTCCTTCAAACTTTTTGTCTGAAAGAATTTACCTTGTCTTTGTGAAATTATTCCACAAAAAATATTTCTGAAGGAATTCTTTTGGTTCCTTTACTTGGTAATTTCTTCAGACAAAAATCTAAAGGAAACCTTACCCTTTTAGCCTTTTCTTTGATCTTTGAACCAATGTTCTCTGCCCTCTGCAAGGGCACTTGTTCTTTCAGCTTTGGGGCAATCCTTTGAACCGACCGATTGAACCAACTTTCGTTCAATGGTTCAATCTTGTGTTTGAAGCCTTCTTGTCTTCTAAGTCTTTTGATCTTTTCGAACCCATTGAACCCATTAAGCCATTTTGGTTCAAGGTTCAATGGTTCATTCCTTTGTTCTTCAAAGCCTTCTTTTCTTCTAAGTCTTTCGAAGTTGTTGAACTTGTTGGAGCGGTTGAACCTTGAACCAAAATGAATCACTTAACTCTTTAAGCTTGCCGACGTCACTGAACCTATTGAACCATTGAACCTTTTTAGAAGTGGGGTTCAATGGTTCAATGGTTCAATCCTTCCTTTGAAGCTTGTCGATGAACATTTTTGTTTGAACCAAGGCATTGAACCAATCTTGAAATTGCCTTAGTGTTGGGAACTTATTCCTTTGTGAGAACTTGCCTATTGAAGCCGTTGAACCTATTGAACCTGCTAGTCCCTTAACTAAAAAAGCTTGAATAATGAAGAATTTGAATGCTCAAAACAATTTTTTTGAGAAGGGAAGAGATAATTTTGGCCTGCAAGACCAAAATAGTTCATATGTTGTCCCAAAAATGAGTGACAAATTTTGGGAACAATAGCTGACTCTAGATGGGGAACTTCCTTCAATTGAAAACTTGGAACAGCTGAGGGGAGTAGAAACCAAAATCTATAGTGCCTTTAAGTATGCCATTGGGCTATGGAGTCATGCTATCCAAAAATAAAAGCACCAAAAAATGAAAAAAAAAAAGAACAAAATAGAACTAAAGACTATACAAATATACATATGTATAGATGATCTTATCTAATACTTCAAGAATTGAAGTGCTTCAGATGTTGCCCATTGTGAGGTAGAGAAAAAGGCGTGCCATCTTGATACTTCAATAGGAAACTATTTTCACCATTGAGCTGATGGATAGTAAATGGGCCTCTCCAAAGGGAATCAAATTTCCCATGCATTCCCTTTGGTTCTCTTCTCTTGTCCCACAATAGGACTTGATCTCCAATCTGGAAATCATGGTTCTTTGCTTTTTGGTTGAAGAGCTTCTTCACTAGACTTTGATGCACAGCAATTCGGTCCACCACTATAGTTCATTACTCATCCAACTCAGTCAAGCACATGATCCTCTTATCGATGGAGCTTTCATACATCTGATCTTTGATTGCCTTAGCCAATTTCAATGTTGGAAATTCTAGGGTGATTGGTATCTCAGCATTGAGACCATAAAGAAGTTAGAAAGGTGACATACCAATTACCCTCTTGGGTGTAATTATGTCTACCCATAAATCATCAACTAATGCTTTATGCCATGTTCATTGGTTGTCATCTACCAGCTTCTTAATGATAGTCACCAGGTTCTTGTTGCTTGATTCAGCTTGGCCATTCTCTTGTGGAAAATAATCAGAAGAGTGGGAGAGGGTAATCCCATAGTAAAAATAGAATTGAGTGATCTCATGAGAAGAGAAATAGGCTACATTGTCTGTGATAATCTTATTTGGGAACCTAAACCTGGAAATGATGTTCTCCTTGAAGAAATCACACACTACTTCTGAAGTAGCATGCTTGGTTGGAATAGCTTCCACCCACTTGGTGAAGTAATATGTGGCTGTGAAGACATAATCATGTCCAACACTTGAAGATGGGTTTACAGCACTAATGAAATTGATTCTCGATTATTGAAATGGCTCTTCTATCACAACTAGCTTAAGAGGCAGAGTAGTTAATTTGGGTCTTCCAATGAACTATTGGCATAGTTCACATCTTTGTACCCATTTGTATACATCTTGAAACAGAGTAGGCCAGTAATACCTGGCTCACAGAATCTTATGGGTAGTTATAGGAGTATAAAAATGTCCTCCACAGGCCAGATTATGGAAGGACTTCAAAAGTTGGTTCTACTGCTCTTTATCCACATAGCGAAGGAACACTCCATCAAGGTTCTTATTATACAAGCCATTGTCTTAGAGGACAAAATTGGTAGCTTTTAACTTGACAGTCATCCTTTCTTTATGAGACAAGTGAGCAGGACACTCACCATAAGTAAGTTAAAGAGAAATATTTGAATACCACTCATTTATGGTTGAGACAAAGAAGACTTTTAGCATGTCTTCAATTTATTCTTTTTCATGCTCCATTTCTTCTAGTCTATTGTCAGTAATCAATTGGCATAGGCCCCTTCCCCGCACCAGCTTTGTTAGTTTGATGACTAGATCAAACTCCTAAATTTTAGCAATCCAATTGCCTCTTTTCATTCCAAACTCCTACTAAGTTAATATGGATTTGAATGTGGTGTGAGGAACTAGGGTAGTAGGGTGTGAATTCAAGATGTAAAAGTGGAAATGCTTCACTACCTTTATCGCTTCACTACCTTTACCACTGCATAAGCATGTTTCTCCATGTTTGAGTACTTCAGGTCATAAGCTTTGAGAGGATAGCTTATGAAGGATATGGGAGATTCCATACCTTCTTTATTTTTTTGAACCAAAATTTCTAAAAGTGTGTGCTCAGAAGCATAACTATATATGGTGAAATCTTTGGTATAATCTAGACAAACTAGAATTGGGGCGTGGGCAATAGTAGTCTTGATATCTTGAAACTCCAATTTGCCTTCTTCAGTCCAACTGAAAGTGGCATTCCCCTTCATCATATTTATAATATGGCAAGTCTTCTCTGTGAACTCAGGGATGAACCTTAGTAAAAAATTCACCTTTCCAAAGAAAGAGTGAACTGTAGTCTTACTTGTGGGCAGGGTAAGTTCTTGAATGGAATTGACTTTGTTTGAGTCAAGATTTATGCTTTCTTAGGATACAATGTGTCTAAAAAGTTTTCCTTCTGTTACCCTAAAAATAAACTTCTTGGGATTTAAAGAAATGCCATTCTAGTGGCATCATTCCAGCACTTGTTACAGATGGTGCATATGATCAGGGCAATGCTTAGAAAAGACTGTTAAATCATCTAGGTACACTATAATGAACTTACCCATTTCATCTTTGAAATCAAGGTCCATTGCTCTCTGAAAAGTGGTGCCAACATTTATCAGGCCAAATGGCATTCTTCAATAGGCAAAGGTGCCCCAAGGTGTGGTGAAGGTAGTCTTATGTTGGTCTGCTTCTTTGACTTCAACTTGATTGTACCCTGAGAAGCCATCCAGCATTGATAACATCTTTGAACCGGTCACTATCTGAAGCACTTGATCCATGATGGGCAGAGGATAGTTATCCTTTAAGGATGACTGATTCAAGTTCCTAAAATCCACACAAAGGCAAATTTTTCCATTCTTCTTCCTCATAGGGACTATGTTTGCAATCCATGTGGAATGATGGATTGAGAAAATTATCTTAGTATTCAGCATTTTTTGTATTTTAGATAGAATAGTACCTAATATTTTTGGATTATACTGTCTAGATTTTTTCTTGTAAGGCACTGAATCACTTTTGAGAAGAATGTCATGGTGAATTTATTCAGGCTTGAGTGACTTCAGATCATCATAGGAGTACACCAAAACATCTATGTACTAGTGAAGTAGAGCAGTGAACTTGAACTTCTCTTCTTGAGTGCAGCACTTCCTAATGTTCACCATCTTGAGATTTTCTTTGGTACCCAAATTTATCTGATCAAATTCTTGGGAGGAGCTTAAATCTGTTTACTTCTGTTGAATGAACCTGTCGTATTTGTCAAACAGCTTCTCAAGGGAAACCAGGCCTTTTGGGATTTTATTCCCTTTAAGTTGCAAGAATTCTTCACCTGTGTCTAAACTTGATTCAGGGGCTAGTTCAAGCTTCTGAGGTTCACTACATTTGAAGTGCAGCCATTCAAAGCTGTCTTTTTGTTCTAGGAAGGCAATGATTTGGTGGTCACCATTGAACACTTGCCAATGGTTGGCATTATCAGGCACACTTGGTTGAAAGACCAGTTTAATAGTGTACCTATCTCCTTTAAAATTAGAGTGAGGGACCAGAAGAGTTGCCAAAATAGCCAATGCATCAGCTTTGTCATTGAATTCCCTAGGTATGGCAGAGATGCTAAAAGCATCAAATATTTCAATTTGATCTCAAACTAGATTGTGGTAATGGCATAATCTCTCATTTTTGGTTTGAAATAAGTTCCTTACCTGAAAAACCATCAGTTTAGCATCTCCTTTAGCATGAAAGATTTTGATGCCTTTGTCTCAAGTAGCCTTCAATCCAAGTAATAGAGATTCATACTCAGTTGTGTTATTGGTGTTGATGAATTACAACTTGTATGATGAAGGAAAAATATCTCCTTGAGGATATATCAACACAATCCTAGCTCCTGAACCGGTAGAGGAGTAGTTATCATCAAATTCCAGAATTTATACCTTATTAGACACTAATTTTTCTTTAGATTCTTCTATACTCACACTACACTCCACCAATCCTTTTGTTGTTCCATCTGAACCAATTTTCAAGTTGACACATTCAAGAATTTTATTAGATGCTTCATGGACTTCCTCTGTAGATAAAAAGTAATTACCCATGCCTGAAGACTCAAACAAAATTTGAGCTTCAGGCACTGAAGTTTGAGTGACCACGTATTTTACTTCTTTCTCAGGTATCAATCTCTACATAATGCCTTTGACTAGGATCCTCACCTCGGATAGGTTCATGCTTAATTCACCATCAACATCCTTACAAAAATTTCATCCAAGAAGGATGTTGTATGATGCTAGGATGTCAATTATAGGATAGTCATCTTGATTCTCTTATCTGGGAATGCTACAAATGCAAATTGGGCATCCTTGATTTGTCCTATCAGTGGCACTTGTTTGTTCTCCATGGAGAAACATCTCCCAAGTGTCTTGGTCAGTGTGAGACTAAGGGATTCTGCCACTTTGGCAGGCATGACATTTTTAGATGCACCAGAATCTATGATGTGATTGTTTATTTGGTGTCCATTTATCAGCAGGGAGACATAAAATGGTTCAGTTCTCCCAAAAGCAGTGGGAGGAGTATGACAAGATTATTCTTGGTGGATGTGTTTTTGGGGGGATCACGAGTTACCTTCAAAATTGCTTATCTTATAGGAACAGCTTGGTTCTTTACACATTGAACCAACTTATCTAACTGCTTAGGGTTGGACTGCAGGAATTCAAATTCAGACATTTGAATTTTAGTTTTCTTTATATGGTCAATTATGTCAAATGTCTAAAATGAACTAGGAATAGAGGATGGGAGTTCATCCTTTTGGTTTTTGGGAGGGGGAGGACTAGTCTATGAATTTGAAGTAGAAGGCATAGGGATGTTTGATGTACTTACCTTTCTTGCAATCACTGGGTCCTTTGGCTGGAAAGGTAGAGTGATTCCTCGCTTAGCAATTATAATTGTTGGTTGAGGTCATTTCTCTATTTTTTCTTTATCATCTTGCTGGGTTGACTGGTTCTTGGATTGGGTGAATATAGCGTATGTTCCATTAGTAATTTTACCTTCACTTTTGGGTTCATCCTGGTAATTAAAGAAACCAATGTTGGAGTCACCAGTTAATTCTTCTTCTCCCTCTATGAAGAGATTAGCATCATCTTCTAGGTTCAACTCAGGCTGGAAGGACAAATCTAATTCTATTTCAAGATATCTAACTATTGAATTAGTTAGAGGTGATTCAATGGCTAATTTCCCCTGAGGGGGAGGAAGATGATTTGGCTGCCCTTGATTCCTAGTAGCATGGCCTTGGTATGACTGATTAGGGAATGTCCTCCTTGGTATATCTCTGTATGAAAGATCAGATGACATCCCTTGCACCATTTTCTTTCTAAGAGCTAGCAACTCATTTGTCAGCTTCAACACTATTAGATCAGTGGTGATTGGAGGTGAGTATTCATAAGATGAAGAGAATTTATCTTTATTAGGATCTCTCCTTATCTTTCTTGCCAAGATAAGGTCATCTTTATCTCAATAGCTAAATCCTGAGTAGAAACAAGGTCTATTTGGCCAGCTTGTCTCGGCAAAAAACTCACTTTAGGTAGTTGTGAGTTGATGAAGAAGCATTTGAGGTTCTTAGGTGTTGGTTGAGAAATTGTAGGAATTTTATTCCTCAACTTGTTAAAGTTGGAAATGAAGTCCCTCATAGTTTCATGAGGTTCATTCTTCATCTGTGTGAGTTGGGCTAGCAAGGCATGTGCATCTTTTGCAGGCTTAAACCTGACTTCAAATTTATCTTTAAGAGTGTTCCAGTTGGTCACAGTCTAGGCCTATAGATGGTAGAACTAGTCTGCAGTAGCACCTTGCAATGTTTCCACAAATATCTTGACTGCTACGTCCTCATACTCCATGCCTATCACACCACAGGCTATGCTAAAGGCAGAAATATGTTCATCAGGATGAACACTCTCATCACCAAACAATTTGTGGAAATTCTTCCTTGAACTGTGTGGAAGCTCATGTAGAGGTGGGGTCAAATTGAGTGGGCCAAAAGAGTTACCCCAGGGACCTTGAACTGCCATGATTTGATTATGGAAAAGGGGGATAATAAATTTGGGTGGAGTATGTATAGGCAAAGCTCTACTAATAAAATAAAAAGAAGCTCTGCCTTGTGTTGGTGACCTGATACGGGTAGGGGAAACACTCCTGGATCATTGAACTTGAAGTTGGGGAGGGAACAAATCAAAATTGCCCTACTGCACCAACTCAAAAATAGGGTCTACAACACCTTGGACTCTCTGGCTTCTAGTATAGTGTGGAGTTTTCAGATTGTAACATAAAAAAGGGAAAGAACTGGCCCTACTTCGGCATGAAGCTTGAGGCTTCAAACTGCATGCTCTTCCCCAATAGAGTCGCTAAAAAACTATTAGGTGAATATTTTGTCACCAACTAATAGGACTTTTCAACCACAGCATAGGGAGATTGGTCAGCCATATGTGCAGGTTTACCACATCAGAGGTGGATGAATCTCTCCTCTCATTAAGGGGAGGTTCCCTATAAATATGAGGAGTTATATATTATATATATAAGCAGAAAGTAAAACACAGGGGTAGGACTACACCATCCATCTCTCATTTTTTAGAGATGATGTTCACAAACAAAGGAGAAATCCTAGTGACAATACTTAAGGTGATTCTCTTATTTCAGAAGTGGTCTTGCAGTAGGGCACAAGAGTTCTTTTTGGTGGGTAACCAATAGGTAACAAGGGTTTAGGAACCAGCAAAATGAGGTGTAGCACAAAGTCTCCACCTCAATTGCCCAAAGAGTGAAATACGAAGGATAATGGGGGCACAAAGTCATCCCAAGACCCTTTACACAGAAAGAAACTAAATTCACACTAAAGACAGTTGTGACAACACAAAGTCTTTCCACAATTAGCTTCAAAACACCTTCCTAATTACTTCCACTAATTCTGCTTGTTAAATTAAATAAACAATAAAGCTCCTAGGAAATATACATAAGAAGAATTTATTGGAATAACACAAGCTATAACAGTATAAAGTTTGAAAGTAACTTGCTTTCTCATTTAGATAAAGAAATATGATCAATAATCTGAGCTTAAAGTCTCAGTAATCACCTTTCAATTTGGGCAGAGTTTTGCTTCTATAATGAAGAGATCTCCTTTGCATAAAATAAGAGTTTACAATATATAGTACCAAGAAAGGCTTGGCACTTTGTTCCATGAAATGGCCCATGCTACGGTCAATGCCTTGAATGCATTTTCAATTCTGTCAAGGGGACATGCTTGGAATAGTGCATCAGCCTTAACTGTGGCGTGCAAATTTATCTTATATGTCTTTTCCAAAGTATAGGTCGCATAGTCTTTTCCTTCTTATTTGTTTAGCTGTCCACTTTGCCTTTACTTCATGGAAGAAAAATACGCTGCATCCTTGATTTGGTGTGCTCAGATGACTACTTGGTGAACTGTTTCACCTATCAAAAGTAGCTCTCTCATAGATATTTCAATATCTTTTGTAACCTTCTCTTCTTTCTTATTACAATTGGAGCTCTTGGGCTATCTTCTTTAGTTGATCACTTGGTTCATCCTTTAAGTTCCACACTATATTTGAAAATTAACAGATATTCCATTACCTTAAATTTGATGTCTGTGGGGACGTCAATGATTACTGGTTGTTTGAACCATATTGAACCACGAACCTTTGAACCTATGAAAGTTCATTGGTTCAATGGTTCAGGTGATCTTTTTCAACTGGTCACTTTGTTCCATCGCTTCTTTGCTCTTTGGTTGAACCATCTTTTTAAACTAGTCTCTGGAATCTTCCTCTTCTTTTCTTTGTCTGGAGCTTCCTTTGAACCATTGAACCTGTGAACCATTGAACTTTGAACTCTTTTGGTTCAAGGTTCAATCAGTTCATTGGTTCATTCTTTGTTCCATTGCTTCCTTTATTTTTATAAGTCTTTTTGAATCCTTGAAATTCCTTTGGCTTTTTGTCTTTGGAACACCCCAAAGGGAAGGTGTCCCTTTGGGTCTTGGAGAAAGGTCCATTTTCTTGGTGTTGAGAACCCCCCGCAAGGGTACTTGCCCTTCGAGGTCCTTCAGGTGGTCTTCGGGTTAATTCTTTTAGACAAAACCTTTCCTTTGCCTTGTCTACTTTTCTTCACGCTTTTCCTTTCAGGTGAATTCCTTCAGATAAAAATCCGAAGGAATTCCTTCAGACTTTTTGTCTAAAAGAATTCACCTTGTCTTTGTGAAATTCTTCCACGAAAAATATTTCTGAAGGAATTCTTTTAGTTCCTTTATTTGGTAATTTCTTCAGACAAAAATCTGAAGGAAACCTTACACTTTTAGCCTTTTCTTTGATCTTTGAACCAATGTTCCCTGCCCTCCATAAGGGCACTTGCCTTTAGTACACTTCCCTCTGTGAGGGCACTTGTTCTTTTGGCTTTGGGGTAGTCCTTTGAACTGACTGATTGAACCAACTTTGGTTCAATATTGCATTTGAAGCCTTCTTTTCTTCTAAGTCTTTTGATCTCTTCGAACCCATTGAACCTGTTGAACTTGTTGAACCATTTTGGTTCAAGGTTCAATGGTTCATTCCTCTTTTTTTCAAAGCCTTCTTTTCTTCTAAGTCTTTCAAAGCCGTTGAACTTGTTGGACTGATTGAACCTTGAACCAAAATGAAGCACTTAACTCTTTAAGCTTGTCAACGTCATTAAACCTTTGAACCCATTGAACCATTGAACCTTTTTGGAAGTAGGGTTCAATGGTTCAATGGTTCCTTTGAAGCTTTCCAATGAACATTTTTGGTTGAACCAAGGCATTGAACCAATCTTGAGATTGCCTAAGTGTTGGGAACTTATTCCTTTATGAGAACTCACCTGTTGAAGCTGTTGAACCTGTTGAACCTGCTAGTCCCTTAACTAAAAAATTTTGAATAATGAAGAATTTGAATGCTCAGAATAATTTTTTTGAGAAGGGAAGAGATAATTTTGGCCTGCAGGACCAAAATAGTTCATATGTTGCCCCAAAAATGAGTGACAGATTTTGGGAACAACAAGTTATAAAACAAACCACGTAGGGTTTTTAGGAGTGAGATAATAAGGTAGTTTGAGTGATCTTAGGGATTACAAGTTTATTAGTGACAAGATTTAACTCTTAGTTTGTGTTTAACCCTAATATCTAGATTCATGATTCTAGGGTTAAAGGTTTAGAGATAGACTAGGGCATAAGGGTGATAAACTATCTCTGTAGTAGGCCAATTAATTACAAACTCAAACAAAAAATACTGAGATATACTAAAAATAGTAAGTACACCTAATGATTGATATTGTAATAAATAGAAAATAATGGTACTTAGATGGATTACTATGTGCATTCATATCTGATATGGAATAGGATATAGATATACTAGATCTAAAATCTATATCAATCATTATATTTGATAAAGTTAACCTCTATGGACTCGAACACTTGTTTCAACCTCAAATGGTTACATTGATGCTTCTGTCTAACGTAGATTCAAGTGTCCAGTATGAAATACCTACTAGATATAGATGTGACCACCTGGGATATTCTAGGTTTTGTTTCACCTTCACTCTAGTGTGATCAAATCTAGATCATAGGCTATCACTCTTTGTCAAATAGAAAATCCCTAGCTCTTCATATTTATAGTGATTGTGGTAAAAATGGGTTAGTGGGCTCATGGTATAAAACTAACCCCAAAGACCCCTCTATTAGTGGATGTTGCCTACATAGATACTAATTTGAAGAGGGCCTCAGACTAATGTATTTATTCCATAATGCATTGTATTATGTGTGAACAAGGGTACAATATTTGGAAAACAAGTAAATTAGTGACCTAGCTTGTATCTTGGCAAACATGACTCATGGCATGCTCCTTTAGTACTTAAGATCTATGAATGTGATATCCCTATGACTGATATTGAAATAGGAAATAATGGGGAAGATTTTCTCACTTGAATGTTTGATTGAGTGTATTTGGTAAGTTACCTTGTGAGTTGTTAGGTCTATGTTAGGTAGTGAATGAATGAAGGTTGATCTTGTGTGTGTGTGTGTGTGTGTGTGTGTGTGTGTGTGTGTGTGTGTATACACACACACACACACATATATATATATACACATACATATATATACATATATATATACACATATATACACATACATATATATACATACATATATATATACACACATATATGTGTGTGTGTGTGCATGTATGTATATATACATACATATATATATGTAGGCACTAAACACTTGCATTGGAATAGGACACTAGCATCGATGTAGGTGTGTGACTGGGACACAAGTATCAAGGAATCTAAAAAATAGGTATAGGTCCAAAACTTACAGAGGATGATAATAAATAGGTTTATATATTTTTGAGTATGATAAAAGGTCTAGGTCATCATAATAACATTGGTTTAACTAATATATAAGTAATGATAATAGAGAGACAACATATACGAGCCTTTCGATAGTGGAAAAGGTTTATAAATGAGAGGAATATCCAAGGTTTGTATTTTGCCAAGTGTGTATGAGACTAAGGTGCTATATAATTTAAAAATCATTTCTACATTTTGTAGGAGCTCTTGAAGCTATAAAATATAATATTTGATAATAAATAATATGTTGAATTGTGAATGAAAAAATCTATGCTCTACACATTTGAGCCTTTGGATCTTATCCAAAATGAAGGTCAAACTTCATTCGGTATCAGAGTAGGTTAGACCTCTTTAAAAAATTTGATCTTGTTCCTAATAAGAGTTTTATATCCTTGACTATGTCCAACACTCTAATGTTTAGATATATCATAACTTTTTATGTTAATATTTATGGAGACCACTACTAATCCCATTGATATTCAATCTTATATTATAGTTTGTAGGATTTATTTTATTGCATGAATTTAATTAATTAAAAAGAGAGAAACATTTTTTATGATAATTTTATGTAAGTTCAATATAAATATGAAATATTTCTCATTTCTCAATGAAAATCAATATTTAAAAATGATTTGGAAAACCTAAGAGGCAAAGAACAAAACCCATAAAAGGTTTGAAATAAATTTGGGCATTGAGAGAACTATTTTGTATGAAAAATGAGGGACATGAAGGGTTTAGAGTTTTGTTTTGAGGTTAAAATATTTGAATAAATAAATTACATTTTACAGTGTTTTTCATATCTATGCATCTGACAACAAATCTTCATCATCTCTCCATACTTTGCATTATTCCCATGGCTTGTTCATCACCCAACATGGAATTTGTATCACGTTATACATGGTTTCATTGGATCCCACTCCCTTAAATATCACCACCTTGGACTCTGACCAGACTGTACATAGTTTCACAAAATAAATCAGCTTTCAACCTTATCACATCGAGCTCCCTCTCCACTACATGGATCCTCCTTTGATGACACAGACTGACCAAGGTTTGGTGTTTAGGATATTTTTATATATTTTAGTTTACTTTGTTATCGACAGTCAAAATGAAGGTTTAGTTTGCTTTTAGTTTTATAGATTTTTTTTAATTTGATTGAAGTCAACAATGTTTTTAGTTTATGTATTTTAGTTTGCTAATTTAAAAATAAATAAATTTTGGTTGTTAATTTAAAAAGTAATTTTAATTATTACTTTTTAAATATTTTAGAAAAGTGTCAAATAAATTTTTTATTTTCAAATGTTGTATTTTTTATATTTTTCGTTATTATAGTATATTTTGTGTTAGGTGATTAGGCTTATTTTATATTAGTAAATCTTGTCTAATGATCATTATTTTGGGATTTTATGAAGTTGATTTTAGATTAATATGTATGTTTTTTATTTTAGTGTGTTTGTAATTTTAGTAATGTATTATAGTTTTTATTTAGGGTTAATATTAAATTATCATGGGTTAGATATAGTCCTTTATCATCATCTCATGTCAATTAATCCATGTCATTTATCTTATGTCTTTAGTGTCATAAAGTGTCAATTTATAATAAGTGAGTAATTTTCATGTTGGGAGTGTTTGTCATCTTTTGTCGATAAAATTAAATAAAGCCTATGTTGAAAGGCAATTGTCAATAAATCATGTACAATGCTCTTTTATGTAGTACTTATCTTCTTTTGTAAAATTGATGTATTATCAGGAGAACTTAGCATCTGTAAGTTAAAATTATGAGATGGGTAATATGAAGAAAGTTAGTCCATGTGGTTCCTCTCCCTTACGAGCACGAAGGGGTAAAATGTTTGTAATATCCTATGATAGTGTTTACATTTGTGTTAGTAGGGAGCAATAATATTTTGTGGGTAAATATTAAATGTGTAGATATGTGTGAGTGTGTAAGAGTGTGGATGAGTTGTCAAATAAAACTCATAAAGTGGAAAATAAATCATGTGGAATATTGTAAGTGATTTTTTAGACAACTCACAGGCTTTTTAATATAGAGATAGGAGAGAAATAATAGGTAGTTTGAGTGATCTTAGGGATTACAAGTTTGCTAGTGATAAGCTTTAACTCCTAGTTTGTAGGAGCTCTTGAAGCAATAAAATGTAATCTTTGATAATACATACTATGTTGAATTGTGATTAACAAACTTTATGCTCTACACATTCAAGCCTTTGGCTCTTATCCAAAATGAAGGTAAAAATTAAATTAGTAGAATAGTAGGTGGGACCTCTATGAAAATTTTGATCATGTTCGTAGTAAGAGTTTTGGAGTGTAGACCATGTCCAACACTCTTATCTTGAGATAGATCATTAATATTTCTGTGAATGGTTATGTAGTGTAAACCACTATTATTCCCATTAATATTTAGTCTTATATTATAGTTTTCAAGATTTAGTTTACTGTATGCAAATAATAATAAAAAGAAAATAAGCATTTTTTTATGATAGTTTTATGTAGTTTTAGTAAAACTGTGATATATTTCTCTTTTCTCAATGAAAATCAAAATTATAAAATCATCTAGAAAAATTAATGGGATGAGCCAAAATTAAAAAAATGTTTGAAATAATTTTTGGAATTGAGAGAGTTGTTATTCATAGAAAATGAGGGATGTGAAAGGTTTGAATTTTTATTTTGAGGTTAAAAGATTTTTAAAAAGAAATCACATTTCTAAAAATTAATTTTTTTATATTTTCATTATTATAGTATATTTTGTGTTAGGTGATTAGGCCTCTTTTGCATTAGTAAATCTTGTTTAGTGATCATTATTTATGGATTTTTTTGATTTTAGATTAATACATCTTTTGTTTATTTTAGTGTGTCGATAATTTTAATTAGGTATTATAGTTTTTATTCAAAGTTAATATTAAATTGTCTTGGGTTAGTTATAGTCCTTTATCGTCATCTCACATCTATTAATCCATGCCATTTATCTTATGTGTCTAGTGTCATCAAGTGTTGATTTGTAGTAAGTGAGTAATTTTCATAATGTGAATGCCCACCATTTTATATCTATAAAATTAGATAAAGCTTATGTTAAAAGGCAATTGTAAATAAATCATATACAATGTTCTTCTATGTAATATTTCTCCTCTTTTTTAAAATAAATGCATTATCAAACGAACTCGACATCTGTAAGTTAAAATTCTGGGAGGTGCAATATGAAGAAAGTTAGTCCACATGGTTTGTCTCCCCATGTGAGCACTAAGGGGGGAATGTTAGGAATATCCTATGATAGTGCTCACATTTGTGTTAGTAGTGAGCAATAATATTATTTGGATAGTTATTAGATGTAAATGTGTGTGAGCATGTGGATGAGTTGTTAAATACAACTCATCATATGTTATTATATATTAAGTGAAAAATAAAGTATGTGTGGATTATTGTAAGTGAGTTGTAAAATAACTCATGTAGGATTTTTAGGAGAAAGATAATAGGGTAGTTTGGGTGATCTTAGGGATTACAAGTTTATTGGTGATAAGATTTAACTCATAGTTTATAGGAGATCTTGAAGCTATAAAATGTAATGTTTGATAATAAATAATATGTTGAATTGTGATTGACAAAATCTATGATCTCCACATTCTAGCCTTTGGATTTTATCCAAAATGAAGGTCAAACTTCAATAAATCTTATGAATGGTATTATCAATATTAGTAATAAGAACTCGATGGTAGGCTATTTCAAGGGCCTAATAGAAAGTGGAAAATTCTTCTTAATCAATGTCTATGTTCCTTGTAACCCTATCCTTAAAAAATATTTTAGGGAATAAATTTCTCAATCTCTACAAAGTAACTCAATTGAAAAGGTTATAGCGGTTGGTGATTTAAACTCAATTTTGTAAGATAATGAGAAAATGGGTGGAATAGAGAAACAAAATCTATCACAAAATATTTTTGTTTATTTTGTTCAAAATAATAATATTCGGGATGTTAAACCTAAAAAGGGATATCATAATCAAATAGAAGAAATCATTCTAGTAATATTACAAAGAGAGTGGATAGATTTTTGTTAACTCCTTGGCTCTCACAACCTTGGAGATTGGACTCACATATTCTTAGTGTGTTAGGTTATTATCATAACCCAATCTTTATAAATTAAAAATATATATATATATAACACCAACAGAGGTACTCCTTTGAGATTTGAAATTATGTCATTAAAATAGAAACATTTGTATGATTTTATGAAATCTTGGTGGAAGGAACCTGCTCCTCAAAACAAATATAGAATGCATGTCATTGCTTATAAATTGAAAAAATTCAAAGCACACCTAAAAGACTAAAATAAAAATGTCTTTGGAAATATCTTCAAGGAGAAAGGAAAGACAGAAGATGATCTACCTATTATTCATGAACAAATTCAACAATAGGGCCATGACATGGTCTGTATCTCAAAATGAAAACTTATCCTAAGAAATTGGAATGATATTCTCAAAAAAGAGGAATTTTTTTTAAATTAAAAATAAAGAGAACCCTAGTTTAAGAACGGAGACAAAAATACTAAATTCTTTCACCATAATCTACTATAGCCAAGAGGAATATGAATAGAATAATGCACCTTAGAAATTTTTATGGATTAGAGTTAAATATGATTGAGATGATTAGAGAGGAGGTTTTTAATTATTTTTATTCTCTCCTAAATTAAAATTCCCCTTGAGATTATGGAAGAGTTCATTAATTTGATTCCTAAGATGATCGATGATGAATAAAATGTTTAAATGTCTTTTCAAAGGATTAGATTAAAAATGCTTTGTGGAGTATGCAACTAAAAAATTCTTCAGGATCCAATGGTTTTCTTATAGCCTTTTTTCAATTTTTCAATACAATAATAAATAAATAAGTGTGCTTGGTGGTGAATGAATCTCATGGGTCAGGAGAAATCTTGAATAATTTCAATTACATCTTAATGGCTCTCATTCCCAAAAAGGCTAGCATTGAGTCTATAGAGTATTTTTCACCCTATATCCCTTTGTAATATGAGATACAAAATAATTACAAATGCAATAACAATTAGAACTTAGAACCTTATCAATATCATTATTTCACAACAACAAAATGGATTTGTGATTAAAAAAATAGATTTTTGATGGTATTGTATTAATGTATGAGTTGGTTAAATAACTTAATTAAAAAATAGAGGTTGTTATGGTCTTGAATTAGACATTAAAAAGACTAATGATAGAGTGTGTTTTTAATTCATGCTTAAAATCCTCCTCAAATATGGTTTCTCTAAAAAATGGTGTAAATGGACTCAAAATTGCTTCTCATCCCCATACTTTTATGTTCTTAGTAGTGGGGTCCCAACTGGTTTTCTTAAATCTCATAAAGGCTTGAACTAGGGAAATATGTTTCCCATTATATGTTCATAATATTGGCTAAAGCATTGGGAATAGCCTTACAATAATCTACATATCTTAATAAAATTATGGGCATTATGATTACATAGGGCTATCAATTTACTCATGGTTAATTTTTTATGATACAGTGATGGTAAAAAGTGAATACCAGTTGAATTTTTGGGTCAAATAATCAACTTGGAGAAATATTTTTTTAAATTATTCAACACTATTAGAATTCAACTTAAAATAAAGAGAATTTTCAACTTTTTAATAGGGTTTCTATAGAGTATTTATCATGGCATTCCTCTCTTTGATAGAACATGTAGGAAATATTTATGGGAAACCTTGATGAACCCTTTCCAAAATAGATTGAACTCCTATAAAGGTAAATGGATCTCATAGGCTAGTATAATTAAACTTATCCAAGTAGTCATTCATGTTATTCTAGTATACATGATGTCTATATCCTAGGCTCTTACAAGTGTGAAGAAAAAACTGGTCCACATTATGAAGAAATTTCTATAGAATGGTATAGGTGATCAAATAAAAATATCTTTGATGAAGTGGAAATAATTATTAAATGGAAACCTAGAGATGGGTTAATAATTAGATATATATGACTCCTAAACCAAGATCTTGGGCCCAAAATTATTTGGAGAAATTTTGAAGAAAAATATATTTTCAAGCCCAAGTTCTCTAAAAAACTATCTTAACACCCTAGAACACCTAGTGAGGATTTTTTCTAATGACTAATAGATTTTAGGATCTCATATTTAGAATTTATGGGAAATGGAAGGACTTAATTTCCAATAATTGAAGGTGGGATGTGAAAAATGGTAAATAGGTTGACTTTTGGGGATAATCTTGGGACTTGTGTGGACCTCTCTATCTTCAATAGGACATTTAAGATTTAGAACCTTTCTTTCAAAACTATTGAGGAACAAAATTAGCCAACTATAATGATGAGAAAAATTGTAATTGGGATGTGGAGTGTTCATGGAAAGATCCAAGGTTGATCAACTTCCCTTTTCAAAGAGGCAATCTAGAGATTTTTTTCAATCTTCTCCAATCTTACCATATAATCTATTCACATGATGATCCATGTGCACCTCCTATGCAATAAAATACATTTCTTGCTTGTTTTCCTTCACATATCTCACACCTCATGTGCATTCCTTCCCACTCCTCAGCTCGCAGTCCTATGTGCCTCACTGACACTTATCTACAAACTCGCATGCCTACATGTATCTTCACTCCATTATATCCACATGTCAGCTTGATCCAACTACATGGATTTTTAGGTGGCACTTTATAACTAGGAATTTTTTATTTGGACCATTAGTCACCACCAACCTAGAAGTTCAACCATCATTAAACAAGGAAGATGGAATGACTTGTAACCATCTTCTTTGTAACTGATACTAGTTACAACTACTCATGTATTCTTCTTGTATAAATATGTAACATATGCATCTATCCAAGGGTTGATTCCATACATAATCGTAATATAGATAATATGTTCCACATATCTACTATGTAACACATGCACTATTAACATTATACCATTTTTGCCTATTCTTTCCTATTGAATAGAAGTTTCATTTCCTGCAAGTTAAGACTTCTACTCCATTGAATGTGTATTGATTGTTCTGTATAAATATGTCTCTACACATTCATTCTACACAACTAAACTTATTTTTTCCTCACACACTTAGTCTTGGGCCTTATGGTATAAATCATTGGTATTAGATTAAGTTAATCTACCTTTATATGCATGTAAATATGTGAGCACAACTAGAGAGGGAAGGTCTAACCATCAGTTATATTTTAGAATATATGTAATAATGTCATAACAAAAGATGGTTGACACCCATAATCAACTTGAGCTAGCCCTATAAGTTCAAAGGTTTATTATAGACACACTAGAGGCACAACACCAAATTTTTTTACAATTCCAATAGTTGATGATATAGCTCATCCTGATGCCTTCCACTATGCCTCCTCAATAATTCACTCAACAATAGTTTCAACAATAAACCCCCTTCAAGGTGCAAGTCAATATCAAAATCCCTTTGTTAGAAAGTAAGATTAATGCCAAAGCATTGATGCCTAGATTTGACACCTCAATTCATATTTATTAATCTATCCCTTCATGGAATTGATTAGATCACCTTCACTTTATTAAAGATGTCCATTTTGGTGGTCCACTAGAATGAGACCTTAAATGCTCAACATGTGAAAGATTGTGTTCCAATTGAGTCTTGGAAAATCTTTATCAATGCACTAAAGGAGGAATACTACCCTAATCATTAATTTTAATTTGAATACAATAAGTTATAATAATTACACCAGTGCAAGGATCAATTTGTAGAAGACTAAACTGACACATTGCATGACTACTCTGTACACCTTTGAGATAACTTGAGTGAACAACATTAAGAGCTGAAGTACATTAGTGGAATCTCCCCTTATATCCATGCAAAGATGGAATTATTAACTTTTGAAACTCTAGTTTAATCCTATCACATCATCACCAAGATTGAATCCAAGTGAAAGATGAAGCAACATCTCACTTCTTCATCCAACACCACATGCAACGGCTAGCCATCACAAAGTGCCTCATCACAACCTTCTATGCAAATGTTGAGTACTTATCAAAAAGTAGACTACACATATATAAAAGGATTATGTGCCTTCTACCTTAGATAAAAGGAATAATAAGTTTGGTGATAAGTGGTTCCATCACCATTGCTCATTCACCAATAATGAATCCAAATTTCATGCAAAACAAACCTTGCATGCACAGTCTACATTAGGTTCCATATCAATGGGAAATAATGATCCAAAAAACTCTTATCTAAGTACTAGTAACATTTCCATTAACATCCTTATGGAGTGTGAAAACATCTTCCACACCAAGTTTTTGATGAAGGGTTATCCTTTTCATGTCATCATTGATAATGGTAACCAAAATAATATAATTGTTTAATCCATAACACAATGCCTTAAACTTGCCATTACTACACATACCAAGCCATATTCATTGGGTTGGATATAAAAATGAAATGATATATAGGTTTATTGATAATTCACTTTCTATTAAAAATTCAAGTGTATGGAGGATAAAACCACTTGTGACATTGCACCTTTGTAGGTATACAACATCTTGTTAGGAAGATCATATTTGTATAACTATGAAGATATATATCAAGCCAATCTAGAATGTAGAATATGAATGTGTAATATAACTTATACAACCTATTTGAGTTAGTGTCCATGACCAAAATCACCTTGGTCTCTACTAAGCAGTGTCTTAAAGTCATGTTACAAGCATAAAAGTTTGTGTTACTCATGGTTCACCCTAATACATATATGATAAATATAAAGCACACTCTAGCAATGTGCACCACTCACACAATTTCATAGCATTAAAAACTTGAAAAGTTATTGGAGTAGTGTAGTGAAGTATTCATAGAGCCTAAAGTCCTTCCAACATACTGTGTAGTAAAGCAAAACATTGATAGAGCCTGAAGGCCTTCCAACACATTGTGCAGTAAAGGACAACATTGTTTTAGTTCTTGGATCCCCTCTTCTAAATAACCCACTCTATTGTAATCAATTTATGATAATGATGAATCCCAATGTCAAATACAAGATATTATTTATTAGGAAAATATCATACCTGGATCTTCTCCTTGCAATATTTTTATAGTCCTCACACCCAAGAGGGATGGGTCCTAGTATCTCTACATAGCCTATCACACACTCAACAAAATAATAGTAAAGAATTGATACCCACTACCACACATTGACAACCTCTTAGATTAGATCTAAGGTGCACAATAATTCACCAAACTTGACTTGAATTAATGTTACCATTAGATACCAATCTATTCTAAAGATTTATAGAAGATAACCTTCAAGACACGTGAAATATTATACGAATGGTTGGATGGATTAAACCTAACCAATACACTAGCCACATTCATGCACTTATTGTATGATCTATTTAGGACCTTTCTAAACTCCTTCATCATTGTCTACTTGGATGACATTATCATCTTCAACAAGACTTGGGAGGAGTATACAAAACATGCTTCATGCATCTTAACACCTTGTGTCAACACAAGTTATAACCTAACTTAACAAAGTGTACATTTGGTGCTATGTAAATCTAGTACCTAGGATACGTCATTGATCATATATGGATTCATGTAGACCAAGATAAGATAAAAATGATCTAATATTAGCTTACTTCATGTAATCACATAGACTTGAGGAGTTTTATTAGACTCAATAACTTATACCAAAGTTTTGTCCTTAGTTTCTTTCACATCTCTTGGTCACTTAGCCAAATAACACATGCAAAATTCAAGTTCAATTAGAATCATGTGTAAAAATGTAATTTTAAGGTATTCAATAAATTAATCTACATAATTCATGTTATTGTAGTTCCCAACATTACATACTCTTTCAAGCTTCACATCAATACATTTGACTATGCACACATCTTAATACTCATGTAGCATAGACATTCGGTCACCTATCACTCATAGACATTCAACAACATAGTGTGAAGGTAATCCACCTACGAGAAAGAAATTTATGCTATTTTTTAATCATTTAAGCAATGCTGACACTACATCTTGGGGAAAGAGACAATTTTTCATTCTGATCATAAGCCAATTTAGTTTGGATAGATTCAAAGTAAATTGAAAAACATGCATCACAAGAAATGGATGAGTTACCTAAAATAGTTCCATATCATGATCAATCACAAGAAAGGGAAAGACAATAAGGTAACAAAACCACCAATTCACATGCTTATCATAGTTTTATATATGTATGACCATAACCTCATAGACTAGGAATCCCTCTACTTAGCTGATCAAGACTTCACAAATACATACACCATCCTTGCACAAGGTAAACAAGTTCTAGAGTTATACTTGTATAACCAACTTCTCCACAAGCTCAAACATCTTTGTGTTCCTAGTGGTGCACCTCACCAATAACTCATTTGGGTGGTTCACTATGCTAAGACCTTGGGACACTTCAACATGACAAAGACTCTAGCCACATTATAGTCACACTTATATTGGTTTCACATGCACACAAATGTGGAATTTCACATAAATTATTTCATTATTTGTTGCATCACCAAGCCCATGAATAATAATCTAGGACTATACACACTTCTACGAGTTCCATACAGACCATGGGAATCTATTAACATGGATTTCATGACTAGGTTGCTTGTGACTAAATGCCAGCATGATGTTGTGTTTGTCATAATGGATAGGTTTTCAAATATTGATATCATGGTCAATTGTAATAAACACATTAATGCATCTAGAATTTTTCAAGTCTTTTTTAACCATGTTTGTGTTCATTTTGGACTTCCAACATCCATCCTCTTCGATCAAGATCTATGCTTTATAAGTCACTTTTGACAAGCATTATGGGGCTTGATGGGTATGCAACTAGATCAGTCGATGAATTTTCATCCCAATATATATGGAAAAACATAATTTTTCAATCACACACTTTTTCATCTTCTATGAATTTAAAATCCTATGTATGCCCACACCTAAGATAAAAATATTATGTACATTCAACATGCCTAAAATAGAGTGTTTTACAACTCTACGAGGCATAGTCCATTCCAGACATGTCTTAGATTTAAATCTTTATAACCTCTAGACATTTCCTACCATGTACCTAATGACACTAAGTCACACACATAGGAATGGGAATTAGACAAAGTTGAGAATTTTTGTATGCCACATCCAATTTGTTCATTAGTAGGTTCATTAGATTCATTCTCACACATAAGAAAAAGTAAAAAGAGCACCATGATGCACATCTCACAAATCATGAATTCTTATTTGGTGATAAGTATAGTTACATATTTAGATTTATAGCTTTAAAGGTCCACATAAGAATATCAAACCTTTGCATTATGGTCTTTACACCATTTTGTACATAGTTGCTGAGAATGCCTTTGTTCTTGATCTACATTCATTCTTGGGCATACACCTATTCTTTAATGTGGAAATTCTCAAGCCTTAAACTCCACTAATTCTTGAGCCAACAATGACAAAACATCCTTCTGATTTAGATCATAAACATTTCTATCCTACAAAGATGGACTAAATCATTTAAGTGATAGATACATGCACCCACCATGGCACACATCAATTTTTTTGAGCGGTCAAGGTTGGATAATATGTTGACGAAACTATGTGGTAAAATTATCAACAACTTCATGTGTATTTCCCTTAGCTACACACTAATGAAATGGAGATCATTAATCTTCAAAAAAAGGAGAATGATCTATGTGTATCTCCTACACAATAGAATACACTTCTCACTTATTTTCTTAAACATAGCTCATATTTCCATCACATTCTTGTGCACTTCTGATCTCACAATCTCATGTGCCTTAGTGGAACCTATTTCAAAATCATGTGCCTATACCTAATTTCACTCCAACACATCCATTTTTCATCCTAATTCAAATGCATGGCTTGTCAGGTGGTACTTTCCAGCCAAGAATCTGTCGATTAGACCGTTAGTTACCACCAACTTATAAGTTCAAATAACAACCAATAAGGAAGATGGAATGACTTTTAACTATCTTATTTGTAACTTATATTATTTATAATTTAACATGTGTATATTTCCAAGGGTCGATGCCATACATAGTTATAACATAGATAGCATACTTCATGTATCTACTTTATCACACATAATGTAACACAATGTACCATTTTCCCCTATTACTTCCTATTATATATAAGTTCATTTCCTGTAAGTTAAGGGTTCCACTCTATTGAATACATGTTAATTTTTCTATCTGAATACATTTATGTGCATTCACTCTGCACAACCAAACTTAGTTGTTCCCCACACACTTGGTCTTATGCCCCATGGTTTAGATCACTTTAGGATGATACTCTTAATTAGTCTAGTAATTCCACATGTATTTTTTTAATAAAAAATGGCTATGAAATTCTTGTATGGGAAGAAGAGGATCAAACATTCTAGATAAGAGAGTAGGCCTTGATTTGTCTCTCAAAACCTAATGTTTTCATTTGGATGACCCAAAAATACTTACTTGTGATAGACTTTAGATATTTTATTTTTTAGGTCCCTACATTTATGTCTTTTGATTTTCAATGGAAGAGGATACTAATCATCATCTTCTTTAATGCAACTTCTCTTGGAGAGTCTGGATGTGGTTCAATAGTAGAATGAAGATGATTTAAATCTATCTTACAAGTATAAATAATCTCATTTATTAGGACAAGGATACATTAAAACAATTTAAATATCTATGAAGTATAGCCCCTTTTCTTATCCTATAGAATCTTTAGAAAGAGAGAAATAACATAATTTTTAGAGGAAAACCCTCTATTTGGGAAACTTTGATTTTTAAGTTGGAGTCTAATTTCATATTGGTATTTCTAAAAAAATATCATAATTCACAAGAAAAGACATATGGTTGGGAAATACACATCTACCTCTACTCTTAAAAGGGATTCCTTGAAATAAAAGGCTTTGAGAAGAGGCTCCTTTAAACTTAAATTCAATGGAGCTTCGAAAGGTAATCTAGGTTCAGTTGAGTTTGGATCCATTATTAAGAATTACAAAGTGGAAATGATCTACATGATGGTCAATAATATTCCTTCATGTTGGAATATTTCATAAGGTCTTAAGATGGTGTGGGATTTCAATATTTAGATATTAGAAGTGGAAGGAGACTCTCAAATTATCTTAAATGTTATGATTAAAAAACCTCCCCTAATTAGAATATTTAATGTATGTCTAATGATGCTCTATCCATTTCAAATTCATTCCAAGAGATTTCATTTCAACACATCTACATAGAAAATAATAGACATACAAATTTTTGAAATTGATGTTGGAGTTTCAAAAGTAAAAAATGGATCCATTATTAGATCTAATGATGGCAAGTCATGGATACAGATTATGAATTTAAAAATGAATAATTTCACTTCTATTGTAAAGTATTCTCATTAATTCTCTCTCACACTTTGTATCTAAGTGACATGAGTAAGCTTTATTTTTATATAACTTTTTATATCCTTGAAAACATAACTTCCATTTGCATGTGGCAGATGTAAATTTATTCAGATTTGTTGAGATGATAATTATTTTTTTAGCTCATTTTTTTTAGAATGGATGATTTTTTCCTTCAGGGTCCCCTTGATGATAGGGACTTAGTTCCATATTTGATTCATATTCTTTAATTGTTATGGAATTAATCAATGAAGTGCTTGGTAAAGAGATCATGGAAGATGTTGAGAAATCACAGAAAAGGAGGAACTTCAAGCTACTTTCAAAACCCATCTTGAGGTAAGAGTAGTTGACCAAGTTTTGAGAGATTTTATCTTGATTTCCATTCAAAATAAAATAAAATAACACACAAAAATCAAATATTCTCATATTGGTGACCATGATTCTAGTAAAGTTTGGTAATTTTGAACAAAAAATAAGTCTATGGAAGATGTTTTAAGTTGTGTGGTTGAAAGAAGTTTATCATCAAAAAAGAAGAAAACATAAGAAGTAACAGAGAATCTTAAAAATAATATGGTCATATTTATTGTTAGGTATGTTATGGTCAACCCTACTATAAAATATACTCTTGATGAAATCTAGGATATTTTCTCAAACATGTTAGAGGATATTTATGACACTTAAACAAGGCATCTGAAACACATGGTTGGTTGTACTAATCTTAATTGGTGAACCTTCAAGAATTTAATTAATGTATGATGGTTGATATTTTAATTAAAAATTATTCTTATAGATATAACTCTAATAGTTAAAATTATTGAAAATAGTTGATAGGTTTCAACTACCCTCTTGCATTCATATTCTAAAGTATGATGGCAGAGCCACAATACCAATTTTCCCTCTATATATATAAGATCATAGGTCATGGATATTAGAAGAGATATTAAGATGATAACCCTGATTCTTCCAAATATTATTCAATTAGACCCACTTATCCCAATTCATTCTCCTAAGGACATCATTAGACTCATTATTGGCCCTTTCATTATGGTTAACAAAGTTTAGATGGACTTTCTTCTGATACTAAATTTCACACAGATTAAAACCTTGTTATCCATCAACCACTTTTTATTTTCTTTGTTGGTCATTCATTTTGATAAGATGCCTTCCCGTCACAAGATTATTTTACATTTATGGTATTTACGTACACTAATTTATCTCAGCTTGTATTTTTGAGTGACTTGTCTAAGCTTGCCTTTTTTATTCCAACCCTCTTTTTTTTATATTGCTTCATAGAATTAAATTTAATATTTAATTTTTAGTTGATGTTCCCTTTAGCACTATTGACTAATTATTTTAATATATTACTCTTTTTATCCAAATATTGTACTAGTCCATTAGTTTTTTGGAGGAAGTTTGCATATATTAAATTATCTAGATAGGGTCCATACTCATGTTAGCTACCAAAATAAAACCACCCACAATACCTACATAATAAATCCATAAAATCTTAGATGCAAATTAGAACAAAATCATCTAAATAGCTTAATTACCTCTTTTTATTAATTGTACTAGCCTAATTCTACAAGTGTAATAGTAACTTTGATCCAAAATATGCCTCACTAATTAGCCCTTTATGTTATTATATATTTAAAAGAGGAGGCTAAGTTTAGGGTTAGGGTTTTGGTGAGTTGTTAAAAATAAAATAACAAAATACTATTCTTATCAAGATTCAATTAAGTATTTACTTAATTGATAATCTTCTTTTATAATAGGTTATGGATAAGTATGTAGCAACTAATTCCTACACATAAATTATAAATAAATATTACAAGTGCATCTTAAAACCATACAATAGTGTATGAATAATTAAATACACTAACCTCCCCATTAAGATGTACTTTAATAAGGGAAGGACAAAGTAATCATTTAACTATCCCCCCTTGATGACACTTTCCTTCACTCCCAAAAGTTGCATGAGCTGAATAAATCAAGCCTCAAGCAAGGGTTTTGTGAAGATGTCTACAACCTTATCATCTATTTCAAAAAAAAATAAGAATAATGACTTTAACCTACATCAATTTTTGAATATAATGCATTTTAATCTCAATATAGTTTATGTGTTGGTACTTTACTAGGTTGTGAGCAATGTGGATACCACTCTAATTATCACACCAAAGTGATGTGGTTTGGGTTTGTGGAAATCCAAATTTTGAAATCAAGAATCAAATCCAAGCTAACACACAACTAACAATGACATCTTAACTATACTCAGCTTTTGTCGTATACAAAATAATATTAGTTTGCATTTTGTAGGACCAAGTAATGTGATGTGCCTCGAGATGATATATGTATCCTACAGTTTAATTACAATCATCTAGATCTCCTACCCAATCATTATATATGAAACTAACAATTGATGTGGTCCCACAAAAAGTGTAACAATAAATTGAGGATTTTTCTCTTGATTTGTACTCAATCCCATATTTATTAATATTGGAAAGATACCTTATAATGCATTTTCCAACTTGTTAATGGCTTTCATTGGGGTATTAATAGTAGTTTGATACTAAATTTACAATAATTGAGAGACCATGATGAGTACAAATCAATTAAAAAAATACGTCTCACCAATTTCCTTTAGAGTGTACCATTAATAGAAGGAGAAGAACACTTGGAAAAAATCTTGACTCTAGATTGATAAGGATTAGTGTGGACTTGTAGTCTTTCATGTGGAAGTGATTGAATATGTCTTGAGCATACTTGGATTTATTAACAAAAATCCATTTCTCAGACTATGAAATTTTAAGACCAAATAAAAAATGCAACAAGCCCAAGCCAGTCATCTCAAAAGACTTCATTTTATGAGTTTTTAAATCATGAATTTGTTTGGTGGAACTCCCTATGATGATTAGTTCATTGACATAAAGGATCAAAATTATGAGTTTCTCATCTACTTATTGGTGTATACTATGGTGTTGTAAGGAACCTATTTAAAGTTAGAGTTAATTAAGAATGTTTTGGTATTTTCACACCAAGCTCAAAAAGCCTATTCAAATTGTACAAGGACTTTTTCAGTCTACACACTATTGGGCTCTTTTCATTTAGTCTATCATGTATTTCCCTAGTTTCAAACCCAAGAAAACAATATTTCTAATGAGATATCATGTCATCACATCACAAGATAAAAGGTTCTCATGCACTTACCTGAAGCACACAACTTAAGACCAGTTCCCATTGGTTTCATTATGCAGTGGTGTATTCATTTAGTTTCTTAAGATAGGGTATTCATTTATTTATTTTATGTGCTTTTGCCCAAGTATTTATCTATTTTATGAGTCCTGCATTTTTAGTTCCTCCATGTTTCATGCTTCTTTGTTCCATGTGACTTGCCTCTTCTCTGCCACAATCTTTCATGCCATGGTCTTCTACGCAGTGTCTCTCCTGTTCCTACACTTCATTTTATGCCATTGTCTTCAAAAATTAATTAGCCAAAATATATTCAAAATTGAGGGCCCAACATCACCCCAAACTAAGTCAATAGTCCATCCCAAATAATTCATTATACTTATGTCCCTATGTTGTCAACAACTTAGGTTTTATCAGCTCAACCTAATGTTTCACTTCCTCCCAATGATTCAATAAAATTTAGAGCTTGGAAGTGATTTATTTGACTTCTTCGTTGAGTCATTTAGTCTCCTTGGGTTATTATATAAATTTACCCACTTGAATGGTTAAATTCTCAAGTGATGCAGAAGCATCCTTATGAACATCCTCAAGTGAAGTAAACTCTATCAAAACATGTCCTCACAGTGTTTTAAAACTGGTGTTTAAATCTTGATGATGAGTGCCTATTTTATTTTCAAGGGCCTCCACATCTTGAAATGCTTTGTAACACTCAGATCTATCCTTTATTATTAGCATGCTCTCGACTAATAGCTAGCACTAAAGTTGTTTTTATTGAAACCTTGCTTTCAAAATTTTGGTAGGTCACACTATTTTAACAAAAAGCCCATCCAGGATAGGAACCGTATCACCAACTTTAGTAAAAAAAACTCTTATAAACTTTAATGGAATCAGTGAACTACTCTATTTCCCAAGTTTTCTCTCATTGAGGATTGGCCTGGTCTTTACATTTTTCAATAACAGCTCCATTAAGGTCCCCAATTTATCAATAGCCTCATCATCAAGAGGAACTCCATTTTCAAGGGTTGACTCTTGATGTAAAATAGAGTTACAAAGTGTTAAGAGTCTTCACTATAGCCATTGTTTCTACTTCTAGTTGGCACTTGATCTCTTCTAACTCCTATCCAAGTTTTATCATTTCTATGCACTCATTGTGATATAGATAAATGACCTCTTGATGTTTCCTCTTAATTTGTTTCACATCAAATCCTACAAGGTATTCTACCTTTTCACTTCATAAGCAAAAATTAAAAATACCACACTTTCTTGAGATGATGTGTACTATCAAGGATCCACCCAGAATGTATCTAAGAACTCCATCTCTTCTGGTGTCAAAACAATACTATTTGTAGGGAGTTCACAATGATGTTCTTCATTATATATATCATTATAAAAATAAAGTTCTCATGGAGTCTGCTCAATCAAGTCCTCCTTGGGAAAATACTCCCACATATACAAGTCCTTCTCTGGGAAATTATAATGGTACTAGGTGTGAATGGAATGGGATAAAATGGTAGTTACTAGCCTCTACTATATTTATTCATCAATAAGTCTCTTTCCTCTAGTGAGATCACACTCAAGTATTTCAACATCTAGCTCCTCCTCTTGGGTCACTAGTGCCCAAATTTGTATCTATGTCATCCCCTTCTTCACCAGTGGGACTTTGTGTGTCCACTTGTGTGTCATCAAGGGTGAATTCTCCATGATTAACTAGAGAGGGCTCCTTTTATATATCTAAAGTGGCCTCCTTTTCTATTTTTTCCTTAGGTGAGGGTCCCCTTTCTAGTGGTGCTTTTGGAGTCACCATTTTTTATCTAGATTCTCCATTATTAGGTATTGAAATATCTTATTCCAAAGGAATAGATGTCTATGTGGTATAATTAAGGCCTTGTGGTTGACCAATAGGTGCTCTATCTCTTGGTAGTGAAGGGAAAGTCCTTTACCACTTTTTTGGTCCATGTTGTGCATTTGAGTTGGCATCGTGCCCTGACTTCTTCTCTTTCCTATGCCTTCCAATCTCTTCCAAGCTGGAATGGTTTCTTTCCTATCCTTAATACTCCCTGATGTATTCTTCCTCAACTTCAATATATAAAAATACAAATGAATCTTATCCTTGAACAAGATTTGTTGGGCTTTGATATCAGTATTATCTAATTTTATTTTTTCTCTATAAGCCTTCTTCCCTAAATATATATAATTGGTCAAGAGTGTGAATCTCAATGTCAATTTTATTAGCATCAATATTCATAGGGCATGCATCATATATTATATTTATAGAGTTCATAAAATACTTGGTTGTAAAGGTATAGTGTAACTTAAGCCACCTGAACAAGTCATCTATAGGGATCATCTAGATGTGCAATAAAGAAAAGTGTTACTTCAACACAAATTGGGCTTGGACCCCTATTTGCATGGGCAAATCCTTGGGAATGTGCCACTCAATCCTAAAATTTTATTTCATTCCACCATACTATCCCTTTATTCTTAACATGTGAGGGGGTAAAGTGCCAAGGCAAGTAAACTATTTAAACCACTCAACCAGAGACTTATTTTTAGTTGGGTAATCCCAATTCAACTCATCATTGATGTCCTCTAACACACAAATCTCATCAAATACCAATATCAAAATAATCACACCATAGGAAAACTTCAAATTAGGTAGAAAGTGGGCCTTCTCTGCATCTACAACAAATTTGCTTAATTAAATACTAGGAATAATTATACTTGACCCCTTAGGCTATCTAGTTGGTTACATACAAGTGTGCCATATCTAATTATTTCCATCTATCCACCCCTCCAATTTTGGTCATATCCAAGTGTACACCTACCAAAAGGGCACAATATTGAATACTAGTTATGTACATTACATGGCCTTTCTTCTTGTACTCAAACACCATCATCATTTTCTCACTTTATTCTTGATCCTCCAAATATCAATTTAGCTCATCACCCAAACATTTTAGACCTATGACCTTGCTAATTCTATGGGTAGTGATCCTCATTCTGGTCCCCATGAAATAAAAGTAATATTTGTGAACATGTGAGATAAGAAACCTCAAAACCTCCATAGGGTTGTCAAAATAAGGTAGATTGAAAAGCTAAAAAAATTCAACATCATTGAGGTAATTTAAAAAATTAAGATCATAGATGATCTCATTTATAGTTTTCTACCAATAAACCTTATAGTCACATTTTAACTCTACTTCATTTCTAGGTTGGTGGTGATTGTAATCAAATACTTGACAGGTCAACACATTAAACTCCCACTTCTCCACATGCAACACCAATTCAGGGTATTACATTTCTTTAATTAGTACAGGGGGTGGAGGATGTGTTTATATTTTCTTATTTTCCTCATGTGCCATATTTTATTCCTTCTTGTGTGTTCTTTTTTTCTGTTGTGCCAATCTTTCCTCACCAGATTCACTAAGTACTTCTTCCCTTATCAAAACTGATTGTGCTTTTGTGCCCTCAAAATATTCTTCTTTATGAATCATAGTTAAGGGCTTATTTTACTGAACCTTATTATTTGGTTGCATCACCCTCTGAGGATCCTAAAGGTTGAGACATGGCCATCCAATCCTCCCAAAAGATTACATGGTTATTATTCCCAACTCCCTCAGCTTTCCTGATTTAACATACTCCAATAGTAGATGCTAACACTTACAACTTGTAATTCCTTCAAATACATCCTTCTAATCATAAATTCACCAATCTCTCTATCTATGATGATCACCTTACTTCACAATTAAGAATTGATCACTGAAATTTGATAAATACTTTTAATAGCTTGAAAACATTATACTTGGCTCTGTATATTTATGACTTTACAATAGCAAAGTGTTAAAATGAAGTTTGGTTAACTTTTTATAGATTTGAGAGGTAGTCCACATTTACTTCTCCATAATTTCACTCACTAATGACTATAATGGTATTTCCATGATGTCTATTTGACACACTTACCATTACACATTACTTTTATCACATTTAACGTATATGTCCCATCCTGTGTGTTTCTCAAAGTTCATGACAGCTATAAAGAATTTAAAATTTTCCATTTTAAGGTAGAGCCTATTTTTTTCCCTCTTGACCCATTCATATAAATTACATGTTGCATCTTATGTATCTTCTTATCCTTATGTGCTACCACTTACACACCCATTTTTTTGCACACATTTCCTTCCACTATTTCCTTTACACTTTCTAGCTTTACTTCATTCACACTTACCCCACACTAAAATATGTTTGTGGTCCTCTATGACATGAAAAATAAAATAATAGATAACCAAGTGTTTATCTAAACCAAAGTAAAATATGTGCAAATAATTCCACATTTTATTGAAAAATAAACAAAATCCTATACTAATCTAATGGCATATACCTTATTATCAAAATAGAAACATCACTCAAAATGGTAGGATTGAAATTGAATACCATTAAAATGGATTGGAAATAATTGGACATATAACTTCTTCCACTTGCATGCACCTTTGGGACAAATTCTATGAATGATAAACATACCATCCCAATGGATGCAAAGTTTTCTTGAATGACATGTGAACTTGGTGTTAGGATAAATTAAAATTCAGATCTATCGCTAAATTGCATACAATATAAACTATGAAATGAATTAATCAAACATTCTAAAAATAAACATATACATCACATAATAGGAGACACTAGATTTAACATTGTTCACCCAAGATGGGCTACATCCACCAAACTTGTCTAGTATATTATTTTTAGAAATACAAGGGAGAAACAAAATCATATAACAAACCCTATTACACCTGTCTACCTTTTCCACCTCCTCTCTGTGTATAATACTTCATATTTTTTTCCAATCATACATCTTAGCCATATATCAATACATTTTAGGGTGAAAAACACCTAAACATAACCTCTACTGTCAGATCTAGAAACCTTTAATCATTGGACCAGATTGACTATGAAATTACAATTTAACAAGGAAACTTAAATAAAAAATTCTTCAAGGCATGTAGGGTTCATCTCCCATTGACCCTACAAGGGGGTTCCCACCTTTCAACCCCCCATAACATCAAGGATTCAAAGAATGGGATCCAAACCTAGCTAAAATAACATCAAAATTTTAACCTATGATCTTGAAAGACAATCAAGGTCCACACCTAACAATCTCCCACTTGGATACTGATTGTAGCAATTTCCATCGTTATTGCATCCATTGTACTATTTAGACCTAGACAAGTTCTTTAATTTAATTATCATCCATGAAGACCAATTAAAGCTAAACAAATCTTCAACTTCTCTCTTGTAACTACCTTGGTCATCATATCCATATAATTTTCATTGGTATGTATCTTATCCAATTTTAGTTGCTCTTCCTCTATCACTGAACAAAATAAATGATACCGCAATTGAATGTGTTTTGTCCTGAAGAGAAAAGCTAAGTTTGTTGTTAGATGGATTACACTCTGAATATCACTATATAGTGTACATCTTTCTTGACTATATCCCAATTATTCCATCAACCTCTATAACCAAATTATTTCTTTGTTTGCTTCTATAGCAACAACATACTCATCCTCTATGGTTGAAAGTGTTAGGTTGTGGAGCTAAAAGCTTCAACTTGTTGTAGACATAGAAAAGGAGGTTGCTGAAGACCCAGAGGAATTGGCGTCGGCAGCATGACCGACGTTGGTCATGACCACTGCAGAAGGCAACCGGTGATGGTAGGAAGTCGGCCGATGTCGACAGAACCACGCAAGCAGGTACCGACGCCGGTCACCTGTGTGTTCCAGAATTGTTCGTTGCATGAACAGTTAGTTTAGTGAATGGATTGTTTGCATGTAAAGGCTATTTTGAGTCTTGAGTTGCGTGTCTATTATTAGTAAAATAGAAGTCTAAGTTATTTTTTAAGTCTGGGATCTATTTATAGACCCATTGGCATGTATTGCAAAGTGTGTTATTGAAGAGAACAAAGAGTGTGTTCCTCCTAGTTCCATTATTGAGCTAAAAAGGAAGGCAAGGAAGATCCTTCCATTGTGAGTATGGTCTGTTGAATTATAGGTTGCAGGTTCATGGGAGATCAACTTGAAGTACTATAGAGTTGGTTGTTGGGACCATTTTTTTGGTAGGAGAGTGTTTTGAAGAAGAATTACTATACACTTGAGGTGTGGGAAGCCTCTTTAGGGTGGAAGAGTGTGGTGGCTCTTTATTGTATTCTTTTTTGTACAAGTATTAATATATAAGAGTGTATATTGTCTCTCATATTCTGTGCTATTGGTGAATTCTAGTTACTTGTGTTTTTGGTATATTTCCGCATGTTTAATTGCTTAAGTTTGGTAATCATATTGTGCTCTTTCTGAGGAGCAAGATCCTAACAATTGATACCAGAGCATGTTTGTTGTTCTAGGGGTACCTGACAAGTGGTATCAGAGCCTTGGTTGTAGGTTCAGAGCTTGATACCAACAAGTCGTATCAGAGCTTTTGGTTGGGATACTAACAGGTTGGATTAGATCTGGTTAGTGTGTTTTGATTATAGGTTACTCGCAGGGGTTTTTGTTTGAGTGGGAGTAGAGCAATGGTAGAAGATAGTAAGCTACGAATGGAGAAGTTTAATAGCAGGAGGTCCAAGTTCAGGAATGGCAAAATAACCTGCTGGAGATGTGGAAAGAAAGAGCAGAGAAAAGAAGATTGTTGGTTGGTAGCAGATCAGCATGAAGGACATGAAGAAGAAGCAGGTGTTGCAGAGTTCGTTGCATGGGATGCTCTGGTATGTTCTTTGGATAAATTAGAATCTAGGGTTTTAGATTCTGGTGCCTCTTTTCATGCATTCCCAAATAGGGTATTTTTTCATGAGTATGTCCAGGGAGACTTTGGAGAAATTTGTTTAGGGGATGGAAAACCTTGTCAGATGATTGGCAAAGGGAAAGTGAAGCTGAAACTGTAGACAGGTAACACATGGGTGTCAAAGGAGGTCATGCAAGTCCCAGTCTTGGAGATGCAGCTAATTGCTTCAGGAAAGTTAGGTGATGAGAGATGCACAAGAACTCTCACAGCGGATGCACTTGAATTAGCGGGTGGTAAGAAAGCAGGTACTCTTTATCTACTTGCTTATATTACTGATTCTTCTTCTGTTGTAAAGACGTGGCTTTGTAGGCTTGGTCACATGAGTAAGAAGGAGATGCATGTTCTTGAGTCAAAGGGTATAGATCAAGATTTCTCTATGCAGAAGAAGAAGTAACATTTCTTGAGGAATCCAATGTTTGAGACAAGAGCAGGAAAGCCTTGGTTTTTAAGGAGAAGATGACGGACAGGGATCAGTCACAAGGGCTGAGGAATTCTGAGCAGAGCAAGGGTGATTTGGACAAGGGTTTGATCCAAAAGGAGCTCATCGATAGAATTCAGTTCTCACAAGCAAAACACAGAGACCGACGTCGGTAGGAAAACTGGCGTCAGCGTCCAGACAGGGACCGACATCAGCTATGTGTGACGCAACTCAAGGCAGATAAACACCGATGTCGGTCATGGAAGAATCGACGTCGGCGATGAGGCAGTCGCAGGGAACCGACATCGATCAGGTGCATACTAGAATGTGACCGGCATCGGTCACTGAGACTAATTTTGGGTGGATAGCAAGCTGTCAAGGAGTCTCAAGCGCCCATATGAAGGACTTAAAGGGTAGGTAAGCCTCAAATTCATCATTTCCCTTATTTACACTACTTGTTGCTCACTGATGGTAAAGAACCAGGAAATTATTAAAGAAGAAGAACAAGTAGATCCAGGAAATAGTGGGAGCTTGGCATGGATGAGGATGTGATTCCTTGGAGAAGAACCAAATAGGGATTTGTTTGCTTTTATAGCAACAACATACTCATCCTCTATGGTTGAAAGTGCCACAACCTTCTATAATCATGATACCCAACTAACTAATATACCACCTAATATAAACACATACCCTATAGTTCTTCTTATACCATCCAAATTACCTACCATATCTGAGTCAACATATCCCTATAATGTCACATCTAATCCACCATAACTTAACATTGTATCTATGGTCCCACTTAAGTAAAGAAGGATCCATTTTACTACCTTCCAATGTTCCTTTCCTGGATCACTCATGAACCTACTCATCACTCTCACTGCATGTGCAATGTCCAACCTCATACACCCCATTTCATACATTAAACTAACAACTACTGATGAGTATGGAATGTTAGACATCAGATTATTTTTTTCTTGTGTTTCATGACATTGTTCCTTTGTTAATTTAAAGTGTGAAATCAAAGGTGTCCCAACTAATTTTTCATCCTACATATTAAATATTTCTAACACTTTTTTAATGTACTCTCCCTATGATAATTATATCTTCCTATTCTTTCTATCTCTAGTTATTTGCATGCCAAGTATGTGTTTAGTTGCAGCTAGATCCTTCATAGAATAGCAATCACTTAATTATTTCTTTAGTACATTAATATTGTACATGTTGGAACCAGTTACAAGCATATCATCTACATATAAAATTAAAACAATATATCTTCCATTTTCAAATCTTTTAAAATATACACAATGGTCTAAATGACATATAGAATAACCTTGTTCCATCATAAAATTGTCAAACTTAATATACCATTGTCTTGTAGCTTGTTTCAGTCCATACAATCTCTTCTTTAATTTGCACACCAAATTATCCTTACCATTAACTTCATAACCTTGTGGCTGCTCCATGTATATTTCCTCCTTCAAATCCCCATGAAGGAAATTAGTTTTTACATCTAAATATTCTAAGTCTAAATCTTCAATAGCTAATAAGCTCAAAATAGTTCTAATTGAAGTCATTTTAACAATTGGAGAAAATATTTCATCAAAATCTATACCTTTATTTTGTGCAAAACCTTTGACCACCATTTTAGCCTTGAATTTATTTTTACTTGCATTCTCCTCCTTTATCCTGTATACCCACTTATTTTTTAATGCCTTCTTTCCTTTGGAAAGCTCCACCAAATCCCATGTCTAATTTTCCATTAGAGAATCATACTCCTCATCCATAGCTTTCTCTCACTTATCCTTGGCATCAATCTACACTTCTTCATATATTTATGGATCACCACCATTAGTAAGTAATAAATAATATAAATAAGGAGAAAAATGATCAGGTGATCTACTTACTCTTGTAGATCTTCTAATAAGGGTTTGAGGTACCTATTCCTGTTGCACATTTTGATCAAGAACCTTTGGGACATGTTTTTTCTGTAATGTCTTCTAATACTGTATATTCCTTTTTGGATTCTTCTTGCTTCTTTTCTTACAATTGGTCCCTGTATATGACTTTTTCATTGAACACAACATCTCTACTCCTAATTATTTTTTTAACTTCCATATTCCACAACTAGAATCCAAATTCATCAGTTCCATAACCAATAAATATACATTTCTGAGACTTAGCTTCTAACTTAGTCCTATGATCTTTGTCAATATAAGAAAATGCATCATAACCAAAAACTCTTAGAAAATAATAATCTACCTTCTTTCCAGTCCATGCCTCCTTTGGTATTCCACCATACAAATCACTTAAAGGTCCTTTATTTATCAAATAAACTATTGTAGTTACAACATCTACCCAAAATTGTAAAGGCAAACCTGCATGTGGTATGCTCCATAATAGTCATGTTCATTCTTTCTAACACACTATTTTGTAGTAATGTTCCTAAAAATATTTTCTATCTATGAATTCCACTTTTTGAATAGTAATTATTAAAAGTGTTACTACAATACTCACCTCCATTATCTGATCTGAGACATTTTAGTTTTAAACATGTTTTATTTTCAACTAGAGTTTTCCATTTCTTGAATGTATCAAAAACATCATACTTCCTTTTTATACAGTATACCCAAACTTTCCTAGTTACATCATTAATAAAAGTAACATAATAATATGAACCACCAAGTGAAGATACATGATCTGGTCCCCATACATCCATATGCACAAGCTCAAACTTATAATCCTTCCTGGTTAGTCCAACCCTAAACATGTTTTTATTTCCCATGTACACAGTACTTACAAAATTATAGATCTAATTCTTTCAGACTTGGTATTTTATCCTTTACATGTATGGTCTTCATTCCCTTTTCACTCATGTGGCCAAGTCTGTAATGTCATAAAGTTGCATCTTTATTTAAAGCAGCTATAGCATAAGATGAATTGGCATCATTTGTAGATAAATATAAAGTGCCTATTTTCTTACATTTTGAAACCATCAAGGAACCCTTTGTAACCTTCCATGATTCTATTGTAAATGTGACCTTACAACCCTCACTACCCAATTTCCCTACAAATATCAAATTTATCCTCAAGTCTGTAAGTGTTTTCATTCTATAATTTAACATGAAAACTTCCTTTTCTAATAATGTTAGGGTTCATCATCACCAAGTTAAACATTCAAATAATTAATTTGAACATAATCTATAAAATAATGTCTATGAGGGGTAGCATGAAAAGAAGCACCTAAATCTAAAACCCAAAATTCAGCAATATTATCCAAAGAAAGTATAAGATCATCTTATAATACATCACCTGCTACATTTTCTTCTCTATTACCTTCCTATTGGTCCTTACCCATTTTTCCTTTCAAAACCAACACTCTTTCTTTGTGTGTCTTGGCTTACCACAGATCCAACATTTCATCTTGCCTCTTGATTTAGATCTTGCACCCCCTTTTGATTTTCCATGGTTTCCTCTTCCTCTATTCTTCTACCTTCCTCTGTTCTCCATTATTAATGCATTTCCAAATATGGATGCTTCACCTGTGTTTTTCCTTCACATTTCCTCACTTAGGATAACACCCACCACATCTCCAAACTTTAGTTTGGCATTGTTAGACACAGAGTTGCTTACTTTCATTACCAAGCTATTCTAGATTTCAAGCAAGGATCAAAGAATAAGAAGATCCCTAACTTCATCATCAAAGTCAATATTTATGGAATATAACTGACTAGTAGCCATGTTAAACTCATTTAAATGATTTGGTACATAACCATTTTCATATTAAACAAATTTTTTATCAAAAATATTTTATTTGAGGTAGAGGGTTTTTCATATATCTTGCCTAATATGCTCATAAGACCTTCTATTGTATTTTATTGTGATATGTTAAATGTTACATAAGATACAAGGCACAACCATATGGTTCCAAGGGATTTATGATCCAATAGCTCCCTATCTTCATCTGACATTGTTGATGGCTTCTTGGTTTGCCCTCCCAATTGTAAATAGAGGTCCTTATAGTAAAGGTAATCCTCCATCTACATCTTACACAATCCAAAGTTATATCCATTTAACTTCTCCACCTTAGATTTATTTTCATCCACCATAGCTCACACTCAAGGTCAAACCTTTTTTTTTCATGTGATTTAAAATTATGAAAAATAACCTTTGCTCTAACACCACTTGTTAGGATAAATTAAAACCCATATCTATTCCCAAATTGTATACAAGAGAAACTATGAAACAAATTAATCAAACATTCTAAAAATAAACATAAACATGTACATAATATGAGATATCAGATTTAACATGGTTCACCCAATATGGGATACATCCACCAAACTTGTTTAGTATATTATTTCTAGAAATACAAGGGAGAAACAAAATCCTATAACAAACCCTGTTACACCTCTCTACCTTTTTTCCCACCTCTATGTGTATAATATTTCATATTTTTTTCCAATCATACATCTTAGCCATATATCAATACATTTTAGGGTGAAAAACACCTAAACATAACCTCTATCATCATATCTAAAAACCTTTAATCATTGGCCCAGATTGACTACAAAATTATAATTTAACAAGGTAATTTTAATTAAAAAAATTGCGGGGTGCATGGCCCCCAAACCCCCCATCGGGGGGGGGGGGGTCATCCCCCTAGACCCCGCAAGGAGGGTTCCCCCCTTGCAACCCCCTACACCATAATGGATTCAAATAATCTGATCTAAACCTAGCTGAAATAACATCAAAATTTTAACCTCTGATCTTAGAAGACAATCAAGATCCACACCTAACACTTGGAATCATAGACCACTACATGTATACCAAGATAAAAAGTCTTATTCTTAAGATGTCTAACATACCAAGCCTTTTTTTCTATTTTTACACTCCTTAACTCCAATGTGTAATAAAATGGATTTTATCTAACTATAGTAAAGCATCCAAGTGAAATTTTAGAGATTCCTCATCGTCTAACCAACCAACATGCATAATACATAAATAAGGTATAAGGATATCAACTAGGAGAATGGATTTAGCAAAAAAAATTAGGTTAAAAGGGGTACTCTTGTACAACCATTTACACATGGTCTGATAGGCCCATAATATCATAGAAACATGATCATCCTAGTCAATGTGACCATTATTACAAATCTTCATCAATGAATGACCCAAGATATTATTGAAAGCTTCAATTGTACTATTAGCTTAAGGGTGATATGGTGTAGTCTTGTGATGTACAATCGTAAACTCAGCTATAAAGATGTGTATTCTCTCATTAAGGAAATAATTTCCATGGTCACTAGTCAAGATTAACATACATCCATACCTTTGTCAGGATCCCTACTCCCTAAGAGCACACTTGATCACCTTTGTATAAGCAACTAAACACAGAATTTAACTAGAAGTAAAATATAACTAGAAATCAAAAATAGCACAGAATATGAGAGGCAATACACAATTGTATTCAACTCATCCAGAAAGAAATACAATGAAGAAATTACACTCTTCCCACACCTCTTGGGCGTACCAGTAACATTCCCTCAAGAGTTATCTCTCTCAATTACAAACAAAATCAACTTAAACACAGAGTTGTTGTTTCAACCAGTCAGTAACAATACTGCCAGTACACCAACCAATAAGTGACAATCAACTCAACTATTATTGCCTACTTCCAGTACCAACTGAGTACACCATGTACTCCAAGTTTGAGTACACTACATACTCCAAGTAGATCTCACCTGATCTTGCACACCTACAGATCAACCTAGTTTTGCACACCTGCAAACCTAGATCTTACTTACCATGTAGATCTCACCTGATCTTGCTATACCGTAAATCAACCTGGCCTTGCACACATACCAACCTAGATCTTACACACTTGAAAGAACCCTTGTCCTTGCCTCACCAAGTCCTTATGATTTTCCCTTAGATAGAACCCTTTTGATTCTACAAATTACAATACATCCCCATGAGTCTATTATATAGATCTCATGCAAATAATAATTAGACTTCTAATTACAATAATTAAAAACATAGACTCAAGACTAAAATTAGTCTTTTAAATGTAAACTAACTATCTGTCTAAAATAAGACCAGTTCTGGAGATGCATGCACACACAGGCTGTCAACATCGATTCCTATCTAATCAATGTCAGCCGACCCATAACTAACATCAATTATTGAAAACACTGAAGATGACCAACATTGGTTGATCAGACTAATGTTGGTTACTCTACAACTCAGCAACCTCCTCTATTTGCATTAGTGAAGCTTTTAGCTCCACAACCTAACAATCTCTCACTTAGAGATAAATAGCTACACCTGTACCTATATATCATCTAATTTTGTTTCCTGGCTTGTATCCCTCTTAAAGTTCAATCTTGAAGACCAACCACCACACAACCTATGGTGATCCTCCTATCATCCAAGTAACCTGCCATATCCGAATCTACATACCCATGTAGAGAAGTGCTTGACCTTGCATAGCATGTTAACCTATTGTTGGTCCCTCTCAGATACCTGAGAATCCATTAAACTACTTTCTAGTGCTCCTTACCTGGATTGGCCACAAACTTGCTGACAACACCCACTGCTTGGGCAATATCAAGTCTAGAACACATGTACTCAACCTCATCATGTGAATTGGGACACTATTCTGTGAACAGTCCATCCATAGGTGTGTTAACCGGTTTTGCATCCTGCATATTGAACCTCTCCACTACCTTATTCACACAATCATCCTGAGATAACATCAACCTGTGATCTTCTCTGTCTCTATAAATACTCATGCCAAAGAATTTTGCTGCTCCCAAATCCTTCATGACATAACTCTGAACTAACTTTACCTTTAGCTCAGCAACTCCTTGCATGTGTGACCCTACTATAATCATATACACCACATACAGTAACAAGATAATGTAGCTAATATTATCCAACCTGGTAAAGAAAACACAATGGTCACATTGACATCAACTAAAGCCATGCTTTGTCATACACCTGTCAAACCTCCATTGTCCTGCAGCCTGCTCAAGACCATATAACCTGGTCTTCTGTCTCACATGTCCATTCTCTCCTTTCTTTAACCTAGGAATCCATTCATATTTTAGTGCTTTATTTTTGGCTAGCAACTCTACCAAATCTCCCATTTGGTTCTCTTCCAAGGAATCCACTTCCTCATTCATGCCATGCTCCCACTATTTCCTAGATTCTACCTGCTTTACCTCTTTAAAACTTCTTGGTTCTTGACCATCAGTGAGCAATAAGTAGTGTAAAGAAGGTGAATAACAAATTTGAGGCTTACTTACCCTTTTAGTCCTCCATATGGGCATTTGAGACTCCTTGACAGCTTGTTGTTCACCCAAAATCCATTCTCTGGTTGACCCTAGTCTACACTCAATTGATGTCGATTCCACCTGATCACCGACACCAATTCCCTAATCGATGTCGGTGTCCACCTGGTCATCAACATCGATTCCCAGGCTGACATCGATCACCACCTGCTCGACACCACTGAGTCTAGTCTGCACATGACCAACATCGGTACCTGCCTGTTTAACGTCAGTTCCACCTGACCGACGTTGGTAACTATGTTTTCCTGTGAGTGATGACTTTTTACCTATGAACTCACCTTGGATCAAAACCCTGTCCAAACTACCTTGCTTAGAATTATTCAGCCCCTTGAGTTGATCTCTGTCCATCATCTCTTCCATGAAAACCAAGGCTTTCCAGTTCTTAAGTTTGTCAAAGACATCTGACCTCCTCTTAAGAACATGCATCCCCTTCTTACTCATGTGACCAAGCCTATAAAGCCCCATCTTTGCAACAGAAGGTGAATCAGTAATACAAGTAGATAGATAAAGAATACCTACTTTCTTACCATATGCTAATTCAAGTGCATCCACTGTGAGAGTTACTGTGCATCCCTCATCACCCAACTTTCCTAAAGAAATTAGACTCCTCTTCAAGACTGGGACCTTCATGACATTCTTCAACACCCATGTGTTGCCCGTTTGTAATTTCAGCCACACTTCCCCTTTGCCAACAATTTGACAAGGCTCACCAACCCCTAAATAAATATTTCCAAAGTCTCCATGGACATAATCATGGAAAAATACTCTATTTTGGGCTATATGGAAAGAGGCAACAGAATCTATAATCCAAGATTATTCTTTATCTAAGGAACATACAAGAGCATCATGTGCAACAATACCTGCAACATCTGCTTCTTCATTTCCTTCATGATGATCTACCAACCAACAATCTTTCTTTACCTGCTCTTTCTTTCCATAATTCCATAATTGAGAATTCTTGCCATTGAATTCCTCCATTCTTAGTGTACTTTCTTCTGCCATTGCTTTACTCCCACTCAATCAAAAACCCCTGAGAGTGACCTGTAATCAACAAACACTTAACATGTTCTGACCACCTGTTAGTGTACCTAACCAAGCTCTGATACCACTTGATAGGATCTAGGCTCACAAAATGCTGATACCAATTGTCAGGATCCCTGCTCCCTAAGAGCACACTTGATTACCTTTGTATAAGCAACTAAACACAAAATTTAACTAGAAGTAAAATATAACTAGAAATCAGAAATAGCATAGAATATGAGAGGTAATACACAATTGTATTCAACTCATCTAGAAATAAATATAATGAAGAAATTACACTCTTCCCACACCTCTTGGGCATACCAGTAACCTTCCCTCAAGAGTTCTCTCTCTCAATTACAAACAAAATCAACTTAAACACAGAGTTGTTGTTTCAACCAGTCGATAACAATACTGCCAGTACACCAACTAGTAAGTGACAATCAACTCAACCATTGTTGCCTACTTCCAGTACCAACCGAGTACACCATGTACTCCAAGTCTGAGTACACCACGTACTCCAAGTAGATCTCACCTAATCTTGCACTCCTATAGATCAACTTGGTTTTACACACCTACAAACCTAGATCTTACTTACCATGTAGATCTCACCTGATCTTATTATACCGCAGATCAACCTAGCCTTGCACACCTGCTGACCTAGATCTTACACACCCAAAATAACCCTTGTCCTTGCCTCACCAAGTCCTTATGATTCTCCCTTGGATAGAACCCTTCTCATTCTACAAATTACAATATAGCCCCATGAGTCTATTATATAGATCCCATGCAAACAATAATTAGACTTCTAATTACAATAATTAGAAATGCAGACTCAAGACTAAAATTAGACTTTTACATGCAAACTAACTATCCATCTAAAATAAGACCAATTCTAGAGATGCATGCACACATAGGTTGCCAATGTCAGTTCCTATCTAATCGATGTCGACCGACCCATAACTAACGTTGGTTATCATGAACACTGAAGATGACCGACGTCAGTTGATCAGACTGACATCAGTTTCTCTACAACTCAACAACCTCCTCCATTTGCATCATTGAAGCTTTTATCTCCACAACCTAACAACCTTGTGATAATATTCTCCTAAAAAAATATGGTAGAAGTTATAGCAATACAATCATGAGTTGGCATTTCTTCATCCCAATGAGTGAGGTAGTCATTGGTGATAATGATATAACATGCACTAGTACACCTCACCATAGGATTAATGGGCCAAAAAAAATTAACAACCCATTTCTCAAAGGGTTCATGAGCAAGTATTGCATGAAGGGGCATAACATCCCTCCAATTTAGTTTACCCATGCATTAACAAGTATCATATTGGTGTGTATAAGTTTTGACATCCTTAAATAAAGTGGGCCACCACAACCCTAATAATAGAACCTTCAAAACTATAGTATTAGTAGTATAATGCCATATTTTGACACCTTCATGAATCTCTAGAGGAAATTTAGTGTATTAGTGTTGCACCACACAGCGTCATAATACTTTATCCTATCTAAGTTTATAAAGGTCACCCTGAATTAGCTAGAAAAGAACAACATAGATAACCAATTAATCTTTCTCTTGAGTGTTGATGTGGGTTGGTACTAATTTTTTTTTAAAGAAATATACAATATCTTCTAATTCCTCAAGAATGCATGTGACTTGAAAAACCTTCACATCAAGTAATTTATCCTTGATGATGCACACTATTTTACCAAATTCAATGCATGACAAATGATCTCATCCATAATTAGCCTCGCCCAATTTCACCATCATTAAAAATTAAAATTATTGAAAGAGAATGATCGATCAAAATTGCATCCATGCAACACTAGCTTATTCATGAGGTATTTAAGTGCTTCATGGTCTATAAATAAAGTAGATGGGGTGGCCAATAGATATTGACAAAAATTCTAGAGTGCATATAACATGGGAAAGGCTTTGCATTTTGTAGTTGAGAAATTTTGTTTTGTTGGATTTAGCTTTTGACTAGAAAAGTAGATGGGATGATAAAGACTACCCTCACTAGGTTGTGAAAGGATAGCTCCCACTACCATACCTAAAATGTCAACATGTACATGAAAGGGATTTGTCTAATCCAAAAAATGGAGAATGGGGGCAGTGATTAGCTTATCTTTGACAGATATGAATGCCTAATAGTGAGCATTTATACATAATAATTGACCATTCTATAAGTAGTTCCTCTAGTGGTGTTATGATTTTAGCATATCCCTGAATGAATTTTTGATAGTACCTCATGTGTCATAAGAAATCATGGACATTATGCTAGGTGGTCAATGTTGGAAGGTGAACAATGACTACAATCTTAGTCAAATTTACTAGGAGTCCATCATGATAAATACTGTGACCCAATAAAATTTCAAAAGGAGTAGCAAAGACACACTTTTTCAGATTCAAAGAAATCTGAAGTTGACAAAAAATTACAAGCATGAGGTGAAGATTAACACAATGATCATGCACTGAACCATAGATGGTCCAATCATCTAAGTATATTTGAATGAACTTATGAATAAAATCCTTTGAATCTTATATATCACAATACATGGGAACATAACTGGATAATTATTCAAACCAAAAGGCATCACATTGTAAGCAAAAAATCCCATTTAGTTGTAAAGGTAGTCTTTGGTTTATCTTCTTCCATGATTTGGACTTGATGATAGCTAGAAAAACCATCGGTGAAGATATAAATCTTGTACCTCGTAACTCATAAATTTCCTCAATGAAAAGTATTGGAAAAGGGTCAATGATGCAAGCAACATTGAGTACCATATAGTCTACACAAATGTGAATGTGGCCATATTTCTTGATACTAATCACCATGTGGCTCACCCATTCATATTCATCATTAAGAGTCATAACTCCAGCACATAACATATTATCAATATCCTCTTTAACCTGAGTGCATAGATTAGGATTCATTCAATAAGGTATCTTTATCACTGGTTAAGCACCTTTAACTAACTTGATGTGTATCTTTCCTAATTATGGATGCACTCCTTTCATCTCTAGGGAGATCTCATTACATTTAATATGTCTTAATAGGTGACTAGATTCAGAGCTGAGGGAAACTTGTCTATGGTGTCCTACTTGGTTTATGCATGTTATGCCATAGTGCCCTTCAAAATCACTATCTTTCCTCCATGTACACCTATATGTTCCCTAGTTCATATGGTTTTATCCAAATTATACATCCACCACGTCATGGCTCACACTAAAGACATCTAAAACCAATTCTACCCCACATTGTATCTTATAATCAATGAGAAGAACATGCCTAGATTATTAAATAAATGAGGGCCTCCATCATAGTAATTGGACCCTACTAGTTTTACCAAATTTTTAATATAATCAGGTTTAAATGAATCATGCCCCCACCCACTTGAAATTCCCTATTACATCCTTTATAAAACAGAAGAGCAAGAAATATCATATTAACTTCCTCATGGTGTGGTAGGCTTATGTTCTGCTAGGAGGCAAAAAATGTACCCAGATTTACCCATTATCATTAGATGACATGAGTACAATCATATGGTTATAATAATAGTAATGGAAACATGCAAGGAATCCTTCAACATACCACTTTACAAATATAGGTAATGGACCTAATGCACATGTTAAAATACATGTAGATACATTGATATCTAGACTCAACATGACTTATCATCATCAATCCCATGATGATGATTTATATAATCTAAACCTATCAGATGATGATGAAGTGATTAGGGATTTCAATACTACCAAAGCACTCTAGGAATAACAATCAATCAAACAATTCATTAAGGAAATGCCTAGTGATACCCATCCAACTGATGACACTACCAAGAAAAGTAAGAGATTAAATGAAATAATCTTGTAGGGTATCCCAAAAATAGCTCCTCCATCTTCATCAATTAATAGTAGCTTAATTTGAGTAGCACCTCAGTTAGACCCACATTTTATGGGAAATTATTACATTTTTATAGTAGCATTGAGTCCTAACATAGTTACCCAAAATACCAATCATTCATGTCCCCTAAGTCATTAACTCCCACTTCAATAGCAACTATGCAACAAGCATTTTCCACCCTAGTTAGGCCTATCAATATTCAATATTAATTGAGATATCATTTTTTTAACCCTTGTTTATGTATCCACCAATGTACCAACCTCAACCCCTTCAAAAATCCCTAGTGTTATAATTTTTTGCCCTACAATCACTATGGTCCCTACAATCTCAATTTATTCTAGTACTCTGGATACCTCTGTAGCCCCTATGGCCTCAATCCCAAGCATTCCATCTCTAAGTACCCAATCTTCCCCTACTCAAGTAATCTCTAGTGACCCTTCCATCTCAATTACTAACATTCCCATGGGAAACCCACCAACTCCACACATAACTAGAGAATATACAATGCATACCCTAGCACATCAAGCTATTTAAATTTCCCTACGTTAAAGAGTCACTACCTAGGTATCTAGCTCCTATCTTAGACCTGATCAAAACCTCAATTTGATTGCTCTAAATCCCCCACTACAAGGTTCCCAATTTGTTATTAAATCTTATCAGCAACTTGGTCCCACAATAATGGTATCTCTCTCTTGGTATCCCTTTGCACATGCTCATGGTCCCTTGGGATTCACATTTATCATACCTATCTCATCTCTATCAATCTCCTGGGTGTCATTGGTATGACCCAAGATCAATTTAGATATCATATTTCTCCATGGGCATCTCCCTTTACCATTATTTAGTTTTTTCCCACTCCTTAACCATCTTCCATCACCATTTAATGCCCTCTTCCATTCATGCCACTTATCCCCATACCTTCTCCACCATCCACTTCAGTTGTTACCCCTTTGACTGTTGCCACTTCAAGAGCCTTGAGACCAATACACGGTGGGTGTTAGATTGTTCCCCTACATACTGAGAGGCTGTAAATGCAAAAAACTATATCATGCAAACCTTGACATTTAGGTTAAATTTGGTAAATAGATAGGTTATATGAATAGGGTGATGAATTAGGGGTTCACCCAATAAGGCAATTTGGTTGTTTGATAGATTAAAGAAGAACTATTCTCCATAACTAGGAAAAAGAGGAAAATTGGGGAAGAGAAATTTTTTGAAGACCTAGTCTCAGTGGTCAGATCTTATAGTGAAATGACTAAAAATATCATGGAGGAACTAAAGGAGTAGGTAAACACCCTAGAGTCTCAGGTGAAGATAAATTTCCCTATTGAGTTGGTGGGAAAGGTGGAGGGAGATTTGTCTAAATTATTTATCACCTTGGGGAAGGTGATTGAAGCCCTTACAAAATGAAATGTACTCTATAAAAAGGCATATGAATACTAAAAATTTTAATTAGAATGGACAAGTGTAATAAGATGGTAGTTGTGATCAACAAGGGCATGATCCCTTAGTCAAATTTCATTCCATTTATGTACCTCAACTTATATTATACCTTTATGGGAAACATGATGACCTCAATAGAAGAGTGGTTGAGAGATATGAAGGCAAAAATTTTGCCTTTAAATAAAAACATGGACAATATGTTGGCCTACTTCAAAGAGGTAAATATCATTATACTTTTTCACCTAGATGGCACAATCATTAAAAAATTTGAATTTGGGGTCCACCTCCAAATTTTTAGGTCTACTATGAGGAAGAAAGTCACCAAATCTAATGAGGATGGAACCTGAACCATCATGGATCTTGCCATGCAGGTCATAATAAACATTAACAAGGTCAATTCAGTCAAATTTTCATTGGAGGTCTCATAAAAATCCCATACAAAATTGTTGACTCATGGAGAGATCCTATTCTGAGAGCCACATATCATTCTACCTAAGCTATAATCAAAGGCCAACCTCATTTCTCAAGAACTAGTGACCCAAAAAGAATCCCAAAAATAGTTAGGTGTTGGTCCTCTCATAGGTCCCAATTGATTATAATCATTATAGCCAAGTGGTCCCAAATTAGGAATGTTTTGTCCTAATTTTGGGATCCCTTTCTATCTTGTCCTTTTTGGGCCTGAATTATTGTATTAAACTAAACCATAATGGCTAGGAGTGGGACCTTGTGCTATTGGATGGAGAGTCTCATCTCATATATATATATATATATATATATATATATATATATATATATATATATATATATATATATATATATATATATATATATATATATATATATATATATTTCTTTGTAACATAATTTTTGGGTTGGATTTCTATTAATATAAAAGACATGAATAGTATAAACTTGTAAAAGCATTCATGGTTATTGTGTAATCTTTGTGGGAACCTTTCCATTCATTCATGGTGAAGTGGTGACTGTTAACATTTGTACACAATGATATGAGCCTGAAGTACTTTATATCTATTTAATTAGAATCAATTATATGTTATTCAAACCAATGTTTTTGGCTTATTGTGATTATTTAAACAACTATATGCAATAATGTGTTAACAATATGATAGTTGTTTATCTTAAAAGGATAATTTTATAAGAATGAATACTTGTTATGATTCTTTAGGTCTCCTAACTTGTCTAGTCTAGTTTGATCCTATGTAAAACTAGCTATATAGATGTAAATTTTAGTCAGACTTGTAGAGTTTCTCTAAGCATTGATAACCTTTATTTGATCTAAAAAACTCTCTTTCCTGCCCTATCTTTCCTTTTCTTTATTTTTATTTGATTAGCAATTCATTTTATTATTAGACACCTTGAATAACCATAGTACTTAAAGACTCCCAAACCTATTAAAACATTTTACCAAAAGGTTTGATCTCTTTGAGGTGATAGTGCATGCCTTGAGATCTATTCTATGTGGGCTACATAAGAGATCCTAATACCTACAACTCATGCCCTAGGATACACCAACAATAGTCCTAACAGGAGAGGGTAAAACCAAATTATTTTCTTAGCCTCTCAGATATCCAATCTCATGAGTAAATTCAAAGACATCAATAGGATCCCTATGATAAACTCAACAATCATTAAAACATTTCAAATATAAGAACAAACAATCAAACCAAGTAGACAAGAACGTATAAGACCAAGATGAATGCATAAATAAGTGTCTTATTCACAATTTATAGTATATATGTAAATTGACATGAAAAAAAAAACAAGGCTCATACCAAATTTGTGTGTTTAAATATCTTTAGTCTAGTATTTAAATGCAATGTTGAATACTATTTTAAAGGGATAAAAGAGAATGCAAATACATGTTGTTTATTTTAAACTTAGACATTTATTTCCCCAATGTTTTATAATGTCCAAAATATTAATACAATCAATAATATGTGTAACCAGATAGATTATTATTCCACCTAAAATGTGATGTAGTCAAAATGAAAAATAATTAACATAATCAAATAACAACTACACTTGTTGGTATGAGGTATTATGTTAATCTTTGAGTATGCTCATTTTAAATTAAAGTGGAGATTACATGGATCCCAATTAACCCAACCCATATAGATAATGTGCTATTAGTTTTACTCTCATCTTGGTTATATAATTGTATAAGGTGTCAAGCATTCCTAAAATAGATTCGTATGTAAAGGTGGAACCCTGAAATAGGTTCATAAGAAAAAATATGGAGCCTTGAACTAGGCTAATATGTAAGAGGTGGAATTCCAAAATAATTTTGTGTATAAATTTAAAATATAAGTCAGATATTGCAGATAAATTATAGATCTAAATTTCCTACGTAGTACCATCAAACCTCAACATAGAAATATAAAAGTGTATGCATGAAAAAGAATCATTCCCTCAATCTGATCCATCTAAATATAATGTCATAATTTATATGTCATAACATCAAATAATGTCTATAAATATGTCATATAATTTCTATCAATCTGATAAACCTACTTAATCTGACTAATATAATTTGATAAACCTACTCAATCTAACCCATGTAATATGATAAATCTTCTCAATTTGATCCATATAAGCTGATAAACTTGTTAAATATAATCCCTATAATATGTCATAAAATGCTATTGAATAACTCATTTTTTCCTGATAATCATGTCAAATCCCCCACATGTGCCTCAATATGTCCAATTTATTCCATCAAAACCATATAATATGCCCCATAATACCAATGCTCACTCAAATATGGTTTAAATTTGTGAAACAAGCCTAACGTGTGCCCTCATTTTGATATGAGGGATGAATCATGTGAATCACTCATCTCAAAATATCAAGTTATATGCATCATGTGTTATATAAAAAATAATAATCATATAACTACACATATACCCACATGAAATTATATATTATCATATAAAACTTATCTTTACAAGTATATATGAACATGTAATCTCTAGAAAGTAAATAGTGTAGCATTTTATCATTAAACAATAGACTCTAGTGTATAGAGATGTTTACGTAGTTAGTCATTGAATGTTCATTATCAACCTTTAATTTTAATATGTTCATTGAATATTTGTAATGTGCAAAATATGTTTGTATCCATTATACATGTGGATATATTCTAATTAGTTGAAGTTGTATTAATTTCATCCAACTAAAAGAAATTTTCATAAATAATTTGTCTCATGGATAAAATATTAATCAGTATTGGATTTCCAAAGGCAATGTCTATTTGTTTCATATTATATTCATCAATTTCCCTCTAATCATTAGTGGTGAGGTGACATGATGAATATTTTTAAGTGATGTACGTATACCCCAAAAGTAGGTATATAATATATCATGATATATTCAAAGAATAAATTTCACCAAAAGTGTTAGAATATATAATAAAATCCTATGTGTTCCAATGCAAATTACAAGAGGTAAAATGGATATATACGTTGCAAGATATCATACATTTCATGTGATAGTAGATGAATAATAATATTTATTTTTCATAATTTACAATGCTAAAATACATCAAGTATAAATATTTAACCTTAAGTTATTATAAATCATTTTAATATTGAATATGAGCTCTTATTTACAAAATTTCAATGTGATAAGGTGTTACCTCAACACAGTTAAAGTGCCTAAAGAGTTTATTGCAAGAGAGCAGCTAACAGCCTTCGTATTTTTTGAAAAACTTGACTTTTGATTCCATTTTTAGTAGTCTGGAAGAAAAAATATATTTTCAAAAAAATATGCATTTTTAGTTAGTTCAAGATGTTTTCTGGTAGTGTCTTGTCCTTACCATCATTGTCCAAATATATACCAGTAACATCCACTACACATGTATTAATACCACCAAAGGAATTTGATGAGTAGGAAAGATGATTATAGTAGTATTTTGATATTTATAATAGATTTTTTGATATTTAAACCATATGTATAATGTTGAATTATTTATTTTGATTTGATTTCATGGGTACATGTGCATGAGAGATTTTTGTCATGGGTGACATATAGATATTATGTTTCAACCTAAGTAATGTTAAATAACAACTAATTCAAAGTGTGGGCCTTGGTTATGTGGTCAGGATAGGTACAATGCCTTATGATATGCACTTAATTATTTCATTGGAAAAGAGGTGGAATGTAGATACTTGCACATTTTAACTCCCTATAGGGAAGATGGCATTGACTTTAGAGGATGTATGGTGCGTATCATGGATGTTAATAGTAATTACATGTGAAATATTGCATGCTATCGATGGTATATGCCCAAAATTCATACTCATAGATATATAACTATGTGAAATCAAGGGTATAATATACCCTTAATGACTCTATTATCCTTCTATCTGATATTGCTCTAGATGATGTTCTAGAGGTGAAAAATATATATGTACTACATGTTTCATTCAATGTTATAGATAGAGATGGTACAACAATATCATACAACATGAATAATACAATTGAGGACATAAAGATGCATGATATGATATATTATTTGGGCCATATGATGGAGGGTATTTTATATATAGATTTATACTAATTTACTCAAGAAGAGTATAATGGTGGACCTGGTATAATGAAATTATACACATTTTAGAATATGACCATTTATTTGTGGCTCATCTTGTAGGTCAACCATTGACAGAGTAGGCCCATCCTCAAATTTTGAAGAAGATATGAATTATTAGATCACATGTTATAGGATGAATTACCATGGACTATGGTATTTTATTATATCGGTTGACTACCAATTATATTATATGGATACATTATAGAGGTTTTTTTGGGGGATAGACGATGTCATTAAATTATAGTGAATCCAAGTTGGTTTTTTGTTCTATGTTTGGTTCCCTAAAATATATGAGTAATTTTATTAATAATGTGTAGCTATATAGTTTGGTATCATACAAAGGGTGTCCCCAACTCCAAAGGCATGGACAAGGACTCATAAGATGGCGTAACATTTAGGAAAGAGAGGTTGGCTTAGTGCCACAAATTTGGTTCCATTTTTTGATCATGTGTCCTTTGTCACAACTACCTTAAAAAGTATTAAAGGTGAGGGAAATGAGCTACAAAGAGAGCATTATGAGTTGATAGTTCAATTAGCTAGGTATCATATGCCTCCACCAGCTCCTAGCACATATTTAGGTCAGACCATTTTTATTGATTGTGAGACATAGATGATAGTGGGGCTTCTTCTTCTAATAACTCTAGACTTATGGATAGATATGATTATAGAAATGTACATGGTGGGGGTAGCACATTCCCATTATTGATATTGTAAACATTTATTTCATCTATTAAATATGATATTTTGATTATGATTTATGTTTGTTTATATCTTGGATTGAAAATATCCCTTTATATCTCATACGGTTTCATCATTTATGTGTTTTATTAACATTTAAAATTTTAATATTTTAGTGATAATATATATAGATGTGATGCTTTAATAATATATCATTGAAGCACAACATATGCATTTAAGTAAAATTAACTAGTTATTTCATCACAATTAGAAAAAACAATTGGGATGGAATCATCTAACTAACAACTTATATATAATAATCAAGCATTATAATAATTTTCATGAGTAAGTGAATCTTTTTTATGTATATTTGGCACTAGGATAATAGGAACCTTTACACATAATGAGTTTACCTTTTAAGGTTTTACTTACACCAAGCCTTCACATAAACTGGGGACTTGTGAATTATTTTAACTTCATGCCATATCATCTTGCTATAGAAGAATTATATAAGTATTAGGTCTAAAACTAAGATAATTAGGATTTAATCAAGTGATAAATGCTCTGATTTATAATGTATACCACTCTGTTTCATACAATAAAATATTCCTTGAGAACCCTTTTGATGCAAAGGTAAGGGGGAGAAGTTTACAAAACATCATTATCTGACTCTAGTCTTGTCAAAAGATTTCATCCTCTTGTTATGCTTGTCTTGATTATCCTTGCACCAATCTAATTTCACTCTCTTTTATCTTATGTTTGTTAGTCTCCTTGAATGAATTATGTTTCTTGTACATTTAGAGGAAGCTTGTGAGTATAATGAATGGTTTGAGGTAGTGAATAAATGTCACATGAGAGAGGTAAATGTCATCAAAAAGTGTTTCTAATTTTGTATAAGTAATAGTAAAAAGGTGAAAAAGGCTATTAGCCTAAATAATACAGAAGAAACAAGATAGATAGAAAGAATATTCAAGATAAACCAAATCATTGATTGAGATCTTTGATAAGACCAGAACCAATAGTGAATTTTTGGAGACTTTTCAACTTACCTCTGCATCACCTTTCACAGTCTTAGTAATCATAATTTTTGATCCAAAACTCAGAAGTTTTGATTGATAGATATTTCAAAAACACAAAAATAACATAGTAACAATGAATTCTCTGAGAAGAGATGTTTTATTACTAGGGATCGCAATACAACTATATGCTTATCTTTGGGAAGAGATGTTTGATTTCCATTTTGGGTTACATCTTCATTTATACAAATTTTGAAAGCAAGAGGAGGATGTGGTATGTCACCAATCTCAAGGGATATTAATTGGTTTGACTTCCACAATTTAAAACAATATATAATTTGAGGAATTACTATTTTTAGAAACTTACTATTTTTAGACTACACTACTAAAATTGAAATTTAGGGCACTTATATTGGGTTTTTAGAGGTCAAAATCCATAAATTGGAGATCCATTACATCTCACTACATTCTCCTCATTCTTATCTTTCTAATGGTTCAAATGGTGAGTCAATAGGAGCTACGATGCAAAAGTTATGGCTTCCAGAAATTCCATCATCAATTAGGATAGAACCGTCACCCGAATTATCGCCTAAATTATTTCCCAGATCATTACTCCCTCCTTGAGAAGAAATGGTCCTAATTTCATAAATATTACTCATCAGGTGTAGAAGTTGTGTCTTAATTTGATTCCCTATGAGCCACTCACCTTGGTGGCTAAGTTGGCCCCTTTTGACCACTGGATAAAGCGGAACAGAGCGTCCTCTTGTTGTCTTCATCCAGGTGTCCACAATTTGATCCTCCTCCACTGGAGAAAAACTTTGTGGATCAAATTAATCAATGTATATTTGTTCTACTATGACTAAAGTGTCCAACAAAGGTGGATTAAATGGTTTGAGGAGTTCCACATTGAATATTGGATGCAGACCAAGGTAGGTTGGTAGGTTCAATTCAAAAGCATTTTCTCCAACTTTTTTGGTGATGTTGTAGGGACCATATCATAGAGGCCAATTTTTTATGTGTGGGCCTGAAAGTCATTCCTTATAAAGCCACACCCAAACCTTGTCACCCATAGTAAAATGGTCTGCAATCCTATGTTTGTCATGGCATTGCTTATACTTCTGATTCATCTTCTCCAAGATGTCATGAACTTATTGTTGAATGTGTAGTATTTGTTTAATGAAATTCATTGCTTTTGTTGCCTTAGATCTTCCTTGAGGTGTGTATTCCATGTTGGATAATGGAATAGCTATATCAATTAGTGCCTAGGTTGGAAATCAAAGCATACTTGGAATGGATTATGCTTGGTTAAGCTATGCAGAGCTTGATTATATCCATGTTGTATGAAAATAAGCCCCTCATCCCATGTGCATGGATGTTTAGAGTGATACATCTAAATCATGTGAATAATCAAGTAGTTTAACACCTCCATCTGACCATCAGTCTATGGATGTAAGGCTATGGACTTCATCAGCTTGGTATCCATCATCTTCCATAGAGTGGACCAAAAAATGCTTAGGAACCTACTATCTCGATCTGAGACAATGGACTTGGGGAGACCAAAATGGAGCCATACATGACTAAAATATAGTTGAGCAATTTATTCAACAAATATATTTTTCTTACAAGCAATCATGATAGCCATTTTTGAAAAATGATCAACTACAACAAAAATACAGTCCTTGCCATATTTTAAAGTGGGAAAACCTAAGAGAAAATTCACTGAGACAAATTCCCAAGGCTTGGTTGGTTCTGGCAATGGCATGTACAATCCTTGCTTCTTATTTGTTGGCTTGGCTATTACACATGGGGTGAAATATTTGAGATACATTTCCACATCCTTTTGTATATGGGGTTAGTAGAAGTGCTTTTGAAGAACTATCAATGTCTTTTCTACACCAAAGTGTCTAGCTGTCCTACTGAAATGTGCTTCCCATATCATCTTCTATTGCTCTATAGCTGGAACACAGATGTGCCCCATATGATAGAGGACATTATCTTTCAAATATAAATTAGAAACATGTTTACCTTTTTGAATCACTTGATATGTATTAGAAAAGGTAGGATTTACTTCATACAGAGCACCCCAAGTGGTAGTCTCATGTTTGCATAGGTCAAGAACTATTATGAGTGTAGTAATTGGTGGGTAGCTAGATAATATATAGCTGTTTTTGTGTTTGATTATCAGATGGAATGGCTGTAGATATGTGGCCCACTTTTGGTGCCTCTCATTTCATATTTTTATTTGTGTCTAGATGAATTCCAATGGTCTATGATCAATGTGGATGATTATCTCTTTTCCCAAGATGTAGTGTTTCCATTATTTGTATGCTTGCACAATGGCATAGAGCTCCTTATCATACATTGGATATTTCTTGATTGTATCAGTGAAATTTTCATTTTGATATGTAATAGGATGGCCATGTTTCATGATGATAGCTCCCATGGCATATTCAGATGCATTTTTCATCAACTCAAAAGGTTGATGTAAATATGGCAAGGCAAGAATAGGGGCTAAGAAAAGTTTGTTCTTTAAATTTTCAAATGCCCTTTGTTATATTTCACCCCAATAAAATGTAGCTTTATCTCCTCCTTTAGTCACTTGGGTTAGTGACCAAGCAACATGTGAAAATATAAGAACAAACCTACGATAGAAATTTTAAAGACCCAAGAAGTTGTGAAGTTATATGAGGGTCCTTGGTGTAGGCCATTCTCAAATAACCCAAATATTTTTTAGATCAACATGGACCCCTTCCTCATTCACAATGTACCCAAGGTATTGAATTATTTTCATCCTAGATGTGCATTTGTTGAGATTTGCATATAATTTATGATCTTGAAGAGTTTGAAGCACCTTACAAACATGTTGCAGATGTTCCTCCCATGTTCTACTATATATGAGTATGTCATCCAGGTAGACAACCATGAATGAGTTGGTGAAGGGTCATAGGATGGCATCCATCATCCTCATGAAGGTTGTAGGTGTGTTAGTTAATCCAAAAGGCATAACTAACCATTTGAAGAGCCCCTCCTTAGATTTGAATGCAGTCTTCCAAACATCAGTGGGATCAATGGGAATTTGGTGATAGCCAGACTTGAGATCAATTTTGGTGAGGAACTTCACACCATGGAGTTGGTCCAGTAGGTCATCAATCCTGGGGAGGGGGTAGTGATTCTTCACAGTGATTTTATTTAGGGATTGATATCAATACAAAGCCTCCATGTTCCATCTTTATTTGGTGCTAGGATAATTGGGCTACCAAAGGATGAACATATTGGCCTGATGTGACCCTTTTGGATCAATTATTAAATCTATCTTTTTATCTCATCATTCTCCAAAATTGATCTGTGATACATAGGACTATTAGCTAAAGGTGATCCTGGGATCAAATCGATATAATGTTTTACCTGGAAATGCATTAAAACTCCTATGGGTGACTTGAATAAGTCATCATATTCTCCTATGATTTGTCCCATTTCCTTTTGTTGTGTTGATTGTGTAGTCAGGACTGCAACATCAACCTTCTTGGATTTGTGTGGTTTGACCACCATGAGAACAAATTGCTTTGTCTTCTCCACCAATCTCTTACATTATTTGGCATTGATTAGGGAGACAGATGTGGGAGGTGGTACCTCTAGTACCCTATAGCACCACATTTCAAGAGTGAGGGTGATTCTTCAGGTTTATGATTCATAGATGCCATGTTGATCATACATGAATGGTTGACCAAGGAGTACATCATAGACATCTAGATTGACCAAATCACACAAGACTTCATCTTAGAAAGGTCTTATTGCATATGAAATAAGAAACTGATGGGTGACACGAAGGTCTCTCCCTACGCTCAACCATCCAATACTGTATGGCTTTAGATGAGGCTTCATGGATAGATTTAGACTTTTCATAACTTTAGTAGAGATTAAATTCTTTTGACTCCCACTATCAAGAATGAAATGCAGAGGCTTACATTTTACCCATAATTTGGAGTGAAACAATCTTTCCTTGTCATCTATCCTTTCCTCATGGGTCTATGATGAATTGATGATGGTTTTAAGCTCAGCATATAAAATCTCTTCTTCATCCTCTTCAACTATAGGTTGCGTATGAGATAGAGTAGTATATGTTGAGTATTGTGACTCAAAAAGTAGTGACTTGATGGCTCGACCTTCTTCTTTAGAGTGAGTTCCATTTTTGTGGTAATCACACCATTTTCTAGCCTTCCCCTTATAGGGTTTCTTATCTTTAAACTCCTTTTGCTTCCAATTTTGGCCTCATGTTTGACCTTCCTTGTCATTTTTCCATTTTGAAGGCTGACTCTTTGTATTCTTTCTTCCATGCTTTTGCTCAATCTTCACTGCGAACTTGTATGCCTCATCGAGGGTTTCCAAATTAAAGAGTTTCATTTCCCCCATATGTACCATTGTAGTCCACCATGATGTTTGAGAGCATTATGTTTCTCACTTTCTTATATGCATAATCTTGTAGATAGAGAATGAAAAATGTCTATGTAATCTTAAATAGATTGGTCCTTACCTTGGCAAAGTTATTGCCATTGTATGTATAGATCATCATATGCTCCAATGGGATAGTATTCTTCCTTTACCACTTCCACAAAATCATCCTAGGTAGGTTCCACCTCAAGGCCAATGTCATTTGTATTGAACCTCTTTTTGTACATTTCCCACCAATTTTTTACAGGTAATGATGATTTCAAAAGAGTAAAATTGATCTTTTCTCTATCAGTGAATTTATTTATAAAAAAGTAGGAAGACAATTGATCTAACCAATTTTAAACTACATCAGCATTTATTTTTCTTCAAATGTAGGAATATCAAAATTCACCTGAACCTTGAAGGGTGTTGGGGCACTAAAATAATGTTCCATGGATGAGGAGCCAGGAAGTGCAGATGAGAAGCCAAAATTTCCCATCAAGAGTTGTTGGAGAATTTGGGTAAATTGTTGTAGCATCTATGCTTGTTTCCATTAGAGGGATCCATTCACCATTTCCTTAAAATGATCGGATGTCTCAGTGTCATCCACTATTTGAAGTCATTTGGAGTGAATAGGTGGATAGTTTGGAAGCTCTATTATTTTCCACCCAAGCTTCTTGTATCCTGATCTCGTCCTCGAGATCATACACTCTCAATACAAACCACTCTAATACCACTAATCCAAAACTTAGAAGTTTGATTGATAGATATTTTAAAAACACAAAAATAATAAAGTAACAATGAATTCTCTAAGAAGAGATGTTTTATTACTCAAGATCTCAATACAACTATATGCTTATCTCTGGGAAGAGATGTCTAATTTCCATTTCAGGTTACATCTTCATTTATACACATTTTGAAAGTAAGAAGAGGATGTGGAAGGTCACCAATATTGAGGGAGATTAAGTGTTTTGACTTCCATAGTTTAAAACAATACAAAATTTGAGGAATTACTATTTTTAGAAACTTACTATTTTTAGATTACACTACTAAAATTGAATTTTGGGGAACTTCTATTGGGTTTTTTGGGGTCAAAATCCATATATTAGATCTCCATTCCATCTCACCACATTCTTATCTTTCCAACTATTCAAATGGTGAGGCCATTGGAGCTACGGTGCAAAATTTATGGCTCCTAGAAGTTTTATCATCAATTGGGGTAGAACCGTCACCTGAATTGTTGCCCAGATTAATTGTATATTCCTTTTTGATATTACAATGTAAATCAAAACACATGCATAATATATAAAATTACCTATTCTACCCTTCAAAATATCACCATACACTACCTCTCAAATCTTGATACTCAAAACCATATTCAATGTTAATAAGTTCTTTAGTGTCCTCAACAAAAGTGGATATAAACCAAAATCCTAATATAACATGTATAGGATTTTAAACTTCATCTCTATTTATAACTAATAAATTATATGAAATATTAGACTCATGCATTATATATCTTATAAAATAGTGTAGACAACAACATTCATTAAATCATGCCACAAAAAACTACCTACTACCACTTGACCAAACACAATGTGTATAATTTTCCTTTAGATGAATTAAACCTTAAGGTGGTCTAATAGCAACTCTATCACATTTGGACACAACCAACATTCCCAATTTTATGATAAAGTTCTTAACCATGATTTTTAATTTTTGTAGTATTAACTAATTCAATTGTAATATGAAATAGGGCAAAATTAATCTTTATAACCTAAACATATGATATTTTCAAAGTTTTGCCTATGTAAGGTCCCATAATGTACCCTAGTCAAAGCATATGCAAGGAAGAAAAAAATTAATAACAAAGGAAACAAAGTAAACATGTATCCACCCTTTTAATTCCTTATATGCAGTTAATTTATCATTAAATTTTTTCTTAGGTATACATGTTGCTTAATCTAGGGTTGGATAGAAGATTGTATCTTCATATCCAAGAGTCAAAACATAGTCCATCCAAAAAAAATATAAATATATACCATATCATTTTTAGAATTCACTAAGAAATAATCTCCCCTACATTCATTTAACATGGATAAAATATAATACAAGGAGAATGAAAGCCATAATTATTAATAAATCTAATTATAAACGTACTGAAAGCAATAGACTATAACTTCATTATGTTTTACCCCAAGATTCATACATTTTCACCGAGATTATAATACATCAAAAAACTATCTAAGTAATTTCAATATATAATACTAAAATGCACCTACAAATACATCCACCTCTACTTATTACAATCTATAAAATAGTTTCATACATGTTTCCTTATACTCATTCATGACTATAGACTACATAACTAAATTTAAATGTAACAACCAACTAGTACTACTAGAAATTTTATCTTTACATGCATATACATTTTTTTTGGAGTTAAAAACTTCATAACTATATGTATATATCAATATTTCCTACATAATGGTAACATTATTCCCATCAAATGACTTTGTATGACAATGATTATGAAAATAATAACAAGAAGATATAAATGATCTTAAATTGCCACAATGTCCTTTCACAACTATGTATGTTACAACCACTCTTTTATTTATAAAATAGACACCAGTGAAGTTATATTATGTAAGGGCCTAAATTTGGCACAAGAGCCTTGTTTCCAATGTCTAATCACTCACTGTTTTTATTTGTAAAACTTGTTCATTTTATAATGCTTTTAAGACAATCCCATACCCACATAGATCTATACTTGATCCATTGAGCATAAGAAACAACTCAACACTTATCAATAATGTCTCCCTTAACACATTTGGACTATTATCACTTTTTAGCAAGTCTTGCCTCAAAAATAGAACCTAATTATTATCTGATACATGCCCATGTATTGTAAGGTATGTCTAGGACAAAGTCTAACATTGTATATATTTGACCCCTATATCTATGTGGGCTTTTTTGAACTTTTGCATTGATCATGCACCTTTAAATTTGCCTTTATACATTTTTGTATTTGGCTCGAATGCATAGGTTATCTTGGATTAGACTATATATATAGCGTCTTACCAAACCATAAGAGAATGTGAGAGCTACACATATCAGACATAGAAAAGACACATCAAATCTAACATAAAATGTCAAGCCTAGAGCCAAGCATAAAATCTAATATTATATACTTACAACATTGTCATTCTATCTTGGTCACTCTTCATTTCCATTATGCCAAAGGAGGGTATTATATTGCATTTAATTACATCATCACTTCTAGGGAATACTAGGTTTAAAACCCTCACTTGAGCTATTTTGTCCACAAACTCACAAAACTATATGGAGATCTAATTCCATGCATACAAGTTATGTATTTTTCAGCATTGCCTTGTAGGTATCCCAACTCCATTAGTTTTGTTTATTTTTGGATTGTCAAGTTATGTCAAGGAGGATATTCTTATATTTTTCACATTCTTCCCAATATATTGGCAAAGTGAAGGTACATGTGTAATATAAAGATAGTAGTACATAGGTAATAAAAATATCAAATTATGAAACCTTGGCAAGATAGACATGGTCACAAAGAGATAAACATGTCCCAAACAAGACTGTCAAAGCTAGGTCTGTAAAAGATGCACCCACATATTGCACATGTTTTTCCAAGAACACAATAAAGTTTCAATATTTTAGAAGCAGGTTGTATATAGTTAGTGTAGTCATTTTACGTCTTAGATTTATATAACATCAAACACGTGTGATTATTATTTTTCCCTTTGTCATTTATATTGTTTAATCTAGTTTCATTGTGGCATTTGGACTTGTTTCTCTTCATATCCTATTATACATATCTAAAAAATCTACTTCCATTTATATATGTTTAGTTTTATTTAATTGTAACTAGTTTATTCTTTATTTTGTATAAAACTATAATTATGGTAAACATAAATATCTAGGGTTGTCTTCCTATATAGATCAATTTCTTAGTCATGGTCAAGGTCCTTATAGGTTTTATCATCACTATAAACATCTTATCCTATCATCATGAGTTGTAACCATGACTAATAGAAGATTAAGTGCTAGAGACATATTATTAATTTAGATTTAAAGAAAGGTATCAAACCCTAAGAAAATAAAGGTTTTGTAAAACCCTAGGTTAAATGTGTGAAAGAATTGGGGGTTCACCATTTATGTTTAGCCTAATTTTGGTTTTATAAAAAATAAAGATTAAACTAGTTGCAATTAAATATATCTAAACATACACGAATGAAAGTGCATAATTCAGACTCTAGATCTTACATGTACAATGACATATAATTGGTTAGTACCAATAATTCATTTATTATTATGTATGTGTTTTTTTAGTAATTTTACATTGGGAGGTATGGAATCTTCTCCATGTACAAAATTATCCTTAACTTATGATTCATTTACTATTTGGCCTTGCCATGTAGTTAACTATATCATAAATCATTATAGTTAGATTTTATCATATATGTTAGAACCCATATTACATATTTGGCTTGAATTATCACATAAATAAATCATGATGCCTAATACAATCTTCATGAACTTTATCAATCTATGTTTTTTGTGTTTGATACCTACATAGCTCATAAATTTCCCATCTAGGGGGAAAAACATATAAACATTGGAAAAAATCAAAAACATTGGCAAAAATAAAAAACATTGACAAAAATAAAAAAATAAAAAAGGTTGGCAAAAATAAAAAATTCAAAAACATTAGGAAATTTTAAAATTTTAAAAATATTGGAAATTTTTTTAAAACATTTGTTTATACATGTTACATTTTTACCTATGTTAGAGGTTTTCATTATCCATGGTTTACACATATGTTTTTAACAAATTTTTTTGAGTAGATACTATGTAGATTCATAGGTTACATGATATTGATTTCACATTATGCATCAACATCTTGGAGGGACAAATTCATAGACATCATAACCTAGCTTAGGGGCATTACAATTTTAAAATATTCTTACATGGTGATATCTATTATTACTTGTCTTTTATCATATTAAACTAGATTTCATAGATTACTACATCTGCTAGTGTTTATATCTTATATCACAAGGATACTCTGCATTGTGATTATTGCATAATTTCATTGATTGTTGTGTGTGAATGTTTTATTATGTGTAGATGTGTGTTTTTTTTGTGTGTGTGTCATTTTACATAGATTATCCTCTTAGCATCATGTCTTATGAGTCTCATATTGTGTTTCATCTCACTATACTTATCTTATCACTAACTCAAGTGTGGTCGCTAACATTGTGTGGGCCTAACTCGAGTGTACTCAATTACTATATTATGATTGTATCCATGTTGTATATCATGCATATTATGGTATAATTGTGTGATCCCTAAATTTCCATGGTATCTACCATGAATATTTGTGGGAATGTTACTTATGTGTGTTCTCATTATTTTATCTATTCCAACTAGGGGCGTACTTGTGACATTTGGGAGTAAAATACTTGTTTTCCATGATGTTTTTCCAAATGCCATACCCAAACATGGATTTTTTGATATAATACTATCTTTCTTGCAATATATTTCACTTTACATGATTCTATGAGGCATATCTAAAAGCAAACTCAAACTTCAAAATATGCAAACTTTTGAAAACATTGTGATTGTCCTAAATTTTCAAATTTATTATGTTTCTATGATTTTAACATGCTTCAGCTAAATTATTTTTCCTAACATAAGAGGAATTTAAGCTTACTCATTTGAGATAATTTATTTTATCACAAGGTCTCCATCCCTCACCTCAAAAAGGCTAAGGCAAATTTCAAAAATATTTTTCAAGATGGTAATAAACTAAGAAAATTTATCTATTTTCTTGATCAAAAAATGGATTGGGTGTTGGTGACTCCCATAGAAGTAATATATATGTTTCAATACATGTTTAAAGTCTATTTGGATTTATGAGTCTCCTAAATAAGTGTTGGCTATGTTTTAATGCCTATCAAAAGTCTTGTTGGTGCAGCATCCATGGTGATACTAAGTAGGTGTATTTGTTCTTACGCTCTCTTTTAAAATTTAAATTCAAAGTTACCAAATTTTTATAAATCAAAGAATATCATGATAATTTGACTACCTATATCATTTGGCATTTGTTTCAGGTAAATCAGCTATATGGTGTGGATGGAATCTTAGCTCAAGTGTCTGTCAAAAAAACCCTTCATTCTTCCTTACGTGAGAAAAAGTTTGTGTTTCAAATTATTTTCATAAATACATTGATGAATGTGTGCATTTCACTCACATACCCACATCAAATTAGTGGAATTATGTAGGCAACTAAATTTGACACAGGACCCTTATTCTCAGTGTCTTATCCCTAATTTACCTTATTTGGTAAACTTGTACATTTTAATATGTTTATTTGACAATCCCAGCCCCATATAGGTCTACGCTTGATCCATTGAGCCTAAAATGCATTGAAACACTTATCAATAAGGTATCTATTAGCACATTTGGACATTATCACATGTTAGTTATCCCTTCCTTGAAAACAAATCATGACTCTTATCTTACATATTTGTGTATTATAAGGTCCATCTAGGATAAACCCACACATTATTTGAGTTTGTACCCTTTAGCTATGTGGACCTATTTATACTTTATCATTGATCATGTACCTTTAAATTTTATTATCTATGCAACAAAACTACTTAGATACTTTGAACTGATAAAACAAATCAATAATAATATATCACATAAATAAGAGTATAATGAGTAGATCCACAATAATGATAGATAGAAGAGAAGAACACTTGATAAATATGACTAGGTGACTTAAAGGGGGAAACCTCCATACAATGAAATAAGAATAGAATTATCAATATGATCTCAAATTATTAACCATCACTTCCTATATATAATCTACTCTATCCATGGTTATTTTATAGGTTGACCCTACTAATAATATAAGAGCCTAGATAAATGTGACAACATAAGGACAATAAATTTAGAAGCTACAAGTTATCCACACATATCCATAGACACACTATAGGTTAAGGGTGTAGCATGCCCTTTCCCTTGAAAATAATTCTACCTTCAACATTGAATAACTTTGGATACTACTGTATAAATGCTTCATCTTCTCATGTTGTATCCTGACTGACCAGATTCTTCCATTTGATCAAAAAACTCCTTAATTTCTCAAGTTTGTAGCCTTTTTTACGTGTCTAAAATATCTCCTCAGGTTCTAAAATGATTTTGAATTCCTCATACAATTTATATAATGTATTCAATGTATAGACTTTTTATCCAATTAACTTCTTAAAATAAGAAACATGAAATTCTGGAAGGATGTCGATAGATGGGGGTAACTCTAGATTGTATGCTACATTACTAATTTTTTAAAGGATCTAATAAGGCTCATAATACTTAGGATAAATTTTGTTATCATTTGTTTGTATTTAAGGACATTTTATTAAATGGTCTTAGGCATACAAATACCCAATCTCCCACTTCAAAATACCTATCATTGTGATGTTGACCTACTTGTTAATTCATGTGATTTTGTGCCATTGATAAATTATCTTTGAGACTATCTAATATCTCCTTTTGGTGTTTAATGTGATATTATATAGCTCAAACCTTTGGTTGGACCCTCAAGGATGCATTTATGTATGGGAGTCGATACCCATAGAGTGACACAAATGGAGACATTTTAGAATAACTATGGAAGGAAGAGTTATACCACCATTTTAGTAGCGGCAACCAATGAACGCATCTCTCTTGTTTATCTGATGCAAAGAAATGAAGATAAGCCCCTAGACATGTGTTGACCACTTTTGTTTTCCCAATTGAGGATGATAGGATGAGCTATGAGCCAACTGAGTACCAAAATATAAGAATAATTCATTCCAAGAATTATCGATAAAGATTGGATCATGATCATAACTATGATCTTGGGGGTACCATGTAGCTTTTGAACTATATTTATAAAATTAGTAATTAATGTACTAACTCCAAATGGTTGTGGTAAGGAGAAAAAATGGGTATATTTTTTGATCCTATCCATAATTAACATGATGACATTTTTACCTTAAGACTTTGGTAATCCTATTATCAAATCAATGGAGACCTCCTCCCATCTCTAACTAGGAATGGATAAGGGTTGTAGAAGACATTGAATATTAATCATTTCACCCTTGTTTTATTGACACGCCATTTAATTAGCCACAAACTTCTCCTTCCCAAAATTAATAATGATTGATTCCATGATAATTTTTCAAAAATCATGAGTTCCCTCCTATTGGAGATGCATGAAGCTCTATAAGTATCTTGTGTTTGAGGAAAAAAATATTACATATGTATAATTGATCTTTGTACCATGTTGTGTTCCCTTTCTACTCAAACTTTTTTCAACACCAAGGTTTTGTTGTATGTTCTAAATCAGAACTTGTGTATCCTTATAATTCTTCCATTATAGTCATGCATCTTTAAATCAATCCACCTACCAAATGGACATTGTAAATAACAATGCCTTCATGGAGTCATCCCTCCTGGATAGGGCATTTACTACAACATTCTCTTTTCCTTTCTTATATATTATTTAAAAGTCATATCCCAACATTTTAGTCACTCATTTTTATTGTTGTTTATAGTATAACCATTGTTCCAAAAAATATTTTAGGTTATCATTATCAATCTTTACCTTAAAGTTTCTTCCCATCAATTATGGTCTCCATTGTTTGATTTCATGAAGAATATCCATCATCTTTTTCTCATAGATCAGATTTAGCCTATTCTTACCCTTGAATTGATGACTCTCAAATGTAAGGGGTTTGCCTTCCTACATGATTACTTCTCCCATGCCATATCCTGATCTATCACATTCCACAATAAAAGTTTCTCAAAAATCAAGGGTAGCCAAAACTAGAGTGGTGCACATAGCCTCTTTCAAATTCTCAAAAGCCTTGGTATTTGTTTCAATCTATTGGAAGGATTCATTATTTAATGAAGTTGTGAGTAGTATTGTAATTTTATCATAATTTTTCAAAAATCTATGATAGTAACTTGTTATCCCCAAAAAACCTCAAAGGTTCTTAAGGATTTTGGGCACCTACCTCTATCATAGCTTTGATTTTTGAGGATCTACTTTGACTTCTCCCTATGAAAAAATATGACCCAAGTACTCCACCTCTTGGACTCCAAAGGCATGTTTGGAAGATTTTGCATAAAGTTCATGTTACTTCAAAATTAATAGTACATATTTCACATGTTGTAGATGTTCTTGCCAACATGTGTTATATATTAGGTTGTCATAAAAAAAAACCAACATAAATTCCCTCAAGAAAGGCCTAAAAATAGTGTTCATCAAACTCTAAAATGTATATGTGTATTTTTGACACCAAAAGGCATGACCAAAAACTCATAATGGCCCCCATGAATTTTGAAATTTGTTTTAGGGATATATTCATCTATAATAAAAATTTGGTGGTACCTAGCATGAAGATATAATTTTGTAAAATAGACAATTCTATGTACTCATCAAGTAAATCATTAATTGTAGGGATAAGAAACTTATCTTTGATGGTGAATTTGTTGATTTCTCTATAATCAGGGCACATCCTCTAATTATCATCCTTCTTGCACATCATGACCATTGAGGATGAATATTCCATTTGGTTGTCTGATAATACGCACCTCCAACATATCTTGTACCATATTCTCAATTTCACTCTTATAGGAATATGGGTACTTGTATGGTTTGATATTTTGTGTTTGACTCCTAGAAAGAAATTGAATGGCATGATCATGATCTTTTCTTGTTATAATTCCTTTTGGAATTTTTCCAAAAATAGTTGAGTGGTCATCAACAATCTGTTGTAGATCTAGATATGTAGACTCTTTTGCTAGTTAAACTTCTATGGAACATAATCATGCTACAAATCCTTCAACCCCTTTTTTGATAATCTTCTAAATCTTATGAGAACTATCCAATTGAAAATACTTCTCTCTTAATCCAAAAATTTAAAATTTCTTACCTTCATAATGAAATTACTTGAATACTTCTTGTAAATTCATCTCTACAGTGCCCAAGATTGTGAGTCATTAGACTCCTAAAATAATATTTGCTTCACCCATGGTAATAAAAAATTTAAGGTTATTTATCTTGTAGTCTCCCATAACAAGTTTGATACTATGGAATTTCCCTAAACAATTGATGGTGTTGCCTTCAGCAATCATGACCTAAAATATTGGATTTGGGTAAATAAAATAGTTTATAAATTTTGCCAACTTATTGTTGATGAAATTATGTGTATTCCCTGAGTCAATCAATATTGTTACCTTATTTATGAATTTTATGAACTTAACAATTTGTGGATTATTGATACCAAAAGTGCATGGCATGAAATAGTTACCTGTTACTCTTCATATTCTACTTTTGGTACCTCTTCTTCTTCATTGGATGCTTCATCATCTTCTTCTTCCTCATTATTCCCTTAAATTTATAATAATTTATTCTCAGCACATTTATGTCCTTTGCCCCATTTTCTATCATAATTGAAGCATAAACCTTTTTCTCTTTTCCCTTCAAATTTTTGAGTCAATTTGGTAGGTTGAGTAAATGAGTGCATTAAAACAATGTGCTCTTTGTTAACAGTGAAAACGCTTATTTTCATCATATCCATTTCATATACCCAATGTGTGCATACTATGGAATCTAATTCATATCCTATATTAAACATGTGAACATCCATTTTAATGTTATCCTTGAGACTACCAAAGAACAGATCATTCAGGTTGTCTTTTGTGATGTCATTCATGCACAAAGAAAGGTTCTAGAATTATTGAATTTAAACTTTGATTTTTTGTGTTTTCATAGCTTTTTTAATTGACAAAATTAATTCTTGATTACACTGTTAGTATATTAGATCTATAGCTCATCTATGAACATTGACCAAGTAACAATAAGGCCCTTATTTTTATTCTAATCAAAAAACCATATGTACCAAATGAACTAATCCATTTCCAAATACAAGGATGCCATTACCACTTTTTATTTAATCCCTATTTTATAGGTCAAATACATTCTTCATTTGGTTGATTTAGATAATTGGATCCTTACCATCAAACTTGTGCACTTCCACCTTTGGCAGCATGTTTTATGCTCTTATATTGGGTTATGATTATTTTGGTTGGGAGCCTCCAAATGACTAAAATGTGTGTTATTAAGTGGTGGATTTGGATTCAAAAGTATGTCAAAATGTGTCATTTGATCCTAAATAAAATACACCATTCCTTGTAATGCATACACTTCACTACAGATCTTATTTGGATCTTCATTTTTTAGCCATTTTTTTAATCTCACCTTGGAGTTGTGAGTATGTTGCAATATTCCTTGAGTCATAATTATCTAGATCCATGTCTTCCATTTTAGGTTTTTTTTGTAATGGCTTTCCCTTTTCTGTCACCTCAAGTGTTTGGTCCTGTCATGCACTAAATCTAGGGTTTTGGTCCTGAAAAAAGTTGACTAGGGAATTATAACATTGCAATCATCTCATTGAGATGAATCCAAAGACTGCTACTTTAAACAAGGATATTAAAAAAATCCATACTCTTTTTTATTATAAAATAACTTCAATAAATACTACATTGATGAAAAAGTAAATTCATCTAGGATCACAAGTTATGTTTTTCCAATTTGTCAGCTCATAGAATAATTGCTACACTAAAAAAACTACACTACCAAAAATTATCCAAATCAAAGCTTTGATAACACTTGTAATGAAATTACCTAGATACTTTGCATTGATAACATAGATTAGAAATATAATATGTCATAAATAAGATTAGAATGAGTAGATCCACAATAATGATAGATAGAAGAGCAGAACACTTGATAAATATGACTGAGTCACTTTAATAGAAAAACCTCCATAAAATGCAATAAGAACATAATTCGTAATATGATCTCAAATTAATAACCATTACATCTTATATATACTATACTCTATCCATGGTTATTCCATAGGTTGACTCTACTAATAATATAAAAACCTAAAAAAATTTGACAAGATAAATACAATAATTACTGAAGCACAAGTTACTAGACATATCCCTAAACATGTTATAAGTTAAGGGCATATCATTCTACATTTATATAGTTGTCTAGCATGCAAATGTTATCCTATATCAACATATATATGTAAATTATTTTAAAACCATAAGATAATGGGATATCCACACATATCACATATAGAGAAGACACATCAAATCTAACATCAAAGGTCTATCCTATACCCAAGCATCAAATCAAATCCTATATACTTATGACATTATCATTCTATCTTTGTCTCTCTTCATTTCCCTTATGCCAAAGGAGAGTATTATAGTGCATGTATCTACACCATCACTTCTATGTAAAAGGAGGTAAAAAACACTCACTCGAGTTATTCCATTCACATACTTACATAACTAAGTGGAGGCCAGATTTTATGTCTGTAGGATTATTAGTTTACAACTCTACCTTAAAGGTTGCCCAAATCCATTACTTTTGTTTTTTACTTGGAATATCAAGCTAAGTTAAAGAGGATACTCTTCTATTATTCACATTCTACCTAATAAATGGATGAATGGAATGTATAGGTGTAATGGGAAAGTGATAACACATGGGTGATTAAAAGATTAAATTTTAAAACCCTAGTAGGACAAACACAATCCCAAAGATATAGACATAACCCACATGGGAATATCATGGTTGGGTCTATACAAGATGCACCCACATAATTCATGGGTATGTCCAAGAACACATTACAATTTTTATATTTCATAATCATGTTGCATGCAATTAATACAATCAATCTACAATCTCATATTTATAAAACAACAAAAAAATGTGATTGTTCCTTGTCCATTTATTATTTGCATTGTTTGGTCTAGTTTCATTGTGGTATTTGGAATTGTTTCTCTTTGTATCATATTAGATAGATTTGATTTTCTTACTTTAATTCATGTATGCTTAGAGTTATTTAATTATAATTATTTTATTTATTTTTTTATAAAACCAGAATTAGGGTAAACAATTACAAAACTATTACTCAATCATCCTTTTAATCTGCATGTCTTAAATCATAGCTTACTATAATCATTACTTTCCACAAGTGCAATAATGATAAATAACCAAATGTAACCTTGTAGAACATGTAACCATCATGTTTGTATGAGCCAATAAAGTGGAAATCCAATAATGAAGGAATTCTTCAAGTAGTTCTAATGGGTATGGGTAATATCAGGTGTCCATTGGTGGCCTTAACCATGCCAACCATAAATTTGATTCTAAAATGAATCTCCAAAAATAAAATTGCATCCACAGAGAGAGAGAGAGAGAGAGAGAGAGAGAGAGAGAGAGAGAGAGAGAGAGAGAGAGAGAGAGAGAGAGAGAGAGAGAGAGAGAGAGAGAGAGAGAGAGAGAGAGAGAGAGAGAGAGAGAGAATCATGACTTGCATCAATGAATGAAGTGTGTAATCAAGGCATTCACATAAATTAAAATGGGAGATTTTTATATGAGCTTGATCTTCAACCATGCTTAAAATACAGAAAACAAAGATCAAATAATTCCAAGGACTACCCATTTCCTTAGTATTTTATCAACACCCAAAACCCAACTTAAGTGATATGTAGAACCTAACATGACTTATTACCATGCACATATCATCTTTTTGTTATAGATAATCCATCTATGGAATTACATACTAGTCCATATTGGATCACCCATATGCTCTCAATGCCATATAGGGATTTTGCAACATTTACTTGCCATATATGGGGCTCAAAAACCAACAAGATTACAAACAATATTCCTTGAAACATTAAATTAATATCCATTATCCATCAATGCACAAACAAAATAAGGGTTCTAACCTAGTGTTATGACCCCACCTACATATTTCATTTCCATACTCTCATACTTAGTTTCAACATGTTTTTATACTAGACAACACTATTTGGAACTATTATTTTAATATTTTGGATGATGAACAAATTGCTACAACTATATTTTATGTTAGTATATGAGATATTTGGTCCTAATATTCAATTTTTTGTGTAATGTTATTCAGTGCTACTTGTATATGATTATATATTTTAGGTACTATTGATGTCATTTTTGGATGTATAAATAGGTGAAATGAGCTAGGATGGATATGGATTCTAACAGTCAAGGGATAAGGAGTAAAGGTAGCTAACATAGGTAAAAGGGGTAATATAATGAACCTAAAAACTTGTAGCAAACTGTCATTTTGTATTTTTTATGTTATCATCTTTTTTACTTGTTCATCATGATTTTTAGTTTATATTTATTTATCAATTTTTAATGTTTGTGGGATTTTTTGATATTACTTGTGTGCTTGTTTTGCTTTTATATGAGCCTAGGCAACATTGTCTCCTTGCTTATCATGTTTGGTATTGTGACCTCTAGTATCTTGGTTGAATTTGGTTTCATTTTTTATTTTATTTTATTAAATCATTATTATTTTTATAAATTATTATTGCTTGCCTAGGGTACCTTAGCCCAGCTTTTGGACCCCCTCGCTCGCCACTCCCCCCTTTGAACTCTTAGCAAAGGGACCCTAACGAATTGCTTTTAAGTCAAATTAAGTAATAATTTATTACATGATAAATTAAAATTTTGTAATAATGATTTTTGGCAAGTTAAAAATTTTCCATTTTCACCTTGGTTATGGGATTTAAATAAAATATTAATATGGAAAATAAATATTTTGCCTTGGTCGTGGGATTTTGACCTAAAGGAAAATTTGATCTAAACATCACTACATTTTTTTGATATTGGGCCAACTCTAATTTTCTCATTAATGGATGAAATAACTTGGGAGGAGCTGATCTCAACCCCCAACGTCAGCTCCTTTTGGTTTGGGTCATGGGGTTAGGGGGGAGAGGGAGGAGAGAAAGGGAGGGAGGCGTGGGGAAGGAAGAGAGGAAGAAAAAGGTGGCGTGGAAGAGTTGAGGGGGAAAGATAAAATCCTAAGGGAGATTAGCAATGTCTGGTAGCGTTGGTGGAGGGTACAAATTTCTTGCCAAGGAGAGAGAACCTCCTGCTTGGCCATGACTACATAAGGAGGCATGGTAAGGTAGTAAGACACAATTTTTTCTATTTTTCCTTCATTTCTTGCAAGGAAAACAAGTAAGTTTTTATATTTTTGTATTTCTTTTAGAAGTTTATTTATAAAATATTAGGAGGCAAGTAATAAGAAAAATTTACTTGCATATTTATAAGGAAGTCAAATGACTTCTAGATAAATCTACAAGAGTTTATGGAGAGATTATTTTGCAAAAACCTCTATTATTCTTTCCATGGCTGCTAAGAAAAATATAGTTTCAGATTAGGGTTTTAAAAATTAATTGTTTCAGTCAAAAAGCCTTGTTTAAAACCATGGCTAAGTCATTTCTAATTTTTATTTATTTTTTCTCTTGCTGAAAATAGGCGACCGAGGTCGACCTAGAGATAAATATTAGTATTTTTCTCACCCTAATGGAAAATGGTGATCTCGTTAGACCCAAAGGCATAAATTTTTTTTGTTTATTTAGCTATTTTAGATATTTTATCTGTTACCCAAATTTTTGGGTTTTGCAAGTCAATTTTTTAGGTTGTTATGCTGACAAAATTTGTGCACCAATTTGTAGGTTTTTTATGAATAATCTTTGTTGATGTTGAGAGATTTTAAATTTTAGCTTTGGCTAAATATGTCATTTTATATAAAAAATAATTTAAATGATTTATTTTTCATACTTGGGGTTGCAAATATATTTGTTTATAATCAATTGAGTTGGGTTTTATATAAAACCAACTATTTGGAAATGACTAAATTTTTCCTATATGGATAGCTGGTAATAAAAGAATACAGTGATTTAATCTCAGTAATGGACATGATTTTCTTCTCATTTTATGACTGCATCATATTTGTTTCATTTTATCACCTAGAATAAGTGATGAAAGAAATAATATCAACTAGATGAGCAGTTGACCTTGATAATCCTTTAGATGAATACCAGGGCTACCAAGGTCAATTATGAATGTTTATGTATAATATCTCAATGTGAAATTTTGATTATTATAGTGTTGCAAGTTAAAATAGTTCCTTTTTTTAGTATGTCACCTACATTCCTAAAATCCCAAAATCTTGACTCTACCTCCCAACTGATGGTTAGGGGTAGTAAGAGACACCAATTGGAGGGATCATAGGATGGGTCAAGAGGGGATGACTTGCATGAGGAAGGCATGAGATTTTCAATCAAATTATTTAATTATTATGCTTATAATTTTAATTCATTATTATATTTGTATAGTAATGCAACATACTTTGTAAAATGATTTGTTTACTACTCCAGATTAGAATTAATATTGTAGTTGTAGGATTATGTTTCTTTCATTAAGTTCTAGCATATGAAATTAGTTTTAATACATTTAGTTTTCAATCACATTACTTCGTATTTTATTTTAAATCACTAGTTGAAAGTTTCATTTTCAGTTGTACTTATAATTTTAATTCATTTTTGTACTTGTATAGTAATGCAACATAATTTGTAAAATGATTTGTTTACTATTCTAGATTGCAATCAATAATATGGTTATAGGATTATGTTTATTTCATTAAGTTATAGCATATTAAATTAGTTTCAATACGTTTAATTTTAATTTTGCATTGCTTCTTATTTTATTTTAAATCACTAGTTGAAAGTTGCATTTTGAGTTGTAGGATTTCATTGAACTATGTGAGATTAGTTTCAATAAGTTATATGATATTGGTTTCAACAATTCTAAATTTTAGCTATATACACTCTCATATATTTATTACTCTAGAAGGTCTTAGATTAAAGATTAAACTTCCAATTGTAGCATTACATTCTATTTCATTTGATTATGTTATAAAATTTAGTGATTATTCACTTTGGAAACATTTATTAAATGTTGAACATAGATTATTATATAGTTGATTTTAAATACTTATTTAAACTTACATCACCTTTATTATGCAAGAGCTTAACACTTAGATTGATGTAATCATGTGTTGTAATTCGATTTGCTAAGCAAGTAAAATTTGTAACTTGCTAAATTAGACATTAAGTGGCATTTCACAATAATGCATCTAGTTATGACTCTCAATTACATAGCTTTAATTAAATGGTTCAGTTTCCTTTTTAATATCACCTACAAGTGCATTTATTTTGAAATCTAATATAGCATTAAGTTCTAACTTCATATGATTATTATATTTCTTGTACAAAATATTTCACCATCGAGCTTGGCATGCATATTTCTTTATTTACATAAATGACATAACTTGAAAGCATTCTATTACTAAGGGAAATGAATGAGTAAGTGGTTAGAAAGAGTTATTGCTTATTGGTTATGTTTTAATTTCAAATCTATGCTTAAACTTTCAGCAATTGAAATAAAGGCCAATTTGAATTGATATCAAACTTTAACTTTACATAATAAATTTAGCTATATTTCACTTTCAACAAAAGGAACTTGTCTAAATTTCTTAGTTATTAATTAATCTAAATCAAGATAGTTACAAACATTATTTCCTTGCTTTGGTCACCAAGACCTGATTGTATCATTAGACTCTCAATGATAACTTGGTAAAAGTAGCTATTTTAATTTATTGGCTATAGAAGGCAATCTAAAATCCACCTTTGAACTTAGGTAAGACTATTAATAATTGTTGTTCCAACTTTGTTTATGTTAATTTCATTCATGATTGAGGCATATTAAGATTGAGTACATAGTGTGATACAATGATAAAAGTTATCTTCATTTGAATACATATTTTTAGCAAGCTATTGCATGCATTAAGTCATGCTTAAATTAACTAGAGGCTTGTTTATTACATGACAATGATTACTAAGTAAAAAACAATGTTAACATTCCTAAAAGAAAAAATTTCAGAAGATTATGTATCATGGATTTAATTTTTTTAATTTAAGTGGTTTAAATTGTTATTCTCACAATTATGACCAAGTGACATGTAAACAATACTAGAGAAACATGATTTTCTAGAAGACTATTTATAGAATGGTCTAGTGAGAGCATTATGTCATTATGAGTTAAGAATATTAGATCTTCTTACAACAACATTATCTTCACAAAAAATTATAAATTAAGTAGTTTAAACATCAATTATTTCTAAATTAAAATAATGAGGTACAATGACTCCATAACCATATATCATGATACAATGATCTAAATTTAAGGGTAGTACTATTTAGATATTTCACATGTATCAAGTGCATAAGTATTCAATTGTATCTTAAAATTGCATCAGTTGCATCAGTGTAGTCCACATGCTAAAATATATTCAAACCTAAATCACACTTGAACTTGTTAGATACCTATTTGAATAACATTAATAACCTAAGTGATTAACTTATTCAACCCAAACTCAAAGAAGACGAAGTTGACTACCCTAGCCTATATCAGGTTTCACAAATAACAAACACTTAGGTAGGATAAGGACACCTAGGCGGTCCTATTGGGAAGGTGTCTTCTACCATGCAGTCCTAAATATATCATCATGTATCGCATAATGATACACCCTAAATTGCATGAAGATATTCTTAGGGTAATAATCTTTCCCATAGAATCTTCTAGGGGTATTTATATTGGCTAAGAGTTTTATGTGTGTAAACACAGTAATAGGTTATACAAAACTCAACTTTATATTATAAAACATTTATTTTTTTGTTGTGAACTCTAAAAGAAAGGATGCTCAAAAAAAATCTGGGGGTCATTTCACCTTGTATCAATTCTTACACAAAATTATCAATTTTAAATGCATTAGAACTTAGAAGAATTTATTTATAAAATCTAGCTAAAAAAATAACTAGTGGCTCAAGGAAATGGTTAAGACTAGAGCTGACATCAATCAGGTCAATAATGACCAAGGGATTAATAGACCAAATTTAAGAGGTCAAAGTTGAGGCTTAGGTAGAATCTAAGGTAGGGGTTATACTACCAGGAACATGAACCAAGTCAAGAATGAGCCTATTCCCCACAATGACAATAAAAATAGTGAAGCACCAAATGATAATGTGGCTACAAACAACCTAGTTGATAAGTAAGAGAATATCCTTCATGGGATCTTATCTGCTTTAATTGTCATTCAAGGCAAAATTGAAAATTAAGAGTAGAGGCTAAACAATCTTGAGGGTGATCCTCATAAAGAAGTCCTTCAAGTGAGAGTTGGAAAAATAAGGGAGCAAGCACTTTAAGAATTGCCTATAAGGATGATAGACCCCATCATCAGAGAACTTAAAAATCTTCCCCCACCTACCTTATTAAGTGAGAAATTAAGAGATGCAGTCGATGTGTGGCTCATCAATCTATAAAAATACTTTAACCTTCATGACATGCCATCTAATGTGAAAACTAGATTTATCATTTATCAATTAAATGGTTTTGCTTCCCTATGATGGAATTATCTTTGTGTCTTGGAGGAATATCAACCTATGACCCTCACTTGGCCAATTTTTAAGAACCATTTTTTAAAAATGTATCTGATTGTAAATTTCAAGGAGCAAAAAATAGCATACTTTCAACTGCTCAAGAAAAAATATGTTTGTCTTTAAATATGAAAATAAAAATTTTGGCTTTGATACATCATGTGGAATACATGCATGACGAAGAGATAAAGATCACCAAATTTAAGTTAAGATTGAAAAAAATATTGATGCATGACATCAATATGACTATTCCTAAGACATTGGTAGCTGCTATAGAGTCTTCCCGCAGGGCCTATGAGAAGGAAATGTCTTGGAAAAAAGTGAGACGAGACTTTAAGATGAATAAGCAACAATTAAATGCCAAAAACCTATCTCTTCCATTGAAAATTTTAAGAAATCAGACCAAAATCATAAGTTCTAAGGGAATAATAAGAATTTTAATCGATTCCAAGGTTGAATAATAATTTCAAAACACAAGTTAATCTAAAAATGGGTCTTTCAGGAAAAACCAACACCAAAATAGTTAATATGGACCAGCGGCAAACATTATTCTAGTAGATCCATAAAGGATAGTAGTGTGTTAGGAATTTGGTGATAACCACTACCACAAAGACTGTCCAAAGCTAAAATTGGGACACCTGAAAGGCCATAGAGTATATGTTGTATTAGATAATTAAAAAGCCAATTTTCAAGTCACTCTGATTGAGATTTGAGGTAATCTTACTAGAAATTTTGTAGTTATTTTAATTGATTTAGATGCTACTGACAGCTTTATTTCACCTTTTGTAGTGAATAAATACAATATGAACTCTAAGCCATTGAGAGAAGGATGGGAAGTTTAGTTTGGTACCAGCAAGAGGGTACCTATCCAAAAATATTTAGAGCAAACTAAACTTGATATCAACCCCTTCAAGACAAGGGTAAATCTATTTTTAACACCCTTAAGATCTTATGATAGTATAGTAACACCGTGTAGCACTTGATTGCTCTCAAAAAGGATACTATGCATTGATGAGAATGAAAAGCTTGTTGAAATCTAAGGTCTCCAAGGGTCAAAAATGTAGAAAAGTCTTTCAGACCTATAATTAAATAAGGTTATTAAAAAGGGATGTAAGTTTTATGCAGTCCAATTGCAAGAACTTTCCAAGAAGGAAGAACCATCTTATGTTGGGTTTTTTATCTTATAGGAATTTACAGATGTTTTCTTAAAAATTTACTTGATTTTCTGCCAAAATGGGAATTTGACTTCTCAATTGAGATTATGCTAGGGGTTACCCCTGCATCAAAGGCTCCTTAACAAATGAATGTGGTAGATTTGCAAAAATTGAAAGTCTAATTACAAGAACTTTTGGACAATAAAAGTATTCATCCAAGTGTGTCACCTTGGAGTGATCTGGTGGTCTTTATAAGAAATAAGGATGGCACTTTAATGTTTTGCATTTATTATCGAATGCTCAACAAAGTGATGATTAATAATCATTACCTACTACCCTAGATTGATGATCATATGAAGGATGCAATAGTATTTTTTAAAATTGATCTGAGATCTAGTTACCATCAATTAAGGATCAAGGAGGAAGATATTTATAAAACATCCTTCTGAAATTGATATGGCCACTATGAGTTCACCATTATACCATTTGGTCTTACCAATGTACCTATAGCTTTCATGAATCTAATGAATAGTGTTTTCAGGGAGGACTTCTTAGACAAGTTTATACTAGTGTTCTTAGATGATATCCTCATCTACTCTAAGAACAAGGTTGAACATGATCAGCATTTAAGGGTATTTTTTTAAATATTGAGGCAACATAAGTTATTTGGCAAGTTTTCCAAGTGCACCTTATACCAATCAAAAATACATTAATTGAAACGTGTGGTTTTCAAAAAAAGCATAGCAGTGGACCTGGTAAAAATTCATGCCATTAAAGAGTGGCCTACTCTATCTAACGTATATGAAGTATATAGTTTCATGGGCTTGGTCAGCTATTATTAATCATTTATAGAGAATTTCTCTTGCCTAGCTAACCCCATTACATCCTTGCAGTGCAAGGGCAAAAAAATTGTATGGACACCTCAATGCGAAGAAGCTTTTAGAAAGCTCAAGGAGATGTTAACAACCCTTATTTTGATCATACCTAATCCAAATGATCATTTTGAGGTATGGGTTAATGCCTCTAAAGAAGGCTTTAGTGGCATATTGATCCAAGAGGGTAAAGTGGTGGCCTATGAATCTTGTAAGCTTAAAGAATCTGAAAATAAATATCCCATGCATGATTTAGATCTTGCTGCCATATTGTATACATTAAAATAGTGGAAACTTTTTTTTCTAGGCAAGTACTTTAAGGTGAAATATAATCACCCCATCCTAGAACATCTTTTCTTGCAAGATGACTTGAATGATTGCCAGTTTAGATGGCTGGAATTTGTTAGTAATTTTGACATAGACATCACTTATATGAAAGTTAAGGAAAATCACATGGTTGATGCACTCAGCAGGCGTACATACCTTACTACCTTATATATTTTGTAATGAAATATTAGGAATGATATCCTACAATAGTATTTTGCTGATAATTATTGCCAAGAAGTAAGTGCAATATTAGTTGATGAGCTTTTGGAAAAAAGATTTGCTATTTTTATATTGAATTAGACGGCCTTGTAAGGCATCAAAATAGAATTTTTATACTTAAAACGAGTGGACTGTGCAATATAATGCTATAGGAAGTGCATATAACACCTCATTTCACTCATTCAAGTGTCATAAGATGATTCATGAGCTGAAAAAGGTTCTATTTTTGGCTTGGTCTAAAGAAAGATGTTGCTAATTTTATGGCAAGGTGCCTAGAATCTCAGCATGTGAAGGTTGAACACTACCATCTTGAGGGTCTATTGTACTCGCATTACATACCAAAAGACAAATGGATAGTCGTTTCACTTGATTTTATTAAAAATTTACCTAAATCCCATAGCTAGCATGACACTATATTGGTAATAATTGACAAAGTAACTAAATTTGGTCACTTTATTGTTGAAAATCTAATAGATGATATTGTTATTTTTACTAAATGCTTTGTAAAAGAAGTGGTTCAATTGCATGGCATGCCATAATTCATTATCTCTAATCGAGATAAGTTGTTTATATCAATTTTCTAGTGAACATTGACTCCATCCTTTGGCACTAGACTAAATTTTAGTTCTTCGTACCACCCAAAAATGGATGGACAAATTGAAAGATTGAACTAAGTGGTCGGAGACATGTTGCACATGTGTGTTATGGATTAGCAAACCAAGTGGAAGGATTATCTCCACTTAGTTGAGTTGTCCTATAATAAATCTTATCATTCTTTAATTAAAATGGCTCCTTTTGAAGCCATATATGGACAAAAATATAGAATTCCACTTGGTTGAGACAACCTATAAAACCAGGCCATTATTGGTCTAGAATTGTTGCAGGAATATGATGAACAAATGACCATAATATGTCAAAAATTGAAGGCTACTTATGATCAAAAAAAGAGCTATGTTGGTTTGAATAGAATGCCTCATGAGTTTGTTGTTGGCGAGAATTTTTTTTATGGGTAAGGCCACAAAAGAGTTCCATCAAGTTTGAGAAAACTTCCAAGTTGGCTCCTCACTTTGTTGGCCCATTTGATATCTTATACAAAATAAACTTTATTGCCTATTGGTTGGCTTTGCCTATCAGTTAGATTTACCTCCTTCTCTATCAAAAATCCATGATGTGTTCCATATTGTATTGCTGAGAAAATATATACCTAATGCATCTCATGTATTAGATTGAAATATATTGTAGGTTTCAGAAGAGGAAAAGATATAGGTAGAACTAGTGAAAATCTTAGGTCATTGTAGCATTAAGTTAATAAGTCAAGAAATTCAATACATTTTAATACAATAAGACCCACTAAGTACAAAAAATGCCACTTGAAAGGATACACAGTTGTTTAAACAGCACTATGCCTAGTTGTTTTGACTTATCATCATCACGACTCCTTTTTATGGAGAGGAGGATGATATTACCCCCTACATATTTTATTTTTATACTGTCATACTTAGTTTCGGCATATATTTATGCTATACAACACTATTTGGAACTGTTATTTTAATATTTTAGATGAATAAAATGCTACGACTAGAGTTTATGTTTATATATGAGATATTTGGTTCTAATATTCAATTTTTTACGTAATGTTATTTAGTTTTATTTAAATATGATTATATATTTTATAAAATATTGATACCATTTGTGGGTGAGAGAATAGGTGAAATAAGCTAGGCTAGAGATGGATTTCAATGGTCGGGGGATAAGAAGTAAAGGCAGTCGACACAAGTATAAGGGGTAAAATAATGAACCTAAAAATTTCAGTTGTCCATCATTTTGTATTTTCTATTTTATCATCTTCTTGACTTATCCATATTATTTTTTGGCTTGTCTTTATTTTTCAATTTTTAATGTTTAGGGGATTTTCTTATATTACTTGTGTGCTTGTTCTAATCTTATATGAGCCTAGGTAACATTGTCTTCTTACTTAGCATGTTCGATGTTGTGACCTGTAGTGTCTTGGTTGAATCTGGTTTCATTTTTATTTTTATTTTATTAAATCATTATTATCATTATTATTTTATTAAATTATTGTTGCTTTCCTGGATTACATTAGCCCATCTACTAAACCCCCTCTCACAACACTGTCCACCTTCAACTATTAGCAAAGGGACCTTAACGAATTGCTTTTAAATCAAATTATGTAATAATTTATTACTTGTCAAATTAAAAATTGGTAATAATGATTTTTGAAAAATTAAAAATTTGTTATTTTCACCTTGGTTGTGGGACTTGAATAAAATATTATTATGAAAAATAAGGATTTTTCCTTGGTCGTGGGATTTTGACTTAAAGTAAAATTTGATCTAAACATTGTTACATTTTTTTGATCTTGGGCCAAATTTGATTTTCTCATTAATGGCTGAGGTGACTTCGAAGGAGCTAAGCTCGACCCGCAAAGTCACCTCCTTTTGCCCTGGGTTGTGGGGTTAGAGGGGAGAAGGAAAAGAGGGAGGCATGGGTAAGGAAGAGAAGAAGAAAACAGAGGTGTGGAAACGTTGAGGGGGAAAGATAAAATGCTAGGGGAGCTTGGTGGTGGTTGGTAGAGTTGGTGGAGGGCACAAATTTCCTATCAAGGAGAAAGAACCTCTTGCTTGTCCACGGCTAGATAAAGAGGCATGGTAAGGTAGCAAGACACATAGAAAAAATTATTTATCCCACATTACTTGTAAAGAAAACAAGTAAGTTTTTGTATTTTTTAATTTTTTATAGATGTTTGTTTATTTCTAGAATATTGGAAGGCAAGTAATAAGGAAAACTTACTTACATGTTCATAAGGAAGTCAAATGACTTCCTGATGAACTTGCAAGGGTTTATGGAGAGATTCTTTTACAAAAACCTATGTTATTCCTTCCATGGCTGCTATGAAAAATATAGTTTCAAATTGGGGTTTTAAAACTTAATTGTTTCAATCAAAAACCCTTGCTTAAAACCATGGCTAAGTCATTTTTGGTTTTTATTTATTTTTTCTCTTAATAAAAATAGAAACCTAAGTTGATCTAGGGCCAAATATCCATATTTCACTCACCCTGATGGAAAATGGCGATCTAGTTAGACCCATAGGCCAAAAAAAAAAAATTGTTTAGCCATTTTGGAGATTTTATCTGTTGCTTGGATTTTTGGGTTTTGCAAGTCTATTTTTCAGTTTGTTATGCTGGCAAAATTTATGCACCAATTTATGGGTTTTTGATGAATAATCTTTGTTGATGTTGAGGGTATTTTTAATTCAAGCTTTGGTTAAATATGTCATTTTATAGAAAAAATAATTTAAATGATTTATTTGTCATATCTAGGGTCACAAATTTATTTGTTCATCATCAACTGAGTTGTTGGATTTTAAATAAAACCAACTATTTGGAAATGACTAAATTTTCCATATATGGACAATTGGTAATAAATGAAAACATTGTCTTAATCTCAGTAATGGACATGGTTTTCTTTCTCATTTTATGACTACATCTTATTTGATTTATTTTATCATTTAGAACAAGTGTTGAAGGAAATAAGATCGACTAGATGAGCAATTGACCTTGATAATCCTTCAGATAAATCCCAGGGCTGCCAAGGTCATTTATGAATGTCTGTGTATGACATTTCAATGTGAAATTTTTATTAATATATTTTTTCAAGTTAAAATGGTTCATTTTCTTAGTGTCTCACCTACATTTTCAAAGTCCTAAAATCTGAACTCCACCTCCTAGCTGATGGTTGGGGGTGATAAAGGCCACCAATTGGGAGGCTTATAAGACAGGTCAAGATGGGATGGCTTGCATGAGAAAGGCATAAAATTTTCAATCAATTGGTTTAGTTATTATATTTATAATTTTAATTCATTTTTGTATTTGTATACTAAAGCAACATACTTTGTAAAATGATTTGTTTACTATTATGGATTGGAATCAATACTATGGTTGTAGGATTGTGTTTCTTTCATTAAGTTATAGCATATGAAATTGGTTTTAATACGTTTAATTTTGAGTTGCATTGCTTCATATTTTATTTTAGATCTATAATTGAAAGTTTATTTTTGAGCTTTAGGATTTCATTGAACTATGTGAGATTAGTTTCAATAAGTTATATGATATTAGTTCTAACAATTCTAAATTTCAGCTATATATACTCTCATGTATTCTTTACTCTAGAGGATCTTAGATTAAAATTTAAACTTTCAGTTGCAACATTACATTCTATTTTATTTTATTATGTTATAAAATTTAGTGATTATTGACTTTAGAAACATTTATTAAATGTTGAACCTAGATGATTATAGGGTTGACTTTGAATGCTTATATAAACTTACATCACCTCTATTATGCAAGAGCTTAACACTTAGATTGATGTAATCATATGTCACGATTCGATTTACTAAGCAAGTAAAATTTATACCTTCCCAAATTAGAAATTAAGTGGCATTTCACTCTAATGCATTTGGTTATAACTCTCAATTACATAGTTGTAATTAAATAGATCGGTTTCATTTTTAATATCACGGTGCATTTGCTTTGAAAGCTAATATAGCATTAAGTTCTAACTTCATATGATTATTATATTTCTTGTACAAAATATTTCACCATCAAGCTTGGCATGCATATTTTTTTATTTACATAAATGACATAACTTGAAATCATTCTATTACCAAGGGCAATGAATGAGTAAGTAGTTAGGAAAGAGTTGTTGCTTATTGGTTATGTTTCAATTTCAGCTCTATGCTTAAACTTTTAACACTTGAAATAAAGGCCAATTTAAATTGATATCAGGATTTAACTTTACTTAATATATTTATCTATATTTCACTTTCAACAAAAGGAACTTGTCTAAATTTCTGAGTTATTAATGAATCTGAAGCAAGATAGTTACAAACACTATTTCTTTGTTTTGGTCACCAAGACCTAATTATATCATTACACTCTCAATGATCACTTGGTAAAAGTAACTATTTTAATTTATTGGTTGTAGAAGGCAATCTGAAATCCTCCTTTAAAATTAGCTAAGGCAATTAATAGTTGTTCCAATTTTAGTTCATTCACGATTGAGGCATATTAAGATTGAGTACATAGTGTGATACAATGACAAAAATTGTCTTCATTTGAATATACATTTTTAGCAAGTTAATGCATGCATTAAGTCATGCTTAAATTAACTAGAGACTTATTTATTACATGACAATGATTAATAAGCATAAAATAATGTTAACATTCCCAAAAGAACAAATTTCAGAAGTTTATGTATCATGGATTTACTTTTTTTAATTGAAGTGGCTTAAGTTGTTAATCTCATGATTATGACCAAGTGACACGTAAACAATACTAGAAAAACATGATTCTCTAGAAGACTATTTACAAGATGGTCTAGTGAGAGCATTATGCCACTATGAGTTAAGAATATCAGATCTTATAACATTGTCTTGAAAAAAAAAATTAAGTGATTTAAACATCAAATATTTTTAAATTGAAGGAATGAGGTATAATGACCTCATAACCATAGATCATGGTACAATGATCTAAATTCAAGGGTAGTACTATATAGATCCTTCGCATGTATCAAGTGCATGAGTATTCAATTGCATCTTAAAAGTACATAGGCATAGTCCACATGCTAAAATATATTCAAAACCTGAACCATACTTGAACTTGTTAGATACCTATTTGAATAACATCAATAACCTAAGTGATTAACTTAGCCAACCCAAACTCAAAGAAGAGCAAGTTAACTACCCTAGCCTGTATTAGGTTTCAAGGATGATAAACACTTAGCTAAGATAAGGAAACCTAAATGATCCTATTGGGAAGGTGTCTACTACCATGCAATCCTAGATATATTTTTATGGATCATATAATGATACACCTTGAATTACATGAGGATATCCTTGGGGCAATAATCTTCCCCATAGAATATTCTATGGGTAATTACCATAGCTAAATATTTCATGTGTGTAAACATGGTAATAGGTTATATAAAACCAAACTTTAGATTATAAAACATTTATTTTTTCACTACAAACTCTAAAAGAAGAGGCGCTCAAAAAAACATTTGGGATCATTTCACCTAGATGTAAAAACCTAGCAGGTTAGGTACTAAGGAATAATTCCCATATCTATGAGGTAGAGATGAATAAAAGGTTGCACTTGTAGTATGGATTACTTAATAGGAATAAAACACCCTAGTGAGTTAATCTCTAGCCCAGTCTTGATCTTATTATTAACCTTTTGTCCTACAAACATGACATCCACACACTTTACCCTAAATCTCAGAAAAGACTAGCATTTAATCACATGAAGATATGTGTGAAATCATATTCTAATGATGTCATTCAAGGCCAAATGAAATCAATATTTTATCAACACAATAATCATGATGAGAGCAAAACCTTAAGGCCAATATTTTTAAAATACTTACTTCTTTTTCAACCCAGCAAAGAGTGAAATTCATTGTGCACACTATCTCCCTATACCTTCTTCCTAGATTTTCCATATTTATTTTTATTTTGTGTTCTAACTAACTCCTCCTCTATAATTTATATTTGGAAGGCCAAGATATGCCCCTCATTTCCGTCTAAACACCTCATTATTCCTCCACCCAAAAATGGTGACCACATAGAGATCACTAGGTGGCCCAATGGGTGTACTATTTCCCTATTTATAGGCAATTGATTGAAAGTGATTTGAATGTGCATCAAAGGTGGCCAAAAACAATAGTCGCATAATCCTTTCCTCCATTCTCATTCTTTATTGTAGCCTTATTTATCTTTTAGTTGAAGCAAATGAATAATGAAGGGATAAAAAATCCTAATTCCTAATACCTTCATTGGGTGGATATGATGATTTTACGTTGTTGAAAAGTCCAATTAAAAAAAAACTTAATTAAAATTTAAAACAACATGATTATGTTCTAAAAATTGATCAATTATCAAATCAAAATCAACATTTTTTATAATGACCTTTCCCTTTTCTTTCCTTTTTTTGGAATAACTAGGAAACAATAATGTTCATTGACTCCAAAAGACCAAAAATTTATATGGCTAATCACAATTCTTATTAAGATATGATTTGAATGTGATTTAGGATGGAATAGTAATAATGCATTCAGTCAAAAATAGGTCTTCAACCATTTTTTTGTCAAAAGTCTAAAAAACATAATCATAGCTCAAAACTTAACTTCATGTGAATTCAATTTAATGATTCAATATATATCCCTTAGAAATTGATGCCACCATCGCATATATCTAAGATGTTAAGTCACTAGGACCTCAAACAAAACAATGGGACTGAGAGAATGACTTAGATAATTCAACAAGATGATTCTACACTTTAAAATGGCACAAAGATGACTCCATTCAAGGAACTTGACATGACATTAGAGGCCATATCTTGGTTAGTAGTAGCATAATAATTAATTACACCTATCCTCTGGTTCTATTTTATTTCCAAACCCCCACAAATTTTCTTTGAAGGCTATCATACTATTTTAGTGGACCAACAATTGTAGTACAAATAACTTACAAAGAGAGATTGATTTGACATACAAAATTGAATGGAATCCCAAGAATAAAGGTTGATTAAAAATTGTTTGCTAAAATGCTCTAGGTTCCAAGCATGTAAAAGATTTAGAGATTATCTATATCCACTAGGGTATCATGTATCATGTGGTTGAAGTCCTTCCTTTGTCTATTTGTGAAGAGGAGAGCTAAAAGGATGCCAAATTATCATCATGGTTATGTTAGAAATAATGCCCACGTAGACTTTTATTTACATGGGAACTATTTAACAAAATGTCAAACCATGTATTACACCATTTTTAGCTTACTTGAGTGGGTTATAGTGTTTTTTTGGATTGATTTTGGGTCTGGGGCTTTTGTTTGGAAGACTGTTGTTCAAATATTTTTATTGGATAGATCATGCAATTTAAGGATTATATTAGTCGATACTTGATTTCATATATAGATTATATGGTTTAATGTTTATTAATCTTTAATGATGGTAGGGGTTATTCAAGAAGAGGTCAAAGAAGATCCTACTGATTATTCTCAAGATCATTATGGTGAAGAACCAATTTTTCTTGATGATTCAAACTTGATACAAAAATGGAAATTGGAGTGGGATATAGCACAAATGGTTAATAACTTGGTTGGGGACTATTCAGTCAGTAATGGGTTTGAGGTTATCCATACTGACTTAGAGCCAAACCTTCAAGTTCCTCTCTTTAGTAGCTCATGTGATAGGGATTCAGGATTTATAGAGGTTAGATCACAAGAATTGTCTATAAATCTGGAATGTCTGAGGATCAAAGGTGATAACTATGTGGAAGGTATGTTGGAAGTAGTCTCTAGATTGATGAGTGTGTTTTTCAACCTTTAGAAGATTATACTTCATAGTTCAAATTACTTTAGCTATAAAGAAGAGGAAAATATGTGTTAAGCTTAAAGAAGGTAGGACAAATTTGGTATTAGGTGAAGATTTTTTGACATTAAGTTCTGGAGTTGGAAGCTAAAACATTAACTTGGAGATTCTCTGGTAGATCATGCTTAGTTAAGTATCTAGTGGAGTGGATAGTTTATGTTTGGAGTCCTCTCCTTGGGTATGTGCCCAATTTTTATCTCTTGGCTTGGGGATGGATAACTTGCTCTTTGAAGAAGCAGAGGATGCTTGGAGGATTTAACAGAGAATGTGGTTTTGGGGTTTTTCTTCTTTGGTTTTGAAGAAATGGTCTCCATGTTTTGACCCAAGAAGGTAATCCAAATCAATGCATCCTATTTGGGTTAAATTATCTAGCTTACCCTTGGAATTGTGGTCTACTAGAATCCTTCAAGATATTAGAAACTCTTTGGGAACTTTTTTGGATGGTGATAAGGAGATATTAAAGAGTAATTCTCTCTCCTTGGATAGAATTTTTTTGAGATGGATCTTAGTGAAGGTCTTCTCAAGGTTAATTAGATCGATATTGGCATATGAAAATATGTTCATATTCTAGATTAATCAAAAGTTCCCTTCGAGTGTGCATGATGCCATGTTTATGGTCATCTAGTTGATCCCTATTTACTAAAATTTACTAGACATATTTGGAGACCTAAGATATTGGACCATCTCATTCCTAGGAGGATAAAGCAGAGAAATCTTGATATGTCAGTTGAAGGGAAGAACATTGATGGTCATTAGGAATTTTTGTGTTGGCTGGAAAAAGTTCAATGTGAATCTGGGCAGGGCATTTTTGAAGCAGTGGATCCCACACTTAATAATTTAGATCCCTCTGAATAATTATAAGTCGTTACCATTCAAGAAAAATTGGTTTTGCTTGGTCTAGATGTTGTGATAGATGTTTTTTAAGGGCTCAAAATGAAGTATTGGATGTTAATAAGGAAGGTTTGAGTGTGGAGTTAAAATAATTTGAGTCTAATTTGTCTACTCTTGGAATGTGGAATGATAATGTCTCTTATTCTCAAAAACCTACTACCAAACTTCATTTTGATCATATTACCTTTCATAAGGGGATCTTCTCTTCGTCCTCCCTTTCCTTATCCAAAAACTTTGGTACTTTTTACTTAACACCAAAACATTAGTCATACTTAAGGTAATCTACTCTACTTCCTTCACAATCAAGGTATGTTGGCATTGAGACTCATGAGAACTCCTACATGATAGCAAGTCAACGTTTGGACTTAAATCCTTGAAATAGTCTATTGAAACATCTTGATTCCTCAACTCTTTTAGTTGTAAATATTTCACTCCATATGTCCAAAAAACAATCATCTACAAGCTTGAAAGAAGGGGATATGATTAGTGGAGTAACTAGTTATTATCTCATATCTAGAAAGAAGGTTGGTGGTGATGTAGGGATGGATGTTTTAGGGGGTATCAGTCCTAGTTTCAAGAGGTTGAAATGCAATATTGTTTTAGGGAGTAAGTCATTCATTAAACATGCAAAAAATGAAGTTATTAGGGACATATGAACAGGGACATAGTTTATTATTGGGATACTTAAAGCCAAAAAAAATTAGAATAATCACTTAATGTTATTTCTCTCTCTCTCAATTCATGGGGGATGGGAAGTGACTCTAAAAAATATGCCCTAAGGAGGTTATAAAAAATACGTAATCTTGATATTCTATTTTTACAAGAGACTATGATTGAGGTTATAAATGTGACAAGTATTTTGCATTCTTTTATGAAGGACTGGGATTTCATTTCTTTGGACTCTAAGGGGTGTTCAGGGGGACTTATTTTGGGATGGAGGATGAGATCTTTCAGACACATTAATTCTTTCTTTATTGATTCTAGATTAGGGGCTCAGTTGCATTCTTTAGAAAATGGGTCATATTATGTAGTTGTTAATATCTATGGGGTCTATGATAATAAAATTTTGTTCTGGGATAGGCTTGTGGAAATGGATTTTTTGAAGGAAAATGAGCTTATTTTGGGAGGTGATTTAAATTTCACATTGAATAAATTTGAGGTTTGGGGGTCTACTAAGAGGGTGGATCCTTTAGTTGATTACTTTGTTCATAAATATGAGGATGTGGGGTTGGTGGACATCAAACCTATAAATATTGTCCTAACTTGGAGGAAAAATAGGTTGGGGGATGAATATATTACCAAGAGACTTGACAGGTTCTTAGTATTTGAGGCTATCTTGGATGAGGGTGAAAAAATTCAGACTTGGGTCAAAATTGGTAGTAACTCGGATGACTTTCCTATGTTGTTACACCTTGGATCTAAGGTTAGTAAACCCCCTAGTCCCTACAAGTTTAATCCATCATGTTTGGAGGATGTGGACTTTCAAGGACTTATCAAAGAAATATGGAAAGGGTATGACTGTAAATTGGGGGATTCAACTTGTTTTTAGTTTACCAAGAATTTTTGGAATGTTAAGTCTATAGTTTCTCAGTGGTCTTATAACAAATCTAGACAATAAGATCGGGTTCTTACTCATACTAAAAGAGAGAGTGTGAAGTTTTATGATGCACAAGTTAATGGACTATTTAATGTTTAGGCTAAAGTCAAGATAAGAGAATTGGAGAAACTGAAAGGTGACATTTTATTAGCTCATATCGTTGAATGGATAATGAAAAGTAGGGATATATGGTTAGTATCAGGTGATGAAAATACTAAATTTTTCCATAATTTTGCTAAGCATCATAAAAATATAAACACTATATGGGGCATGCCTAAATAGGATGGATCAAAAGCAAGGTGTTTATATCGATCTTATTGATTTAGATATTAATCACTTCAAGCAATTGTTTAAGGAGGTTAATAGGGCCAATCTTGTAGAGATTTTGACACTCACTACCTATTTTCCTAATTTTTATTTGGTTGAAAATAATGAGATGATGATGGAAATGGTTTCTAAATAAGACTAAATTTATTCTCTCAACCTTTCAAAAGAGCAAAAGCCCACACCCTGATGGGTGGACTATGGAAATTTTTTTGGATTTTATGATCTAATTGAAGATGACCTGCTAATGGTGATAAAGGAAACTAAGCTTTATGGGAGGATTTCACTAGATATTAACTAAATATTATTAGGTTTGGTTTCTAAATAAGATAGCTTCAAAACATTTTATGACTTCATTCCTATCTCCCTTTGTAATTATCTACCTAAAATTATTTCCATGGCCATTGCTGATAGAATCAAAAAAGTTTTTCAAACTCTATTACTGAAGAACAATTTGATTTCTAAGTGGGAGATAAATTCATGATGTGGTGGGAGTTGTGCAAGAAGGTTTACACTCTATCAAACTTAAGAAATTGCTTGATATTAACATAAAATTGGATCTATCTAAAGCTTATGATATAGTATGTTGGTTGTATCTCAGATTAATGTTTTTTCATGTCATTTTAAACTCTCAAGTTGTTAATTGGATTATGGGTTACATATCTTCGATCACTTTTATTATTTTTATCAATGGTTCAACCTCCAAATTTTTCAATTATGGGAGAGGGATTCATCAGGTTTGTCTTTTATCTCTGATTCTTTTTCTATTGGTTGTTGAAGGTTTAAGTAGAGCTATCAAGGATGCTAAGAGGTTAGGGTCACTCAAAGGGGTTAGAGGGGGAGGATATATTTCTCTCACACACCTCTTATTTGTTGATGATGTTTTGATTTTTTGTGATGGTTTTCTTAGGGATATGGTTAGATTTAAAGAAATTTTGGAGACTTATTGTATTTCCATGGGGATGGAGGTCAATATGCATAAGTCTATTCTAATTTGTTATACTCTTTTTTTGGCTATGGAGAGACATATTTTATAGATTCTTCCCTTTTCCAATACTAATTTCCACTCTGGTATCAAATATCTAGGATTTGTTTCAAAGCTTAATGCTTATGGGAAACTTGACTAGAAGTTGTTAGTGGCCAAGATTGATAAGTTTGTTAACTTGTGATGTGATAGGTATATCTATTTACTTGGGATATTGACTCTTGTGAAGTCTATTTTAGAAGCCATCCCCATATACTGGCATGGCTTAGCACATATCCTAATTGAGGTCCTAGAAAAGATTAGGATGAGATGTTTTAAAATCTTTGGACTGGAAAAAAGACAAAGTGGGTATTGCTTTAGCCAAATGGGCTATTATTTCTAAGCCAAAGGATGAAGGAGGGAGGGTGTTAAAAAATATACATCAATTTGGCTAAGCACTAGCGACAATGAGTTTTTGGAGACTTATTTTTTAAGATAATTTATGGAAGAAGGTCATTGTGCATAAATATATGGATCCTCTTACCTTAGTGAAGTGGATTAGGACCCTGATAAATATATCTCAAATGTCTCTATCATATGGAAGGCTCAAGTACATGTTTTCCCATTGGTTGGTAACTAGCAGGCTTCAAGAATCAGTAATGGTGGGGAAGTTAGGATTGGAGCAAACCTTTAGGTGGGGAGTGGTTATGCACATGAGCTTTCGATTAACATTATTTTTCAAATATAGGGATTTGGTTTTGCTACTTTGTCTCATGTTTTTGATCGTACTACTGCCTCTTTATGGTAACAAGTGTGGTTGAAGGCTCATCAGTTGGGTCTTGTGGGAAGAGGTGATGAATTATGGGATGATTTTGTTGGTAATTTGGTTTGAAGTAATGTTCAAATTAGAGAAGGGGTCGAGGATGAACTTGTTTACAAATTTATGGTATCTTATGTTAAACTTGTTTACAAACTTAACAAAATTTTAACTTGGGATACTCTATTGAGAAGAGGTTGGTAGGGACGGGGAAGATACACCTTGTGTAAAGTTGACTTTGAGACCATTAATCATTTATTTATTTATTGTCCCTATACTCATGAAGTATGGGATGACCCAGGTGTTTTGATTAGGAGTCCAGGTGTTTGGCATGGGGATTATCTTGAAGAATGTATGTAGAATTGGTTTAAAAATATGGATTTAAAGTTCTTTAGAGTTTTACACTTTGTTACGACGTGGGGGATATGGTTGGCTAAGAATTCTAATATTTCAAAAATTATTTTATTCCTCCTTTTCAAACATATATTCAAAATAAAAATGTTTTTGATGGACTGAAAAAAGATATGAAAAAAAGGTTCCTACACAAATTTCTTTGGTGGTAATAGATCGTTTCATGCCTTGCGGTTACTTTTATGGGGCTAGTCAAGTTATATCAATCTGATGCAGTGTTGGTGGTGTTCTATACATCAACAAAAATCATTTTTTTCTAGTTCAAATTGGGTCTATGGATGAGTAGTAATAATTTTATTGAATTACTTGCTCTCAATTTACTACTTAAGATTGCTTGCGATTGTAATGCCTTAAGGTTACAAGTGATGGGTGACTCATGGATGGTTATAAATTAGATGCTAAAGGTTAATAGAATTGAGAGCCTTCTCTTGACATGATCTTTAAATAGGTTAAGCATATGATTGGGCATTTAACCATCATTTCCTTCAAACACGTGTCTTGTGAACTCAATACATTGGCCAACCTATTGTTCAAAGAATGTATTCTTTTGGAGTATGGACAGTGCGTGAATATGGAAACTAAGGATGGAATTCCCTAGCCTCCTATCCTTGGTAATTTTTATGATTTGTAGTTATGTTTTATTGTTATGTGGAGGTGTTAGCCATGAATTGGTTTTGCTTTTTCTGAAGAGAGAATAACTAGCTTTGAGACTAATAATTCTTAGCTCTCGTGAATTGGGGTAGACTTGTTTTTATGGAGCTGCTTTGTTATGGTCCTGAATATGTATTTATTAACATTATTATCATTACATGGGGTTCTTAAAACTAATCCATATGGTGATGTTTTTTACTATCTTTTATCTTTTATTATTTGGAATATTTGTCAATCTTCCTTTTGCAAGTTGTCATTGGTTTGGTTGGCTCAATAAATATATTGGTGAAGGGCAACGCTAGGCTTTGTTCTTTTGAACTATGTTGGCATATGGTTATTGAAATTTGGTGATGTGGGTGGGTTGGATTTCTTTGGCCAATCAATCCTTCTTGTTCATTAGCTTCTTGTCATTTTTTACACTGCTTTTTGCTTTATGGACACACAGTTCTTTGGTCAACGTTGATGATGTTATGCTTGCTATTTGTTTTTTCCAATCCTATGTCTTGTCCTTTGAAAGGATTTTGTGATTGGGTCTTTTTGGGATCGTTGGTTGATTATTGTTATGTTTCCTTTTGGGTCCCTTTGTGTCTTATTGTATGGGCTCTTTGGAGTCTCTATTTATTGGATCTTTGTTGTCAATGCTCTTTGCATCTACGTGATGTAGTTTTTTCTAATGAATAAAGTTACGATTTTTTGGGGAAAAAAATAAAATAAATGCTAACTAACATTTAATAGATAAGTAAGGTCTAACCCGCAATGGTGTCATAATGAAACTAGAACAATATTATATGTCATCACATATGTCCAAAATGTCATCAAGTTTCATAAATTATCGTGATAGTGTGTTTCAAGCACTTATTCAAAAAAGAAAATAGGTGTTACGAAAATTGGGCTATTAAAAAATCACATAATTTCAATGATTAAATGCTTACCTTAGACATTTAAATTTTAAAAAAAAAATCGAATATTTTTTTGGTAATTTTAAAATGTAAATTGAAATTATAATGAGTCAAAGTTTACATGGTGTACCATTTATGTGATTATATTAAATAATATAATTAAATTTATAGGAAAAATTGGGGGAGGTGGGGGGCGGGGGGCAACTTAGTCAAGATGTATTTCACTTGTAAATATGACTATAAAAAAATGAGTGATCACAAAATGGTGTCTCTCTATATTACATTATCAAAATAAGATTGAAAGAGATACATTTTTTTAAGTTTTCCCTGATACATACTCAATGGGAAATGAACTCTGACTTATCCCATGACTTGTATAATGGTCCTTCTATTGTATTAAAGCTAACACCTTACATAATATATGATCTTTAAGTACAAAATATATCATGTACATATATATCATTTAAATGTTTCATTTTAGTATGGAACATGCCCTCCCCTGCCCTCCCCCTTAGGAAGCTTTGTCCTCTAAGCTTAAAAACTAAGTTGTTGCTTTTTATTTTGCTTAGAGATGATCATATGTATCTCCTATACTTATTAAATATTTGAGAAAGGTATTCTTTGATAAAATGCATGAAGCTATTGAGTGTGCTTTGCTAAATAATTTTATTGGTGTATGTGGATCCTAGGACTCAACCAAGCCATTAGTAAGATTCCTTGACATATGACCTAAAATATCATCAACATAAATATGCAAATTGAATCTCTCCCATATATATTTTATTTTTTCTTTTTTGTTTTTTCCTTTTCTTAGAGATAATTATATGCATTCTTGGACTTACAAAATAATTAAGAATGGTATTCTTTGATAAAATGCATGAAGCTATTGATTGTGTTTTGTTGAATAATTTTGAATATTGTATGTGGGTCCATGTAGGGATCAACCAAGACATTAGTAAGGTTTATCCATATAAGAACTAAAATGTCATTGACATAAATATGCAATGGGAAAGCTTCAAACTCAAATGTATCGTTAACCACTTCCTCTTCTTCATGAAGTTTGTCATCTCATACAACCTATGGTAGTTCCTAATATTCATAGGGATCATCATGTCATACCAGTTTTGCTTCATAGTATTAATGTGGATCTTCATCCCATAACATTATTTACTCAAGAGGAAATTCATCACATACAATTTATGTTTGTTCATTGCATGTCTATGATCCATAAGCATCGGAAAAATAATTTCACAATCAATGAAGGTTGAAAGCTTAACAAACCTGAAATTTGAATATTTTATGTAACAGAATCAATCCATTGGTTCATATTGAGTGGCATGGTGGTTGTGCTTATGTCCATGATGGTTTGAAATAAAGTGGTGGTTGTGAAATTATCAAGGGAAGTTACAGAAGTGATGTGGTGATTGTGTATGTGGTAGTGCTAGTTTTGCAACAAAGTAGTTATTTCACCCTATTTTTTAAATGATGATTTCACATGAAACATCAAACAATCATGGTAATGACAGGAAACAATGTCTCTTCATTTTTTTGTCTTTTTGGAGTCTTTTAGTGCATGAATGGACACACCCAACATTATATAAATAAAAAAGCATGACCCCAATTGTAGCATGGGTGTGTGGGAGAGTGAGAGTTTGTGAATTAATTTGGATGGATTAAATAGAGAAAGAAGTGAAGACATTAGTTTGAATGAGCATAGTAGTAGGATGAATGTTGTAGAATGCTCTATTCAAGCTCTTTGTAACTATTTTGGGAAAAATGAAGGAATAGAAGTTGAGTTGTTGCCAAATCTAATTGGTTTTCCCAACATTGGGGTTTTTGGGTTAAATAGTTTTTCAAATTTTGATATGGTTACCAATTTTTTGAACAACTAAAAGACATCAATTCTAGTGTAATTTCACATCTAGATTTTGTCTTTTGAAGTTGAATTCAAGTAGAAAAACATTATAGTGTTGTAATTACCAAAAAAGTGTATAAAGTTCAAAGAGAACAAACCATATTGGTATCAAAGAAATTTAAAATTTGACTATTATGGATACTATTTGGATGATTTGTATGACTTTGACAAGATCAAAAGGAGAATATATGCAGCCTTAAGAATTTGAGTTTTATACAATGTAGAATCAATAATAAAGTAAATTAGCCAAAGAAAGTGAAGAGAGCCTTAATAAAATAGTTGTAGTGCTTAAATCAAGTATAGAGAATGTGATGAAAATCCAACATATCATAACCAAGCAACAAGTGCTCACAAGAAAAATCCAAACATCCATGGGCATGATGGTTTGTGCCCTTTCCAAGAAAATTAGTATTCAAGAGAGGAAGCCCCCATGAAGATGATAATGAATTCAAATATGGGTTCATTAATTAAGAGGTCCAGGGTAAAAAATATAAAGATGAAGCTAAGTTAACATCATCCAACCTTCTCCCTTTTAAAGTTGACTCAAAATTTAAAATTAAGGCCTTTGAAGGGCAACTAGATGTTGAAATAGTGGATAAATGACTAAAACAAATGAAGGGTTACTTTAGGGTGCACAGCATTAGTGAAATACAAAAGAATTATTTTCCTTATCTAAAAATGGAAGTGCATGATCCAATTTAGTGGGAAAATTGTTGTGTCTTAAAAATAAGAATTTAATTTTAACAAGGCAGAATGAATTCAAATAATTGTTAAGGAAAAATGTTTATCTAATTGGGCATACAATTGATCAAAAGATTAAATGGAAATATTTTATACATGGAAGTGGAAAAATGTTTTAATATTATCTTACAGATTTCTATATACATGTAATGTTGATGTGTTTGGACTTGGAAGATGAGACAACTTGACCAAGTACATGAATGTCTCCATTCATGAATAAGGAGATGAGACAACTCTAGTTAGCAAAAGGACGTCTATGAGGCATGTGTGCAAGCATATTACATTGAGGAAGAGAATAAATAATGAGAGGGTGAATCCTCAATACAAATTAGCCAAATAATCAGCATAAGAAAGAGAAAAATTACCCATTCAAATATTACAAGGGTAACTGGAAAGGTAAGAAAATTTTTACTACTTTACATGTCTATATGTATCCAAACAATCATTATACCCATTTGGTTAAGGATGAATATACTAATGCAAAATTTTGGAAGTTTCATTTGGAATTGCATCCCAAGGACCGTAACAAGGAGGACTCCAACAAGTCCATGGCATATTTTAAGGATAAATTATAAGTAGAAATAGAAGATAAATTTGATGTGGACTAAAAACTCGGTTGCAGTGTTGCCAATGTGGCTAGAACAGACCAATAAAAAGAGGATATGATTGATATTTTTCAAAACAAAATCAAAATCAATAAAATAAAATAAAGGTAAATTCACTTTTTAATACTACCTCGCAATCTAATTTGATTTCAAATATAAGTTGTTAACAAGTTGGGTTTAAAAATTTGAAATCGTTCTCATCTATATCCATTGTGTTGGGTGAAGAAACATGTAGAAATCCAAGCATTCAAAATATTTAAGGTCAAATCTGACATTGACCTAAAGTGTGTTAATGAAATGAAAGTAGAGGAGATTCCACTTGATGCATTTGATCCAATGTTTTTAAATTTGTGTATCTTAGGTGGGTTGTCTTCACGAAGAGGGAAAACATATACATATGGCTCAAGCATTTATAACATCAAAGCACATCAAATCAAGACGAAGCTTTCCATGGTAAGTGGAAATCAAACCAAGAGACTCATTCAATCAAATAAAAAAAATGTTCTTATTTTAAGGGATAAAAAAGATGGTGGGATGTAAATTTATAAAAATAATTGTGCTAGCAAGGGGTTGAAAGGTTTGGATGAGTTTTTGCATTCTTTTCAGTAAGTGTTCCAAGCTCTAAAAGGTTTATCACCTAAAATAGAAGTAGAGACGATATTCATTTGCTAATCAAATGTTTAAATATTGTCTTGTATAACCAATCACTTTTGGAGAGTAATGAAGAAAAGAAAAAACTTCAAGCATTTTTAGAACAAGGGGTCACACATGCAAGTAATTTACCATGGAGGATATACATACATTAAAAAGATCCTTGAATGATATCAACATTAATAAAAGGTATCCACTCTTACATATTGTTGTTGGATAAACTTCAGCATTCCAAGTTCTTAAAAAAATTGGACCTCAAATTCAAGATCATCAACTGCGTATGAAGGAGGAGCATGTATGGAATACAACCTTCAAAACAAAACAAGGTTTGTATGAGTAGTTGGTACTTCCATTTGGTTTATTTAATGTACCTACAACTTTTATGGGAATGATGAACAATGTATTGAGGTCATTCATAGATGCATGTCACAAAGTAGCTAGATGATAGTTTGGTTTTTAGTTTTGTGTGGGAATAACATTTAACTCATTTGAATTAAGTATTGCAAGTGTTAAAGGGGAAAAAAATCATGCAACATAAATAAATGTGACTTTGCAAAAAAATCACTAGTTTGTTAGGGGCATGTTGTTGGAGGAGAAAAAATTAAGAATGAATCCCAAAAAAATGAGGTTATCACTAATTTGCCCACACATAGGAATGTTGCAAAAACTACAAGCTTTATTGGAGCAGTTCAATACATGATGAAGTTGATTCCAACAATCTCCACAATTGTAGTGTGGCAAGGTTTTTCATTGGGGTAAGGAACATGATATCAAATTGATTCGTTAAAATATTAAATCAAGCATCCATCGGTGCTATTTATTCTTAATATGCAACAACCATTTAAATTTGAAACAAATGCAATTGAGTATGCTATGCGGGAAATTTTATTAGGGAAGCCAATTTGTTATCATTCAAGTGTATTTTCTAAAGCAATAAGATATTACCATGTTTATGACAAAGAAATGTATTTGCTTGTTTAAGCAATAAAGAAATGAAAATATTGAAACCATTGTTCATACTGACCACAAAGCTCTTCAATATTTACAAGAATAAATATAAATTACAACAATCAAGACACTACAAATGGATGGAATTTATTCAAAAAAAAATTGTTGATCTAGTACACGAAAAGAAGCACAAATGTAGTTGTGGATATCCTATCTAGGATACCAATTTAAAAACAAGTCTTAACTTTGGCATCAACTTCACAACATGAGCGTTTCACCAAAAGAGGCTTATTATGAAGTATATGCCCAAAACACAGATTTTGGGGAGACATATCACCATTTAAAGACAAAGTTGATTTATATATCAAAGATAGGCTACTCTATATGTGCCAAATATTTATATTGATGAGGGACACACAAACTTCTAAATTTTATGGTTATTTTGATTTTGTAAATATCATGGCTCATTCACAAAGGTATGTGTATTGACGCAAAATGCAAGAAGAGGCATCTAAATTCATTAGAGGGATGTAAATTATGTTGCACAAGTAAGCCTGAAGTTATGAGCGAAGGATTATGAATGTCTTTGCCTTTGTCTATTGGACCATAGGAAAACATTTCTATGAATTTTTTGGGAATTTTTTCTAAGTCTAAGAATGGACATGATTGCTTATATGTTCTTGTAAATAGATTCAAAAATATGTATATTTAATTCCATGTTGTTAGGTTGTGGAGCTAAAAGCTTCAACCTTTACAAACTGAGGAACAGAAGGTTGTTGAGTTCTACAGGAACCGGCGTCAGCAGTAGGACCGACGTCGGCAGAGTCCAGTGCAGAAGGCCACCAGCGACGGCAGGAAGTCGGCCGACATCGACAGAACCAGACTAGCAGGGACCGGCGTCGGTCGCCTGTGTGTTCCCGAAGTGTTCGTTTCACGGACAGTTAGTTAAGTGAACGATGAGTTTGCATGTTAAGACCAGCCAGAGTCTTGGGCTGCGAGGATAATTGTCTAAATTAAGAGTCTAAGTTAGTGTTTGAGTTAGGGATCTATTTATGGACCCATTGGCATGTATTGTTAAAAGGCATGAGATAGAAAGGAAGAGTTCCTTCTAGTTGTAAGATCTGTGAATTGCAGGTTGTTGCAAGCTCATTGGGGATCTACATGTAAGTTTGGTCTTTGAATTGCAGGTTGCAGGTTCATGAGAGATCAGCTTGAAGTGCTATAGAGTGCTTGGTGTACCGGCAGGGTTATTACTGACTGGTTGGTGAGGTGAACACCAATTCTGTGTGTGAGTTGGTTGTTGGGACCGTTTTTTGTGTAGGAGAGTGTGTGTGAGAAGAATTACTGTACACTTGAGGTGTGGCGAACCTCTGTAAGGTGAAAGAGTGTGGCGGCTCTTTGATGTATTCTTTTCTGTATAGTGTTAATACAAGATAGTGTATTGTCTCTCATATTCTGTGCTATTGGTGAATTCTAGTTACTTGTGTTTCTGGTTATTTTCGCATATTCAATTGCTTATATTTGGTAATCTTACTGTGCTCTTTCTGAGGAGCAAGATCCTAACGAGTGGTATCAGAGCATGTTTGTTGTTCTACATTCCTGACAAGTGGTATCAGAGCATGTTTGTTGTTCTAGATTCCTGACACATGTAAGAAGACAATAAAAGGGAATGAAGCAATTGAATTTTTATTTTCTAATGTTTGAATGCATTTTTGTTTAGCTAAGTTTATGATATCAAACATGGATTTAATATTTATGGGAAGATTTTCAACCACCTTTTAGGTAAAAATGGAAACCAGGATATAAGGAAGCACAATCTTTCATTCTCAAACAATTGGGAAAATTAAAGTTTTCAATAAACCTTGAGTTCAATTAATAAGAAGTTGTAATAACAAGTGTAATAGAACTAGGATGAGTTCTTGGCATACATTCAAGATTCCTACAATAAGTAAATGCATACATCCACAAATAAGTCATCTTTTGAAGCATGTTTGGGTTTCTTGCCTACTAACCCACTTGATGTTACATTGGGACGACAAAAAGAGAGGGGATAGAACTAGATTCAGAGAGAACAAAAGCATGAAAAGTCATTCAGAGGATTAAATAAATCAATCTCAAGGTGAATAAAAGAGATGTACAAGTGAAAATAGAGAAGTTTCAAGCCAACTATAAGGCTAGAAATGACCAACACCATCAAGAACATGCATTCAAGGTGGGAGGCAAGGTGTGGCTTTACTTGAGTAATGAGATTCTCTAAGGACGAGCTAGGAAGCTCAAACCTCTAACATATGTGACATTCACCATCTTGGAGCAAGTTGGATAGAATTATTTCAAGCGGACTTGTCTTTATTCATGAGGATCTACTTAGTATTAAAGTGTGAGAAGTTGCGCCTATATGAGCCATTCATGTTGGATGAATAAAATTAAAAGCAATCCCTACCATCTATTAAATACTAATTTGGATGCACAAGGAAAGATCGAGGAGGATGTGGTGCTAAAAATAAATGTTAAAGAAACTATAAGAGGGTCACCAGAGTCTTGGAATATTGACATCAAGGGAAATATAACAAGCAAGGAAAAAATGGAACGTCGATGAAAAAGTGGGAGATCTCTTCCCACATCTCCTAAGCCATTACATTTTTGGGGGACCAAAAGATTCATAGAAAGGGGAGGTATCATCCATAGTAATTAGAAAAACAATCTTCTTCACAATCAAACACATTTTTAGAAAAAACAAACCTATAATTTGAGTATTTTCTATACCATGGTGAAACCATTAGTTTATGCAAAGCAATGACTGCACATGTGTCAGTCGCAGTTGTGTAAGTGACGACACAGTTGTGAATGTGTTAAAAGTGGTTGTGTAATTGTCAATAGGGATTGTAGAACAAAAACATTGGTTTTAAATGTGTTAGTAGTAATTTTGCAATAAATTGGCCATTTGACCTTGTTTTCAGTGGTTTGGCATGAAATATTTGAACAATGATGGTAATGCCATGAAATGTTGTCTCTTCCATCTATGAACCTTATGGGAATCCTTTAGTGCACAAAAGGACACTCCCAACATTATATAAATAAGGAGTCATGGGGCAAGAATTAACATAAGTGTGATAGTGAGTTAGTCACCATGACTCAATTAATGGTAGGAGAAAAAGTGAAGCGTTGTTTGAATGAGCATAGTGGTATAATGAATGTTGCTCCATTTGAGTTATTTGTAACTATTTTGGGAAAACTAGGAGAGTAACTTGAGTTGTTGACACTTCCAATAAGGTTTTTCCTCACTAGGGTTTTTAGGGTCAATTTTTGTATCAAGTTTTGATGTGGTTGCTTATTTTGTGATGTTTTCATTGATTAAATGCAAATACTAGTTATGTTTCCAATTTTTATTAAAATTAAATCATTAAAAATATACAGCATAAGAACAATATTACCTAAAAATAAGCCATCCCATAAAAAGACACCAATACCCCACATGAAAGTCAACAAATATTACATCATCTTATTAAGTAATTCAAGGCTTCCATAGGCATTTTATTTATAACTTTGAATTTCTAGGATTTTACCCTTGTGGTGTTTAGTCTTATCAAGATGACCTCTATGAGTAGTCATTACAAGAAAAGGACCACTTAGCACATCAACACCTTTAAGTACTTGTTTGTAGGGGAGGAATAGTAAATATAATCCATCACTTTGGGATTTCCACCCTCTAGCTCCTTGATAAAGTTTTTAGTGTGTAGTGCTTTAAAAATCATCCTTCACTTAGAATTATTAACAACATAAATGAAGAATAATGGCATTAGTATAATGACTACTCGTGAAGGTCATCCTGAGATGACTAAAAAACACAAGTCGAATCCTAAAAAAATAAAAAATTGTGTTAATAGTATTCTCACAAATCACAATCTTCACAAAAGTCAAAGAAGATTTAAGAGAGAATAGAGAGAAGATTAGAGTGTGTTTTAAGATATGAGACCCATATAAAGTGAAGAATGTAGGAGTTACTAGATAACATCCTCGTATAAGGAGCCAACTTCCTATGTATGTGATGAACATGTAGAGGAGGTACGAACTTCAATATTGTATTGTGTCCAAAGGATTTGCACTTAATGTAACTCTCATATTCCTTAATTGTGAGAATAAGTCCTTGTACAAGGACAAAATAGGCATAGGTGAAAATATTGTGACACCTATATATCCCTTTTTAATGGAATTTATAACCAATGTAAAGGAGGTACAAACTCCAAAAATTCTATGTAGGAAAATGTGCCAAGTGTCCAAAAGAGTTACACCTAATGCAACCCTTCTACAACGAACTCTAAAATCTCTCAAGGGAAATGTGTCAAGTGTCCACTACAGTTATACTTAATATAACCCTCATTGTTGGTACAATATTTTGTATACACCTAATATTAAGTTAAGATGGTTTGTTATAATAAGGTTAGCTTGTGTATATAATGCACAATTTCTTAGGTTTAAAATAAGAAAAAGCTAAGCTTTAATGTTGTCCAATAGTCAGTGACCTCTTTATAGACGAAGCACATTCATCTATTATGTGACCACTAAGGAAAGGGAGGATTGCTCTTACTAAAATTATATATACCTTCTTCCTCTTTGAACATCTCATTATATTTGATATTAACACTATGTTGAGTATGTTAATATTATTTTGAAATGCATCATGATGTTGTAATAGTGCAATGCCTTTTTATACTTTGTGAATATTTTTGAATGCAATACAACTCTTTTTGGTGTTCATTCATTTGTTTGCAGATTTATCATTTTGAGGAGATAATAGGTACGAAAGAGGTCATCTTGGGTATATCCTCATAACTTTTGTACATGGTATCAGAGTCTACCTCTTGTTCAGCATTAGTTGTGAATTTCTAATCGTATATATGTATTACCACACATTTCTCGTCTATAGTTTGTTTTTAGTCTTCCCATATCATGAGTTTGGGGAAAAACCATCTGAGATAATTTTTGTTTAGCTTGAAACAACATTTTTAAGGCTTGCGTGGTTTTTTTAACTTTTCAATATTTTTTTGCGGAATTTGGAAAAAATCTTGATTTTTCAAAGTCGTTGAAGATTAGGTATCCTATAGGGAATCAAGGGGAATGGGGTATCCCTAGGTAACTGTAGTTTTTGAAGAATAAAATAGGTTGGGAAACCCTCATCAATTTTATGATATTTTTCTGTCGTCTGTCTAGCAAAACAAAAAAAAATGTGAAAACTCAATGCACAGTTTACTCGTGACAAAATTATGAATGTTTTTAGGGCTTTTGGAAGCCTTACCCTGCCCTCACAAGGTGGAAATATATCCCACTGCCATTGCCTAGTCACCCATATAACCCTACAACTTAGCCCCCCAAGCACTACTGTTTTGACCTACCTATGCTCCAAAGGCCACATCATTTGTTCTAGGATGCATGGGAAGCCCCTGTATTTTTTGTTGGAATAATCTTTTTGACGCAGACAATTTGGAGTGAGTTCACTCTAGCTCAAAGTTCTGCATTTTTTTCAAATTTTAGTTATCCTCATGAGGATGCCTATAGAAACTTCATTCATGCAACCTCTCGGACCTCGTATCTTACAAACAATACATTGAATCTAAATGTTGATTTTTTTAAAGTTGCAAGTCTTTTTTAACAAATTCCAAATTAGCAGTCAATTTTTCACAAAACAATACATAATTCATATTTTTAGCTCACAATCCTTATGGGCCTTGTTTGGCATACATCTTCACCCGATCATATTTTATACTTGTAACTTAGATTTGAGTGAGCTTTTTTTTACCCCTACTATTTGTCCTAGCAAAATCTAGATCTACAATCATATTTCATTTATAATATATTGAAACAAAACTTTTTTCTATCATTTTTTCATGTACTTTGCACACGTAGACAAACGTGTTGTAAAACTACCCAATTATAAACAATTTGGAGGGTTTATCATCTTTTAGTGTGCACATTGTGGCACAATGTGGTTCTCATGTATTGAAAATGCATTTATTTTCCTCGACTTGTAAAGGGCACCTAACATGGCCTCATTACCAAGACCCTATTAAATTTTTTTTTTTTGCATGACATTTTTTCGACGAAACTCCCCTTGCAAAACTGAATGTTTTGTTCAAGTAGTAGATTCGAACCACTCATACAAACACTTATTATGAGTTTCTTCTCCATGTGCACCTTCATGTACACTTTTGCTTTTTGTTTTAGCACAATAATCATGATTCTTCGATTGCACATGGGTGTTTACTAGGCATGACATTTGTCAAAAACTATATGAGGATTGTTGTATGTCATATGAGTTCTTCACAACATCTCATAGGCTCCTCCAAGGATGCTAGCCCTATGAGTCCTACAATCCCTTTGGACTAATCCATACACGAGAGTTTGGAGTCTTCTTTAGTGGATTTAGTGCTCCTTTCTTGAAGCAATTCTCATATTAGTGATGGTTTTTTCGACAGATTGACAGACTCCAATTGAGTTTTTTGGTGTCCCCAATGTCCCTTTGTCCACTTTAGTTTTTCTTTGGGATCCATGTGACAACACTCCCAACACTTGTAGTGAGATCCTTGTAGTGATTCCGCTATTATTATGTTGTCTTTGATAGCTTTTTGCAGTGAGATCCATGTAGTGATTCCCCTATTATTATGTTGTCTTTGATAGCTTTTTGGTTTTTCAAAAAAATCATATTTATATTTTTGACACCTTGACAATTTGTTTGATTCCTTGTGACTTACTTCTAGCATCCCCAACACCTGTCAGTTATTCGGTGTTTAAGTAGTCGATTCATACCACTTGTGCAAAAAAAAATTTCCACTCCACTCATTCAACATTACATGGTGATATTGTTATACAACCTTATTTGGGTGTTTTGTGTAGCTCTCCTAGGTATCCTTGCAATGGCACATCTCAATATCTAATTCTAGGAATTCTTTAGTGATGGGTTCAACTCATCTCATGTACCTTCTTCAATAGTGGATTAGACCATCCAATGCACATTTCTTTAGTGGTGGAGCAGCACACCTTTCAACGTATTGTTGTACAACTGTTGCGTTGTGTAGTTGTCTTGGGTATTCTTGCAACATAGTTCAGCGACATCAGTCATGTATTTTACTATTCTGATTTTTTTTAGACTCTTGTGGTGTCTAATTTTTCCCAATGCAGTTTTTTGTAGCAATTGTATATGGATACCCCATCATGGTTTGTTTCCAAGACCCATCTCTAAGCTTGAGACTCGTCCTTTTTGTAAAACTTCCATAAGTTGCAATTAAGAGGTCAGGAAAGGCAGGAGGTGGAGTGCAATATTTTATGCACCTAATATAAAATTACCAAATAGTTTACTATAATAAGGTTAGTTTGTGCACACGGTACATAATTTCCTAGGCTTAGAATAACACATAACTAGCATGTAATGTTATCTAATATTCAACCACCTCTTTATAGGGTACTCGCATTCATCTATTATATGGCAAATAAGGAAATAGAAACTTACTGTTATACAAACCATATATTACCTTTTCATTCATGTACATCTCATTCTTTTTTATATTAACATTATCGTGTATGTTGACATTCTTTTAAAATGCATTATGATGCTATAATAGTGTAATGTCTTAGCATACTCTATGATGCTTTTTTAATGCAATACATCTCTTTTTGGTGTTCATTCATTTGTTTATAGAGTTATCATTTTCCGAAGATAACAGGGGCTAAAGAGGTCATCTTGGGTACATCCTCATTTTCTACATGCTATCAAAGCTTGTCTACACTTGTATTCCATCATTATATGAATAATTCCTCGTATGAGAATAAATTAGATGGAAAAAAAACTACATGAAACCTATTATATCTAATTTTAAGGGGATTTATAACATGATAATAATCAGCAATTTTACAACATTTGAGATTAGCCCAAATAAAGGTGGATCTACAACAAATAGCATTATAATGGAGATGCACCTTCTAACTCTAACAAATGACCACAAAAAAGGAACCCCTCAAACCCCTAATATACTTAACAAAACTCTCATTTTACAAACTCCAAAACTCCCTCGCGAGATAATGTACTAAATGTCCAAAGGAGTTACACTTAATGTAACTATCATACTACAAACTCCAAACTTACCCAAGGATAATATGACGTGTTTCCTCTTTAATGTAACTCATATTCCCTAGCTTTGGGAAAAAGTCTCCATGAAATGAATGGTATGTTTTTAATAACATCCACAAACCCTGACGGACCATGGAACCATAATTTCTATTTCATGGTATGGTTTTAATTACATCCAGAAAACCTAACGGTCTATGGGACCATAATTTGTTACAGTGGTCTCAATTGCCTAATGGTGCATGCACTAAGAGATGGATTGTTTTTTTAAGAAGATTGTTCATTCTCCTATCGCTTAAAGTCAACAGTGCCCTCAACGTTTTTACTTGTCTCTTCAAATAGCTATAGCACAACACCTTTAAGATGAAGTGCTGCTTTATTTCTATTGCTCGTGTGGTGCCAAATAAACATATCTTTTGCTCTCATTATTCCTTAGGGGTCACCCATCTGCCTGTCTCACATTTGAGCTTATAGTAACTAGTTATGATGTATGCTATGAACAGACCTCAGCCCCTGTGCATGCCACTTTGTAATGCTCGTAGAAGCATAAAGTAGGTATAAGAGAAAACATTACATGGATCGTATTACTCCCTTTTTAAGGGAATTTATAACATGATAATAATGGCTTACATTAGGACATTTGATATAAAAGCCCAAGGTGAATCTCGAACAAATAACACATCGCAATGGAGATGTAACTTCTAGATCCGACAAATGCATACAAAGAAAAGCATCCTATAATACCTTGGAAGCTCACACGTACAACTTTTTTTCAAACTTAAGACGTTTACATGCTAAACACCAAAAATACTAATTGATCATTACACTTTCAATGAAATTATAAAACCCATTGAAACACTATAAAGACCTTCAAATTCTGTTACTCGAAAATAGTGTCCATTTAATCGATCAACTTTATAGAGTTCCATAAATCCAGGAAAAAAGACGCGTCTGTAACTGGACAGCAAAATGCTCTCTATTACCACCCTCATTGTATGCCAGCCAGCTGTAGCCTGGAAGAAAACTTTATCGGCTTCCACATTCAAAATAAGCAAAATAGATTTGGAAATTACTTCTGTATTAGAAGTAAATAATTGCTCTAGTGTAGATACAATCCATCCATGCTACTTTCAACTCAATAAATTTCTATTTGCATATTAAGAAGTATTTCAAATAGCAAAACCTGACCATTAATAACCATGCCAATCTGACAAGGCACCCCACATCTTTTTCTCTAGTACCACATAATTCAACATACAACAGTGAAAAGAATGATTTGTACACTTATACTGCATTCAGCAGCAAATCAAAGTTTTTTATTGAAAATGTTTAGCTGTGTACCAAATAAAAAGGGTACAAAAGATTTGATGCATCATTTTGCATCTTGATTCAACTAGAATCCATTATCAATTTTCTAAAAGTTATTTTGAAGCTAAATACTTGAGGAGATGAAGTGAGAAGAATACAGGACCGCCCACTATAAAGATGTGAGATGAAACTAGGAACCGCGCACCATAATGAGTCATTAAAATTAACAGTGAGTAAAATACAGACAAATGTCAATCCAGAAAGTGAATTTGAATATAAATTCACTGGTATCTTAGATTGGAATATGTGGTGCAATTACCTTACAAAGCAAGAAATCAATAAACAATCTTGCTACATAGATTCGAAAATGATACCAGACAATTGCAATCACAGTGCTAGATACGAAAATCTGCGTCTATAGATTGGTAATGATATTATAGAATCACTGTACACCGCTGGTGATCAACAAAGAAGCTGCACATTTCAATTGCATCATCTATGGTAACCCTCGCAAGGATAAAATGAAAAGTTAATATGAGAGTTAGTGGATGCTACATGTTTTCCAATGCTTTCCCAAACCCGGGGAAGTCACAAAAGATGGGCATCTTCCTATGGAAAAGGAACAAAACTAAGTGTTGCAAGAACGTGGAAGCCTGCCTGCCTTGGGTAACTAGTATCCTTATGTTGTTTTTGAACAACTGAAAGGTCATAAGAGTGTAGATTCCAAAAAACTGCAATTGAGATAACAGGAGCAACTACTGCAGCTTAACAGCTAGTACAGATTAAATAACCAGCACTGTCACTAGCTTTCCCCCACCTAGGTTGTATTAGCAAATCGAATTATGGTACAATCATCCAAAAACGATACAGGTAAACTGATTTTGTTAAGACAAGTAATAAAGAGCAAAAGCAAAATCCAAGACACCAAAATGGAGCTAACAATGGAGCTAGCAACTAAGTATTATTTAAACCTAAAGGGGCCTTGAGGCCCAATAATGAATCAAGTGTCATCATCTACAGCTCCAACATACGTAAGATCTGTTCTTCTTACTCTTACAGCCCCTTTAAGCCAATTACAAGCTTTCAAATTGGCTTGATCTCCACTCACACAACCCCCACTATTACTTCCAGGAACCCCTGACCCTGTCCCATCTTCCAGCAATGTCCATGGATCAATTTCTACCTCTGGATCCTGGTACAAAGGGGACTTACATTTTCCAATGGCACTGGCCATTCTAACAGATACCTTTTGGGAAGGAGCTAGAATGCCAGACGAAAAACTACTGGTGTTTACAGTATTGGTCTGTACTCCTGGCACAGCTGATGCAGATACATGAGGAGGAACGGAAGATATAGTGGGACTGGGGGAAGGGGGAAGTAGAGGCATGGCTGCTTGTAGTCGTAAACGAACTGCAGAAGACAACTGCATGTGGTCTAAATCAGCCTGAGCAAAGCAACAGACATGAGTATTAACATTTACCACTCATAAATACCTTGGGGATTAATTCACAACACCAAGAAATCTTCAAGAATACACCAATGCAATGCAGCAACATATAATAGAATCTTCAATATAAACTAGAAACTGATTCAAGGAAGATAGTTCTGCACAATTAGCATAAGTTAGCAGCAAACCTGCATGCGTTCTGCCAGTTCCAGATCAAATGCTGGGACTTCTCGAACAGGTTTTGTAGTCCCCTTTGGCTTCAACCAACTTGACCAGGTGCTGCTCAGTAATGCATGAAGGATACTGAGAAATCTGTCAAAGAGACTCTCGCCAGAGATACCTGCTGCTGATGCTGCAGCGATCTCAGCATAGGATTCAAACTCCTTAGGAAAAAGATATTTCTGCATATTAATACTGAAGGGGTCCAAAGCTTCTTGTACAACTCTAGTCCCTAACAGACGCAGCAGCACTGGAGCAAGCATCTGTCTCATGTTGCGTGCCGGCAAATCCCTGTTAGCACATATAAAGTTTACCATTAATTTGCTAGGGTACAGTAATTGGATCAGATAGCATTTTAATTGACGTGATTATATGAAAGGCAATTCTGAGCATGGGTCCACTTTAGCATGCATAAATATCAATGGTCATTAATTGCCTTTACCGAGATTTCATACAAATGCAAATGGGAAGAACATCTTTACATGGGAAATGTCTGGTATCATTATTGGTTCTGATCTTTAGGCACTGATTTATTTCCTATTTTTAATGTCTGCTCACAAAATGTGGTCGATTTAAAGCAATGTGCCAATCTTGCAGATTTTTAACAGACTTCATAAACTTTAATTCAGGGTTCAACAGGACCACGACCATTCCTTGGCTTATGTATGTTTTGATTCTATATTTTATGCCAAATAAGCATGTAGACTATCTAATTTTCTTATGACTCATGAGGTCCATGCAGAGAATTCCTTGTAGCTTGAACCAGATTTTAAGTATAATATTTGTTTTATATGAGGATGTTTCGGTCTGTAAGATTCCTTGTAGCTTGAAACAGATTTTAAGTATAATATTTGTTTTATACGAGGAAATTTCAGTCTGTAAGATTGTAGAGACCTCAAGTGCAGTCCCTGAAATGCACTAATGATCTTCACATCCAATGCTACAGGAAATGGGGTGTTGCACTGCTTCAATTTTCTGAAATTTTGATCTCTGAAATTGTTATATCAATGCAGTTAAAACATGTAGCTTCTACACTTGCTAAACAAAAATCATATCCTGCATAAGTAGAAAACTTCTAATTATCTAAACATATAAGTTAATGAAATCAAGAATTCAAGCACTACTATTAACTTGTTTTCCAAAATCACTTCATTTCCAGACTGCAATGTATAAAGAGAGAATTTCTTAGAAGGAAATATCATATTGCAAGGAAAAGTACCAACATACTTCTAGTGCATAGAGTTTTAGCTTGATCTAGCATAGAATCCTTTTTTCTGACCACTCTCAATTGTTTAGAAGCAAATATGATAACCATACAGATATTGAAAAGCGTAAATTTAGAGGGATGCAATGTGAAGCAAAGGATTTTAGTATATCTGTATAAGAGCTCTGGTGTTCTGGTAGAGGCAAGCAATTAAAGATTATGCTGAGATCCAGTTGAGATGGGCTTCCATCTCTATTGCATCCTTCCAAGAAGACCCTGGGTAGACCTGGTCAAAAAGAATGTCAGCATTGCCCTGCAAATGTATCATGTCCCAGAAATCCATTACTCTTTATGGAGAATTCATTGATCATAAGATGGAGTCATTAGGCCACATAATGGCTGACCAATCAATAACATGATGGATGTGGAGGACCACGTCATGAAACATATCAGTGCAAATTTGGCTAAGCAAAACTATAAGGTAACTAACTCCACATCATGCAATGCCAGCCCGCAATACAGCTCAGTATTTATGGTTGTTGAATTCCATAAGATGTTCTATTAGCAATTCCCTCGTTTCCAGGAAGAAATGCAATACAAATTCATCCAAGTACACCAGTAGCAAAACCAAAGCACAATGGTTTCTGGTAGGAGCATTAAAATATCAGAGTTCCTTGTGATTTTTGAACCTCAAACATTATATCGTTCAGTGAAAAATAATCTAAATATTTTTTTTAATTGATACCCCAACCTACCATACTATGATGGTGGTCAACATCAGATATATCTTACATATCATATTACTGCTGGCAGACAAGATATAATATATTTTGTACTATGCAACAATTTTCTAATATAATTAATGCCAAACCAAACCCAAACAAAGTTTTATGTAGAAAAAGCAACTTGTTATCAAGGATTCTGCTCAAGTAGGTATGTAATATCGAAGTATAGTACTCTAGGATTTCCTCTACCACAATGGTCTCTACTCTTTACAGGTTCCAATCTTCTATATCAAAATATAGTCCTACAAGGATTTCCTCTACCACAGAGGTCTCTGCTCTTTGCATGCTCCAATATTCTGCCTATGTTGAACGTACTCCAGACATTGTACAGAATAGAATATTTTCTCCACGCACCCCTGTAATAAAGGCTCAGTGATAAAAGTCCATGATTGTCAACATTATTTGTCAAATCAACTTACAGCCTGAGTGGGCCTGAAAGTGAAGGTGTGTGTATTACATAGTGGTCAGAGGTTCGAATCCAAAGGAGTAGGGTTGTATACCTTGTTGAATAATATATATAAGGTAGATGGAAAAACAAATTCCCATTGTGGGCTTCCACAAGGGGGATCTCATTCACCAAACTGGTTTCTTTTTTGGCAGTGACCTAAAAAACTAACTTTACCTTCACCTATAACCATAATAATAGCATATTTTCTTGATTCCATCAAGTCTTTGACATCCCCTCATCTATTTAATCTCGAAAATCAAAAGACTGAACCTCTCTTTGATCATCGGTTGAAACATACTGTAGTTCTCCAAGCTCTTTTTTTCCCGCAGATTTAATAACATAAATATGAATAAATCAATTGTCAACTCAATAGTCCATCAATATTATGCTCACCATTGCCTACCAAGTCAACGACTTCTTTTAGCAAACATGGTATTACAACAAATCCATAGAATGTTGTCAAATGGGATGAACTCAAGTGATAAATGCATCGGGGCATCCAAAACGAAGTCCTAGGTTCAGATCCCCAGGACACATGATAATGTCTTGAAATTGAATAAAATGCCACTATCCAACTCGCTGGGTGTGGTGTACCCCACAGAAAAGGCCAGTTGCAACTCCCAAGTGAAATTGTCAGAAGAGATACCTCACAGCTGTGTCATCTAAGCCAAAGGTCACCCCGCAAGGGGAAATTACCAAATTGAAAAAAAAATTCCATAAACAGTATGTTAAGCTTGCATGTATTCGCAGATGCCAACACGTAAGCATGATAACATAAGTGACAATTAGTCATTGAACACCTTTATTTCTAAGCTTGAAATTCCACAAATGAATGAAATTAAAATTTTAGTACACGTTTAACAAAACATAAATAGGACCACCTGCATGTTCAAACTGAGCTAAATGAAAAACAGAGAAACAAAAAAATACCTGTCTGCATGAATGTGTGGAAGTAGTGGCAAAATAAACTGTAATCTCAACCACATTGAAACATGCAGTGCTGCCACTGAGGATGGAGAAGTCTCAGTCATTCCTGTTAGTCTCCGTCCCAAGCCAGGGCTGCCACCTCTTAGTCCCTTGCGTGAGCCATGGCTTTTAACTCCACTACCTTCAGCTCCAACAGCAGCAGCAGATGCCGACTTCCCAACATTCCGAGTAGGCATGTTTATATGCTGTTCAAGAAGACTCATTTGCTTGACCAAATCCATGGCAAAAGTAGTGCACTTGTCGGGGGAACTTCGTGCTAGGCATGGCAAAACCAAGTCTGCAATCCCTTTCTCTACAGAAAAATGTTGGCTCTGATAACAGTCTGAACCTTCATCTGCAACCTCCCCTTCCTCTGGAGATGCTGCCTCAGTCTTCTTCTTGTCTTCAGTAGGTCCTACATCACACTGTGGTGATGACCAACTCCAAGTGCGCACTTGCCTAGTTTTAATTGATAAACCACTTCGGTGAGCCATGGTTTCAAGCAGCTGCCTAAGGGACTTCCGCCCTAAAAGTACGTCAGTTGCTTCCAGAACCCACATGACATGTAATATTAAGTATTCCTCAAGTGATTTTCCAAGAAGATGCACAACCTCTGAGTACAAAGCAGCAGCATCAGGCCTTACAAGTAATCTGGTAAGAACAATTTCTGTAAATGTCTTTTCAGACTCAGAAAGCTGATTGTTACCAATGCCTAAGGAAATAGCTCGCATTGCTTCTGCTGCAGAAACATTCTGGTTCTCAATCTTTTCAATGAGAACTTGTTCGTTAAGAAGCAACCTAAGTTCAATCCATTGCCAGTGAAATCTTACTGGCTGCAAACTATCCAAAACATGCACAAGTTGATCCTTTAAAGATGGTTCATCTGCAGCAGGTCCCTTGGGATCTCCATGACCACGAACCCAATTTCCTTCATCCTGCAAAAGAACAGATGATGGCAACTGACGATCAAGAATAGCATGCAAAAATAGTCGCCCGCGCAAGGGTACAAGCGCTCTCCCTTTGGAATGCACATCTAGACCCTGCATTTCCAAAGCACCTGCAACTTCTGAATCACTTGCATCAGATGCAAGGTGGTGGTAAAAAGCATAAGTATCTTGCAAGCACACATCCCGGATTGGTTCATGCCTAATCGCTTCAGCCACAGCTGATGTCAATGATAGGTGCAACTGATTGTCTTCACGACTCGCTATATTCATGTATGGAAGATGAGGCCTCCAAACAATCATTGCAAATAATGAATATAAGGGGGGAAGAATACTATTAAGAGGCATCATATGCTGCGTTCGAGTAAGTGCTAAAACATTCGGTTCACCGAGAAGATCTGCCACTAGGCCATCAGAGACCATTTTGCAGTTGCTGATGAGAACTCTAAACCAATACAAGTATACTTCAGTTGAATAATCCATCTTGGAAAAATTGCCTGGTCCAGCTGCACGAGAAAGACCATTAGAACTGGAACGTCCATTCTTCAATAACTGTGGAACTTCCAAACCTTCCTTTATCCTCAAAACTGCTACCATTCTTTCCAGATTTGTAATGCCATGAACAACAGAACCTGCAACTAATGCAGCAACAGCTGCTGCAGATCTTGTGGCCCTTCCCAAAAAACCCTTTGTAGTGTTGCTTAACATCTCATTTGTCAGAGTTGAACTAGTATCTGGAGTTTCTGGAGAAAGTTGAAATTGACTACGAGGAGCCTTCCCAGGGGCAAAAGCAGTAGCTATTGAAGAAGAAGCTTCTGTCGCAAGAGTCATCTCCAAGATTCGGTTTTGGCGTTCACCAAACACCTCTTTGAGCAATCGAAGGCAATGTATATGAATTTGTATAACTCGACGAGCACATTTGATGGAAAAAAAATGCAAAACAGAAGATGAACCTGGGTATGCACTACTTGCAGCAGAATCAAGCATGTTTATAGTGGCTTGTCCTACATTACCAACAACTGCTGCAACAGCCGCAGCCACGATGGATGCATCACTTTGGGGTGTACCACCTCCATTTTGTCGAAAGCCTTCAATCAGACTGACTAGAGGATGTAAAGCCATCTGATATCCATCGTCACGTTTTTCAGACACAGAAATCTTCGTAGCAGCTAGAAGTTCCCTTTCTTTGTTGAAAACATGCTGTATTGCATCATTAATGCGTCTTTGTACCGTCTCTTTCACACTCGGGCCTATTCTAGATAACCTTCCACTCAACTTTTGTCGCAGGTGATCATCACAATCTTCACTGTTAGCTGCACTTGAACCCCCTACCAATCCAAAAGCTGATTCATTTTCACTTGTTTTCAATGCTTCCAATTCAGCCACCAGTCTCTGGTCAGATGACGCTTTGAATTTTTTCTCCCAAGCCATCACAGATGGAAGTCCACCATATTTCTTTAGTAAATTACGAACATAAAACAGAGTTGGGCAGGCAGACCTTCCACCTGGTATGGCAGTCATAACAACTGCAGCCCGACGCATACCAACTGATATTGCTTCTGGAAGAAGATCTGCAGCTGCAAGAACATTCTCATACCTGAAGGCAGAAATTAGTTAGGGATTTGATAAGGCTACATACACATGAATGCAATCGAGAGCCCACCATGCTAAAAGTGTATATGATACATGAAAATATTTAATTTTCCAAAACTAACAGCTTTTACACTTAGAAAAGCTATAACAATACCATATCAGCCAAAAATGCATGCTCCCCAAACAGAGGTAATGATAATCCTTGGACCTTTACTAGTGTCAAGAGTAGAAGCATAATATTATCTTGCAGAACTAAATGCTCTCAGCTCACACTTTCCATATAAGAGAACAATGAACATGTCTCCCCAGCTAAGATGCTAAATGTGAATGAAAACATAAAAAAAGCTAGTATTTAGCAAAGTACGTCTGCTGTTGTAATTACTGAATCAAATAGGGGAATGTTTGGATATTACTATTAATGTCAAATTTCATGCTTTTTGCTGAATATTTCAGAAAGCACCCAGCACAACTCATATGGCATGGCTCTAATTTATGAACAAGAGTATATGAAAGTTTAATTAAGAGTTGCTTTTCAATACCTAGAATCAATGGTGGCACATCTACTACTTCAAACCACTTCAATACACGGTGGATTGTTTTCATCCAAGTATCAATAATATGCAGGTCCAAATGGTGTAAAGTACTAAATTACACAAAACATAACATGCACAGCTCCCAACCACACAACATAAGCATTCCAACCCAGATCCTGAATACAGGATTGAACAAAAATCCAAAATGACAGAGGCTGATTAGTTGGACTGAAAGAATTTGAACTATAAAGCACTTCAAATGGATGCCAAGCAAGATTTCATCAAATTTCCAGAAAGCCAACGGAAGAAATATGTATTCATTCTGATTAGAAATTTAGGTGTATTGACTGATAACATCGTAGATACTGTTTCGTTGAATAGGGTACTCAAATTAAAAACGTCTAGGATACAAATGACCAGTTACCGCATTTGTAACAAGTCATTAAATGGTAGTAGATACAGAGATGAAGAGGAAAGCCAGCATCAAATTTATGGGAATACCTTTTTCTAGTGTATACTGTCATCAATTACATATTCCTTTCAGCTAGATACAGACTCAGACTACTCCATGATGTTCTTTGAATTGTAAATAGAAAATCATACACATCCAAGTCCATGAGACTCAGCATAGAACTTAAAACCGAAACCCTTAACCAGGTTAGTTTCTAAATTGTAGATTTGTGATGCTTGCTAAAAATGGAGGATATTCACCATGCCAGAATTTAAGGAATAATAACACAAGCTTTCACCATAACAGGCATACCCAATCATGGGCAATACTTGCTTTGGCTTCTATTGGCCACTGAACTTTGTGGCTGATATAACATTACAAGCCAAAGTCTAAGAGAGGTTACTTCAAGGGAGTATTGCATGCTCAAACAATTGAGGTAGGTAAAGCCCCAGACATTGAACAGTGAATGAGGAGAAGCGCCTATGGGACAAAATAGAAACATAAAGATTCAGACATTTGACAATGATCTCGTGCACATACAGGCACACATGCTTCAAAACAAATGAGTGATTTTGGTATAACGAATAATATTATAACATTGCTGTTAAACAGGTACGTTGTTCACATTCCTCTACAAACATAGTCAAGCAATTGCCTCAGCATCTGTATATCAAGTACCTCAACCTATCAAAATGGAGCACTTCTTAATGGTTGACCATGAACTTACTTCATTCAATTAAGAAAGACCAGCCAACTGGAAAAAAAGTGTCTTCCAACAAGGACGAACACTCTAAAGTCCACAAAATATTTATGTACATGTTATGCCCCTCACAGTCAAAGGAAAACCCCCCAAATTTCAGATGTTTTTATGCTGTTAAAATCAACTTATATACCATTAAAAAATATATGTTCTGTGTTGTTTTATGGGGCTATTTGAAGGCCCTCATGGAGAATATAGTTTTGAACATGTCAAGTCATAAATTCTGAGTTTATGTCATTTCATAAACTCTATATGAGGTTCCTCACCATCAAAAACACTGGTGCTACAGCAGCTATACAATGTGTATAGACAAATTTTAAATCATAAAATAAGCACAAAACTCTATAATGCAAAGATTAATATTCTCAACCTTCGTACCTCTGAAGACATGACAAGATAAAACTCTCCCCCACATCGCATGCATCCCCTTCTCTGTTCCAAGCAATCACGGATATAGTCCTCCCACTGTGACTAGAGAGATTCATAGCAGGAATGGGAACCTTTGTCAGAAGCCATAGTAAAAAATTTATTACTGATCGTAAATCCATTGATATGTCTAGTATATATAAAATGACAGCTATCTCATCTTCAGTTAATTGCCATCGCAGAGTAGATTTCTCATCAGATGGAGCTGAAGCAGTGCCAGCATGTCGGGCCTGACCTGAAGACTGACTGGGCTTGACAGAAACTTTTTCTCTTCCTTCAACAAGTTGCTTCACAACAGCATGCAGCCAGCCTACAACTAGCCATTTTTCACTCAGTCGTAACTTTTTCATTGCTTTGCCTATTGCATGAATATCACCTGCATGTTGCAGTTTGTTTCCATCTTTTATTCGTGAAGAACATTCTCGTTCTAAGCTAGGTTTATGATGTGGACAATTTACTTTACTATCACATATGTGACTGGAAGAGGCACCTTGGCTACCCTCAATTCTGGCAGAAGCAAGCTGGGCCAAACTTTGTGTTTTGCGGACAGTCTTTTGCCTCCCTCTCGATGCTTGCTTTGTTGGTTTTAAAGGCTGATCAACTTTGACTGCATCTGATATTTTAGGTTCCTTTCTAACCCACCAAGTTTCATCATCATCTGTTGAAATGAACGCAAGTGCCTTTACAAGCAAACCTTTTTCTTCGCTTATCTTTTGTCTCTTGCTTCTCCCACATTCATCACAGCCATGTGTTCCTTCTCCTTTTTCTGCCCTGCTACCTTGTGGACCCAATGGTCTTTTAAGCTTCCCTTGGACTAAACTTGACCTCATAGATGATGATTTTCCACTCAACACCATAAAAGAATCAGGAAAATGCAAAATCACTGAGATTGCATGCTTGAGTTCATCGATTTGTTGTAGCTTTCGTTTCTCACTCTTATCACCTCTAATATCTGCCCTATTAACTGAATCTTTCTTCTTCGTCTTTTCAAAGGTGATAGGATGATCCCCAACCAAGGTACCGGCTATTCTGGTTGCTAATAAATTTTGTCCAGAACTTAACAGGTCTTCTCCTTCCTTTGCAAGATGTCTAACCTTCTTGTCTAGAAATCCACGGAGTGCAAAATGACGTTCGTTGGAGTAAATTCGGACTACATTAGATAGCATAGGATCTGACTCAGGTGTGACATCCTCGAAAGCATGATAGATTGATGATGCTGGAAGGTGCTCAAGGATGCACCTGTGCCAACTTGCTCTCTCAACGTCAGCACTAGTCTCTATTTTGTCCATTATTCCACTGATTATCAGCTGCCTTACATAAGCATGGGGTAGAAAAACACCAAGTCGTATGAGTTCCAGGAGAAGGACTTGAAGAAGCTTAAATGATTCACCCTTTCGTAATTCATGTTGATCCAGCCAAGCAACAACAGCATCATGCAGACAGCCATGAGTCACGAACAGATAAGAGGGAGCAGTACTTTGAGAATAAAATTTGTTTTGGAAAACTTCTGATATATTATTTAGCAAATCAACCTTTCCCCTTCTCTTCCTGTTTAAAAATCCATCATCAACAACTGTATTTGGAACACCCAAAACAGCATCATCACTATGGCCAACTCCCCTGTTAGAAACTAACTTCTGCATTGCTTCCAATTTCATGTTCATCACCGAGACTGCCATATAAACACGGGAAAAATCTTTTTCCCCAGTGACTTTTCTATCTACATATGAAGAACCTCTGAAATGTCTGAAATCACACGTTGCCCACTCAAAAAGAAAGAACACAGCATAAACTTCAGAAGCTTGGAGTACCCCCATATAATTCAAGCTTGATCTTATGCATGGACTAATTCCGGATAGCCATTCATCTGGAACATTTTTTGCACTGAAAGACTCTTCAAATATGCAACGATAAACACTTCTCACATCCCCTGACATCAGAGCTTTGTCAAGGGCATGCACAACCTTTCCCTCGTTATTATGAAGAATTTCAGGATTGACAGATTTGGAAAGATTAGCAGCCCTTTTCTGAATGGAAGACACCAAGTCTGCAATAGACAACTCTCGCTCAGTAATCAGCTTCTTAGCATCCCTATTCATATCCATTTGTTCTGGAATACTCCTATCAACGGCAGCCTTTTCAACAATCATTGTTGGGGTACAAGAACCATTTCCTTTCGGTTCAGATGGACAGACACAAGATGGTAAAGGGAAGCAGTCAACAGCAACAAAGGTATCTGGTACGAATATAATCAAATACCGAAGTAATTCTGTTAAAAAAATTGCAATGTATGCTTCACGAGGATGATCTTTGGAATCTGGGACTGTGCCACATGGGCACAATCTCCTTAACCAATGAACAGCTATGTCTACAAGCATCCGTAAATAGGTTTGGGAAAGTGCAATGCTATCAATAAGTTCAAAAACAACAGGAAGAAGCAACTCCAATGCTTCGAGTGAGTCTTTTTCCTGGAACCCACCAGATGAAAAAATTCTCAGGTGCTATGCATTTGTGAAATTAAGCCTACTCCTGACAAAATTAAGTATTTGAATCCCTAACAGCAGTATATTTATAGATTATAAAAAATAAATGATAAAAGTATACATTCACATTAGCCAGGGAAAGAATAATAACCTGTGGCTGTATGTGACTAAGAACCCAGTCAATAATCTTAGGACGATGAAGCAGCCCTTCTGAAAAATGCCAATGGAGGATCTGTACCATATAGCACCATTTAAATTGCAAAGAGGGCTCCTCAGCATCATTTGTTGTTCGGGAAGGATCACAACCTTGATGTTGACCAGACTCCACAAGCAACTGTGGAGATTGATCTCTACTATACATTCCTGGAACAGCCACATTTTGACAAGATTCATCCAAGAGGGAATCGAGATATTCTATGAAATCCTTTGTCCAAAGTTCTACCCGTTTTCCCAGTATCTTTTCTGAAGGTCGAACCTGTAAAACAGCACAAGATTGTGCCTGGTAAGACATCACACCTTATAGTACAGAATGGGAACAAATAATGGGTTAAGTTTAAGAAAATATCTTATACTTTGAAATATAACTGTACGAACCTGATTAAGACATGTGATTTTGATAAACCATGTTGCTCGTAACAATGGGACCTTGTGCTTAATAAGAGCTTCAAAAAGAGCTTTCTTCCTATATCCATGTGGAACATGATCAGCTAAAGAACGCAATCTCTTATGTGGTTGTGAAAGGCCCTGTCAAGAATGAATAAACCAGTAACAAAACTATGTTTAGTATCCAAAACTTTTAGAACTAATATAATTTTAGTCATGACTAATATAATTTTATAAATTAAATGCTTAGTAAAAATGGTGTATGAGATTATTGCTTTAATACAGAAAAATAGATTTCAAAAACCACTGTATGGACGTCAATGATGGACAGGGACACCACCTCCTGTTTCTGGGAAAAACAGTAAAAAACTGTGATAGGACAAGAATGTTGTTCCAACCGAAGCCATTGTATTTCAGAACAGACCAAAATGCCTTGTCAATCCTAAGACAGTTTCCTCGTCTTGTTCCTCAAGAAACAATTGTTGTTTCTCTACCACTGAATCACCCACCAATGTTAGCATTGGTACCTAATATTCGATGCCCACCTGACACCTTCCAGAAGTGCGTACTAAAGTTTAGACATGACATGAGTGTCAATTGCAATCTTTCTTTGCAAATGAGATAGCATTCAATGTCTGTGGGTTTCCCTACTCAAAGTAAAATCCAAATTGTTAGAAATATAGTAAACTATGCTCCAGCAAACAGAAACATGCCCATAACATTTATTTTAAATGACTTCTTCATTGGCTGATGAGAAGGCCTGCATTGAGCTGAGACTTCATGATGCTAAACATAGTAGAGACATCATGATGCTAAACATAGTGGAATTCTGGGCTCTTTGTCGTGTCAAATGACTGGACAAATATCAATCACCAACCCCACATAAAGTATTGCTTTGTCACTTGAGGGGAGCGATGCACTAAAAATATGATGACACTACAGAGAAGGTCAAGGATCATGTGTATTTGATAGGTCTTTTCAATGATGAATTCAAAAGGTAGAGAGCAAAATGCAGCCTGGAAATAACAGATGGTGCTGCTAACAACACACTTGCAAGGGGAATAATTAAGGATAAACAGTAATATAAAAACCCTTTTCTGACACATTTACTATGTGAACCTCCTGCATATAGACATTAACATTGCATGGGTTGGGAATACATCGAATGAATAAATAAATAATATAATTTTCATTATTATTCATGAAACATTAATTATTAATTATACACTAAGTCACAAGGTTCGGGTTCGAGTTCGGGTTCAATAAAATTCAGTTCAAGTTCGCCAATGGATAAAGCTTGAAAAAAAAATCACCATTAGGTTCAATCCATAGAAAAACATAAAAAATATATAAAATAAGTCAAATCATAATATTAAAAATATTAGCTACAAATAACTACGTTGCCGATACGGATACGGGTACATATTATTAATTATACACTAAGTCACAAGGTTCAGGTTCGAGTTCGGGTTCGATAAAATTCAGTTCAAGTTCGCCAATGGATAAAGCTTGAAAAAAAAAATCACCATTAGGTTCAATCCATAGAAAAACATAAAAAATATATAAAATAAGTCAAATCAAAATATTAAAAATATTAGCTACAAATAACTACGTTGCCGATACGGATACGGGTATGAGAATCGAATGTGGATACGGGGGAATTTTTTTTGGATTTAGATATGTTTTGGATACAGGAATACAAAAATATATATAAAAAATTGAAAATATAGCCATAAAAGCAAAATTAACCACATAATATGCATAGAGGAAACAAAATAAGTTAATAATCACAAAACATACTCATAATTCAATGCCAAATATCATAATATTCAACGGTCAAACATAGATTAGTCTTATAATAGGTACATAGTGCAAATGTTACAATGTATAGACAAAAATAAAGACAACTCAGCATATTCATGATTCACTATATTCATTTTCCTCTTTGGCTGTGATGTCTTCATCAACACGTGGTTCATTAGAACCACAAACAGCAGCAGTGCCACTCCCACTCCCACTAGCTCCACAATGCAGGTCATGTGAGCACCATCTAGCTCCGTGTCAAGCAATGAAAGGAAGGCAATGGAGGTATCCAAGTCAGTAGTCTCTAATTCCACATCCCCACACTTTGTTGCCCCTAACTTGTACTCAGGTTGCTGTTTACTTTTGATAAAATGGGTGTGAAAGTTGTTTTTAGGGTAGAGAATACACTTTAGTTTGTTTTTAATTGTATTTTAAGTCTATGTTTGACTTTTCATTAGGCAAAATTGAAAAAAAAAATTAAAAAAAACATTTCTCTATAGGGATATGCTTATAGGATACGTGAGGGATACGTCGTAGGGCGAAATTGAAAAAAAAAAAAGTTTAAAAAAAAGTTTTTCTGTAGGGATATTGTGTGGATATGTTCAGGGTACGTGATTGGACTTGTGGATACCCTTGGGCACGTCGTAGGATGTATCTGGACATATCCATAGGCCCAATCACGTATCCTGGCAATATCCCCTGCATCTCTGTATCCAAAGCAATATTGTATCATATCCAACAGAATAAAACGCAGTATCCAGTAACGTAGATAAATAAAAATAAATGAAATTTATAAATTGAAAATAATTTAAAATATAAAATAAAAATAAATGAAATTTATAAATTGAAAATAATTTAAAATATAAAATAAAATAAAAATAGAAAGTTAAAAGAAGCATATTAAAAATAAATAAAAAGCAAAAGTATAAAACAATGTTTAATGTGCTTGTTATAAAAAAACACTGAAAGTAAAAAACCTTACCTTGAGTCTCGACTTGGGCCACACAGTTCCCCTCGACCTTGACTTGGTGCCTCCTGCAACAGAGGCCGTTGGCATTGTTGTTCACACTGCACAACGAGTCCTCAATCCTCCACGACAGGTTCAGTAGTTTCTCTCACACAATAGGCTCGACAAGGGATGCCATGGCACTACCTAGTCACCTCCACCACAACTGCCAATAGGGATGCCACGCAGTCACGCCAACACAAAAAACAAACACCGAAAACTCTTAAAACCTAGTAAATTGTCCAGTGCCACGATTTCTTCCTGCTCAATTGCTTTTTCTTCCTCAAAATTGTGTTTTCCCACTCATGACATTTTCTATACCGTACTAGGCGAATTTTGGCAATTTTTCATTGTTCCACAGGGACGTGTCCCCCACCCTCAAAACCCCGTGTTTCAAGGACGGGGACAAGGATGCCAAGGGGACGTCCCCCAGCCATCCCGCCACCTCCGCCAAGTCTCGCCGCCATCCCGAGGACGTCTCCCTCTAAGAGGGGACATCTCCGAGACGTCCCCTTTTTGGAGGGACATCCCCTGCGTCCAAGGGACGCACCCACTAAAGTCAAAGTGTTTTTTTTTTCATTAAAAAAAAAATTGAATTTTTATGCTTTCTACCCTAACCCTAATTGCTAGTGGGACCCATCCACACCCCCCAAGGCCTCCCAAAAGCTTATAAAAAGCCCTCTCCCTCTCATTCCAAATCACACAAAAACTTCATTGAGTGAAGTAAAGCCTTGAAAGTACAAGCAGCAAGCTAAGAGAGAAGTTTGCAAGAGTAAGAAAGCAAAGAAGAAGATAGAGAAGCCATTGCCAAGAAGATTCAAGCCTTTTCAATTTCATCATTTCACCCACAAGATGGGCCCTATGATTATTTCAATTTCTAATTTTTAATTGTTAAATTTTATTATTTTTGTTTCGTTGAATCATTATTCAGTTGTAAATTGTTTTGTTCTACTTTCATTCATATCATTGAATCATTTGAATTTCAAATTTCTAAATGAAAAATTATTATATTAAAATATTTATTTGTGATTCTCATTCATTCAAATACTTGAAAATAAATTTTAAATTTTTATTTTTAAATTTTCAATGTTCATTCAAATGATAAATCAAATGCTTAATTTTTAATGTTTAAAATTAAATCTTAAGAACAAGGATTTCTATTTGTGTATCCTCTACTTCTGCGTTTCGAACGAACTGAAGTAAGAAAAACAAAAAAAATCCTTGTCTTAATTTTAAATTTTAAATTTTAAATTTCAATCCCTTAAATTTATGCATGGTTTGAATTTTATTATTTAATTTTTTAAATTATAAGTTATAAACTTACAAAATGAAAAAAATATATCATTTTGATTTCTTGCAGTGTCATTATGAGTTCTCAATCTCATAGCATGAGTGAGAAGGTTCAACCTCAAGGGGTTGGGGTTGAAGTTGAAAGAGACAATGATTCAGATTATGCACATGATGATCCTAGTTTAGAAGGAAGGAGTGACCATGAAAGGCAAACTAGTTCTGTTGGGAGTCCTAATTATAGTTGCCCTTCACTAACCCTTCAACAATATCCTAAGGGTCCCTTTGATCCAAAGAAACCTTTACAACCGTTTGCAAGCAAGGTACCTTCAAAGCCAAGGGCATCTAGGGGCACTAGGAAATGGAAGTGCAACCTATGCAACATTGAATGGTTTGGCAGCATCACCAGAACAAATGCTCACCTCCTTATCCAAGGCAAAGGCGTAGATGTATGTGAAAAGGTGGAAAAGAATATGAAATTGAGGGCTGAAATATGTAAATTATTGGGTGCCAATGAAAAAGATGCACCTTCATCTACTACTTTGCCACCAAAGATGAGGGGTCATCAGAGACAAAGTTCTACTTCTAGTACTTTGGAGAGGCCAATGGCAATGAATCCATCTAGTTCAGGGGCAGTAGGGCCTAAGGGGAAACAGAAGATGACTAGTGATGCTTCAAATCCACTGACGGATTTATTCAATGTGCAAGTAAAAGATGAGGCAAATGATGCCATTGGCAAATTCTTCTTTGCCAATGGCATTCCATTCCATGTGGCTCGCTCTCCTTATTATAAGGAGGCCGTGGCAAAAATAGCAAAAGCAAGACCATCATATGTGCCACCAAGAGAGACTAAATTGAGGACAACAATCTTGGATAAGAACTATTCCAAGATTAATGTTTTAATGGAGAAAATGAAGCAGACCTGGGTCTCTAGTGGATGTAGCATTGTCATGGATGGGTGGACGGACATTAGGCATCGTCTACTCATCAATATCATGGTTACAAGTACAGCTGGCCCTTATTTTCTTAGGGCTATTGATTGTTCAGGGCATCGCAAGGATGCTGATTTTCAATTCCAAATCCTCAAAGATGCTATAGAGGAGGTTGGGACACAGAATGTGGTGCAAATAGTGAAAAATGCAGCCCATGTGTGTAGAGCGGCGGGGAAGTTAATTGAAGCAGCCTATAGACATATTTGGTGGACTCGTTGTGTGCATGCCATGAATAATGCACTGAAGGACATGAGAAAAATCAGCTAGATCAAAGCAGTGGTTATTGATGCTAGAGATGTGCAGATGTTTATCTGCAACCACCACACTTCACATGCACTCTTCAGGGCCTTCTCCAAGAAGGAATTTTTGAAACCTATAGAGACTAGGTATGCATCATATTTTATTCTCTTGAAGAGGATGCTTGAGTTGCAAGAGGCATTGCAACAAACGGTTATGATAGAGAATGAAATCGGTGACCTGAGTCAAAGACAGAGCAGGGGAAGAGGGTGAAGGACATGGTGAAGTGTGACGTTTTTTGAGCTAATGCCAAATATATTGTCTCCATAATTACTCCAGTCTTCACAGTGATTAGATATGGGGATGCTAATGCACCTACACTTGGAGAGGTGTATGAGTGCATTGATACTATGCTTGATCAAATGAACGTTGTTGTACGAGAGGACCCCCAATTGACATTCTACACAGAGCATATTCAACCGATCATTCATAGCAGATGGGAGAAGCTCAACACTCCCTTGCACATGGCTGCCTATGCATTGAACCCGAAGTGGTATGTGCAAAGCCCCGGTAGACTTACACCCATATGGGTTGCTGAGGTGAAGGCAGGGTTCATGAAGGCCATTCAGATAATGTATGATTCTACAGAGGCCAACATCATTCGTACTGAGTGGACAAAATTTACCACTCTCAAGGGATATTCACAGGAGGCCAAAATAGATAGAGAGACAATGGCACAGGGGGAACCAATTTTGTGGTGGACTTTGCATGGCCCTGCTTCTTTGACTACCGATCTAGCCATTTGTTTGTTGTCCCAAGTTTCTAGTTCTTCTGCTGCTAAGAGGAACTGGTCTACTTATAGCTAGATCCACTCCATGAAAAGGAACAGGTTTAACTCTACGAGGCAGAGAAGCTTGTGGCTGTACATAGTGCCTTGCGTCTCATTGACCGCAACACACTTGCATACAAGGAAAGTCCAATAGCCAGATGGGATGTAGAGCCAAAGGAGCTAGCACAGATTGATGATGATGATGATGCACAGATAGGGCTGGTTGGTATTAGCTTGGAGGAGCTTGAGCATGTGGAGTCCAGCAGTTCTAGTGATGAGGAGTTCCACATTGGGGATGATTAGCCATTGACTCATTGAGTCATTTGTATTTACTATTTACTTCTAGTATTTCACTATTTTAGTATTTTGTTTTTGAACATTGTTGATACTTGCTTGTAGCAATGTAATCATGAATCATCATTATGAAATTTTGAAAATTCAATGTTCAATCATCAATGTTTATTGTTAAATTGTCAATGTTCATTGTTCCATGGATCAAACTTGAAACTTAAATGATTAAATCACAATGTTAAATTGTTGATGTTCAATTCAATATATTTAATCCTTATACATCTTTTTTATAACTAATTTTTCAAGTACTATATTTATTTCAGCACCGCTGCCCCTCCGCCGTCCCCAAACCCCATCCCCCCATCCCGAAACGCCGTGGAACAATGCAATTTTTTTGGTGTCATCAATAAAAATGGTAAATTCCAAATTTTTAGGTAAAAATCTGGCTAATCTTGTGACTAAGATTATACAATATCCATGGCAAATAATATGAAAAATGAATGCTTATAGATTCTTTCAAATGTAGAGACGAGATTTGCATCCACCTTTATCATGGTAGGTATCTTTAGAAGTTGTGTCAATCATAGATTACATAACCAACGAGTAATCGTCGAGTACTCAATTACTTGTCGGGAAAATGCTAAGGCGATTAACCGCCACTCGAACTCGCCAAACATTAAAAACCATCTATATTTGGCCTTACGGTGAGTACTCTGTCGAAAGCCCTGTACACGTGTTGTACACATCTAGACTTGTCCAGACGTAGCCAGCATGCATCCAAACCTGCAAATGAATGCCAAACTTTGATAAAATGTTGAAAAACGTAGAGATTTGTCTTATAAATTGAAACACATCCCCTTATTGCATGCACACAAGATTTGAAGCATTTAAGAGCAAATTGGAAGGAGAATTCAACAAAGCGATTTCCAAGTTAGTACATTTGTTTTTCTTATTATTATTTCCGTGCATGTAAATGAATTGTAATTAAATTATAAACATGTTTGATAAATATTTTAAATTTTAATATTCAAATTGCATGCATTCCGTTCAATTTCATGGAATGCTATTTAGTATTTACAATTTATGCATAATTTTTTATAATTTTTAATTAAAAATGTTATTTTTTAACTCGGATAGTTTCCGTTTATCATTAGAATTTATTTATTGTAGAGAATCATTCTCAATGTTTTCCATATTTTGTCCTAGGGTTACATCAATTTTAGTGTTGTTTTGAACATTTTTGCAAGTATACCGTTAACAAACAATGACATCCACCGATGCATCAGGGTCAAATTCAATCAGTGGTGGGCAAACGACTCCCACCAATTCTCACAATGTTGCTTGAAAGTATGTCATGCAAGTTGGATCATCCCAAGCGGTTTCAGTTTGTTCATTTTGCACGAAGATGTCAAGAGGCATCAATCCCCTCAAATACCACCTTTCATGCATTAATTGCCATGATGTCTTGCCTTGTCCCAATGTAACAAAAGAGGCAAAACAAGAGATGATAGCAGAGTTCACATTGTTGGAGGAAAAAAAATTAGAGAGAACAAGGTTGCTAACAGCGATAACAACAGCCATTGCTCCCACATCGGCAGAGGAAGCAAAGACAACTATGACAGAAATTGTGGGCTCTACTCGTGAGCCATGTAAGTGCCATGGCACATCTTCATTGAGTTCGAGCCAAATACACTCTTTTTTTGTGCCTAAAAACACACCTAAGGCACAACCTTCGTTGCAAAGTACAAGATCGAACAAGGAGGCACATGCAAAAACAGATAAAGTATATGCAATTTTTTTGTACTTCAACAATCTTCCTTTCAACATGGCAAGGAGCCCGTATTGGAAATTTTTGGTAATAGCATTGATAGTTGCAAGAAAACGATACACAAGGCACCTTTCCAAGAGACTTGAGTGGGAGGTTGCTCTATAAAGCAGTTGAACATGCAAAAGTAATTGTAGAAGATCAGAAGAGGTTGTGATGTAAGTTTGGATGAACCAGTTTTTTTTATGGATGGACGGATGGAAAGAACCACACCCTCATCAACTTATTAGCATCTTCAAATGATAAGTTGGCTTTTCTGAATTTCATTGATGCATCTAACAAAATAAAAAATACATAAACTTTGAGCTTGATGCTCGAGCAAGTTATTTTCGAGGTGGGCATCAAGAATGTTGTCTAATTTGTCACAGATAATAAAATAGTATACGTGGTGGCTAGGGGACTTCTCAAGGAGAGACATCCATCAGTGTTTTGGACCCTCTGCGCAACCCATTGTCTTGAACTTCTTTTGGATGACATAGGCAAACTTGATTGGGTGCGACTAGTTGTAGAAGAAGCTAGAAAGATCACAAAATATATATACAATCACCCTTGAGTTCTCAACTTGATGAAAGAGCACACCAAGAGGAAAGAGCTTGTTTGAACAAATGTCACCAAATTTGCTACGCACTTTCTTACATTGCAAAGTATTTGCAGTTTGTTAACTTCTTTGAAGCAGAGGTTTGTGAGTCAAGCTTGGATGGACTTGTCATATTCCAAGAAAGTTGGAGTCAATATTGGGAAAGCAGTTTTCAGTAAAGCCTTCGAAAAGAGAGCTACAAAGATTGTCAAGGTAACTTCAAATTTAAATTTCAAGTCGATTCTCTTATTTTCAATTTTTTAAACTTATTATTTATTTTACTTATAAAATTGTAACTTTAATTTGTTTATAACTGTGTCGGTGTCGGAACCTTTGGTGAGGGTTTGCACTTGGTGGATAGGGAGCGAAACCCAATGGGTTATATTTATGAGGCCATGGATACGGCAAAAGAGGATGTCCAAAACTATTATAGGGAGGATCGTGTCAAATTTGATCCCATTTGAAAATTGATCGATCAAAGGTGGAATAATCAACTCCACCAATCCATCCATGCAACGAGGTACCACCTTAACCCCAGGGTTTCTACTTCGATGGCTTTGCGCAGATGCTACTTGGGAGATTATGAACAGACTCTCAACATGCATTGAGAGTATGACACCTAACGTTGAGGTGAAGGACCTCATTATTTCAGAGTTGTCGAACTATAAGCAAACTAGAGGGAAGCTCTTTTCTTCAGCCCTAACTATCCGAGGGAGAGCCACGTAGTCACCAGATAATAAAAAATGAAGTTTTCACTTTTACCTTACCAGTTACAAGTACAAAGTTTTGAATATATTGTTTGCAAGATCGTGGTGGGAATACCTCAAATCTTCAAAAGTTAGCCCTCTACATTTTCTCTCAGTCTTGTAACGCTTCTAGATGTGAACACAACAGGGGTTTGTTTAACGCCATTCACAGGAAGAAGCACAAGTTGAGCCAACGTCTCAACAACCTGGTTTTTGTGCAATACAACCTTCGCCTTCACACAAAGAAGTTGAAGAACACATCATAGGAGCCTATCAATCTAGATGAGATCGATCCCTACAGTGATTGAACTTCACAAGTGGAGGTCTCCATGTTCACAGAGGACAAGATTGTTGATTTCGAGAGGCAAGCTATGGAGGGTGCAGCTACAACAAAAAAAGACATTGGATTAGAGGACATCCTTGAAGATGAGGCAAAGGCAAAGGCACAACGTTCTACACAGAGCGAGGAGGGGCAGCCGGGTGGGAGGGCAAGACTTTCTCAAGGCCCCTTAGTTTTCCAGAGAGCTAGGAAGAGAAAGTAATAGATCATTGTAATTTGTACTTGTAGTCTTGTGGATTCTTGTATATATCACTGTATCAGTTTGTTGTTGACAACTTCACAGTATCATAGTTGAATTCGCATGATTATGCAATTTTGTACTTTTTGTGTTCAAATCTAATAGAAAACACTTTCCCAACATTTTACAGACTCATCTGATACATTTTGCAACTGTAATATCTATAAAATTTATGTTTTTTTCATAAATTCAAGTATTTTTTTCCCTTTGTCGGTTATTCCCAGTTATTCGACCCCACCCATCAGTTACTCTCCGGTTTTAAAATAAAAATCCCCATGGCAAGTACTTGCCGGTTACAGTTATGTATACTATGGTGTCAATCACTTTAATATATTTAAAGATATAGAGGTAGGCACTACCCATTTTGGTGAATATGCACAAGCTAACATCCCAACTAATGAGTGAGGTGGATTGAGGATACTATGACCATAACTAAAGTTAAGGTAGATGTTAATCTAACAGTGGCCAGCCGTGCTTAATGAGGGATAAACTTCCCATGAGCCTATTTAACTAGAATTCTGGAATTTTGACCAAACAACCAAGAATATGTTGTGGGATCATAGTCTGCAGAGGTGGCAGATGCTTCAACATCACTATTCATTCAATGGCATATCTATTCAACCTGAAAGGGTTTTACAACAAACCAAAAGAAGATGCAAAGACCACGCAAAACTGAAAAAATCTTAATCAAGAATTGTTCGGATAATTTTTGTTGCACTGCCATACCCCCATTGAATTAAGGAATAGGTTAACATCAGAGATCAATTTACAAATGCAGGATATGCATGTAAAAGACCACTACTTGGGCCCGTGTATTTTTGGTAGCAGTATAAATAAAATCTCATTTTCTTCCTAAACTGGCTAATCATTTTAAAGTTTTTACTTAAATTTCACTTCTATTTTAATTACCTGTATCAATCACATGGCCATCAACATGCAAATGAAAATACAGTGGATAAGCAATCATTCAACATAAATCTAAAATTGCATAACCCACAACAAATGACAGTTACTAGATCCAGCCAGACCTGGCAGAGCTACGGTCCGAAACCCAAACCGTTGTGACCAAATCTCAAACCCAATTTCTAGATTTTAAAATAAAACAAAAATCAAGACTAGGAGAGGCTTGATGACCCCCACGTCTCAAAACACTCGAGAAGAATTGTGATATCCCCCACACATAATGCAAATACATCAATTTATTGTTTTTATATCAGTATCTTGTTGCATATAGTTTAACTTTTTGCTTACTCTTACAAGTATATAAGTTTTTATATATTTTTATTTTCCCAATCTTTCAAAAAAGATTGGACTGCTGTTTCAAATCCCCCTCCCTCTCTCTTTCTCTTGAACATACTATTTGTTTCAAATCTAGTAAATATGCAACACACTGAACTCTGCATCTACAATCAAATCTTTTCCTTATATCTCCACCAGTAACCAAGATAAACATGGTGGGCTAACTACAAATGTGGGATTAAGATACATTACAAGACAATATAAACAATGGCATTTCTTCAGAGCTTTTTCATGAGAATACAAAGAGCACGCTAGAAAGCCTAACCACTTGAAAGGGGTCAAACAATTAGCTCAAGCTCAGCTCTCATTCTACTGGCAGTGGCAGCACATGAGGCCGTAAGCTATGTGGGTCAAGCCACTAAATTAGATTACAAGCCCACTAGACTTAATTCAATTTCCAATAATTTGATTTTGTAACTATGCAATGCTTTTAATTTTGTCAGTTTTTAATATATGGCATACATTTAAAACTGTGTTCTTTTCTAAGTTTGGAACTCTAAGCTTCAACTAGTGACATTGTACAATTATGAATATGATCAATGTCAACATGTCATCAATTATTTTCAAGCTTGCTAAACTTCGCCAAGATAGGTTTCCCACCATCACTCAACAATTGTGTTTAAACCATTTATGCCTAAAAAGAAGGTTGGAAAAAGGAATTTGTGCACATGGTGGAAACGCTAGGACATCTATGCTGACCCAGCCCATGAAAGGCTTGGACAATTTAAAATCATATGTTGAAACTAGAATCACCAACGACCATTGGAACAACCAAAAGATTGTAAAAATAAAGATGAGAAAACTTTGTTATCATAATAAATATCAATCTTTGAACATCCCCACCTAGCCGCACAAGAGTAACCAGTCTAAAAAAAAGGTAAAGATTACAAAATTAAGGACCAACTCACAAAATACACAATAAAACTGGTTGATGGACCTTCCCCAATGCACATTGGGAACAAACAATCTTTAAGATGTGTAGCTTGAATGAGGTAGACAATGAAATACATATTCTTCTACATAGACATTACACAGTGTCATCAGGCACAATTATACAGATATTTGCAATCATAATAGAGTTCATGTAATCTTAAACCAAGAAACCAAACAAGGCTTTGGGAATTTATTCTAAAACTAAACAGTCATCGAAACAATCTTCTAAGCAAGTAAACACACTTTTAATAGATCCTACAGACCGTTTTGGACTCAAGGTCTTCAAACGTCATCTTATCTTATTTAGCATACCACAGAGATGCATCCTCAGCCCTAGAGAGGCATGTTAAATATTTTCATAGTTACCTAAGTATTGGGGACGGGGGGACGGGGTTTCCGGGACAGTAAAAAAATTTGCTAGATTTTGGGGACAGCTATTAAAATAATATATTAAAATTTATATTTATATATTTTAACTTTAATCAATGAAATTTAGGGGTTTAAACTTTATATAATGTTTTTTTAGGATACTTCAAGATTAGGGTTCAATATTTTTGTGAAAATAACAACTTTTTTGGGGTGGAGGGTCATGTTTTGAAGTAAAAGCATCGATTCTTTTTTAAATAATATAAAAAATTTAATAAAATTGGGGGCATTTCCTCCAAGTCCCCAAGTCCCCAAAATGTTCAGGACATCACCAAAATCTAAGGGACGCATCCCCATGTAACACTAAAGATTTTGGATCAAGTAACAAGTCTTCTCCCATACTATTTGTTTAATTCCATTTGACATATATATAACGACCAGTCCCACTAACATATTTAGGTCATTAAAAAAAATTGATATTACTTTTCATTTTGTATTTCATATAAAAAGGATAACAAGTACCATATTTCATATGAAACAGAAAACCAAGACTAGGAGACACAAGTACTCAAGATCTGTGACATGTAAAAAGTTCAATGTTACATAATTTCTTATCTTCTACCCTGTAAAGGAAAAAAGGATATGGATCAGAGGCAAACCTCAATCCACTTCCTTTTGAAGTCTTCCCCGTAAGTTCGCTGGTCTGGAAACAAACCAGGTTTTGTTAACAATGATCCAGACAAAGGCACGCCATAAACTTGTCCAGCCTGTTTTACACAAAAAACAAATGATTGATGTTAGGACAGATATGCAATCTAACAAGAGAATTCCAACTATTTTCAAATCTATGAAAACTCAATCAGAAAAGGTAACATATCTGATGGAAATACGATATTTAAATAACATCACAGAATTGCTTCAAAAATCTACCTTGCGCTTTTGCACACGAGCATCATTGATGGCTCTAAGCCGCTTCCGAATCAACTATAAAATAAAGTTAAATATTGGTGAGAAATCAGCAAGGAGAACACAAAAACTAAGAAAACGCATACAAAATAGTTAATAAACACACCAAACTAATTTGTTGTATATAGTAACTACCAGATCTACAAACAATTCCCCATCCATCCCAAAGAGTAACGATATTCCAAACCAACAGATGTGAAAAAAGTTCCAAATTGCATCAGTATGAGCAAAAAAATTATATTCAGCTAAGCAGAAAAATAGCTCGAGCTGTTAAAGGTAAGTGAGAATTGATATTTAAATTTAAAATTTAGTAATTTTAATTTACATCGTCTTCTTTAGTTTTTAAATTTAAAACTTAAAAAATCAAAGTGGAAGATGACGTAGATTTTCCTCTTTTTAAATAATATGGTCTTATTTTATTTTAATTATTTTTATGCTTCCAAGACTAGATTCTCCCCCCACACAATCGACTTGAGATAACTTGAAAAGGTGAAAGAAGCCTAAGCAGCAAGGTTACCACTGTCAGAAAATCTTTAAAGTGTGTCGACAATTGAACTCAGAGAGCCTAAAAAATGAAGAGTCTACTCCCAGATAATGAGTGATGGACCGATATCGACTACTTTCAAAGTTTTACTCGTCCCATCATTAGTATGATACTATGATCAGATTTGCAAATGCAATGATCAGAACTACAGATACAGACCAGCCCTGCTTGGCCAAAATTTATGATGCCATTGACTCTTTGCTTGATAAAAAGACTGACATTATAGAAACGGAGTAAAATCCTTCTAAATTCTTTTACAAACATGTGACAGGTGTTCCCCTTTCATGTTCTTTAAATCCAAATAATTAGTGGCATCTGAAGTTTCAAAAGAATATACGAAGGCACTAAGAAAAAACTTTTGTGATGTGCTTGGGATGTTTATATACTCAGAAGGCCAGATGAGAGTACTTAAAGCTCTTCATGACAAGTATTAGAAGGGTCCTTGTACATGGTGGCACCTCCATTGCCATGATTCCAAGTACCTGCAGCCTGTTGCCATTAACCTTTTATCATAGGCACATTTTGTAACTCTCTAAAATTAGTTTTTTTACTTTTCAAAATTGGAACATAAATTCTCAATTAACTTTTAAGGAAAATTCAGAATTGAAATTTCCTACAAACTTTGTCTTTACGGGTTGCAAGTTCCTCTTCAGCTGAGTGTAATTGAAGCACATTCTCCTTTATCCACTAAATCAAATGCAGACCAATCGGTCTTTCTGCATTCCAACTTGCTCCCCTTATCACACAGGAAACCAGTGTTGCATGGGGACACATCCCCCTCATCATCTTGCATCCCTAAAAGTACTGAAAATGCAAAATAGGCAGAGGGGCGAGGGGGGGGAACATCCCCAAAACTTCCCCCTTTTTATGGGACGTTTCAGGAACGCCGTCGAATCCCCAAATTTTTATATTTAATTTATTTGAATAGGACGGCTGAACAGGCAGAAATTATAGAACAGCTGAGCTATTGGAAATTTCTAGAATGGATGAACTGTCAAAATTTTCTTTGATCGTTGTGCTCCCAGATCTGGAATGGAGTCTTTTCCTTTCTCCAAGTTGTCTAAAGTTGAACACTTGACTCCTCCTCCTGCAATAAAGCCTTGGCCAATTCTAGAACTGTGCCCAAAGATTGAAACAGGTCCATACACACTGATTAAACTCAACCAGCTAGCTTGAAGAACCATGTATATATAAATATATATGCATATTAGAATCCTCCCTGCAATTTTTGGATATACTGTCGCTGCTCCTCCTTGATCTGTGTAGTTGTGTCTGGACTATTAAATAAATTCTTCACAGCCTAACAGAGTTGTTGAACAAAAGGCATGGTGACGTTGTAAAGCCATAGCTCCATTTTTTGCTCCCTAATTCCCTTACCCATATCCTGCAAACAAGTCTTTATCCTTTTAAGGGGACATTTTGGGAACATTGTCACGTCCCCAAATTTTTATTTTTTACTCCACCGCCTCCCCCGACATCCATGTTTGCTGTGGCTGCTTAATTGTTCTCTTTATTGTTATCTGTTCCTTGCTCTCTCTGTTTGCTGTCAAACTGTTGATGTGATGTTTCTTTTTGTGGGTGTGGCCATTTTTTGACCACTTTTTAGACTTTTCCCGAGGTGTCTTCACCCTCGGTGTGACTGTGCTCGTGGGATGTGACTTTACCACCTACTTTTTTTGTATGATTAGCATTGTACCATATCTTGTTTGATTAATATATAGATATGCTCTTCAATCAAAAAATATATATTTTATTTTTATTTTTACTTTATTTCAATAGGACGGCTGAACTGTCAGAAATTTCTACGATGGCTGAACTTCAAAAAATTTCTATGATGGATGTGCTCCCAGATATAGAATTGAGTCTTTCCCTTTCTCCAAATTGTTTAACACTTAGATTCCTGCTCCAGCAATAAGCCTTGGCCAAGGCTAGAACTGTACCCAAAGATTGAAATAGTCCTATACACACTGATTAAACTCAACCAGTTAGCTTGAAGAACCATGTATATATAAATATCTATACATATTAGAATCCTCCCTGTGATTTTTGGATATACTGTCACTGCTCCTTCGTGATCTGTGTGATTGTGTCTGAAGTATTCAATAAATTCTTCACAGCCTGACAGAGTTGTCGAACAAAAAGCATGGTGACGTCGTAAGGCCATAGCTACAGTTTTTGTTCCCTAATTCCCATACCCAGATCCTACAAACAAGTCTTTAGCCTTTGTATCTTATATCTTTGGATAATACTGAGCACTTTGGACTAAATCCCCTGAATGAAAAATCTCAGACAGAGATAGGACATCATTGAACTCCATCTCTCCCTGTTGGATCACCAAGGTTTAATTTTAATATATTATTATATGTGTTAATAGCGTCCCTCAAATCTGGAAAAAACACCGCTCTCCCAGAAACCATGTCCCCATTCCCCCAGACTAAGGTAACTATGCAAGAAACCTAAATATAGGCAAGGGTCAGCTATTCTTTAAGATATAGGGCCAGAGCATCCTGATTTAAGCATGTTCATTGCCATGGCGGTGTCGACATACACCTTTAGCAGTGGAGATCTTATTATTTCTTCTACTTAAATTTTTCTTCACTTTCCTAACTTCATAATTAGGTGAGTTATGATATTGTAAATCATGAATAATGCTATAATATCCTTGATTGATAGTTCAGCCTAGTTCATCTTATAGTCAATCATAGATAACTCTGACTCATTCGTAGATTAATAAGCTTGACTTGGTGAGTCACTCTGTCTCTCTTTAGCAAAATGTGTATATGTTTAGTGAGCAACACAAGTACCTTTGAGATGAATCCGCACCTTCCCAACACCTGTCCGCATCTCTTTGGGACTTTGCAAGACGTTCCCAAGCATTTTGCACACCTATAGCAAAATCCTTTGTTGCAAATCTTTTCCTTCTTTGTGCAGCTCACGTCTTCATTGCAAAGTAAGTCCTTTGCACATCTCACTTCTTCGGTGTGAAGCAAGTCCTTTGCACATCTCACTTCTTCCTTGCAAAGTAAGCCCTTTGTAAAGCTCCTCCTTTTTGCAAACCTCGTATTTTGCACCACGACAAATCTCTTCATTTTGAAGCTCCCTATTTTGCACCAACGGCAAAACAAGACTGATCTCTTCCCTCCCAATGCTTCACCCCATCCATCAAGAGAGAGGATTAGTAGGCTATGGACTACTCGAGCCTCATATCAAGTGACCCTTCATCCTATCCATCCAAAGAGAATATAAGTAGGCCACCGTCAAATTTTGACGCCATTCAACTCAATCATCAGAAGGCAAAGAGTCACACATAATAATGCAATATTTCAAACTTCCATAACGGTTATTTCATCTTCACAGCTCTATAATATACGTAACCATATTTGCAGCACCAAATAGAAGAAGATAAACAACCCCACATCTCCCTCAAGAGTATGCAATGCATGAAACACTGTCAATAAAACTTATCTGTTTCAATTCTATTATATTTTCTATTCTTAAAATAGCTTCGAATTGCTTACACAAGCATATATAACACCTCTAGATCCTCATTAAGAGTGTTGTCCTCCAAATACCTCCTAGAATAAGAACCAATTTTTGTACGAGTTATCTCAAGAATTCACCTCTGTGATATTCTATTCAACCTATACATGAGGTCCAGCATCATTTGTTAGAATGTTAGAAGAACATTAACCCAGATTTTGCTCTGTCACAAATTTTTTTTCTTGCTAGCATTATGCTGCCAAATTCTTGTGGCAATTTGAGGAGCAACAATCCAGAATCCGAACCCATGTCCATTTTCACAAGCTGAACTTGCCCATCTTTTATTACTTAATGATCTCTAGGATGGGACTTCTACATAGGAGCTGCATAACAAAGCTAGTGGGAGTGACACGGTCACTACTGCATCTGGTTCTAATGAACCAATGATTTTGATGCTTTTGGTGGGGAGCAATTTGATGAATTGTTAGTGTAGTTCTTGACCAAGTTAGTTTGAACATTGATGTACTTTGAAAATATGACATTAATCGTAGTTTATAAACCTATGATATTTTGAAATAAATAGAGTTTTATTAATTTTTGTTTATTTTTATGTTGATCAAGCACATAATATTTTTTATTGATAAAACGAGAAGTTCTATTGGGGCCCACCCGTGAGAAAAAAAAAAAGAAAAAAAAAATGGAACAAGCCAAATGACCAAACATACGACAATCGAACTACAAGAACACACTAAAACTCTCAAATTAGCCCATCAACAAGGCTCACCAGATCTAGAAAGGAGCCTCTAAAACACTAGGGGACTCTCCTTCTGAGGCATCCAAACCCTACAAATCCCTTTCACAGACTGAAACAAAGGGGTCTCCTTTTGTCTAGCAACATCAGCTCAAGAGCAGACAAAGCAGCAATACCCCAATCTGCATCCAAATCCTTTGTAGCTAGTTCCACCAGATGGTGGTGGTCCTCCACCCCACGCCACCAAGAAGTTAAAGGTTTTCTTCCTTTTCTCTTTTTGCCCCAAAAGGGTTATGAAGAATCATGAGCCTTTTCCACCTTCTTCCTAGAGCATGTTGCAGTCAAATGTCCATTGGCAAAACAAAATTAGCATCTAAAAGCCCCATGATTGTAATACCAGTTCATAGCTCCAATAAAAAGTGTTTACCCTTGGTAAAAAAATTGCTTAGACAACCTTGGAGGAAGAAGAGGAACACACTCAACCCATACAACATTTACCCCAGTTTGAAGTGATGTTAGGGATTTCCCAGCGCTTGGTTGGTAGGATTTGTGTGCTACATCCACCTGGGTTTCTTGCCCCCCCCCCTGAGGCACTTGCATCCACTCCTCCAATAGTTGGTGATGGCCCAACTCCTCCAACCACTGAACCTGTTTGTAAAGCAATTGGGCTTGTTGTTGGCATCCCATCTGTAGAATTCGGTGTAGCAATCACTTGCACAGTACAGTCACCGCTACCTCTTGTATTTGGCATGCCTAACATGACTGGGTTGGGTTTTGTGTATTGACATGTGCTACCTCCTATTGGTTATGTTGACTTGTAAGGTACAATATGCTTTAAAATCCACTGTTGCCCTGCATGTCTCCTAAAATCGCTTATTCCCAACATGTCCAAACTTGCACCGAAGTCGTCTCCCATTTGATTAGAGTGCACATAGGCTGCAACTTCAGGTAGGTTAGGGGTTGGCGTCCTCCCATCTCTTGCACAATTTCTTATGTCCAATGGGTCCCAAGTGGTTCTCCTACCAAAGACACGGTTTCCCACTATTGTATGTGCATTTCTTCTTCCTCTATGAAATGCATTTCCTTTGTGCGAGATTCGGTCCCATGCCCTTCCCTATTCCATGCAGGTGCTCATGGCATACTCATGGCTCGGCTACCCCCTCCTAGGGTCCATGGCGGCCATCAAAATCCCCATCTTCATCATACTTACACCTTCTAAGCTCCAGATCATCTTGGTCTCCCATCCTCCTAAAGTTCTTGGTGTTTCACTCTCATTGCTTAAGATGCAATTACCTTCCCCTTGTTTCTACCTTCCACTTAGCCCACGCATAGAGGGGTTTTAGCTCCCCATCCTCAAGGTTTAAATACTCCAATCTACAATGAGTTTATTTATTAGCAAAGGCATTTGAGCTATGTATGACCCTCGAAATTCACATAAAAACTGTTATTATGCTTCTTCCACGCAAGGATGCATGGGCATCGAGAACTCTAGGAAATAACTTCCCAACACACCTCTACACCACACATCTATAACTTGCATCCAAACTTTGTTCGTTTGTTTCAGCTACTCAATCTATTCTTTATCCATGGAAATTTTTGCCCAAAATTTTTATTGTGACCCACCACATACTCAGCGAACCATGCATTCGAATGTTTTAGTAACTCAACGAAAAATATAGGTCATACAAGTTCTTTCACACCCACTTCTTTGGAGTCGGATCTCCTCTACTTAGGTGATTGCATACAAACTCTATCTCCTGCTCTTCAAACCGGCATTCTACATAGAGATCCTTCCCACCATTTCCCAACACCATCTCCATCAACTGTTTCAATAAGGATCCCAACAATGGAACTAAAATGTTGGGGTGTTTCCAGCACTTACATAACAAATTTGTGCCACTTGCAAGAACCGAATAAATAAGATTAGCTTTCCACATCAGCCTATCACTCAAGCATTGCTTGAGCACTCACCCAAGGCACACACAGAGATTATCAAGGCAAGTTGGATTGAATGATGAAGAAATAACCAGATGGCAGCCATTAACGGACATGCAAGGCATTAACCTTAACATGCAACACAAAACTATACTAAAATATAAGGAACAATACATGCATGTAACACAATTTAACAATAGACCAGATTTCCCACAAGATACTCATATTCATTCATCATAATAGTGCATAATAACTCAACATGCATCTTTTACAATGCCATTCAAGTTCCAACACTAGCAGCTTGTATCTCAATACAAAAATACGATAATCTCAACACAAAACAAGAGTGAACCATTTACAAAGGGCATGGCAAGATTTTATAGACAAGACCCACTCTGTTGTCAATTACAACACGTAACCTAAAAAGGCTCAACGTCTTACCCATAATAGCATGTGCTTTATGCCAAGTGCCAACTAACTCCTAGACTTGCACTAACTTCCTTCCTATTCTTGCACTATGTGTTCTACGCTAACAATTATCCCTACTTTCGCACCATAGTGTTATGTGGCCACTTTCCTTTTGCCTTTTGTGCCTCCGAGATACCCGATAACTGACCTTCCGCCTTTTGCACCTACTAGATATGTGAAATATCTTTTCTCTGTTATACTTGCATATGGTCCCTCTGTTAGAGGTACAATCACTGGAAGGGTGAATCAGTGATGCAAGATAATCCAATTCAATTCCCAACTCTTAAACATTCAGCATACATCAACTTGATCAAGCAACATAAATATGAAAGCATATACATCCAAATCATACATAAGAGCATACATCACATGAACACATCATATATGTGGTAAACCCTCTTGGGGGATAAAACCCACTGACCCTTGCAAGATGGATTCTAGTCCTATAAAACGAGATCCAACATTTAGACCAGCACCAACTGATCAAAGAACACCCATCCCTTAGTTTAGCGAGACACCAATCCCACAAGGAGCTATTGCCCTTGTCTAGCTGAGCACCCACAACAACTAAACCTTTAGCAAGCTTTACCTTGCAAGGAAGAACCAACCCCCTAGGCAACCAAGCACCGACTCAGCTACCTTGAACAAATCATCTTGAACTCCTGTTGCTACTCTTCAATTGATGATGACCACCTTTGTTTGCTCTCTTCACCTTCACTCTTTCACCCAAACAATCTCAAGGGCTCACTCGCTCAATCTGCCTCTTCTAGGCTCATTAGGTCCAATGACCTGTGTATCCCCCCCTATCAGCGTGATCAGATAAACATGACTGATCCTATTTGCTTCTTTGATGGTCCTCACTGACCTGTACCTTCTCTTTCAAAAGTTCTCTCCTTTGCTTGAATCCATACATCCACAACTAACACAATTAGTCCAATTAGACCTTGTACTTATACCATTCTCTTCCTTTAACCCATCTTGGTCGGCCAAGATGCTTTACATATTTGAACCACACTTAACATAGGTCCATACACATGTTACATGTGAGAACCACACTCTTCATAGTTCAATCATTACTAAATTAGCCCCAAACCACCATTAGGTCTTGGCGAGACCTAAAACAATTAAGCCTTCACATCCATACGTTACTCTTGCAACCTCTCGAACCACCTTCAGCTTCTACCAATGCTTAGAACATATCAAACCTGTCTCCAATAGACCCTTGCTCACTCCCTCATGGGTCCATGCCACATGGATCACCAACTCAACACTTGAACCTATCAATTAGGTCTCCTCGCTCTTCAGGTTTTCATACACAGAAAACACAATCTCAAACTTCTGAAGCAAACACTCAAGTCTTTCACATAGCCATATGCTTAGATCGTATGGGTGAACCCTTCAGGACCTCAACTACACCTCTATGTGCTTTAGGCACTTCAACACAAGGTCTAAGCACTCAAATTAACTCTCAATATTTTTGACTATGTGACCACTCAGACTAGTCACACAGTCAAAAATACAGTCATACTATTTTGACTCTCCATATCTGATCAGGGGCATATCATGACATCCAATACTTTCTCATAAGCCGTAGAGACTTATAGAAGATCTCCATACTCATTTGCTTCTTCAATTCTACTCAGAACACCTTCAACTCACTCCTACCACGTGGTCACTCAATCTGTCAGTGCATTCAACAAACACAGTCAACTTCTAAGCAATTGGTCACACTGAGGATGGATTGGTCAAACCTCCAAAATCCACACAGATGGTCCTCATGGAATCTAGAACACTCTCCAATAGATAGTTCATCTTGAAAAATCAAAATACTATCAAGAACAACTCAAATATTCTTCTATGGTCACTTACAAAACATGGTCAACACAGTCAACTTTGGAGCTCAATATCTTTGATTGTACGAACATTCAAATCTTTTAATCAACTTATCTGGATGCGCCTTGAAGTCCTCTTCAACTTTGTTTTTTACTCCATCAAGAAATTCGTCCTAGATCAAAAGATATTAGCAAAATACTGAGCACAGGTTTTTCCTTTGTTAAATTCTAATACCAACGGTCACTAGTAAATGTGAATATTGCAGACACGTGTCATCATCTCGTGCTCTCTGGCAACTTGCTCAAACGCACTCCGTCGATCTCCTTGCGAGCCTCCTAACTTTAACTCTTTAATGCTCACCGTTGATCATTGATATGCACTTCCACGATCAAGCCACTTGGCAGCCCCGCGTGCCTTCTGCGCATTGACTATTTGACTCGAACCGCATCATCGATCTCCATCTGCACGAACACCCGCGTGATGTTGATCTTTTGTCAAATCATCGCAATTAAGACACTTGTCACTAGCGCATGCAATCTCAGGAACCTTTGACACATTGACTTCACGTGCACCATTGGATCACTATCTGATAAGATCATGCATTCCATTAGATCTTTATTTGGTCAGATTAATTGCTCGTCGTTATATCTTTGATCCAATTAAATGCTCACAGTAGATCTTTGATAATGCAAATTTGGCCAAGTATAGGAACTTAGTGAACTCTACCTGAGGAGCCAACTTTGCACCTTAATAACTTTTGCTACGCTCAACCTTACGACCTAAAATTTGAACCATATGATCACCTCTCATAGGGGAATCCATCCATGTATCAAATTCCTCCTGAAACTTTCATATGTGTGAAATATAACGTCATCAAACTGCTTACTCAACCTTATCTGTCAAGATGACTACTTGAACCTAGACACTCATGATTGTTCTGATGAATTCCTTTCACTACTCTGCGCACTCATAACACCCCATAGGGTCTCTGCAACTTGACCATACCATCAATATCATCAATCAATTGCCTCACAAAGTCAAATATTGAAGAACCATACAGGAACACTAAAGCTCATTGAAGCACACTTTGTCATTGTCATTCTAGCACACATGACACCTCATCAACATCCTTGGTCACTTTGGAGACATCATTGCCAAACCTCCAACACCCTCAATACAGTGCACTACTGAACTTAGCCAAAAACCTTCTCGAACCTCCAAAATCCTCCTTGTGCACATATATACTTGCCAACAACCCTACTTAGTCAAAACGAGGCTTCTTCTGATTGTCTTCTTCTTCCAATGATGCCCGCATAGACTTGTCCTTAAACCAAAATTGGGGGTCAACAAGTGAACAAGGAAAGAAGGGAAGATTTACAAACAATAAACAAAGACCAAAATATTTAGCAAAACTGTTTAAAATCAGCTTGTTCTGAAATCAAAATTCAACTCCAGAGTCCAAATAATATGGGAAAGAAACCAAAATCAGTCTCTTTCCAATATATTGACTGAACTCAGTAGGATCAGGTAATCAATCCCTGATCACCAAACAAATAGCATATGTAGTTGATGTAAACTTTGAAGCTTGGTTGTTACCTGACTGTCTCTGTTCTGTGCAGGCTTGTAGCTTTATATGTAATGTAGTTGATCGAGAAAAAAGACAAATAATAAAACAGAATTTAGATAAATGTGTCTTTGCAAGTAACAATGCTTACATTGACTTTTGCATGGTTCCTTATTCATCACAATTTTGCATTCCAATTCAGAAAGAGATGCCCCATTACAACCCTTTAACTTACAAAAAAGCAACTTTAAGTACATGTAATATTGAGCATGTGCACTTCTTTCATGTGCAGAGCTAATTCTAACAAGGAAGCAATTCCTTCCTTAATTATCAACTAGAGGCTAAAGCTATTTGATTCACATATGATTACAACCCATTGAAATATCTTGTAATACAAGGACAACCCATTGAAATATCTTGTTCTAAAAGTAACTTTATGAACAACCAATAAAGAAAAACAAATATAGAATTTGTTTCCTTTGACTATAAGAACTTTCACAATTGCCAAATTCAAAGACAAGTTTAGCACAACTTCAGTAACACACAGCACCTAAGAATGATAATCAGCTCAGCCTTCATGATAACAAGGATATGTCTAGAACCCCAACAGATCTTGAAAGATTAATGAGTGGTTAAAATACTGTTGGAATAGCTATTTAGAGCACTTATTTCTATATTAAATATCGCCCAATGCAACTAAAATAATTCCCCAGATACATAACAGCAACTTCAACTTTAAGATGAATTGCCCAAAAAAGTAAACTTGATGCTTGTTCACAATCTACCATTACAAGTAACTTATAAATCAAAATTGAATAACATGTCGAAAATATTTTATTAAAAAACATCATTTAATTCCACACTCCCGTAGAAATAATCAATTGAAGGAAGATACCTCTTTATAGCGACTGACAAGGGGTTTAGACCAAATAGGAGACGCGACAAGTTGCAAACTAATCTCTCGAGTTTCCTGGAAGATTCAGTTAAAACAAAAAAAGGTTAACAAAATATTTAAAGAAAAAAAACTGAGCCACAAATGAGCTGTACATTATACTTGCCTAATTACAAAACCCAATCTTGCGCGACAAAATGGTCTATATTGACAACACCTAAATAGAATTTATCCACGCCATCATTTCTTACCAACTTGTTATACTCCACAACAATGACTCACAGGTTCGTCCAAAAAATTCTTGATAACATGCAAATGAGACTATAAATAAACAACAAATTATGCATTTAACTGAATCAAGATTTCTTTGCGTTCTCAAGTTGTAGTTGAACTATAAGCAATTTGAGCTAAAATTTAAAGAAGTAACAAAGCCCTGCATAAATCAATTTGTAAATAAAATAGTAGAATTAGTCAACAACTACCTGCTAACAAAGAAATTGTTATAGTTTTGAAAAAAGTAATGTGGCCTGTATTTGGACATCAGTAGTTCTAGTCGAGGAGCACAATAATAGTATTCAGCCAAACATGCATGTGTATCAAATTTATGTCATATCACTGAAGCAATGAGCCCATCATATTCCCTCTCCAAACAACAATCAAATGTGGAGGAAACTCACCATGATAAATAGATTATAGGATACTCAACTTTGTTCCTTGTACCTAAAATAGACAACAAGAAAACTTCCCAAATCCCACCAATGACAATAATGCAGTCAAATGGACGCAAGAAGTCTCTAGACATAAAAATTCAGAACCATATGACAAGAAAAAGGAAACCCTACATCACAACATAGCTATTCAAAAGACAACATAAAATGGTCATTCATTCCATGAAAGACAACCTGGAGAGAATATGGGTTGTGCGGCAGTCAAGGAAACACAGAAATTAATTACTGGACGATGCATGGAAACTGGAGAAACAACCCATACTTTTGTTAAGGGAATCAGGTGCATACATTGTGTGGTAGATCACAAGCAATATTTTCCCTTGTGATGAGGGAGTCAAGCCACTAGGATGCGATGGTGCCAGAGTATATAATAGATCATGTGAAGGGATTGGTGAAACTGATGTATGAAAAGGCCTTTGTACACCTCTTCAAAAGTACAACTCCAAAGTTGAGAGGATAGGCAACAAAAGGACCAATTTGGGGAAAGGTGGAATTGTGAATTCACAAGGATGAATTTCCTTTTTCATACCACTGCCTGTACTTAATACAACTTGCTCCATGTGCCATGGAGAAAGTGGCAATAATTTTTTAAGTTCACCAACCACCCTCACAAATGTGTCATCCATTAAGAGAATGGAGCAGCCACACAACAATAAAATGTGCTTTGAACAGTTTGACAGAATGGTCAGTAATCTTCTGAAGCAAGTCTATGAATCCCAAAATAACTTTGAGCATACACATAGGTAGCTGGATGGCCTTTAAACGGCACCTAAGCAAAATTACACAGCAGATGCAGAACCCATAATGCCTCACTGCCTGAGAATAACAACAAACTAAATAACTTGACAAGGAGACCAATTAAAAATGGTAGTGTTTTAATTTTGAACTATTTGGTTAAGCAAGAAGGATACAAAGAAGACAACTGAATCGAAACCCTCAATAGCATAGTAGCCCCTCCTATTTACCAACTTTGTACTAAATGCATGTTTTGATACAATGGTGCCTGTTTGGGAAATTCTTGGCAGTCAACATAAAAAATTGCTTTTCGGATTTAAAAAACAGTGTCATTATCCATTTTATAAAAGGAACCAAAGTCTTGCATATATCAGGAGATTTTCTTGAGAATTGATGAAGCTTTTTTGATGCGAAGTTTACAAAGTTTCTTTCTTCTAAGCCTAAACCAAGAATTTTTTCTTACAATGCAGTCAAACCCTAACTGTCAAAAGTATATTTTATCCTTGTATGAATAGATATAAAGAACTGCAATCCTTCAAATTGAAAATATATAAACAATAATGAACAGATGAGTGCTTGTATGACATGGAGACAAAGTAGAAGAAACAAGGATTAACCACAAGCACTAATATCAGATAGAGATGATGATGCCAACAAATATCATATAGTGACTTGAGGTCCAAAAAAGGCTCTAACATGTGAAGAAGGCATGGAGGTATTATGAGATACTAAGCTTTTCACACTTAATCAGTTAAAGAAATGAGTTCTTGTTAATTTGTGGGTCTCATATGCTTGTCGTCTCATATATGTTTCAATAATGACCTCTTAATGCATTTCACTGAAGATAATTATTCCTTTTGTAAATGGGAAAAGCTTAATCAAATCCTAAATGGACTAAATAGATTATCAGATGGTAAAGATATTAGGCTCCTCACACTTAAACAGTTAAAGGAATAGGACTTCTTGTAATTTATCGTTGGTTTTACATGCTGCTTGTCTCATATTGCTTGTCTCGTATTTGTGGCATTCATGACATCTGAATGCATTCAATTGAAGATAGGCTTTCATTTTGGAAAAGGGAGGAGCTTGATATAATCCTAAATGAACTAATTACATTCTCTGGGTGCATCCAAAAATAAACAACATGAAGCTAGTCAACCACAAGCGATCCCTTAAATTTGCAGCCTCGGAGACTTCATGTGCCACAACAGAATACAATAAATGAGTACAACAATTTTTATATATGATGATCATGTCCCTCAAAAATATAGACAGGTTGTGTCGCAACAACTAGTGTGCACAAGTCAAACAATCTCTGTATGTGATGGTGACATCTTATAATGCATGGAATGCTAAAAAAATATATTTGCATCTACCTGTATTAACCTCTTAAAACTCAATATGTACAACACAGATCATAAACATGGTCTCAAATCTATCTTTTATCGTGTACCTAAGATTGGGCAAAAGGCGATGCATTTTTATATGTTCAGTTCGCTATGATATTGCAAGAGATAAAATAGAGACAAGGTTTCCCATCCTGAGCAAGTTTATTCTATGTCAGTGGATTAAGGTTTAGAATTTACTATCAACTATGAGTTAGCTGTTAGATTAGTCTGTAATATTTATGCTGTTTTCAATTGTTTAAAACTCTGGAAACAACTGCTTAGGTCTATCCCTACCCCCGAGTCACCTGGAGTGAATGTTTGCATCAAAGCAATTCAACTGTCCCTTGAGCAATTCAATCAGAAGCCCAACGTATATAAGACTAGAAAATCCATACTGATAATGAAATTATCTGTTTACATTGTGACGTGCATAATTGTTCTGTGAATTGCTCCTGTGATAAGGATTATGTATGAACCATGTAATGGTTCTAGGACTTCTTGCCACATGGCAGACTAAAGATCAAACAATAAATTTAAAAACATCCTTACCAATACTATAATCTCAACAAGTGAACACCGTTGCAAATTTGAAATCCACTTTATATCTATCCTGACTGATAAAACCCCATTATGTATGAATATGGAACTGATAATTGAGCCAACCATAGCGATACACCTCTAAGCATAGTTAAAAAACTATGGTGTCGTATGTGTAGAATATAGATTGTAAAAGACAAAACACATATTACTTGTATTTTTGGTATATAATATAATGTCTATCATGCATAGAAATTAAAGCTCTGTTCTTTATTATGGCTACTGTTGTATTTTTTTCAATGCCATCATACATCTAATAGATAGGACACTGTATCCACTCAACATGGGCATTGGAAAGTGTTTGCGTGTGCATCAATAACATGCTCTCCTCCACTGTCAAATCATTGATTATGCAAAATTGCATTTTGCAGCTTTACATGTTTCAAAGACAATTAACCACACAGAATGCAGGAAGAGAGAAAAAATCAGGGAGATTAAAAATTTCATAACTGTGGCATGTCAGTAAACACTAGAGTATATTTATATGATAGATTTACAACCCCTCTATACTTGCAAAGACTAATTATCTTAAGACTTAATAAAGTGGTGTTATGACCACTTGCAACAAGACCAAGGTTTATAAGTCAGTTGATATTTTTTGCATAGGAATCACCTTTTCTCAAGCAAAACATATACTTACTCTGTGATAGTAACAATTTAAGTTTAACATTATAATTCTTCGAAGGCTTTGGACCTTGAAATGAAAATTCATGTAATGAGATAGTTAAGGCCTTAAAAGGTATATAAATGCAACTTTGAAAACATATCCAGAGTGAATCGCCTATCCTTGGTGCAAGATGTGATTAATGCGTTCAAAGTAAACAATGATTAATAGTTCTGTCTCGTGCCATGAATAATCACACTCAAAAACATTAAGATACAAGTTTTTTAAAAGAAAAATAATAATAATAAAATAACAACAAAATCCTGTCAAATGGGATGAGCTCAAGTGGTATAATCATTAGGGCTTTCATTGTGGACACCTAAGTTCAAATCCCCAGGAGACATGTTACATGCTAAAATGTACAAATATTAAGTGTTTAAATTGGGTAAACTACCACATCCAATTCTGGGTGTGGCCTACCCCAACGGACGAGGCCAGGTGCAAGTTTTGGGTGAATTTGACAGAAGAGATACCCCTCGTGTCATCTAAGTCAAAGGACACCCCAAAAGGGGAATTTAACAAATCAAAAAACAACAACAAAATGGATCAACATATACAAAAGATATGTTCACACATATTTAAACAGCTAACAATTTCTAATATTAAAAGAAAAAATACCAAACTTACCCTAGAAATACATGATGCCACAAATTTAAGAGCATAAAGAATATGAACTTGCAAAAGAAATTGTACGTATACCAATTGAGTACATTTGCATCTCCATCATGTAACCAATGCAAAAAAGAATTTCAAAGCACCTACAGAAACACACCTCAATACCATCAACTGCCTCCTTGTATCCACTTTGCACAGCCTCACGAGTCAGTGTCTCTTCAGGACAGGTTGATGTTGGAGGATAAAACTCAGGTGGTCCAAGTCTTGAAAAAAAAAAAAAAAAAAATCATTAAAATCGCATAGTTTGACAGGTACAGAAGTACACATCAAAAACTAGACAACTCAAGAAATTGTTCTCCTTGAATTATGCTTGGCCCTGGCCTTGGTAGTACCTGAAATTTTCAGGGAATTAACAACACTGAAGTTCTAATAGCTTGTAAGAAAAAACAATCTTGCCAAGAGCAAGTAGACATTATGGAAAAATATTAAAATCTTTCAAAGAAATCAATGAAATTAATCTATTAATGCCAAATAGAGTTTGCATTAAAAATGTTGAGAGAAAATCTATAAACTTAAGAAACAATATAAAAATGTATCCCCACAAGTACCAAACTGCAAAGCTAGTGAATCTTACCGTGAATTCAAAAACTCCTTATCACACCTTTGCTTGTAGGGTGTCAATTGCACAGGACGCCTGAAAACATAAAGAAAACTTCGTATAATCAGCTACAGAAGCACAACTTAAAAAAAGCATAGCTTCCTATATAAAAAATGAGACAAGATAATAGAAAAGTTAAATAAAAATGCATGTATTTGGGGGTGGGGAGAATCAAAAGGCTGATTAAAAAGTAATGTGGAAAAAATCCTTAAATTAGTCTTACTCTATCCGCTAGAACTAAAGAAATACAAAAACATATACTCCATTCTATATGCAAGTACACCAAATATAAAATATGAAGTACTGAAAGAAATGAAGAAGATATGCCCACTATTATATTTACAACCAGATATTCTTAATATAATTATTGAAATAAAATTAGCAATGGAAAACCAACCTAGAACGACATGATCCAATAAACAAGATGCTTCAAATGTATGTATTCTTTTTCAATAGCTTATGATATCCCTGAATTGAAGATGTCATGGTATCCACAAAGTCCCCTAAATTTGCATGTATTCCCCTGTTTAATATTATTTCATCTTTATAATAACATGCCATACTAGCTACTGTTTATGTTCAACAAAAAAATAAGCCATAACTTGAGAGTTCATCTAAAACTGAACCATTCAATTAGAAGTGTAAGCTTCCTTTGGGAGTGTGTATAAACACATTTATAAACAATACCTACAAGCATTTGAAGAAATCTTGCTTGCCTATTATCACATATAGAAATTATTATCACATTTCACAAATTCTCTGTCTCATTGCTTTGTGATAAGTTTAAACTTCGTATTAATATCTCATTTCAACTAGAATTCATGATTTGTCCCAGATGTAGTAATTAAAAGCTCCCCCTTTCATTGATAATAATGTTGACAACTTATTGTTGTAAAAATACCCCAAAATGTGTTGTGTTCTTTCATAGCCCACATATCTTTCCCATTGAGGAAAGTAGCCATGTATCACATTTATTGAGAACAACTAATAAGGTCCACCATTCTAATATTCTACAGTATATACTTTTGTACGTTCATAATATGCACTTGAGAGCTGTAAATAGCCAAAACCTTCAACATAAAGTCCTCTCACTTGGGAAGCTTGAAGCTTAGGAAATACAAGAATATATATTCATCAGACCACTCTTTTCTTCACAATATTTTTGATTTAATTCGTCATCATTCAGCTCCAACCGCCACTCTCATATCCGTGTTGTCCATTAACTCCCAAAATGCTTCAATACATAACTCCTATTAGCCATGTTTCCTTGACTACTCTATTTTATTGCATCAGCTGCATTTGCATGTGCATCTTGATGTATTCCACACTATTTACAAAGCAAACAAACATTGAGAAACAATAGCCGAGTGCTCAACTACCCAAACCTTCAAAATATGTACTTGAGAGTTGTAACTAGCCAAAACCTTCAACATAAAGTCTCTCACTTGGGAATCTTTAAGATTAGGAAATACAAGAATACATATTCATCAGACCACTCTTCTCTTCGCAATATTTTTGATTTAACTCGTCATCATTCAGCTCCAACCACCACTCTCATATCCGTGTTGTCCATTATCTCCCAAAGTAAATACATAACTCCTATTAGCCATGTGCATCTTGATTTATTCCACACTATTTACAAAGCAACAAACATTGAGAAACAATAGGTGAGTGCTCAACTACCAATTTCATAACTAGAAAGAAACTTAATTGTGGTTTGGGCTGCCAAATTGCCTAGCCATGAAAACTCCTTATGCTGCTCTCAAACTGGTTCTTTGAATATTACAGAGGAGTTCTCTAAGTCGCCAATTCAGAAATATATCTAGCCCCTTTCCAAGCAAGACACCTGTACTCCCAACCAAGTTGTTTGCTTCTTCACACATATTGCATTTGCCTTCTCGATGAGGTTATCTAGCCCCTCCTACAAGATGTGTATTGTCCTAGGCATGTTGTTTGCAAACCTCCCTCCAAGTTGTTTACACTCTCCATACAGGTCATTCACAATAAGTTGTCTTCTTCCCTGCTCTAGGTCATCTAACACCTAACCATCTATACATTTGTCGAGGTTATTTCTACATGGTATGACACCCAACTATTTGCACAACTGCTTAGGCCATGCAAGCGCTGCTCAGCTTCACAGATCTCTACATCATCTAACACTTTTAGGTTGTTCATATAGGGTCATTTGTGCACTTCAATGAGTTCAATTGTAGAAAAGTTCATCATACACTCCAATCAAGTTGATGGCATCATGTTTTACGATTTGTGTATACTCCCTGTAAACCAGTCATCCATATGAACATTTTTCAGATCATCCGTACACCTTTTTGAACTACATAAATACTTCCCCCCAAGTTAGCCGACTCACAAAACAAGAAATCAACTAAAGACAATTATAACAGAAACAAATGTCTGGGGCCTTTAGATGAATTCCCTCCTTCCAAATGATATAATGACTATAATCCCTTCCTTGTTTTCTAAAAATGACAGTCTAGGCAACTACCAATAGAATTACTTGTTTTAGTTTTTAGAACATGAATTGGCTTCCCTCCATGGTGTCAAATGTTCTTGCCATGCTTAACTTGCAGGCTCCTAACGATCCGTAATTAGCTCAGATATACCAGTGTCTGATTCAAGAACAGGATTCTTTCCTAGTCTATGCCTGATTTCTATTGTTTATGTGCAGATTTTGTAGCATGCCCATGCCTGTTACAAAAATTATACGAAGGAATGAATACTGAACATAAAACATGTAACTATACACACACATCAGTAAACACACACAATTTGCCCTGGAGAAACCAAGTGTGGAAACAAACACTCTGGCAAGTAAGACTGTGCCTCCAATCCACTATCACCAAGAATGCAAGGTTATAAGCTCACGAGACTATGGATGAATCAATCAACCTACCTTCCTTGTTCTGCATCCCAAGCACTCCATCCTATGCTATCACACATTCTCCTATGCTCTGAAATTACGAACTCAAACTCTACATGATTGTTCAGCTACCCTCCAAGACTTCTTTTAACCAAACATGCGGAAAAGCCATGTCAGAAACCTCCAAACTGAAAATCAACTCAACAGGTGTCATACCAATCACCCTAACTTCCAATCTAGGCAATTAATTTTGTGTTTGTCTTATTTGAGATGGATTGGTTGTGACCAAACACATTGGTCAGGTTTTGGTGACAAGTTCAGTCATGACCAAACCCGTAGGTAACGAGTTCAGTCATGACCATACATGTCTCTGTGCTTCATAGTTTCTAGCATGGTTTCAATCATGATTGAACCTGTTATTTAGAGACAAGAATAGGTTCAGTCCAACAAAATGCCAAAACCAATCTTCAAAAAACATAACATGCAGCAATCAGTCTTGGGCCTCCTGTAGGAAAAATAACAGCATGCAAAGAGAAATAATCACAGTAAAATGAAAATAGATTCAAGACACACAGATATTACGTGGAAAAACTTGGCAAATCACCAAGTAAAAAACCACAGGAAAAGGTCTTCAGAATTTTATTATCCGGGAATTAATCCGCAATTACAATAATGGCAGTCGCCATGCACAAGCTCAGAAATGAGTACAATGAGTACAACTCAATCATTAATTTACAATTCATGGATTCCTTATATAGGAAAAATACATAGTACAAAACCGCGTTAGTACGAACCCGTGTGTACTACAATCCACATGTAGTACAAATCCGTGTGTAGTACAAAATGCGTGTACTAACTCCCCGAAAAACGTGTAGTACGGAATTTGTTTCGTCTCGACCTAACGGCCTCGCCGAAATAGCATCCACGCTCTGGTTAATCATCCAACCTGCCAGCTTGGTCGCCACCTGCTTATTCAAATGTTGACTTCACCTATCAACAATCTCCCAATTGAAGTCGCATTTCATTCCTACGAATTATTCCTCCTAAAAAACCTTTGCCTCATGCTGCCTATCACATAACGTGAAAGCCAAGAGAAGTTCTGCACCAAATGAACTTCTCTCTCCCAATGGGTTTCGTCAACATATCCGCTAGATTTACATTTGTGTGTATTTTGGTCAATGAGATCTATCCTTTTTCCACCACATATCGAACAAAATGACACTGAATGTCAATGTGTTTTGTTTTGGCATGGTATGTTGGATTTTGTGTTAAGTGCAATGCACTCTGGCTGTCACAATGTAACACCATTTTACCATGCTTGACTTGAAATTCACCCAATAACCTATGAAGCCAAATTCCCTCCTTGCAAGCCTGCGTAGCTACCATATATTAAACTTCAGTAGTGGGCAAAGCTACCACTGTCTGAAGTTTAGAGATCCAACTTACTGCACTTCTTGTTAAGGCAAACACATTCCCTGTAGTGGACTTCCTTTTATCTCTATCTCCACCAAAATCAGCATCCACAAAACCACTTCCCTGAAGACTACTCCCACTGAAACAGATAGCAACATCAGAAGTGCCTCTTAAATATATGAGAATCCACTTCACCGCTGTCCAATGATCACTATCAGGTTTCGCCATGAACCGACTGACTACTCCCACTGCTTGTGCAATGTCGAGTCTAGTGCACACCATGGCGAACATAAGACTTCCAACTGCTGATGACTATGGTACATGAGACATCTGTCTTCTCTGCTTCTGTATTAGGGCACTGTTCAGAAGACAATTTTAGATGAACAAAAAATGGGGTACTTACTGTGCATTCTACATATTGAAGCGTTGCAAAACCTTTTCCACATATGTCTGATGTGACACCCAAAGTTTCCTATCCTTTTCGTCTCTATGTATCCTAATTCCAAGAATCTGGTTCGCACTTCTCAAGTCCTTCATTTCAAACTCCCTAGCTAAATGATCTTTTAACCTGTTGACCCTGTGCATGTTGGGACATGCTACCAACATATCATCAACATATAAAAGTAAGATTATGAAGCTGCCATCTTCATACCTTTGAAAGTAGGCACAATGATCAGCCTCACATCTACTAAATCCCAAGCTCATCATGAAGAAATCAAACCTTTTGTACCAACACCTTGGCACCTATTTTAAACCATACAACGATTTGTTCAACTTGTAAACAAGATTCTCCTTGTCTTTCTCCTCAAAACCTTCCGGTTGTTTCATATAAATTTCTTTAGAAAGATCACCATGCAAGAAGGTTGTTGTAACATCTAACTGTTCCAACTCTAAATCAAGGCTAGCAACAAGAGCTAGAATAACTCTAATAGTACTAAGCCTTACTACGAGTGAAAAATTTTCATTAAAATCAATACCAGATCTTTGTGCATACCCTTTGGCTACCAGCAGAGCTTTATACTGCTCTACATTGTCATTAATATCCCTTTCAGTTTGAAGACCCACTTGTTTCCTATAGCCTTTTGCCCCATAGGCAATGGTTTAAGATTCTCCATGTCTTTCTCCTCAAAAACTTCCAGTTGTTTCATATAAATTTCTTCAGAAAGATCACCATGCAAGAAGGTTGTTTTAACATCTAACTGTTCCAACTCTAAATCAAGGCTAGCAACAAGAGCTAGAATAACTCTAATAGTACTAAGCCTTACTATAGGTGAAAAAATTTCATTAAAATCAATACCAGATCTCAGTGCATACCCTTTGGCCACTAGCAGAGCTTTATACTGCTCTACATTGTCATTAATATCCCTTTTCAGTTTGAAGACCCACTTGTTTCCTATAGCCTTTCGCCCCATAGACAATGGTACAAGCTCCCACGTCTTATTCTTGTGTAGAGCTTCCATTTCTTCCTCCATGGCAGCTCTCCATTTACTGGGATCTTCAACTTCACATGCCTCCTGAAATGAGCTAGGCTCACCAACATCAGTAGCTAATACAAAAACTGAATTACAAGTAGGAGAGTACCTTTGTGGTGGTTTTGAAACTCTTGTGGACCTTCGCACAAAGTGTGATGTATCACCCTGTGGCTCATCTGGTTGCTGTTCATCTTCTTCATTTACGTGATTTTGAACATACTCTTGCTGGTTTTCATTTACAGGTGGCAAATTTTCATCTTGCACCTCCCTCTCAACTTCATATGTTTCCACCTCTACAGGGACAGTTTCAGAACTTAACTGTGCTTTACTTCTTTGCAACAAATCTTCCTTAAATTTAACATCTCGGCTAATAACTACTTTGCAGGCAGCAATATCCCACAACTTGTACCCCATTGTTCCTTCTACATAGCCAAGAAAAATACACTTCACGGACCTTAGGTCCAACTTACTCCTTTTCTCCTTTGGAATCTGTACAAAAACTTCAGAACCAAAAACACGAAGATAGGAATAATCAACAGGTTTCCCTGTCCATACCTCTTCAAGAATTTTAAGATCAAGAGCCGTAGTAGGTGATCTATTAATCAGAAAACAAGCTGTGCTGACAGCTTCACCCCAAAAATTTTGCTCTAGTCCAGCAGGGCTCAGCGTGCATCTAGCACGCTCCATAATTGTACGGTTCATCCTTTCTGCAACACCATTCTGTTGTGGCGTTCTAGGAACCATCAACTGCCTTGCTATGCCATGCTCACTACAAAAGTCGTTAAATTCCTTTCAACAAAATCTCCCCCCCATTATCTGTTCTAAGACATTTTATAGTTTTGTTTTTCTGATTTTCTACCAGAGCTTTAAACTTTTTGAAACAAGAAAAAACCTCAGACTTCTTTTTTCAAAAGGTAAATCCACACCTTACGGGAACAATCCTCTATAAATGACACAAAATATGACGAACCCCCTAAAGATGTTATAGGTGCTTGCCAAGTATCTGAATGAATTAACTCAAAGAGTTCTTTACTTTTAGTAATGTTTTTAGAGAAACGTAGCCTATGTTGTTTACCATATATACAATGCTCACAAAAAATAAGATCTAAAGATTTTGCCCCTGGGAGAAGGTTCTTATCAAGTAGTACCTTGAGTCCACACTCACTCATATGACCTAACCTCTTATGCCAAGTAGTCATAGACTCTGATTTCACATCAAATGCCACTGCAACATCTCCAGTACAGGTATCTCCGATCACCCTGTAGAGATTGCCCATCTTCTCTCCTTTTAACACCACCAAAACTCCCTTTGTTACTTTCAGGTTACCTTTTTCTCCAATGAACTTGTTGGGTGAATATTTTGTCAATCAGCGTACTGATAAACAAAATAGGTCTGATCATCCAAAGTAGGAAGATTGGTCAGCGAAATGTGTAGTTTTACCACATCAAAAAGGGACTAATCTCTCCTCTCATCAAGGGGAGGTTCCCTATAGATATGCTATATATATATATAAACAGAAAATAATACTCAAGGGTAAGATAAACCATCCATCTCTCTTTTTTCAGAGATGATGCGTGCAAATCAAAAGAGAAATCTTAGAGATAATGACAGAAAGCACTCTTCTTTCAGAAGTACTATTCAGCAAACCACAAGAATCTTCCTGGTAGTAATTGCAAAATGTAACCAAGGACGTAGTAACAAGCAAATCGAGATGTAGCACAAGGTCTCCACCTGAATTGCCCAAGAGTGAGATACGAAGGACAATGAGAGCACAAAGTCGTCCCAAGGTCCTTTACAAAGAAACTAAAAGAAAACACACTAAAGGCAATTATGGGGGCACAAAGTCTCTCCACAGTTGGCTTCAGGACACCTTCCTGACTACTTTCACTAATTATGCTTGTTGAATTAAAGGAACAGAAAATATATTAAGGAAAAAGACATAAGAACAGTTTCCCCAACAACAAAGATATCACAGCACAAAGTCTGAAAAGTCACTTGCTTTCTTATTCCAATAACAAAATATGATCAACAATCTGAGCTCAAAGTCTCAGTAATGCCTTTCAATTTGGGCAGAGTTTTTGTTTCTAATCATCAGAGAGAGCTTTAAAACAATAAAAGAGAGTCCCTTATATAGCCTCTTCAAGGACTTGGGAACAGTAACACATCATGTTGCATTGAATTTTGTTAAGAAGACATGCTGGAATTTAGGGGCATTTACCCATTTGCTTTTCTCAATGCAAAGAAACGGGTCACGCTATTAGAAGTTTGCATCTTTTAATGTCCACCTGACGATCTGCTTCTAGAAACATATCTGATGCATAAATTTTTCTGGTACTTCCTCATCGTTCCTCCTTTTCTGGTTATTTGAATCGGGTCCTTGATTCAATTCAATGCTTTGTTCCTTAGTTGCTTTCTGCTAGTCTTTTGAGAACCCTGCGGAAGATGACACTTGGCAGCTTTCGCTTGCTTCAGTAGCTTAATGAAGGCTCGCTACAATCTTTACTTAGCAAAAGAGATTTTAAAGGAAGAAACTGCGGATGTTGACACATGGCGGCTTCTGTCAAGCTTTTAGCTGCCTTTGAAAAGTCTTCAGGACTTATATTAGTTTCCTGCGAAAGATGACACGTGGTGGCTTCCATTGCATTTTATGAGAGACACGTGGCATATTCCGCTGCTTTGAAACTGTCTCAATAGATGACACGTGGCGGCTTCCGCTGCATTTGATGAGAGACACGTGGCATGTTCCGCTGCTTTGAAACTGTCTCTCAATAGATGACACGTGGCGGCTTCCGCTGCATTTGATGAGACACGTGGCAGCATTGCGGAATTTCTGTTTCTTCGGACTTTTCCTTCGAAGAAAAAGTCCGAAGAAATTCTTTCGGACAATTTGTCCGAAGGAATTGTCTCTTTGTCACTTTTGCCGAGGGAACTTTTCCGAAGGAAATCCCTTCGCTCTTTTGGCCTTTGAATTGGTCAATTTGCTTAGTTCCTACCCTCCGCAAGGGTTGTTTGAGCTCCAAATTAGCCTTTTGGGTTTTTGCGACGGTTCACTTCGACTTTTGAGTGTCTTCCGAAAGCGTTGTTTGTCCCTTGGAAATTTGCCTTAGTTGATTTTATGTGAACCTCAACATGTGACACGTGGCAGCATCCGCTGTGAAACAGGTGAGGACACGTGGCGACTTCCGCTGCTCTTAGAAACAAAGTGAAATGAGGCTCGGAAGATCACACGTGGCACCATCTGCTGAGTTCTATCGAGCTTTCGTTTCGGTCCGTTTGTTTCCTTAGTCATTTTTGCCTCGAAAATTCCCTTCGCAAGGGCACTTGTGTCTTTGACACTTGGGGCACTCCTTTGAACTTGTCGCTTGAACCGACTGATTGAACCAACTTTGGTTCAACAGTGCAATGGTTCATTCCCTTGTTTCTATTGACCGCTTGAACTAAGATTCTTTGAAACAAGCCTCGTTGAACACGTTGAACCCTGAACCCATTAAACCTTTTGAACCCGATTGAACTAGTCCTGAAAATGACCAAGTGTCGAAAACTTGTTCTTTTGATTGAACCTGCTTGTAGAAGCTTTTGACCCTGTTGACCCATTAGTCCTTTGACTGAAAAAGCTTGAATAACTCCCAATTTTGAAAGCTTAGAACAATTTTTTGAAATGGGAAGAGATATTTTGGTCTTACAAGACCAAAATAGCTTATATGTTATCCTAAAAATGAGTGACATTTTTCGGGTACAACAGAACCTGTAACCCAATTCATCAAATACTCCAAGCAACAGAAGATTTTTCTTCAAACCTGAAACATCTCTTACAATTTGAACAGTCCTCACTGCTCCATCAAACATTTTGATTCTTACTTCTCCCACTCCAATAGCCTTGCACGGATCATCATTTCCCATATATACCACACCTCCATCACATGACCAATAAGAAGAAAACCAATACCTGTGAGGAGTCATGTGGAATAAGGCTCCTAAGTCAATAAGCCATACAACCTGTAACTGACCTCTGTTATTTGCTGACAAAACCTCTCCATCTTCTAACGGTGCTTCGACTTCTGTTGTATTCTCAGATGGTTGCGGCCCTGTATTTTCCCTATTTACCTTAACCCGGCAATCCTTTTTAACATGACCCGTTTTGCCACAGTTCCAGCACTTAACTCTTTTCCACCCCTTGGATTTCGATCTAGACTGTCCCCACTCAGATTTCCCCTTTTTCGTAGGTCTACCCCTTGCAACCAAAGCATCACCAGAAGATCCCCCGGATGTCTTCTGCCTGGATTCTTCAGAAATCGTTGTGGCTACCACATCGTCAAAGGATAGCTTCCCCTGCGGTGCTGGGTTACTAAGCACCATAACAAGTTGATCCCAAGAATCAGGCAGAGAGCACAGTAAAATGGCCGATGTATCTTCTTCTTCAATCTTCACCTCCACTGAAGCCATCTTGCTAATCAGTGTGTTAAATTCGTTCAAATTATCTACGACTGAGGAACCATCCTGCATCCTTAGATTATACAACTGCGTCATAAAAGAATCTTGTTTTCCAGCGACTTGGTCTCATACAATTTTTCAAGCGTTTCCCATAAGCTTTGTGCGGTTTTCTCCTCTGAAACATTAAAAAGATCTAAATCTGCCAAAGATAACTGAATCGTGGCCCTGGCTAGGGCATCCTTTTCATCCCATTCCTCTTGACTCATGGCTGAAGGTTTCAACGCTACCCCTTTTAAAGCTAGGGCGCATTCATCCTTTACCAACAAAGCTTGAACCTTCAGCTTCCATAGAGCGAAACTGGAACCGTCAAATTTCTGGACCTCGTATCTTGTAACCGTGCCTTTTGTCATTTTTGCTTTTCACAAGAACCCTCTTACAACAACCAAGCTCTGATATCCACTGTAGGAAAAATAACAGGATGCAAAGAGAAATAATCACAATAAAATGAAAATAGATTCAAGACAGATATTACATGGAAAAAAATGGCAAATCACCAAGTAAAAACCCACGGGAAAATGTCTTCATTATTTTATTATCCAAGAATTAATCCGCAATTACAATAATAGCAGTTGCCACGCACAAGCTCAGAAATGAGTACAATGAGTACAACTCAATCATTAATTTACAATTCATGGTTTCCTTATATAGGAAAAATACATAATACAAAACCACGTTAGTATGAACCTGCACGTACTACAATCCACGTGTAGTACAAATCCGCGTGTAGTACAAAATGCATGTACTAACTCTCTAAAAAACATGTAGTACGTAATTGTACGGAATTTGTTCTGGCTCGGCCTAGCATCCACACTCAAGTTAATCGTCCACCCTGCCAACTGAGTCGCCCCTTGCTTATTCAAATGTAGAATTCACATATCAACACTTCCGGCCCTCCATATCCCTTTTCATCCTTTTCTCACTTAAACTAGACATCTAGCTATAATTTTGCCTTAATCATTAACAAGTCTTAGAATGATTGTTTTACAAGATGTCCCATTGTTCTAAGGATCATACAAACCACTTAGAGTCTATGCAAAAAGAGAGATACAACAATGGTGATGTGAATCATTACAACTGGATCACTTGGTGCCTTATTATCTCCTGAATATCTCTCCCTTCAAACTCACTTTGGATGTTATCACATACGACAGAACTAGGGAATCAGTCTTAGTTCAGTGTGTATCGGGACCAGGTCTGAGTAAAGATTCAAGAAGATCGAGTCGACAAGGAGGTGCCCTAGCCGAACCGGTTTGTGTTGTACTAGCACCGATAACTAGTATTGTCGTACCTGATAACATAGAAGTACTCCAAAGTGAGTTTGAATGGTGAGACATTCAAGAGATAAAAAGGCACTAGGTAATGCAAGCACAGATAGGGTATCCACCTAAAGGACAACCTCTAATCTTGTGATGCTTAGATATTCATTCAGACCAAGACATTAATTCAGACCAAACATGCAGACAACAATACTTCAAACCTTCGGATTCTCATTCATTCAAACATTACAATGGTTGGATCATCTACAGTAAGTCATACTGCCATATAGGCTTATTTTCCAAGAAAAAGCGTGAAAAACATAACTCTATTTTGCTCTACTTTACTCCTCTCCTTGTTGCTCAAAACAACTTTCTTACTTCTTTTAATTAACTTATCGGACCAAATCAGAAAATTACTCTAACATACCTAGCTTCATGGGGTGTCTCTTCAACTTCCCTGACATTCCACAAAATATACAAGCCTTCAATTTTTGGGATCAACACCAAACTGTCAATAACGGCTCACAGGGAATTAGGTGACATTTTCAAGGCAAACAACAATTACCAAAACCATCACAACTTTACTACAATTTATCCAATTGACTTAAAATTTGAAACACAGCTTGGACACTGCATTTTCTATCATCTCACCAAATTTGGTGATACAATTCTTACCGCAAGTGAAGAACCATCCTGCCAAGTGTCGCAGACTAGAGAAATGTTGCAGTCTAACAAAATCTACCAATGCATTTCCACAATAAGTCCAAATGATCTAAAATTTGGCAAGTAGGTTGTGTCAGGGACTACCATCTCACCAAATCTGGCAATCCAACTCTTAACACAACAAGAGAACCATCTTGCCAAGTGTCACAAACTATACAGACGACATAGTCTAACGAAAACGGATGGTACATAACCGTTGTAACTCCAAATGCTCTGAAAGTTGGCATGTAGGTTGCACATGTCAAGGACTACCATCTCACCAAATTTCATCATCAAATTCTTAAAACAAAAGGATATACATCCTTCCAAGTGTTCTGACAGACTTAGACAATACATTTCTACAGTGACTCCCAAGGATTTAAAATTTGGTATAGAGGTTGTAAGTGTTAGGTGTTATGATCTCACCAAATATCACAACCAATTCTTACTGCAATTGAAGATCCATCCTATAAAGTGTCGCAGACACAATTTGACAGAAACAGTCGATACCTTTCCACGATGACTCCAAATGGTCTGAAACTTGGTGCAACGGCTGTAAGTGGCAAGTGCTACGACCTCACCAAATTTCATCATCCAACTCTTATCGTAGAAGAAGAAACATCCTTTCAAGTGTCCTGACAAGATCAAACAATATGTTTTCACAGTGACCATAAATGAGTTGTAATTTGGTGTTGGGGTTGCAAGTGTTAGGTATTATAACCTCACCAAATTTCATCATCCAATTCTTACCGCAAAAAGAGAACCATCTTTCCAAGTGTCGCAGACTAAACAATCCACACAAACTGACAAAAGCAGACAAAAAATCTCCACACTTTCTCTTCAGCAAGGAAATGCTTTTACAACATCATTATCAAAGGTTAATAAGCTTATGCAAACAAGGCCACAAACACAAAACAAAATAAAAACCCAAGCTAACATATTTTCGGTTGATGCAAGATTGCCCTTCACCTTGGATGCTCCTACATCAGACACCCAAGGGAATGAAAAAGTCCATGAGCTACTGCTCACAAACCTGTTGTGAGCTCATCTATAGTTTTACCATGTTTTGCAACTATGAATGCATTCAACCAAGTTGCATCTTTAGCTGCTCCATCCTTCCACTTGACCAAGTACTCATAGTACTTATTTCCCCTTGTCTTCTTGTCAATTTGAATGTCTAGAATAGCTTCCATTTCCTCTTTAGCTACTAACAGCAACTGCTCTCTCCAACCCATACATTAGTCCTTGGCAACCCATGCAATCTTACAACTTCTTGAACAAACGAATTTGCAATATGTGTGGCATCACTAGTCTTCTTACATGCTAAAAGGTGAGCCATCTTAGAAAATACATCAACAACAACAGATACAGAGTCATTACCCCGTTGTGTTCTTGGCACTCCCAAGAACGAAGTTCATACTCAATGCATCCCATGGTTTATCAGCAATAGGCAATGGCTGATACAAACCAGCTTTTTGACATTTGCCCTTAGCATGTTGGCAAACTCTACACTTTTGCATAGACTTCTTCACATCCGTACTAATTCACGGCCAATAGTACTTGCCACTCGATTGTGCCAAGGTCTTATCATACCCAAAATGACCAGCTAGACCTATGCTATGTTTTTTTCCAATAGGTTCTCTCTCATGAAACCTTGAGGTATACACAATTTCCTTCCTTTGAACAACAATCCATCTTGAATCATATACTCTAACCATAATGATTTGTTTGTACTTGTTGGGTTCCTACACATTGTACATGCATCTTGAAAATCCAAGTCTTCTTCATACAACTCCATTGATTCAAATCCAATGACTTACACATTCAACTCATTCATTACAAGAGCTCGCCTACTCAAGGCATCCACTAGCTTATTGGACTTTCCACTTCTATGTTTCAAAACAAAAGAATAACTTTGAAGAAAATCTACCCATATCATGTGTCATTGATTTAGTTTGCCTTGATTGTTTATGAACTGCAAAGCATGATTGTTCGTGTACAAAACGAACTCCTTTGGCAACAAGTAATGTCGCTACTTCTTGAAAGCTTGCATTTTTCATAGAATTCTTGGTCATGGACCGAATACTTCCTCTTAGCATCCTTCAACTTCTCACTAAAATAGGCAATGGGCTTACCCTCGACTCAACACTGCTCATAAGGTTGTTCCACTTGCATCACATTCAACATGAAACGTTTTTCCAAAATTTAATAAGCCTAACACTGGTTGTTCCATCGCCTTTCTCTTCAAAAACTAATCTTTGTGATAAGTGCACATACACTGCTGAAGTTTCTGAGGAACTTTCTGTAATAACTCGCCAACCCATGGAAACTTTCACTTCAAATATACCCTTTGACGAAGACCAATCCACAATTGCCCTCACCTTCTCAGGGTCCATCTTCAACCCATCCTTTGAGATTAAAATCTAAATATATCAGCTCCTTTTGTATGAAGTTGCACTTCTTCAAGCTTACTAGCAATCACTCTTCCTTCAGCTTATCCAAAACCAACTTCAAATGCTCCTCCTTGGAATGACTAAAAATCATAATATCATCCAAATATACTATCACAAAGTTACCCGTGAAAGGTTTCAACACTTCGTTCATGAGCCTCATGAATGTAATCTTAGTGTTTGACAAACCGAATGGCATGACTAGCCACTCACATAACCCGCCATTTGTCTTGAATGTGGTCTTCCACTCATCACCTTCTTTTATGCAGATTTCATGACTCTTCAAATCGATCTTAGTGAAGTACCTTGCTCCACACAAACAGTCCATTAAGTCATCTATCTTGGCAATGGAAACTTGCACTTAATGATGATCTTGTTTATTGCGTGGGAATACATTCTCCACTCTCCACCTTTCTTTGGTGCCAACAAAGTTGGAACTGCACATGATCTCAGTCTCTCAGATTAACCCCTTCCTCAATAACTCCTACACCTGCTTCTTTATCTCCTCATTCTCAATTGGAGTCAACCTAAAAGCTGTTTTGTTAGGCAAACTTGCTCCCAACACTAAATCCATATGATGACTAATGCTCCTTACAAGTGGTAGTCCATCAGGGAACTCGCTAGTCACAATATCATCTTCTGAATTTCAATAGGTAGGTCAATTACCATAGTGGCTGTCACAACCTGCACAGGGTTTGAAATTAGTGCAAAGCACATTTCTTCTTCCTTGGCCACCTTCAGAAACTCTTTACCGAATACCAACATCACTTCGGAACTGTTGTCAACCTCATCTCCTATATCCTTCGATGAACTCCATGTGAATCTCTTGCCATCCTACGTAATGGTGTAGGTATTTGTTCTGTTATGCACAGCTCTCCTATCAAACTCCCACAGCCTACCCAACAGCACATGACATACATCTATGGGCATGATGTCACATAGAACTTCATCTTTGTACGACCAAACTAAAAATTCACCGCACACTACTCATTCACTAGCACCTAGTGCCCCTTAAGCAACCACGAAACCTTGTATGGTGTAGGACGTGTCAATCATTTCAGCCAAAGTTTTTCCACCATCCCTTGAGAAACTAAATCATTCGTACTACCACTATCAATCACAACTCAACAACACTTACCTCCAGATTTCCAAACCGTTCAAAATAAACTTTCTTTATGCCGGTTCATTCACCTCCTTGGCTGGTTTCAACAACACTCTATTCATCAACAAAGCCTCTCCTTGTTCTGACTCTTCCATATGTACTAGAGACCCAACACTCTCCTCATCTCCAAAAAGCTGTATGAACTATTATGAGGGTTTTCTAGGCAATTTTGCTTTTTATGACCAGCATACTTACTACACCCAAAACACTTAACTTGAAAACCTCTACCTCATCCATAGAAGCCTCTCCCTCTAGAAGAGTGTCCTCCTCTCATGACTGAATTCTGATTTTGTGAACTACTTGCCTCTCCACCATTGTTCTATTGACCTCTTCCACTGTTATGTCCTTGTCCTCTTGAAAACCTTACTCTACCTCTAGAGTTTGTTGTTTTCTCGTCTTCTCTTTCGCCTTCAATGCACTTTAATAGGCGTCTTCCATAGTTCTCATGTTCAACAATTCAATTTCATCTTGAATTGCAAAATGCAGCCCATTCACATATCTTGCTACCTTCTATTCATCATCCTCGATATGTCCAACTCTTATAGTGAGTCTATAAAACTTTTTGGTGTACTCTTTGACGTTGATCTCCTTTTGTCTCAAATTCTATAGTTTTCTGAACATACTCATTTGATAGTCAGAAGGCAAAAATTTAGCCTTCAGCTTTGTCACCATCCTATACCAATATTTTATCCTTTCCTTACCTTTCTTTTGTCTCTCGGTCTGCACATATTCCACCATAAAGAAGCATGGCTCTTCAACTTCGTGCAAGCAAACTTCACCTTCTTGTGTTCCTCCATAAACTCATAGTAAGAATAATTCACCTTCTCTATTATCCAATCCACAAGCTCCTCAAGCTTCAAACTCAAATTATGGCAAGGTGTTTCCAGCCTAGGTTTACTACCAAGCCTTGCCAAAGCTCTGAGAAATCTTGTCTCAACTTCATTTTCCATGTCCTCCACACCAAGCTCTTGCGTTCCACCTCCTTCATCCTCACTCACGTCTCCACCAGGAGCTCCTCTTCATTGAGTTTTTTCCATTTCATCCAACCTTGTATGCATACCTCTCATCATCTCAACAAAATCTCCAACTCGAGGTCCTCTTGGTCTTTCCCCTCTCTATAACATGTTTCCTCTATGTGTCATATGTCCTACGATGCAAACTTCTCTTTCACAGCTTGCCAATAGACTCAGCCAGAGTCTTCCTCACACACACTCTACCAGCAAGAAAAACATAACTCTGATACCAATTGATGCAAGCACAAATAGGGTATCCACCTAAGGACAACCTCTAATCCTATGATGCTTAAATATTCACTCAGACCAAGAAATAAATTCAAACCCAACATGCATACAACAGTAATTCAAACCTTTGGATACCCACTCATTCAAGCATTACAATGGTTGGATCCTACATAGTACGTCACACTACCATACAAGCTTAATTTCCAAGAAAAAAGGTGAAAAACAGAAGTACCTCTATTCCGCTCTGCTCTACTCTCCTTCTTGCTCACAACAACTTGCTTACTTCTTTAAACTGACTTATCTAACCAAATCAGAATATTCCGTTAAAATCTCCAACATCATGGGGTGTCTCTTTAACTTCCCTAACATTCCATGATACGTACAAAATTTACGCAGTGTTCAACTTTCGCAATTAACACCAAATTCTCAGTAACGGCTCCCGAGTACTTAGGGGATGTTTTCAGGTCAAACAATAGTTACCAAAACCATCATAATGTTATTGTAATTTATCCAATTGCCCTAAAATTTGAAACACAATTTGTACACTACATTTTCTATCATCTCACCAAATTTGAGGATCCAATTCTTACCGCAAGTGAAGAACCATCCTGCCAAGTGTCGTAGACTAGACAATTAATGCAAGCTAACAAAATCTAACGATGCATTTCCACAATAACTCCAAATAATTTGGCACATGGGTTTTATGTGTCAGGTAATACCATCTCACCAAAATTGGCAATCCAACTCTTACCGCAACAGGAGAACCATCTTGCCAAGTGTCACAGACTATACATATGACACAGTCTAATATTAACAGACAATACATTACTGTTGTAACTCCAAATGCTCTGAAATTCGGCACGTAGGTTGAAAATGTCAAGGACTACCATCTCACCAAACTTCATCATCCAATTCTTACTACAAAAGGAGAAACATCCAAAAAATTTGACAAAATTAGACAATACTATGATCTAAAATTTGGTGTAGAGGTTGCAAGTGTCAGGTGCTATGATCTCACCAAATTTCATCATCCACTTCTTACTGTAGTTGAAGATCCATCTTGTAAAGTGTCACAATCACAGTCTAACAAAAACAATCTTATGTTTCAACGGTAACTCCAAATGGTCTAAAACTTGGTGCAGAGGTTGTAAGTGGCAAGTGCTATGACCTCAGCAAATTTCATCATCCAATTTTACCACAAAAGGAGAAACATCCTTCCAAGTATTCTAACAAAATCAAACGGTACATTTCGACAATGACTCCAAATGAGCTAAAATTTGGTGCAAAAGTTGTAAGTGTCAGGGGTTATGACCTCACCAAATTTCATCATCCAATTCTTACCACAAAAAGAGAACCATCTTTCCAAGTGTAGCAAGCTAAACAATCCACGCAAACTGATAGAAGCAGACAAAAGATCTTTGCACTTTTTCTGCAACAAGGAATACTTTTACATCATAATTCTCAGAGGTTAACCAGTTTATGCAAACAAGGCCACAAACACAAAACAAAATAAAAACCTAAGCTAACATATTTTTGGTTAATGCAAGACTGCCCTTCACCTTGGATGCTCTTGCATCGCTAGGTGATACAAGTGAGACCCAGTTGGGATGATTCAAATCACTATTGTTGTATCTTTGTTCTTGCGAAGACTCTAAGTTGTTTGCATAATGCTTAGAGTAATGAGATACCCTATAAACAACTAAGAAGTTGATTTCAGCATTACCTTTACACAAAATTTAGAAGACAAACCACACATTTAGCGCTACAATATTACAATTTTATGGCAAATAAACCAAAAATGATTTTTTTTAAAGATAAAAAATTCATTTGACGATTGATTTTATGGAAGTTGTTACACACCATATATGAGTGCTCTAAAACGGAACCTTTTATCAAGTATTAATCTCACATTTATTGCATCATCTTTGAGGAGGATTTCCTTTACCGATGGCCCTCTTCAATCTACTCCATAAACATATATCTCCCAAAGAAGCATGAGTGCCCCCCTTTCAACTATGATGCCTTCCTTGATATCATTAAATGTTCAATGTTTTGGAGTAATATTGAATCTAGAATATTCTTTACAAAAAACTTTCATGTGGGATTTTTTATTATTTTATAAAGTTGATTTTACAAGTAATGTTTCTAGTCTCTAGACAAGTAGTCAATACCATGGGGGTTCATATGATCATGACATTTGGCATTGAATAGTGTTTTCAACTAGTTCATGGCTATTTAACTTATTTTAACTTCATTCTACATATTATGTGTTTAATTTTACCTATTTGCAATATATATTTTATATAATTTATATTTTTTTTAAACCATAAACAGGGCAAAACAAAAAATCTATGTTCCAACATACCCCAACCACATATCGGTACCCATACCAGTTCCAAGGCTGACAACTTAGGATTACTTGGTAAGGAATTGGTTTAAAATATGGTATTATAAAAGGCAAACCAACTACTCCCCTGCCATCTACTCATTTTTTGCATGACAATCACTTTATCTATATGCATGTGTCAATATAGCTTATATTCCTAGGCTTTGTCCATAATCACTTAAACTATTCAAATTTACTCTATTACTTAAATAAGAAACATACCTACTCCATTTCCATTTGTTTACAAAAATCCAAGTTCACATCTCATTCTCAAGTTGGTCCCATTGGTCACAATAATTATGTTGCTCTCAAATTGCTCGCACCACATGTTGCCTAGGGCAACAACCAACTAGTCTAGCCCCTCATTACTTTTTCACACCACACTCTGTCTTTATTTGAAAACGTAAGCTTTCTCATTCAAATACCTCATAGCCTTGCATTTGACAATGTAAGAGGCCATCATCTAAGTGTTAGATTCTTAGAATATGGAAAATCAAGATCAATGTGAATAGGCAGAATACTAACAATCATAAATGCATTCATGAAAACACAAAAGATTTTGGCAGGGTAGCAAAGCTACCTCTTATTAGTACTTTATAAATATATTAAACTCAATTTTCACAGAGTTGCAATACAATAAAATACAAAACCTCTCACACTAATTGAAAAACTCTCGTGCCTTAATAGGGAAGGCAAGAGACAATTAGGATTGAGAAAATAGAAAAGGTTCTAAATATAGGAAAAACTCATGCAAGAGCCCTATATTTAGATAAATGCAAATTATTAAATATTTACACTTGACAAAGTGCATTTTAAATAATCATACAAAGGCGTATAATTATCAAATACACTGAACTCCCCCGCTTATGATGAACTTTGGGAAAGAGGAGGAGGAATCACTAAGACACCCCCCCTGAGATCTGCTTCCTTGAAACTGAACATAGATCTGAAATGCAGAAACCTGGCATCAGTGAAGCGCTGGGAGAAAGCTATTGCAGCATGTCACGAAGAATGGTCACAGAAATGTCATGCTGCAAGAAACTTGGGTGTGTGAGCCCATTTGTGTTGATCATAATTTTGTAGTTGTGGATCAACGACTCTAAAATGATGTGCCAATGAGGCATGTCCCTATGCGATATTTTGTGATGTATCATTGACTGTCCTGGATGGCGGATGCTGACCAGCATGAACAACGTAAACAACAGTAGCTCCATGAAACTATTTCCTATGAGTGGCTGGAGGTACTAGAGTGAGTGGCTTGACTGGTGAAGGAATATCAAGGTATCCCCCCTCAAACTCATCATCTGATGTGTCTAGATGAAGTTCAGTAAAGAAGGCAAGAGAAGTGGGCACGAAAGCCTTGTCCTTCCTGACCAAAGAAGATGGTGAAGGCCCAGAGCTGTCAAACTTGTACAGCCAAGACAAATCACAAAACTTGCCAGCTGCTAGGACTGAATGGTCTTTCAAATCTTTAATAACAACAAAAAGTGGTGAAAACTCAGTAATTTTGCCATCGCCTACGTGTGTACTCTGATAAATTGAAAGAAGTTTATGTGAAAGTTCAAGAATATCCTAGTAGCAAGAAATGCGATGGCACAAGCCCATTTTGCATTTTTGGGCACCGCAACCTGTCCGCAACAAAAATGGCCGTTGCGAGCAGGGTTGGGCCGTTTTTTTACCACCTAGTATCATTTACTCATCCAAAGGAAACAGCAAAGCATTTCAGTGGGTTGCAAGCAAGTTTCATCCCTGTTTTGTCGTGCAAAATTTAACGAAATGCTCTTCATTCTCTCTAAAAAGCTAATGTATTTTATCAATTTGGTTATTTTGACTGTAGATCAGAAGGAAGGGATGAAAGAGAACAGAATTCATGCCCTGTATGCTGCCACGAAATGCCCACCGATGATCATACGCCTGCAAACTCTTCGTCTTCAACACAAACAGAAGAAGTTGATTAGTGGGAGATTGGGCTAACTTGATGGAGGATTCCAAGCCATGGGTTTGTTCATAAATGTTTGTGAAACAGTAAACAGAGATGCCTGCATTTCTTCCATTAGAAACAGTAAACATTGACTCTTTTCTATATAAAATAAAATTCAAAAGTAATAATTTTATTTCTGATGAAGAAGCCCCTAGTTATTAGAGAATTCAATAAATTAGAGAGGAATTTTACTGCCTGCAATGAAAATTAACTTGCAAACTCTAGCGATTGAATCAGCAGCGTTAAGGGTTAGTGCCACCATTTCATTATATAGTCTCTACTTCAAGCATGTATAGAATGTTGTTATAGGGTTAGGTTAGGGTTTTTAATAAGGGTTGCATGAAATCCCGTAGTGAAAAAATTGTTGGAAAAGTTGACTCTTCCCTTTTCAATATTCATATAATTTTATTTTCCTATTTCATTGTTTTAAATTTAAGTTTGAAGTCCGGAAATGACGTTACTTTTGCTTTGTTCTTGTTAGGTTTCAAGACTTATTTGAATTTATAACTTATACTTATAAATGTATGATACATTGATATATTTATAATTTATATTTATTAATTTATAAAAATGCTATATATTAAAAATTACATGTATGTGTGAATGTGTATTTATTTCCATCTTATATTTTCCCGAATGGCGACAACAGCAAAGGCGGCAAAGACCACAGCACAGAGAGGAGGCGGTGGCAGTGATGAACAGGGGTTAGCTAAGGAGAAAGCCGCGGCAACTCCGGAGGAATCAAATCCGGACAAGGAAAGTCGTAAGCAGCCAAAGGTCCTACAGTCTTCTTGGGAGGCAGGTAAGGGGAGAGAAACTGATAGCAGCGAGGTCAAAGGGGAAGCTGGGGCCAGGGCTTATCGGGTGGAGCATGGGACTACAGTGAGACATAGCCAAGGCAAGGGAAGGCGTTCAACTCTTGCCTCCGATCAAACTTCTTTTAAAGAGAGGTTTTTCTCAGGTTTCGATCCCTCGAAAGATCCTTTGGTTTCCAACAGAGCGCCTTTAAAGGATTATCCAATGTGGAACACAGTATTGAGGAGAATGAAGATAGTGATTCAACAGAAGCGGCTAGGGTATTGGAGAAAGCTACAGTTTTTTTAAACTGCATTAATAATTCCAATCCTTTTCATTCATGTGGTTCCTTTTGTAAAGAGGTTATTCTAAAGGCTTTTCCTGGGTCTGATCCAATTCTAGTTTCCAGAAACCGGCTCCCTTCAAATAAGCTCTCAAAAAAGGAAATAGATGGTGAAGCAGGTTATAAGGGGAATCCAAATACAGTTTTTTCTCTGACTAAAAACCCGGAGACAACTTTCCTTGGCGATGTTCCATTAAATTTTGTTGATTCTCCTCCTATTCTGGATATCGCAGATTTTGAATTCTCTGTGGTGGAGGTGGAAAGGGGCAACAGATCATTGATAGGCAGATGTGTTGGAAAACATCCGCCCTGGGAAGATCTTCAAAAATGGGCGTCAGGGTCATGGTCGTCTCTTATAACCCCTTCTATTTCCATGCTTTCTAATGGCTTTTTTTGGCTCCAGTTTCATTCACCGACAGACAGAGATTTTGTGTAAACTCAAGGACCCTGGTTTTTAGGAAAACAAGGGGTGTTTTTCTGTCCTTGGGATCTTTTTTTTTAACCCTGTTTCTATTGTTATTACTCAAGCTCCGGTATGGGTAATATTTTATAATCTTCCCTTAGCTTGTCATGATACCAGTCTCTTTCAACAATTGGTGAGTAAACTGGGAGTTTTTGTTAAAATTGATGATAACATTGCAGCTAACTTGAATTTTGTTAGACCCTGTGTGATGGTAGACCTATCTAAACCCCTACATCATTCGATAAAAATCACCTCCCATGGTGTTTGGTCTCAATTTTTTAATTATGAAGGATTACCATTCAAATGCTTCAACTGCAACAAATTTGATCATAAGATTGCAGCTTGTCCTAAAAAGGGTTTCAAAGGTTCTCATTCAACTTTTGTTCACAAATGGGTTAGGAAAGTTGGTTGTATGAATCATGTTCTAGTTCATCACCTGTTTGCTTCTTCCGATATGGTTTCAATTGAGGTCCCTTCTTTGGCAACCCCCTAGGAAGTTCAGATTAAATCTCAAACGAGAAAAGTTTCGAAGGCAGTAAAACAGTTGATTAATCTGGTTTCAGGACAGCCTTTATCTTCTAAACTGGGTAAGGCATATAAGGTTATGGAATCTAAGCTAGAGAGCTTGGATAATATTCATCCTGTAGTTGAAAGCCCACTAGAGAAGGCAGTATCAAAAGAAGAGGAAGAGGATGGGGAGGATGACACAGAGAAGGTAGTTTCAGACGCAAAGGAAGAGGATGAGGACGTAGAAGGAGCACTGGTTAGCAAGGAGGTTCTCTCTATCGTTCAGAGCTTCAGTGATATGAAGATTCCTAATTTCGGCCCAAAAGGTAAGAGAGGCAAGAAAACGGAAGCAGAAAGGCTTCAGCTGGATGCTCAAAATTCTATCCTCGATGGCACTCAATGGACGATGGAATCGTTGTTGTCCAGCAAAGGCAGATGCATGCAAAAGGATGATCAGTAGGCTGGAGCGGTAGTGTTTTCAGGTTTCTGTTTGTTGTTTTGCTCTTGATTGTAGGTTGGTTTAAGCGTTTTAATTTCAATTTGCTATTAGTAGCTTTCTGAAGATCCTTTTTGTTTAAAGGGATTTCTCAAGGTTTAAGGTTTTTCTCTTTATTCTGGTTTCATTTTTTGGGAGACTGGACCTCCCATTGTGTCCCAGAACCGGTTATAGCTCCAATCAAAAGCTAAGCAATGATCCAAAAACAAAATTACATGTATGTGTACAGATAAACATAATTTAATTCATTTCTTGTGCAACCTTAATAAATTACCTATTTTGTCACGTTGTCATTTGTGTCATGTTTCCAATTTCTCATTTTTGTTAACATAGAACCTACGTTACCGGATACGCCCCTAGCAGGCCCTGGGAGCGCGGGGATACGGCGATACGGTACGGTACGCGGCCGATCCGCGGGGGATACGGCCAGGGTACGGCGTGCCCCCTGCGGATACGGCCGGATACGTCCATGGACGTATCCGGCCGTATCCGCAGGGGGCACGCCGTACCCTGGCCGTATCCCCCGCGGATCGGCCGAATAAAATAATATTTTAAGTTTTTTTCACTGTATAAAAACAAAACGAAAACCCTAAATGTATTTTTAATGTAACCGCGGCTCTCTCTGCGCCTAAGCGACTGCCTCCGCGCCTCCCTCCGCGCCTCCGCTCCTCCCTCCGCGCAACCCGCGACTGCGGGACTGCCCGCCTGCGCGCCTCCCTCCGCGTGACCCGCGACTGCGGGACTGCGCGCCTGCGCGCGACGCGCGACCCGCGACTGCGCGCCGCGCTCCCCGCCGGCTGCCGCCTTGCCTACTAGGCATAAAGTTTTACGGTTTTTAAATTTCATTTTTTTTATTTCCTAAACTGAAACTCCCTAGGGTTTTAATATTATATAAATTTATTAAATTATAAACTAAATTTTTATTATATAGTTTAGTTTTTTTAATTTTTATTTATTAATTATTTATTTTAACTTTTTAATTTTTATTATTAAGTTAAAAATTTAAAATATGTTTGTTTTTAAATTCTAGTTTTTAGAGATATAATATATATTAAGTATTAAATTTTAATTTTAAATTATTAATTAGTTTAAAATTTTAAATATAAACTTATAAAGTATAGTATTAAATTTTAAATTATTAATTAGTTTAAAATTTATATTTATAATTAAATTTTAATAGCAATTAAAATATAGCTTATATGGCTATATTTTTATATTTTTAATTTTTTATATATATTTTTGTACGGCCGTATCCAGCCGTATCCAAACCACCAAAAAAAAAATCGACGTATCCCCGTATCCGATACTCGTACCCGTATCCGTACCCGTATCCGTATCGGCAACTTAGCATAGAACATAGGATAACTTTTGAAATTGTCCCTTATCTATCTCAACATTGTCAATCCCCAAAAACATCTAAGGGCGTATTATTACCAACATATATCTAGGCAATGTTACAATGACTAAGAATAGAAAAGGAGAATTTTGACTTGGCCATATGATGTGTGACCCTTGAGTCAAAAATCCAATCTCGTCATGCAGGAACTTTAGCTTTAACTAGGAAGGCAAACCCAAAATGGGAACCTGAAGCAACAAAAGTAACTAGACTTTTGTCACCTGAAGAAGACTAAGAGGAAGGAAAAGATTCTTCATCCCACTTAATGTTGTGCTCTTCAATGCAGCTTCCATTCTTCCCATTCTCTGATCATGTTCCTTCTTGAAGCATACAAATTTTGTGTGGCTTGGGCGCTTGCAATATGTGCAAGTCATGTGATCCTTCTTTGATTGCTTTGAGGAAGAGGAATCTGAATCAAAATCGTTAAATAAGACTGTCCTTGGATGATTATGAATCTTGAGATGGTGTCTTGGTCTACTTTGAACTCTATTGTTATACTCCAAGTCCATGATTTTGGAGTTTTGAGGAGACATTGTGCTCACAAAAAACATAAAAGGTGGGCATCATGTTCTTATCATCCCAAAATTCTTATCTTATCTCCCAACTTAAAAAGGACTGTCATTATGAGTTGGTCACCTTTCTTCTCAATTTTGCATTCTTTCAATTGAACCCTGATTAGCTCAAATTGAGATACGAAATCAACAATGGTGTTGAAGTCTTGAGGATTCAAAGTAATAAGAGCATTCTCCAAATTGTGTCCATTAATGGGTCTGTCTTCTCAAACAACTTTGTAATGAATGTGAAACTTGAGATCCAGCAAAAGTGAGATGCTTATCAGTCCAAGAGCTTCATCACAATGACTGTAGAATTTTACTTTATCAGCCTCTTCAAATAATTTTGTTTATTTGTCTGCACTCACCCAGTCCAAACCTTTGCTTCTCAATTGCTCTATCATGGACTCCTCCTATATGTCAAAATTGTGTAGAGTTAGACGAGTAACTTGGGATTTTAGCATGTTTTCAGGCAGTAGTACAAAAAAAAAGTAAAAATAGTGCAGAAGAAAAATTGCCTCAACATTAACTCAAAAAAAAATTGTCCAAATTTTTCAAAAACAATAATTGGGGAATTGAAAAAGGTGACGCTCAATCGATAGCTTTAAAAGTTAGCAGGTGCCACCTTCAAAACGTTGAGGGCTTCACAATTGAGAGATGACAGGCACTACCTTCAATTAGTGCTAGGTTGTTCAATATGGAAAAAGAAGGCCGCTAGCTTAAATAACAGGGTATCTTCCCAAAAGTGCACATATGAGCACGAAAAAATGCTCGCTTTCAAAAATTACTAAAAAAAAATTCTAAATTGAAAAGTTACGGCCTTGCGAAGAATGACTATTGAAATACCCTGTTTTGTAGCTAGTGACCGCTAACTCTCAAAAGTGCATGTTAGATTCTTGGAATACGGCAAACCAAGATCAATGTGAACTATGAAGAATACCCACAATCATGCATGCATACATGAAAACATGCAGCATTAAGGACGAGTAGGAAAGCTACCTCTTTTTGGCATTTTCTGAATATATTGAACTCAATTTTAGCAAGTGCCAATACAATACAAAACCTCACTAATTGCAAAATTCTCATGCCTTTATAGAGAAGGCAAGGGACAATTAGGATTGAGAAAATAGTAAAGGCCCTAAATATAAGAAAAGCTCATACAAGAGCCCTATATTTAGAGACATGCAAATAATTAGACATTTACCTTCACAAAGTGCATCTTAATAATCATACAAAGGGGCATGATTATGTAATACACTAACACTGAGTAAAGTTCATAATCCTCCAAATGGTCATGCGTCATCAACATCATGTCCACTTGCTCCAAATTATCATTTGACTCTAAACTAATGATATTCTCTTCAAGTTATCCTTACAGTCCGACAAACATCCTAAACGTGATGAAGCTGAATCATCATTCACTGCATCCATTACCAATTTGATGATGAGGCTACTCACTCATTGTCAACAAACTTCTACCCCAAACTTGATTAACATTCGCTTGCCTCAGAAAGGTTGTGAAAGCAATGTTTTTGAAATGAGATCTTGGTCCTACTATTATGACAATAAAATTGTGACTATGCTTGCAATTGTCAATGCAGTCTCATTATCATCAAAAAGCCTCTTGGTTCCACCCATCTCTACTTTGAAATCCTCAACCAAAATCAACGTGGATACAAAATTGGGTACCCCAATCTATCCTTGGCAAGTTTTGGGAGGAGTCACACGCTTGCACCACCATGCAAAATAATTTACTCAACATTTGATCTTTCACATCAATGGTAATCATCGTGAAATATCATTGCCAATCCAATTAATGTTAAGGCTAGCACATCGTCTAATTATCAAAATTTCTTCAACCTGATATCTTCTTCTTGGATAGCGCAGTAACACTCCTCATCTTGTAGTGATATTCTCCCTAATACTACTACATTTTTCTTGCTATTACCCTTATCACTTTGATGTATTCTATGACGCCACTCTATTGCAATCAATTTTTATCTTCATCTTTTTTTAATTTTCCCTGTCACAAACAACCTAGCTCCTAATTTCACTTCTTCCAAACAACCTTCACATACATCCTCTTATGGCCTTTCTTCAATAATTTTGAAATAAAATTATATAGGTCGTCGTACTTCTCTTAAAATGTGTCACTCCTCTCACCTTAGGCATGCATACGTGACTCTTTTTATCCATTCATCACACAAGGAATGAAAAAAACTAAGGCAATCTAAAGACCAGGCAATGAATCAGAGAGTTCACCAAAATATGAACCTACTACAAAGATTCATTTGGCATACATAATGAAAAGTAATTATTGCTATGATGTGATTCTCATGCTTGTAATAAAAGATGTATTTCATAAAATAAAAAAAAAGGAAAGACCTTCCAATTGTGTACTTGAAACTATCCTAACCATCACTTAGTTAATCTTTCCAACCATTCCGAATAAAGGATAAAATTGTACTAGTAACTCTAATCAAACCATAATGTACTAATTGAGATATGGACCAAAACATCCCTATAAGAACAACTATTAAACATTATTTGACTTACTATACATAATAAGCCTTGGGATCCGGAGACATGTTTGCATCTATACAGCATCTCCAATGCTTGTGAGCAATAAGTTATAACTAGACGGTTCTAACAGAAAAACAAAAATTGACTCGCATACAATTCAAGATGTAGTATCAGGTGGAATGTGCTGCAGGATAATGTGTAGCATAAAAATCATATTCTACCAAAGAGTTACCTGGTGTTGTTGGACCAAGTGAACTGGATTAATAGTACCTCAGATTTTCAGGTTAAAAATTTGGCTTGTTCGATTACCACCATTTGTAACAGCCCGGATTCTCTAGATAACGACAAAAGGATAATGCATCTCAAGGAAGAGAACCGTGAATCTGTGAGATCTTTTATATTTTGTCTAGTTCTTGTTGACATGTTGTGTATGGCCCTTTGCTTATATGACCTTAGAGTTTAGCCTTCTTATTTTATTACTCTTTCGAGACTCTTTATCATGCATTAGTTAAGGATGCTTCTTGTACATAATCCCTTCTCTTCCATTAATGGTGTGTTATTTGGCAATGAATGCTGGTACAGCTATAGTTGTATTGCATCCATTCGGTTGCCTATTTTAGCTGGTTTCCACTTCGTTTTGGACAGATGCTATTCATTGATATTAAAGTGACATGCCTATACTGGCTGTGGCTCTAGAAACACCAATCAACAGCCTATACTGTCAAAAAAAAAATGAGATATTTTCTGCCTCACAATATAAATATAATTTACTTGTCAATAAAAATAACTGAGTAGCACACCAAGTTTACTAATCATGTAGCTGGTGTACTCCATATTTGCTCTTTTCATAGTACAGAACCTTGAAGTGAATGTTAATTTTCCCCCAAGCTGTCCATATGAAGTTAAAACCTTAACAGGGTAAAGGTATTTTAATTTGAGCAAGCAGAGGATATTCAACGGGGAAGTCATAATGTTTTCATAATTCCATTATTTGCATTGTAGATGGTTAAGCAATCCGGATATGCATCAATGTTTAACCGCCAAAACAGGTAGAAGTAAAACTATAATCAACCATATTGTTGCTAATCGGAAATATATACCTCTGAAACCTTGATTGCTGACATAATCATGAAAATCACAAAATTGGAGTAAAAATTTATTGCTGCATAAGAACATTTACCTAGAAGTTAACGCAATGTTTGAAGATGAATATGATAAGTCTGACCGGGCCGTGTCCCTTGCACTGCCCCCTCCCAGTGTGCTATTGCCAACCCCAGTGCCGCAACTGGCAGCAGAATATCTGTGCATCTCTCCTCAGTAAAACCAGCATACTGCCTTCCACACTAAAGCCAACATTTAAAATTGACTAGTCTACTAGCACAACTGCCCACGTACATTATATGGTGCCTTGCACTATCACTGCGGATCATTGAAGCTTACAAAAGCATGAGATAATTGACACATTTGCAAAGTGATTGCTTTCCTGTGGCCCACCCAAGTAGAATACTCAAAGGATACAGATAAGGTATATCATCAGATTCACGAACTCAGCCCCTTGCTCTTGTCTTAGTTACTTAGTTATCTTCACCAAAGACTGAACGGTGATGGAAGGGCAACTGAAACAAGTGGATAATGATGTCACATATAGTAAATCCAATGAGCCAACTGTGGCAGACCAAGACTAAATATGCCCTATATAGGCCATATAATCCAATGAACAATATGCACTTCCTTTTGACCACCCTTCATAAACAAAAATTTGTGTGGTATCCTTCAGTCTTTAAATAGTTATGTGCCCCTAGGTTAAAATTGGTGATTATTCCTGCTGTCGACCAAGATAAAATTACCCTATCTTGGAAACAATTAAACTGCCCTGTTAAATATTAGATCTCTTCCACCTTCTTCACAAATACAACTTTTCGATACCCTTCATAGTTTGTAAATATTTTTATAATCCTGGCTTGAAATTCTCATTACCATCCTCAGAAAGCCATCAAACTCTCAATCTTATGTTAGCCAAACTCCTATTAACAAAGCAGAAAAAGTTCCAAATACTCAGTCCTCGGGCAGAGTTATCAGCCCCACAGGCAGACTTAAGACCTGAAAAGAATGCCACTGCCCAAACGTTTAGTGCAGAGAACATTATAATGCTAAACAAACAAACATGCAAACAAATGACTCATTTTAGGCAGAAAACCCCTTATGCAATTCAACCAACTCATTTAAACTCCATCCAGAAAAAAAGGAAAACAGATATGGAAAACAAAGCAAGACAATACAGTATTAGAAAAAAAATAAGTATTTTACAGCATTAATAAAAAAAATTCAATAGCAGCAGTATGATTGAATTGATTGACTTGAACAGGGGTCACTTGGCACTTGCTGTAATAAGGTACTATTCTTAAGAGTAATATCTATTAAATAAGATATTGACTAGCATTTCACACAAATAGACAGATTAAATAAGCTCATTGAAATTCGTCTATTTTGCATAAATTCCTGTTTAAAATTCTCTTAAGGTTGAAGTCAAATAAGAATGGCTGTCCTAAATCTTCCATACTATGCTAAAGTAACTCATGAGGTATTTCACGAAACCATTTCTGCTATATTTATTCTGAGGAAGCTATTTTAGCTTTTATTACATTGATATATACAGAATGTTCCTAGTGATTCTCATTGTAGCTTAAGAATTTAACCTTGCAATATTGACATATGCATCTCACTCAGCAGATAGCTTAAACAGTTTAAGTGTTCTGCAGTCGTTCCACGATCCACATAAACAAAACAGAAAGACATGTGTCATGTTCCTAGGATTCTCAATATAGCTCAAGAAATTATTCGGGCAACATCCACATAAAAAATAAAACAGAAAGTCAAATTTTATCATAATGATGCCCTCGGAAGATTGCTTCAAGGATTTAAGTCTTCTGCAAACGGTCAAAGGTCCACATAAAAAAATAAAACAGAAAGACAAATGTTATAAGTAATTGAGGGTTTTAGTCTTCTGCTGTCTTTCTTAAGGATTTAATGTATATGCTATCATGTAATAAGAATGCTGGGAACAAAATTAGTTTATAATAATCTAGAGAGAGAGTTTACAAACTGCAAAAGACAATCCGAGACTCCCTAAGAGTTTATAACCTATCTACAGGCAAATCAGGCTGGTACAGAGATAGGATAAAAGAGTGGCAAGACAACTAAAGGTATTATTTTTAAGTTTTCGAAGTGCATAACTATTAGAAAAAAATCCGGAAAAAAACTGTGTGGTTACCAGAAATATTATCTAACAATTAACATTAATATGACGCCCAAAACGCTAACGGAAAGTGTCGTAATTGCTTAAAAAGCGAAATCAGCAAAACTTCGCATGCAATTTCCCTCTAAGAAACAACAAATTCAATCAATTTTAGATCGGAAGTTTCCGCATGTAAACATTCTCCAGAACACTCATGGATGAACTGGCTGGTAATTTTGAACCGCCATTTCAAGTGAACTACAAAGTTTGATTTCCCTAATGATCAGCAAGATGTCTCAGTCAAAACTTTGGTAAAAAAAAGTTACTATGCGGTTCATCCAGAAGTGTTATGAAAAAAATTCAAAAAACAATTTCACAACAGTAAAAAATATTTTCATTTCACACCAAACTTGACCCTGCAACTACTGCAAAACTAAGTCTTACCCCATTCCTGCCTTCCTCAAACCAAAAGCGACATTAACAGAGCTTCCACTTGCGAGAAACACCTTTAATCCAAACAATTCCCGATTCGAACCTCCAACCTCGCCGTCTTAAAGCACTCGCCTTCCACCTGTACGCAGAATCTGTTAAAAGAGCACTTCTCCACTAAAACGGCCGACGATTTGCTAATCCCCAAACGGTTTCGCCGGAAAAACAACAAAAACCGTTCACGAGAACATTAAATCTGCAATTTTCACCGCTCAAAGCCACAAAATCCGCCCCTTGTCAACACGCCTTCCTGCAAAACCCTGTCCAGATCCCTACACCTGTAAATTTATCCTCCTCAAAACCCTAAAGCCAGCTAAAACCTACAATTCACCTCGAAAAGATATTTAACCCTTCCCGACCGCGAAGTAGTTTTACTGCGCCGTTTTCCGAACCTAAAACCGACCGCCACCAGATGAAATTCGGCTCAACACAATTTCAACCCTTCCCGTCCGCAAGTTGAATTTACTGCGCCCGCAAGAGTATGCCCCAAAAGGTCACCTTTTTTTTCGCCCCCAACACGAACACTGTTTTCGTCTTCAAAAACACCGTTTTTTGTCCCAAAAGCCGCCGCTTTAACGGCCGTTTTCTGTACCGCTGAAGAATTTCTTCGCCGTGAGAAACAGATGCGAGAGATCAGTCTTCTCCTAGGGTTTGGGTAATAAAAACATCAGAAATCTCGAAAAGGAATTGAGTGGATGGATAAAAAGAAATACGTCCTTAAGTTGGGCGGAAGCTATCTAACGCGACTTGTGGATCCCAAGGTACAGAGTTCGAAACCCGAGAAATGGAGGTTTTCTTTTGATTGTTTTGCCAAAAAAACACATCAGAGTTTATGAATACGAAGCCTTTGACCTGTGAGTGTGGGGTGCCTTCGCTCTCGGGGTGCTGTTGTTCATGATTATGCTTTCTTGTACATTTACTGGTTTGAAAAAATAAAAAAGACGAGGTGCATTGAAAGTAAAGGTGGAGAGAGAAAATTTTTATAAAAAAAACTTTAAAATAAATAAATTTCAAATTTACTCAACTATAAATGTGTAATTTTTCCGTTTGAGATTTTGGAGTTTTTCAAGCGTATTGGATTTTACGTATCTATTTTTTGGTGACGTGGCATGGCGTGCTAGAGGCTTGGCTATTTAAAGTTTTAGGAGATATAAAGTTTTTACATTTGGTAAATCCTCTTTATGCGCCAACCTTCCACTTTGACCCCACAATTGAAGTGCATCCTTCCAATTTGACACCACAATTGAGGGTGCATCTTCCATTAAATTCTCTCATCATACATGATGTAAATTATCCCAATTTAGGGGGGTATTCAAAAAGTACACAAGCATTTTTAATGGTTAGGGGTTCTAACAATAAAAAGTGGTAGTGGGGTGGGATTTTTGTATTGTATTGTCGGTAATATATTTTTGCGATCATGTGTTGGGTACAAAAAATTGTCTTATTTTATATATAGTTTTTATTGGAATTTTTTAGGATTATTTTATTATACAAAATAATAAAATACATGATAGTTACATAGCAAAGTGGTCGGTTGGTAAATATAATTCATGTTGGCGAAACAACAACCCTCGAGACTACCTTGTTGGTTGGGCAGAGCCAAGCAAGTGAAAAAAATAACCAAGAATAATCCTTATAGATATACCTCAGCCAACCATCTTCCATTACATGTTCATAACCTTCACAATTGTAGCATCTTTTTTTGCCCTTATTCTTTTTAATCTCTGTCAAGAGCTCAGGTGGAGGCTCTAAAGGAAGAACAATAGCAACCATCTATCACTGAGGTTCAACCAAAGCTTGTTCCTTATCAAACTTTGAAGTTTCAAATTCATATAATCTCTTAATTCGTCTCCTTGTCACATTATCTTTTGCACATGTCTCTTCCATAGCCTCTACTCCAATATTCTTTGTTGGTCCATCTTTAGACTTTTCCTTGACCCCAAATATCTTCCGATCAGTGAAGATCTCCTCTTCTTCATCTTTCGAAAGAGGATGCTCATACGGATGTCAACTTTTAGATTTAATGGGCTGAGTTTTTTTTCAGTTTACTTGTTTGAGGGAATTATCCTTAGAGATGGCCAGTTTGATGGCAAAAATGACATCTAAAAGTAGTGTTTTCATAATCTAAAGGTTTGGAGCCAATAGAAATTACCATGATTCAATTGTAATTTATCTAGGATACCTTTACTAAGATCCACCTCCACATAAATAGAGCATAAGTGAAAAGTCTTGTTTAGACCTCTCACCATTCATCTCGATGAATCTTCCCAACATATTCCAATAGCTTCACACACTCAATGGTGCCAAAAGGGAGGAGGAAGGTTTGGGAGCCGAACCCAAATCAACATTTTGGACACCACCATAGTGGTAGGATCAAAATCTAAAAATCAGGTGGTAATAAAGAACCCAACTCTATCCCAAAACCAAGGACCCTTCTCAAAAAATTTATAATAATCGTTAAGAGAGAAAAACTAAAGTATGAAGAAACCCTTAGAGCATAATTGGATCACGCAATCCCTGGTCCAAGTAGAATAGACCTAATGATGTAAATCTTTGGATCGAGATCATAACCCATTAAACCTACAAATAATTGCATAATCTTCAAATCTTGAAATTAACTCAGTTACCTCAGGAAGAGAGATCTCCACTATTGGCATCTCATCTATTTTTTCCACAATGTACAAACTTGGAAAAACTAAAGGTGGAGTTGTTGTTGGAAGAGCCTTAGGGTGAACATCATCCTTGTAGAAAATAGGGGAAGTGCATAGGATAATAAACATCCTAAATCATCTTGAAATTTCTATTACAACACCTCCGAATAAAATATTTAGTTGCTCCCTTCATAGGACTAGGTTGTAAGTGTTTGTTAGTATGGGGAAGGAACATTGATTATTAGAAATCCATTACTTTAGAGTGTTTACCTTCTAGCTTCTTTTATTTAAAGGCTTCCTTCTCTCACAATTACTATCATTGTCAGATTCTCACAACACAACATTTGGAAGCCCAAACTTTTTCACAACTTTAGCTCAACCCATTTAATTACAAAAAGAAACTTTAGTAATTAGCTTAGATATTTGTTTTATCAGAATTTGAACTAGTAAGTGAATTAACCCTAATTCAGATAAATTAAATAGAATATAACATAATATTGTAAATCAACTATCAATAAGCACAATGAAAGCAAAAGAGTGAATTCAACAAAGTATAGTCGAAAGAAAAAGGCTAATTCTGAATAAAATAACAAAATTAGTTGTTTATATCCGAGATGTGACTATGTGAAGCTAACAAAAATCCAAAAATGATAAACATGAACTAAATTTGCAAGTATCGAGACATTGGGACTAAAACTGGTAAAGGACGTGATCATCCAACTTTGGATAAGATTGACTGCCACTATAATCTTGAATGGTCATTCTTGTCCCTTGATGAAAATTTGGAACTCGGGTCATGATAGTATATGACAACTTAAATTAGGTATGTATGTGGAGATTTAACCTTCAGATATGTGCAAAAAACCTATAAATGACTTCTCCAAAGTCAAAACCCTAATAGGGCTTGTAATGATGAAAAACCTGTAAATAGAAAAGGGAGAAGTTTAATGGGTTGAGTTGACCCCAATCACCACATGATGACTAAACGCTTCCATGTATCCAACACTCTAAAGAGGGAATACATGCCCACAAAGTTCTCCCATTTAGAGTGCTTTGTGTAATTATGCTCCTTTGACTATATGAATGCATCTAGAGATGGCTTGAGTACATGATCATGCTTTGATTTGGCTTGGATCAAACAGGCTTTAGACTTGGTTGAGGACTGCTTTAAATGATTAGAATCAGAATTAGGAAGAATAGGGAGCTTTACTCAACATGCAATAGTGTAAGTATGTCTTTGCATTGAAATTTCCAAGTGGTAGATTAGGTGACTTGAATGCACCTTTATAGCAATCCAAAAGGGGAAACCCTCACTATTCTTATCCTAAAAGTATGGACCTAATTGTAAGAGAGGGTATAAATTTAAAAATTGATCGTTAAAAGGGATAAGGATAGAAATGTCACACAGGGGACAAAAACATATGTCACTATTGTCCCCTATTGGATGTTTTTGTCCTTAAAGGATTCATGTAGTTTTGAGGTCCAAAATTATTCGTACAAATGCTTAGTGGTGTTTTTAGCAACTAGAACATTTCTACATGCATCAAATGGCAATTTAGAAAATAAATAGGTCCATATAGGTGTTTAAGATAAAGTGAGGTGGCGAAATAGGTACAAATTAAGTGCTTGAGTTAATTAAAGTGAAATAGGGCCAAAACTGACATAATCAAGTATTTGTGACCAAATCCAAGTGGTTGTAATATCTTAATAAAATATATCAAAAAATGTTAAAAAGCACCGATCTTAAAGCGTCAATCTTGGATTTGTCACATACCACATTGATTAATGACTGTATCGCCTTATCTGTGATTTTCCCATTAACTAGTTATATGTGGCTTTAATCCAACTACACCATTATCTTAGGCTCGGAAAAATCTTTCCAAAAAAATAAAGAAAATGGTCCAAACTTTACTATATGCCTAAGATATCATGATTTTTCAATCACCTTTTCCAAGCAAGAAGAAAAACTAACATATGATAAGCAAATAGATGCCAAGTTTAGGGTCAAAGCTACCTTGTGACAGTCAAATAAATGCCAAATTTAAGGTCAACCATTTTTTAACACACAAACTCAAAAATAAGATTATATTGCTCATCCCACTTCCTTGGCTATCTATGTAGGTTATGCCTCTCATCACAATGACTTTGTGTTAGAAACAAAGTATGTGAAAAAAATTATAATGTTATTAGATAAATTTGCTTTATATGTCATGCCGTTTTTAGTAATCAAATTAAGATCATATATATTTTTTCAAGTTTCATGAGATATTTATACAATAGCTTGGCTTGTTGTGATCTTATTTCTCAAGATATAAACCATGTCATCAAACACTTATCTATCAACTTATCCTAATCTCTACATGGGTATTATAATAAGCTCTCAACAAATGAACAACAACTTATGAATAACCATTAACCAAACTACAACAAACCAAATATACTATAGTGTAATACCTAAATTCATATCATTCACCTCCCTGCCCTCCCCCTTTTGTCTCTTCTCCCCCACCCCTTTATTATATCACAATCTCGAGACTGGGAGAGTATAAACTTCACATGAGGATTAGTACACACATGTAGTTAAAAATATTTATGAATTGTATGTAAGCCTCATATAGTTTACAATATAGCAATCCCTTTAAATAAGAAAAACTAGAACACCATACTAAATCCAACACATATATGATACTTTGGTCTATAAAGCAATCTAGGGTCGTGAGCAAGGAGGTTGTAAGGAATGTAAAAAAGGAATCTACGTAAGCAATAGATTGCATACATCCTGATGAAATCCAAGGTGTCATTAGATGTTTTAGCAATAGTTATAAGCATAATCAAAGAGAGTAAAATGTCATTAAGCAGTAACCATGATGTATCTAATTTGAAAGGTTTACAAATGTCATTGTGTTTTATCTAAATTTGAATTAATATGGATATATCAGCCCTAACTAGATAAATTGAATTGAATAAAGTAGGGTGTTGTAATTACACTTACAACATGAAATTACAAGCAAATAATTGGAATTAATGAAACAAGATGAATATAAATAGGACTAAATTATGCAAAAGAGATATGTACTTAGATTTTTGTGTGTTCAACTATGTTGAATAGAAAAATGTAGAAACAATGATGAATATGAAAACCTATAATACAATCCTCGTACTCTATATGGATAGGTATGCCCACTATGGTCAATAGTGATGGGCGTCATTATCCTAGGTTGATGTTTCTATCCTTTCGAGGAATGCTAAAAAATAGGGCATAGTCTTGTGTGACTATGTAAAATATGCATGTTTACAATAAATTTGTCTTATTTAATGCACGTGAGGCTGATAAATGTCTTTTTGAAGCTCAAAATCCTAGCTTGTGTCATGAGGAGATAAGTGGATGTGAAGGAGTAAAAAAGGGTTAACAGGTGGAATTGTGTTATAACTCAACACCCCACTATGTTGCACATTGCATACATACCAATTCTCCAAAGAGGGATCAAATGTCCATGTAGTTTTTTCCACTTAAGTGTTTTGTGCAATTGTGTTCCTTTGACTATATGTATGCATCTATAATTGGCTTGAATACTTGATCATGTTTGGCTAGGGTTGTGTAAAATTGAACTCAGACTTGGCTCGTGACTGCTTGAAATGCTTGTAAGTTGATTTGGAAACAATATGAAACTTTTGTCTAATGTGCACTTGCATAGATAAGTGTTTGTGATAGTTTGATATGGTTGCCAAGGTGTTTGAAACGAAATAATTGTATGTGCTTTTACAATGATTGAAGAGGAAAAAAGACTTATTGGAGAGTTTAGGAATATTTAGGCTAACCCTAATTATACTTTCCCCTTTGAATTTTGATTGTTTGTGAGGGAAGGATAAAAGTGGTAAATGGGAACAAGAACATTGGGTATTCCTATCCTGTTGGGCATTTTTGTCCCTTGTATAAAGATTTGTCTATGATTCAAGATATACATATGCATAATGGTATTTTCAATAGTAATGTCATTTTTGTAGGTGACATTAGATGGCATTGCAATGGAAGTAGGTCCCTTCTAGTTCTTAGGATAGATTAAATTAGCGAAATAAGTGCCAATCAAGTGCACATGTCAATTAATGGTGAAAAGGGATAAAATAGGCATGATAAAGTATTTGTGATAGAATTTAGGTTACTGCACATTGCAAGGTAACCATGAGGTATACGTAAAGAGAATGTAAAGATAATACTATACTAACAAACATGTATTAATCTAAGCATGTATAGACATAAAATGAACCATTCTAATATACCATCTAAATTATAAAAGAAACAGTATAGGGTTAGGGATACTTTCATTGAGTTGCCTTATCAAAGCATTGATCTCCCCTTACCTTAGACCACTTTGTGATAGATGGTTATATGTGAAGTCAAGGTGGAAAAAAGAAGACCCAAGTAGACCCACTTGGAAATACATTGTATATTTTACATGATTTACAATCATATTGATTATAAATATGAAATGGGGATAAAATGAGACCTTCTTTATCCCCAAACATCGGGGCAGTAGCCCGCATGTCTAAGGGTTTAGGGGAAAATCCCCTTAAAATATTTGAGTCCTTATATGTAGTTTCAAGCCCAAGTGGGTGGTTTTAATCCATGTTGTTATATGGGTGATTTTATGACCCATATTTTTATGGGAACCATAATGGTTTTATTTTTGGCCCATGGTTTTGATACCCATGGTATAGTAATATTTCCTAGGTGTATACTTATTAAATGTCCGCATATACTCTCACATGCATGAGGATAAGTCATGAATTTTAAGGAAATTGTTGAAAGAAAAACCACTAAGAGGGGGGAGGTGAATCATTTTACAAACTTTTATTTAAATTCCATATATCATTCATTAATCATTCAAACAAATCTAGAGATATAACAATGCATAATCAATCATTCATATGAGCATGAAGTAAGAACATAACACATGAACACAAGATCTATGTGGGAAACCCTCATGGGGGATAAAATACACTAAAACAAAGCTTGGAATATAGTCCTATAAGAAAATTAATCAAAAAATAGTGAGGTACCAACCCCACAAGGAGCACCAACCCCTCACTAGTCAAACACCAACTCAACTAGTCCTTTAACAAGCATCAACTTGTAAGGAGGCACCAACCCCCTAGGTAAATCAGCAAAAACTCAATCACCTAAAACCTATGATCACATTTGGACACTTTTTTCTCACTCAACTAATGATGACCACCTTGTTTTGCCCTTCTCACTCTTCTATCTCTCTCAAACAGTGTATTAGGCCTCTTCGTTCAACTAGCCCACTTCTTGGCAAAATTAGGTCAAATGACCTTGCTCATCGTCCATAAAATCATTGTTATAACCTCATGACATATTCACTACACCTATATGATGGTCTTAAATCCCTCTACCTAGTTTCCAAACTTCTAATTCATTTGCTCGAGGCCTCGATATTCTAACTAGTCAAATTAGGCCTATTAGACCTTATTTTTATACTTGACTCTTGATATCACCCACCTTGGTCAGCCAAAAAATTATCCATACTTGGATAATCCTTCAAATAGATCAAAAACACATTTCATAAGTGGAAAAACCATTAAATAGGCTGGTTATAACCCATAAGGACCAAAAACACCATTAGGCCTAATAGAGATCTAATGCAATTAGGCCTTCTCAAAGCACACGTTTCACTTTGACTACCTTGGAACATATTGAGATTCAAAAAATAGATGAAAAACTTCATAAATGATTATACTATACCTGTTATAATCTAAAATTATGTTCTCAACACTATTTGGCTCATTTCACTCCTTGAACCATACCATTAGGTCTACTCATAATTAGGCTTTCTCACTACCATAAAGTCTATCTTGAAAATCTGAAGCATACACTCAATTTTGACACATAACCCAATAAAAAAATTACATTTATATAAACTAAATAACCTCATAGTAATCATAATGTCCATAATATTTCACCACACAGGGAAAAAGACCTCAAACTGATCATTTCCATATGCTCACGCAAAACTGCATACAGGCTTCAAAAACCTAGTCAAGAACCTCTGACTTTTCACACCTTCATAGGAATTTATCATGAATATAAATTCATTAAAATAAAAATATTATACTTATTAAACAACTTGATATGCATTAGATTCTTCAAATCTATGCATAATGACTCAGGAACATCATTCTCACTCACACACAAAAAACTGCCTATAGCTCCAAAACATAGTCATGAAAATCAAGATTTAAAACACTTGTGTGAATACTTTTATGAACTTAAAATAGGTTTACTTGATTCTTAATCATCCTTATAACATATTTAAAAAAATATATTACATGTTTCAATATCAATATTGGTCTTACAAACCAGTCTCATTTCTTCACTCTACACAAACCTCATTGTGTTAGACATGTCACTTTGAGAGCAAATTTATGCTAGTATATGAACAACTCCAAATATTATCTTCAATGGGTGAATTTGATATAGGCCTTTAAAAATAACCCCATATATTTTGATACATCCCTAATCCACTTCAACCCATACGTAATCTCATTCTCACTTCTACCTAATTTTCTCATTGTATTCCTTATTAGGCCTATTTAACGATAGGTCAACTTCCATGACCAGTTTAGCATGTTTAAGGTCTTAAATCTAATCATAAAATTACATGGGAACAAAATAAAAATCTCATACATCATCCTCCAATCATTTTCATATTTTGACTTGGTCAACCTTGCATGCTACATCAAAAATTTGAGAAATAAGGGTTTTTTTGTAGCTTCCACTCATTCTTCTGATAGACCAAAGCCACCTGGAGGTACCTGGGAGAGTTTAATATAACCTCTAATCATCATACTAGGTCAACCAAACCATTCTGAGTACATTCCAACATTATTTTCCATATCAAGTCGTAATGAGGGTTTTAGGAGGGTTTAGACTGCCTTCCATTCGTAGTAATCATTCATAAAGGATTTCCTCTCAACTCCAAAACCAATGATAGGAAATTTGAGTTAGGAACCTTCCCAAACTTCCATCAAATTCTTATGATATCATGCAATGTTTTCACGTGCCAACAAGCATAATAAAATTCTTCTAAGGTCTACTATACCTCATTCTATGCATACAAAAATTCTCAGGACCACATTTCATGTTTTTTCCTTTAGTATATAACCTTCAACTTGGTCAAAACACTTAATACAACCTCTCACACCTCTGACAATGATCTCATGAGCTCTGGCACCTTGGAAAATGAGCTTGACCCCTCATTAGGCCATACTAGGTCTCTTTGCACATTAGTCCTTGAACTGCCAATCACACTTAGACCTTGAACACACCTTGAAACCTTTTGTACTATTCTAAATACCTAATTCTCATGTCATAAAACCTCATACCTTGCTCACAAATTTCCAATATTCTTCTCTTAATCCTTAGACTTATCACATCATCATGTATCAAGCCTATGCCTTCTCACTCGGTCTCTCAATTACATGGCTCATGAACTCAACTTCATGAAAAACAAAGATAACTTAGAATGACATCAATGACATTTTCATGACATCAATGACAACTCCATGATATCTTAGAAGACATTCTCAATAATCTCCCCCTTTCTCCCCCTTTGTCATTGATATAAACCACTCATTGATGGTAATCATTCAAATAAACTTCTATTATTGGGATACATCTCCCCCATACAAATCAATCGCCCCCTTTGACATTAATGGGAAAGCAATACCTACAAAAACACTCAATAAACAGGAATGAAAGATCATATCAACAAGCTCCCCCTATCTTATTGTATACCTTAGACATCTTCTTGACAAACTGATATGACTCCCCCTTTAACCTCACAACTTGTGCACTTCTTTCCTACTCTTGGAGCTAAAGCACCTCCTTATTAACTCCCCCTAAGTACTTTGACTTGCTTAGTGACTTCTAGGAATAAGAATCACACCCAGTTCCTCTCTCAGATGTTCAAAAGTAGCCTTTGGAAGAGGCTTAGTCAAGATATCTAAAATATGATCCTTGGTAGACACCAATTCAAGCTTAATACTTTAACTTACCTGTTCTCTTAAGAAATGATACTTGATAGGAATGTGCTTGGTCCTTGAATGCATGACAGGATTCTTTAAAACACTTATGACACTAGTATTATCATAAAAAATAAGATGAGGACCATCAAACTCCACCTTGTAGTCTCTTAACGTTTGTCTCATCCATAGTACTTGAGTACAACATGAAGTTGTTGTAATGTACTCAGCCTCACAAATATATAAAGCCACTCATGGTTGCTTCTTGCTTATCCATGAGACTAGGCACTTACCTAAGAAAAAGGCTCCTCCACTAGTGCTTTTTCTATCATATAGACTCCCAACCCAATCCGCATCTGTATAGGCTACTAGATCAAATTTTTTGCTCCTTGGGTACCATAATCCATACTCCATAGTTCCCTTGAGATACCTAAGTATCCTCTTGACTACTTGTATATGAGTTTCCTTAGTATCTCTTTGAAATCTTCCCCAAAGACCTATTGCTCTCATGATGTCAGGTCTAGAGGTGGTAGTATACAACAAACTCTCAATCATTGATCTATATTTTGTCTAATTAACTCTTGAAAATTCATCTTCCTTGCTGAGCTTACATCCTATAACCACAGGTGTACTTATAGCCTTGCAATATTCCATTTCAAACTTCTTCAACATCTCTTTAATATACTTGACCTGTGAAATGAACATACCTTTTTCAAATTCACTGATTCAAAGTCCAAAAAAGAAGGATAGTTCTCCAAGCATAGACATTTCAAATTTTGACTTCATCACCTCTGCAAAGGCCTTGGTCATGTTCTCATTAGTTACACCAAAGATGATATCATCCACATAAACCACCACTATCAATTGATGATCATTTTCGGTCTTGATATACAGTTTATTATTTGCAACTCCTATCTTGAAACCTTGGTCTAAAAGATAATTGTTTAGTCTAGCATACCAAGCTATAGGGGCTTGTTTTAGACCATAGAGTCCTTATTCAACCTATAAACATAGTCCTTGTTATCAATTAATAGAAAACCCTCGGGTTGCTCAATTTACACTTCTTCCTCCTAGTTCCCATTTAGGAAAGTTGACTTGACATCCATCTCATATATCTTAAAGCCTTTGAAACCTACATAGGCAATACACATCCTAATAACCTCTAACCTTGCTATAGGAGCAAAGGTCTCCTCAAAGTCCTCTCCTTCTACTTGAGCATACCCCTTGCATACTAGTCTAGCCTTATTTATGGTGACTTCTCCATTCTCATTCAACTTATTTTTGAACACCAATTTTGTACCAATGATATTTTTGTCTTTAGGCTTGGGTACTAACTCCTAAGTCTCGTTCTTCTTAATTTGATTTAACTTCTACATAGCTTTTAGGTTTGAATTTGGATAGTAAGGTAGTATTCTCTTGATTAACATCACTCACCATTCTTCTTCTTATCTATATACCTACACTTTTATTGCCAATGATCTGAGATTCAGGATGATCCTTTTGAATATGCCCAAAATGACCTTTTGAGTCCTTTCTCTCCTTAATTTCTCCTTCATCCTCATCTATATCTATTGATCTTTCATTGTTCTTTGATCAAGAATATGATATCTTTGTCTCATCAACCTTCACATTTGTGCTCTCCACTATCTTTTGCAACCTCTTATTGTAACATCTATAGGCAACACTAATTGGTGAATATCCCAAAAAAATACCCTCATCAAACTAATGAGGCCAGGATATGCCCAATAAATGTATAATAAATGACCTCATTTTACTCTTTCTTTCTATTAATTTTGATTGCATTTTATAACTTTTATTTTGATATGAGATGAGTTAGGATGTGATTATCCATCTTTTGTTGATTGTGATTATAACGTTTTAAAAATCCCATAATTCCTAACAAGTGTGTTAAAAAATTATAGTTTTGCAATAAAATAGGTCATCATCAGGATAAAGAACAAATATGAAGTGGATTGCATGTTTTTGGAAGCATTAGACTCAATTCTGATTAGTTCTAGAACCTGCAAAATCTATTATGGAATCATCACAATTAGTTCTAAAACCTGTAGAATCTATTCCGGAACCATCATAGTTAGTTTTGGAACTCCACCATACTATTTCAAGTTGTCGCATTTTTGGACTTAGCTTTGGAACTCTATATTTAACTCTGGTACTCTTTCAGATAAGCTTCAAAACTTTTACGGCTATATATGGAACTGATGAGGATCTATTCCAAAACAGCTGGCGATCTGTCAAGATCAATGATCCCATTAAATCAAGAATAGATTCTTGATTTTCTAAACTGACAGAATCAAGACAATTATCACACAGCTGGACATCCAGCCACATCTTGATTCAACATCTATTCCGGGCATGATTCAGTTCCATCGTATCTATGAAACAGTTACAGCCATCAAAGCATCTATATATACAGACCTGGGAATTTAGTAAAAATATATATGGATAGAGATATAAAAGAATAGAAAAAAGGATAGCTTAGTACATTTTTAATACAAAACATTTTATCAATGAAATATCCATTCCTATTTTGAAAGCAAATTGAATTGTTCAAATCCTGTTCTAAGCAGAGCAAGGGCCCACTCCTCCAAAGAACCAGGATCTTCATTTTGTCAGTATTTATATTTCTATTCGCAAAAGTAAATAGGTAACTCTGTTAAATTTATAAATGCTTCCAATGCTTTAAATTTAAGATTTGTTGTAAATTTGTTCCTGTAGGCGTTTTAGATTAAATTTTCACTTCTATAACGTGTTCTTATTTCCAGCAATCAATTTCATTCTTGCAACAGTGTTTGTTTCCAGAAATCAATTTCATTCCTGCAATGTGTATTTGTTTCTAGTAATCAATTTCATTTCAACAACGTGTGTTTATTTCCAGCAATCAATTTCATTTCTGCAATGTGTGTTTATTTCCAGCAGATTTGCATAGTTTGATTCCAATAAGGTTTTGATCAAGAAATCATCATGACATTAAAAACCTCCCAAAACAAAAATATACAAATACCCATTCAATTACTAAATCATTACGATTCCTCTTATTGCATATAGCTTTAGACATAGCCCTAGTTAAATATGACATCAACAGAAAGTTGATTAAATGAAGAGAATGATGACACCCAACATTTTTGGCACCGTTACCAGGGAACACTAGTTGAAATTTTCTAATTAGGTGTCAATAAGAGCAATAATCATTCATTTAGTAATTAAAGAGATTTTCCCTAATTTATGAGTAGACCATGAGATTCCAAGGGAAGATTTCTTTCCAAAATATCTGAACAAGAAATTCCATCATCCTCTAGTTCAAGAAAAGACATTGACTAAGAATTGGAGGCACCATTATCTCCTATAAGACAAGAAGCAAAATTGCCATCTTTAGAATTTTTGGATCAGTCACCAAAACCAAGTAAAACCTTAGGAAGGAGGATTATTTCTCAAGATCCATTGAGGGAATGTTTTGATTCTCAATTGAGTAGTCAACCCCCTACTCCTGACTTTTCACCATCCCCAAAACAGACCACATACCACATTGATTGGGAGAAAGGATTAGAAAATACCAGAGAGATGGAACGAGAAGCTGGAAGAGAACCTGAGAGAACCTTTACCTATCCCATTCATATCGAGGACGATGAAACCACTATGAAAAACATTTCACCTGCACACTTGCCCACATTTAGAGGAATGTCATCTGAGGATCCTGACCAATTTCTATTTGAATTTAAAGTACTATGTCAGACTTATGATTACAAGACAGATAATCAAAAACTGAAGTTGTTTCCATCTACCCTGAAGGATGCAACAATGAGGTGTTTTATGGGATTAACATCTAATTCTGTTACCAATTGGGAACAAATGGAAACTGTCTTCTTAGACAAATATTAAGATTATTGTAGAGGAAGAAATCGAAAGGAAGAATTTTTCAAAATCAAACAGGAAGAAGACGAAAATATGGAAGATTATTTGGATAGATTCCTCTTTGTGAGTAAAAGATGTGGATTTGTACTTCAAGAAGATTTAAATAAAACCATTTTTATCAAAGGACTAGATGATGAATCTTGGGAAACCCTTGATTTAATTGGTGGATGAAACATTGCTCAATTAAGAATGGATGAAATCATAAAAATTTGTAGAAACTATTCAAGAACAAGGGGTGGACCTAGAAAAGGGAAAATGGTTAAAAATTTGAATCCAGATATGAACAAATTGATGGATGAATTGGCAAACTTTAAAACAGATATATTAGTTCAATTAACCTCCATCATGGATGGATTGCAAGCTAAAGCAAATGCCCAACTTGAACCATTAGCCATGTATTGTCCTAGATGCAGGAAAAAACATGCAATATGGGAATGTCCTTTGGATAAAATGGAAGTATGTCTTATCTGTGAATCTAAAGAACATGATACTCACGCTTGTTCTCTTCTTTCACTCATAAAAAATCAACTCAAACAAACCAATACATCATCCACCATAGAAGAATTACATTTTATTCAGAGGCAACCTAATCAAGGATAGTTTATGCCAAGACCAACTCCTAATCCCTAGATGATGCCATGGGCAGCTCAAATAACACCACAAAGTTGGGGATAGCCACCTTGGGCCCCTCAACCCACATGGCATCCTCAGGATTGGGCAAGTCAATCTTGAAATACTCAAGGACATCAACAACCTTGGGCTGGTCAAGGGAATCCTTATGCTTGGCCACAACCTAGATGGAGCCCTAGCAATTATGTGTAAAGCAAAAGATATACAAATTAGAACCAACAAGCCATAATGGGACCTCCAGCACAAAATCCACAGATTGAAAACATAGTCCAAACCCAAATGCCAATACAACCAATAACAAACCCAAGAAACAAATAAATAACTCCTGTATACGAAACATAACTATAAAAATTAGTTGATTTAAATACAATGGATTGTAAAAACATTCAAACCAGATCTGGAAAAATAGTTAGCAGTCCACCTGTTATAATCACTGAGATGACAGACGAAGCTAAAACCCCTAGCATAGTTACACCTAAGGAAGATGACAAAGAAAAATATAAGGAACCAAAAAAGAATTCTACTAAGATTCCATTTCTAGGAAGACTTAAAGAAACCATAAAACTTAAGGAATCTGAATTGGTGCAGGAACTAAGAAGATTGAATATTGAAATACCATTGTTACAAGCAATTAAGGATATTCCAGAGTTGAACAAGTTAATGAAATTGTTATGTTTTAAAAAACCTGGAAGAAAGAAGCAGTACCCCAGGACTATTCAGGTAGATGGGAAACTTGCTGATTTATTAGCAGGAAAACTCCTACTACCTAAATATGGAGATCCTGGAAGCCTTGTTATTTTTGTTTCTATAGGGAATAAGGATATACATAATGTTTTAATTGATTTGGGCACAACTATCAATGTAATGACAGTGGACACTTTGAAAACATTACCATTAATAGGCATACAACCTACTAATACCTTATTGTAGATGGCAGATCAGTTTGTAACAAAACTAGAAGGAGTTATTGAAGATGTGGTAGTAATGGTGGAATCATGGGAATATCCAGTTGACTTCCTTATATTGTAGCCAAAAGGTAAAACACTTGGTTATCCTATTATTTTGAGGCGACCATGGTTAGCTACAATTATTGCCTTAATTGATTGCAGGTCAAGTGATATGACTATTTCAAATGATAAGAATTCTAAGCAAATTTTATTATATCCATCTGCACGAACTTTTATTGATAATCAAGTGAAATTATGGGTTGATAATCCTAATATTAATGAGCAAAATCTGTCTTCTTTGGCTATGATAACATTGCAAGATCATGTACGGGAAATAGATGATATGGTTAATCCTTCATTAAATGAACATCAATCGTCATTGGAGCAGTCAAGATTAGTTCTGAAACCATCTCAGTTAGTTTTGGAACCATCATAGTTAGTTTTGGAACCATCACATTTAGTTCCAGAACCACACCAAATCTTTGCAAGTGAAGATAACTTCGCTCCGGAGGAACACAATTTCTCTTGGGGAGAGGAAGGATCTGTAGCATCACCTTTACAGATATCAGGAGATGGTGAAGAATTTTTTAAAAATAGAAGTGACAAGGAGTTTGACCTACAACAAGATAAGTATCATAACTCTTCTTGTTGTCCTTTGTCCAACATTTTGCCTCTAGAAACTTTCAGAGATGTTGCTACATATCATATATTGTTACCACATGCATGTCCACTAAAAACCTTAATGGAACCCTTTCAACAAATCAATTCATCATATCTTGGAACCAAACATATTGAGATTTAACACGGATTTTTTTTGAATATTAATAGCTGGTTAAAGAACAATGAAGAAGTCAAATTGTTTGATGTTCTGAAGAATCATACTAAAGCATTTACTTGGGACTATAGATATGTGAAAGGAATTCATCTAAGTATCTGCACCCATCACATTTATACTGAAAATAGTACACCAGTTAGGCAACCTCAGAGAAGGATTAATCCAGCCTTAAGGGATATAATCAAACAAGAAATTGAAAAACTATTACAAGTAGGTTTTATCTACCCTATTTCAGATAGCCAGTGGGTGTCTCTTCTTGTAATTGTTCCTAAAAAGAATGGAAACTGGAGAATTTGTGTTGACTATAGGGAACTAAACAAAGCCACCTTGAGAGATTATTTTCCCTTACCATTCATAGATCAAGTCTTAGATAATATTTTAGGTAAACAGTACTTTTCCTTCTTGGATGGATTTAGTGGATACAATCAAATCAAAATTACTATTGAGGATCAGGATAAAACTACATTTACTTGTCCATGGGGTACCTTTGCTTATAGGGTATTGCCATTCAGACTATGTAATACTCCAGCAACCTTTCAAAGAGCTGTATTAGCAATTTTTGTAGACCTAACAAATGACTGTGTGGAGGTATACATGGATGACTTTACTATGTATGGAGAAACATTTGATGATGCCTTAAAATTTTTGGATAGAGTATTAACAAGATGTGCAAAACATCAATTGTCTCTTAGTCATGAGAAATATTTGATGATGGTTGATTAAGGAATCGTATTAGGGCACCATATTTCAAAAAGAGGAATTTAGGTTGATCAAAACAAAATCAAGATTATCTCAGACTTGCCTATTCCTCGAACTCCTATAGATATCAAATCATTGTTAGGACATGCTGGATATTATAGGCATTTTATCAAGGATTTTAGTAAAATTGCTGCCCCCATGTTTAAATTGCTTACCAAGGACTGTGAATTTCTTTGGGATGAATAGTGTCAACATGCTTTTGAAGAAATTAAAGAGAAATCAGTAACTACCCCAATATTGCAAGGACCTAATTGGGAAAAACCTTTTCACATCCAAACTGATGCCTTAAACACCTCAATTGGTGCAGTTTTGGGACAGAGAGATGAAGAAGGAAGAATGTATGCTATTTACTATCTCAGTAAAAATCTTACTTCCACTGAAAGAAATTACACTACCACTAAAAAAGAATTTATGGTTGTGATCTATGCAATCAATAAATTTAGACATTACATTACAGGGTACAAGATATTTGTACATATAGATCACTCAGTAATTAAATATTTAATGAACAAACCTATGGTTGGACGTAGACTAATTAGATGGTCATTACTTTTATAAGAATTTGATATTACCATTGTGGACAATCCAGGTAAATCTAATGTGGTCGTTGATTTCTTGTCAAGATTGACCAGTACAGGGGAGTAGGATCCAGTCAATGATAACTTTCCAGATGAACAATTTTTTGTTATTTTAGCTAACACACCATGGTTTGCTAACATGGCAAATTATCTTGCAATAGGGAAGTTTCCTCCTTCTTTCACTAAAAAACAAATAAAAAAATTAATCAAAACCAGTGCACAGTTCAAATGGTTAAATGGAATACTATTTAAATGTGATCATGCTTTAGTTTTACGTAGGTGTGTAAGAGAAGATGAAATTTTTGACATCTTCCAGGCATGTCATGATGAACCAACTGGAAGACACTATTCAGTGAAAAGAATAGCTCACAAGATACTTTGCACTAGTTACTATTGGCCATCTTTGTACAAAGATGTGAAAAGATATATTAGGTGGTGCGACCCTTGTCAAAGGATGGGACAACCAACCATTACCAATGAAATGCCTTTGCAACCACAAGTAGTGATTGAACCATTTGAGAGATGGGGATTAGATTTTGTTGGACCTTTTAATCCTCTTTCACAAGGAAAAAAGCATATTCTTGTGTGTATTGATTATGTAACAAAATGGGCAGAAATGTAGGCTTTAACAAATGCCACTGAAGAAGCAGTTGTTGATTTTCTTTGGCACATAATTATGGTAAAGTTTGGAGCACCAAGAAGCTTAGTTTCAGACCAGGGACCATAATTTATGTCCAATATGATCCAGGCTTTCACAATGTATTATCAGATCAATTATAGGAAGTCATCTCCTTATCACTCGCAAGCAAATGGACAAGTTGAAGTAACAAATAGAGAACTAGAAAACATCCTCACTAAAATAGTTGAAGCTGAAAGAAGAGATTGGGTAAAAAGACTACCTTAAGCTGTCTAGGCTTACAATACAACTTGGAAAACCATAATAGGGTTTTAACAATATGAGTTAGTCTATGGGAAAAAGCCCTTGTTGCCTATTGAGTTTAAACTACAGACATTGAGGACAACAACTAAGGTGGGAATTGAATTAGATGTAGCTCAAAAGGAGAGAATCCTTCAACTCAATGAATTAGATGAATTCAAAATGGAAACACTTCACTAGACAAAGATAATCCAAGGTCAAAGGAAGCAATGGCATGATTCACATATCAAGGAAAAACAATTCAAAGTAGGAGACTGAGCATTGCTGTTTGATTCTAAGTATCAACAATTCAAAGGTAAATTAAGAACCAGATGGTTGGGACCTTATCAAATCAAGTAGATATTTGACAATGGTTTTATCTAGTTACTTCCCATTGATGGCAGTAGAAGAATACTCTTGGTCAATGGACACAGGCTAAAACTTTATAGAAAGCCTCCTACTAAGGATGAATTCTTGAAGCAGATTGAAGTAAACAAAGATTTTGATCATATGGAAGAACCTAGTTCTTCTAAAATGATCAAATAATCAGATGAAAAGATCCAAAATAAAGGGAAGAGAATGAAAACTAGTAAATGGTGTTCTCTTCCCAAAAAAAAAAAAAAAAAGTAATAGAGATCAATTGAAAATCAACGATGACGGTTGATCTTGGCTAATTCAAATAAAACTTCTTTGAATTCTAATTATTTTCTAACCATTTTTCAGGGATGATGTGTCTGCATGATGGAGGGATTACATCATCAAGGATGTTAATTATGTTTTTAACTTGTTAAAGGTTTAATGAAAGTTTGCATGTGTGATTAGACTTGATTTAGAAAGATTAGTATGATGAGTTATCTATTATACATCATGGTTAAATGTGCACAATCATGAGAAGGATATTGATGATGGAATGAGTTGGCAAATAACCATAAAGAATCATTCTTATTATTGAAGATATCGAATCTTCCAGTTCTGCAACTGAGTACAGTAGTTCTGTAACTGAGTACAGTAATTCCGCAACTGAATTCACCAAACCAGCAACCAAATCCGCTAGTTCTGCAACCATAATCATCAATTATACCGTTACAAAAAAGTAATTTTTATGTCACCTGTGAAATATTCAAAATCAAGAAAAATAAAAAAGAACGAATCATGGGAATCAAAAAGAAGTCAGAACCAAACAATGATACCCAACTCTTTGCAGAATTAATAAACCAGTTCACAGCCAAGAATGAGGAATTAGCAGAACCTAAAAGGCAACTAATGGAGAATGAGGGAAAATGTACAAGACAGACCTCTGTGTCAACAATCTCTGCACATATTTAATTGACTTACTTGCCACTCGAGTAGTTATGGGATGACACATGCAGAGAACTCAGTGAAATCAAAGCATCCAATACAGACTTGAAAGGCAAACTGGCAGAAGAAGAGAAAGCAAGGAAAGAATGGGAAGACAAATTTTACAAGGAGGAAAATGATAAGTATAAATGTCTTGTAAAAATATAAAAAGTTTGTATGATGAGTGAGAAGATGCTTTCATGCAGAAGACCTTCTCTTGTTTATAGCATGTTTTTAGAGGAACAATTCATTCACTAGCAGTTGGCAAGGATAGCATGTGGCCTTCCACATGAAATAAAAGATGAAGCTAATTTCTTGGCCACCTACTCCTTAGCTAATATAGAACAGAAAAACCTTCTTTGTGAATTTTACCTCTACAATTTTATGTTAGAAATAAATATAGATTTTATGATCAATTTGTATGTAGGAGAAAGCCAACTTAATGCATTTGTCTCTGTTCTTCAAAATCAAATTGCATGGAAAGAAAGGGAGTCAGAGCATTAGTCAAAGGCTAGTTCATCTGGTCTCTGTATGAGAATTCATTATGGTAATCCATCTGCCTTTGCTACATATTTCCAATCCCATGCATTTAATGATAAATTCAAGGGACCTTATCTTTTCAATTTACAACAAAGCATAGATGTCTTCACCGCTTATGAAAGGGCAAATTTTGATAATATCTATGATGCATGTTTAAAAATATGGGAATTTCTCCTAGTGGCATTGAAAAGAAGGGAAGTAATATCCCCTTCAAATTTGATCTGGAGTTTAGAAAGGGCAAAAGCTTTATGCACAATAATTCCCTGGATCAATGAAACTCCCTTGAGCATATGGATAGGAATGTAGACAAGGCCACCTCTACTTCTCACCCCCATATCTCCTTGGCAAAATAGAGATCCTCAACATCCCACTCAGTTTAAGGAATGGAAAAGAAAAGTAGAAGCAAGAGTAGGGTATAGTACTTTTGATTCAAAGCATTGGGATATTTAGTTTCAGCCATTTGATATGAGCAATCAAATGGAATGTAGGATATACAATCTCGAATTTGAAGAATGAAGTTTGTAAAGGGACTTACAAACAAGTAAGTATGGGGGAAATGATGAGGCCAAGATATGCCCAATAAATGTATAATAAATGAACTCATCTTACTCTCTCTTTCCATTAAGTTTGATTGCATTTTGTAACTTTTATTTTGATTTGAGATGAGTTAGGATGTGATTATCCATCTTTTGTTGATTGTGATTCTAACATTTTAAAAGACCTGTAATTCCTAACAAGTGTGTTGGAAAATTCTAGTTTTGCAATAAAATAGGTCATTATCAGGCTAAAGAACAAATATGAAGTGGATTTCATGTTTTTGAAAGCATTGGACTCAGTTTCAATTAGTTCTGGAACCTGCAGAATCTGTTCCAGAATCATCACAGTTAGTTCTGAAACCTACAGAATCTATTCTGGAACCATCACAGTTAGTTCTGGAAATCCACCATACTATTTCAAGTTGTATTTTTGGACTTAGCTTCATAACTTTATATTTAGCTCCGGTACTCTTTCAGATAAGCTCCAAAACTTTTGCAGCTAGAAATGGAACTGATGAGGATCTATTCCAAACGGACAACGATCTGTTAAGATCAATGATCCCATTAAATCAGGAACAAATTCCCAATTTTTTGAACTGACAGAATCAAGACAATTATCACACAACTGGACATCCAGCCACATCTTGATTCAGCATCTATTATGGGCATGATTCAGTTCCATCGTATCTATGAAACAGTTTCAGCCATCAAAGCATTTATATATACAGACCTAGGAATTTAGTAAAAATATATATGGATAGAGATATAGAAGAATAGAAAAAAATTATAGCTTAGTACATTTTTACTACATAACATTTTATCAATAAAATAGCCATTCCTGTTTTTAAAAGCAAATTGAATTGTTCAAATCCTGTTCTAGGCAGAGCAAGGGCCCACTCCTCCAAAGAACCAAGATATTCATTTTGTCGGTATTTATATTTCTATTGACAAAAGTAAATAGGTAACTCTGTTAAATTTATAAATGCTTCCAACTCTTTAAAGTTAAGATTTGTTGTAAATTTGTTCTTGCAGGCGTTTTAGATTAAATTTTCACTTCTACAACGTGTGCTTATTTCCAGCAATCAATTTAATTCCTGCAACGTGTGTTTGTTTCCAGCAATCAATTTCATTCCTACAATGTGTATTTGTTTCCAGTAATCAATTTCATTTATGCAACATGTGTTTATTTCCAGCAATCAATTTCATTTCTGCAATGTGTGTTTATTTCCAGCAGATTTGCATAGTTTGATTCCAATAAGGTTTTGATCAAGAAATCATTAAGACATTAAAAACCCCCCAAAATAAAAATATACAAATACCCATTCAATTAATAAATCGTTACGATTCCTCTTGTTGCATATAGCTTTAGACACAGCCCTGGTTAAATATGACATCAACAGAAAGTTGATTAAATGAAGGGAATGACGACACCCAACACAAACCTTGAGTCAAACTTGCCTAAGTCCTCATATCTTTCAATATAACATTTACTCCCAAATACCTTAAAATGTTCAACACTTACATGTCTACCATTTCATAATTCATATGGAGTTTTATCACCATTGATCATAATATCTCCTTTATTCAAAGTGTAAACTGAAGTACCCATAACTTCTCTCTAGTAGCCGCCAGAGAACTTTGACTCATTCAACATGATCCTTGCCATTTCTTGAACTTTTATGTTCTTTCTTTCAACCACCCCATTCTGTTGAGGTATTCTAGCAGTTGAGAACTCTTTTCTTATTATGTTGACATCACAAAACTCATCAAACTTATTTGACCAAAACTCTCCTCCTTCGTCAGACCTCGACACTTTATCTTCACATTCATCTCATTTTCAACCAAAGCATTGAAAGTTTTGAACTTACCTAGAGCTTGTGACTTCTTTTTCAAGAATTCTACCCAAGTCATTCTTGCGAAGCCATCTATAAGCAACATGAAGTAGTTGTCACCTTAAATGCTTTGAATCCTTGTATGACCACATAGATCAGTATGAATTAGTTCTACAAGTTTAGTAGTAGAGTATTATTTAGACTTGAATCTCCTCATAGTCTACTTACCATGTTGACATGCCTTGCAAATAACATCTACATGTTTGAAAATTTTGGGCATGTTCTTCACGGATCCCTTGGAGTTGATTTTGACTAGATTATTAAAGTTCATATGACCTATACTCCTATTCAATATCCAACTTTCATTTACCTTGCTCATAAAACACCTCTCTTTTATTATCTCATTCAATACATATATATTATTTTATGTTCTCTTGTCTTTGGCAATCAACCTCCCTAATTTTGCTCTCCTTATCTCACATCCTTTCTCATGAAAAGTTGGGGTATTTCCTTGGGTGCACATTTGACTTACACATAATACATTTTCTATCTCGGTCTTCCCATTATCCAAGGTTAAAGCACCTTTTCCAACTATATTAGCAGATGTGTTATCTCCAAACCTCACTGAACCTATGGCATTCTTCTTCAAAGTAATGAATTTGCTCTTATCTCCTGTCATGTGAATTGAATAACCATTGTCTATGTACCACTTAAAATCTTCATTCTAAGTATGAAAGGCAATTTGGGCCATCATAGATTCTTCTCCTCTAGATACCTGTTTCTCTTTCATCTTACCCATAGGGTCTGCTTTCTTGATCCATTATTTAGTATCATGATTACATGTCTTCTTAACATTACTTGTTTTCATTATAGATATTGTCTTACACTCTCTTGCAATATGTCCTATTTGGTTGCAATTATAACATAGGATTCTACTTCTCCATCTAAAGTCAAAACCTCTATGTCCAAATTGACCTCAAGAGAAACAATAACCAATGAAAGAATACACATACTTTCATTGTTTAAACTTATTTGTCTTTTGATGATTATTTGATGATACAACACTACCTTTGATATCCTTTGATGGAACAAAACCCTTATTGGCTTGTTGATGATTGACTTCAAACTTGACCACTTTTACACAGGTCTTTATTCTACTAGTTTTATCATTCCTTGATAGATCATTGACTTTTGGAAATCGACTCTCCTTAAACTCCTTTTGTTATTCTTTGAAACCAAGACCTGTCATATCATGAAAGGACCTTTGACTATCCAAAATATTGTTAAGCTTTCCAGTACTCTCAAATTTTTGATATGTTTTTATCTTGATTACATATTTCTCAACTTGTGCCTCTAAAGTCTTTACTTTCATTCTAAGTTGGGTGCATTATTCCATATGTTTCTTCTCTTTTGAACAACATTCACAAGTTATTTAAATGATTGTGGATATATCCTCATTACAATCATAATAAACACTTTCATTATCAAAATCCATCCCTGTACTCCAAAGATCTCCCTTAGATTGTTAGTCCTAGACAAGGGACCTTGCTCTACTACTAATTATTGGAAGCAAAACCACTGAGGAGGGGGGGGTTAATTAGTGTATATACATTTCTTTTTATTCCATGAATTATTAAATATTCAAACAATTCTAGAGATATAGCAATGCATAATCAACTATTCATATGAACCTGAAGTAGGAACATAACACATGAACACAAGATCTATGTGGGAAACCCTCGTGGGGGATAAAAATCACTAACACACAGCTTGGACTATAGTAATATAATCAAATAAATCAAAATTTAGTGAGGCACTAACCCCACAAGGAGCACCAACCCTCACTAGTCAAGCACCAACTCAACTAGTCCTTTAACAAGCATTAGCTTTCAAGAAGGCACCAACCCCTAGGTAACTCAGAACCAACTTAGTCACCTAGACCCTCAGATCATATTTTTACACATTTTTCTCACTGAAATAATTATGACCACTTTCTTTTTCTCTTCTCACTCTTCTATCTCTCTCAAACAATATATTAGGCCTCTTCACTCAACTAGCCCACTTCTTGGAAGAATTAGGTCAAATGATGTTGCTCATCATATGTAGAATCACTATTAAAACCTCATGACATATTCACCACAACTCTATGATGTTCTTCAATCCCTCTACCTATTTTCCAAACTTCTATTTCATTCAATCATGTCTGCAATATTCTAACTAGTCAAATTAGGCCTATTAGACCTTGTTTTTATACTCGACTCTTGCTCTCACCCACCTTGGTTGGACACAAACCTATCCATACTTGGATAACCATTTTAATAGATAAAAAAACATGTTTCACAAGTTTAATAACCATTACATAGGTATTTCATTGCCCATATGGACCAAAAACACCATTAGGCCTATTAGAGACCTAATGCAATTATGCCTTCTCAAAGCACACATTTCACCTTGACTACCTTGGAACATATTAAGCCTAATAAAATGGATTAAAAACTTCATATAGGATTCAATTATACCCTTTATAATCTCACATTAGGTCCCAAACACTATTTGTCTCATTTCACTCCTTGAACCACACCTTTAGGTCTACTCATAATTAGGCCTTCTCACTACCAGAAAGTCTATCTTGAAAATATGAAGCATACACTTAGCTTTGAGACATAACCCAATAAAAAAATTATATGGATATAACCTCCATGACCTTAGAGTCATCATCATGTCCGTTATATTTTACCACACAGGGCAAAAGACCTTAAATCGATCATTTCCATATGCCCACTTAGAACTACATACAAGGTTTAAAAACCCAATCAAGAACATTTGACTTTTCACACATTCATAGGCATTTATAAAAAATATATTAAAATGAACATATGAGACCTCTAAAAAAAATTAATGTGCATTGGATTATTCAACTCTGTGCATAATGACTCAAGAACATCATTCTCACTCACACACAAAAATACCCTCTAGTTACAAAACACAGTCATGAAAATCAAGACTTAAAACACCTGTGTGAATACTTTTATGAAATTAAAATGGGTTTAGATGATCCTTTAAAATCATTATAACATATTGAAACAAATATATTACATGGTTTAATATCAATATCAGTTTTACATACCAATCTCATTTCTTCACTCTACACAGACCTCACTGTGTTAGACAAGTCACTTTGAGAGTAACTTTCTGCTAATATATGAGCCACTCCAAATCTTATCTTCAATTGGGAAATGTGATATAGGTCTCAAAAAATAACCCAATGTATTTGGATCCATCCCTAATCCACTGCTATCCATACCTAATCTCATTCTCACTTCTACCTAGTTTTCTCATTGTCTTCTTTATGAGGCCTATTTAGTGATAGGTCAACTTCCATGACTGATTTAACATATTTAAGGTCTAATATACAATAAAAAACTTACATGGGAACAAAATAAAAGTATCACACATTATCCTCTAGTCATTTTCATGATTTGACCTGGTCAACCTTGCCTGCTACATCAAAAATATGAGAAATAAAGGTTTTCCTATAGCTTCTACTCATTCTTATGATAGACCAATGCCACTCAGAGGTACCTAGGAGAGTTGACTACAACCTCAAATCATCATACTAGGTCATCCAAACCATTATGATCACATTTTAACAATATCTTTCATATCAGGTCATTATGAGGGTTTTAGGAGGGTTTACACTGCCTTCCATTCATAGTAATCATTCATAAAGGATTGTCCCTTAACTCCAAAACCAATGCTAGGAAATTTGAGATAGGAACCTTCCCCAACTTCCATGATCTTCTTAGGATCTCGTTCAAATGTTGAACATGCCAATGAGCATAAGAAAATTCTTCTTGGGTCTATTATAACTCATTTTGTGCATATAAAAAACCTTAAAACCAAATTTTATACTTTATCCTTTAGTCTATGGCCTCATACTTGGTAAACACACTTGATAAAACCTCTCACATCCTTGAAAATTATCTCATGAGATCTATCACCTTGGAAAATGAACTTGACCCCTCATTAGGCCATACTAGGTCTCTTTGCATGTTAAGCCTTGAACTACCAGTCACACTTAGACCTTGAACACACCTTGAAACCTCTTGTACTATTATTAATACCTCATTCTCATGTCATACAACCTCATAAAATATTATTCTCTCAAGCCTTAGACTGCTCACCTCATCATGCTATTAGGCCTATACCTTTTCACTCTATCTCTCAAGTACATGGCTCATGAACTCAATTTCATTAACAACAAAGATAACTTAGAATGACATCGATGACACTTTCATGACATCAATGCCAACTCCATGCATACCTTAGAACACAATCTCAACAGTAATAAGGAATAAGGTTAATGTGTTGGGTTTTTTCTTGAAAGGGTTTTCCAAAGTGAAAAAATTGTGTGTAATATGTATGTATCTTTTTTATTTATGTTATAGATTTATATTTTGTAAGCATTACTTCCCATCCATTAGTTTATCAGTATATTTCCTCTTCATACCTAGTTTGGTGACTCTAAAGACTATGTGTGCCTTGTCGGCTTAACTTCTCTCCTTGATATCTTCGAGTCCTTATGCTAAATTATATTACCTAATTGTAAGCTCCATAGCCCTAATTCCTCTTCTTCTTCCCAAGGTGTATTTGTGTGTGCAAGTAGAGTAGATTTGATATTTATCCTTTGAGAAATGAAAAATAGGAACCCTATAAATATGAATCCAAACCTTAAAATTCAAAATCCTAAGAGAGGTGTAAGATAAAGCAAGAAACTCGGGGGACAAGAAAATTTAATGTCATGACAACATAAAGGTGGTAGTTATTAATTCACCTTATTTTTAAAAATACCATACACAAACAAGGTAAAACTAATGCACTATGAAGATGTACCATTCAACAATGTAAAATAATACTTTCATCTCAACCCAAGTGGTTAAAAATAGTAAACAAACCAGTTTGGAAATTTGAAACAAATAATGGAAAATATGGAAGTAATATGATTGGAATAAAAACACATTAATGATTTACAAATTTATAGAGCATGGATATTAACTATATAGGTATGTAACCATATTTGTGTCAAATTTTGGCCTTTAACTGTGTAAGGATGGGTTTGGCACTTTTGTTGTTCCTGTCCTAGGTAAGATTATCAGTCTATTGGTTTGACCATCATTCATGTCCTATTGAATTGATTATGTTATGCACTACTTTTCAAATTATAAATCCTTTTGTACATGTGTGTAGAAACTTAAATTTGGTATTAAACACTTGGAAACATCAATTTTGACATATCTTTGACATACATTACATGTGCATATACATTTGACTCTTGCACACACCTTTCCCATATATGTTTGACTATTTATGGACTTGGCCAACCCAATCTGTTATCAAAACTATTCCAGGTCTCCTTAGTTTATGTTGTAATGCTCTAAAATCCTAAGTAGATTGTTGCCATATTTTGGATCCATTATTTTCCCTTTTTGAATGGTGTTAGTAATAGTTAAATGTTGAAGGTTACCACAGGCTTCTACCTCTGTTAGAAGTATCTACAAGCTTCCAATGGCTATTTTTCAAATTCAAATGTTTTGTTGGGGTCAATCTATACATGTTTCACATGTAGATTATGGGGAAATTCCAAAGAGTCATCTATAAATATAAATTAAGACTAAGGCCTTACTCACTTGGAAATTACATTCAGAACCACTTGCACATTGAGAGATCTATTTTTACATCTTTGAATATTTACATAAAAGCTTACACATCTAAAAATCCCTCTAAGGAACAAGCCTAAAGCCAATTATGAACACTAATGCAAGGTCAAAGTTACATGTTTTCTAGTGTCAAAGCCAAAGAGTTACATTATAGTGGAACTATTTAACCTTAAATCTAGATATGTGTGGTATTAGATTAAATTTTACATAAGGATGGTGAACTAACCTAATGATTTGACCAATCAATAGAAAACTCATATAAATAGTATTATAATATTATACAACTAAGATTACTAAAAATAGTAAAGTACAATTATTAATAATATTGTAATGAATTAGAAACCAAATAATACTTACCTAGTTTATGGTGTGCATGCAAGTTTGATCTAGAATAGTTGAAAGTGGACTTGAAGATGATCATAGAATAATCATCAGATTATGGAAATACTCTTTCCATGGCCTCAGATGTTTGCATTAGATCTAAATAATTTCATCAATGTAGGTGTCTTACTTTGACATAGGTGTCCAGTAATTAATAACATTTAGATTTGGATTTGATCAATTAGCATCTTTTAGGCTTTATGTCACCTTTCTTCTAATATATACAGATCGCATGCATAGGGTTTTGCTCTTTGTCAAATGATTAAACCCTAGCTCCTCACCCTTGAAGTGACGGTGGGAAAAATAGGTTAGTGGGCTCATGGTGTCAAGTTACCCCAAAGACCCTCTATTAATGGGTGCTATCTACATAGTCAATACTTTGAAGAATGCCTCAGACTTATGTAGTTCTCCCTTATGTACTGGCTTGTGCATGCACAAGGATGTAATGTGTGATAAAAAAAGACATGTAGTGACCTAACTTGTAACTTGGCAAATATGGCTCATAAACTAATTTTCAAATGCTTTAAACCTATGGAAATATTGCTCTTATGGCTAATATAGAAATAGGGATAAATAGGGTAGGTTTTCTCACTTGAATGCTTGATTGAGTACTTTTTAGTATGTTGCCTTGTGATTTTTAGGTGATTGCTAGGTGATTACTAGGGGAGAAACGAATGAGGGTTGATATTATGTATATACCAACCCTTTTTAGAAATATCTTCCATTAAAGCACTTAGGTCAACCTTTAGGATACATTTCACTTACAAATTTGATGACTTTTGGGCACTGGAAATTTATGAGAAAAGTGAACATTTACATTGATGCAGGTGTTCAGGAAGCTAGAAAATATGTAGAATTCCAGAACTAACAGTGAAGGATAATAATCAAGTTTAGATATTTTTGTACAATATAAAAGGCTTGGTCATCAAAATATAATGGTTGGACCAAGAGATAAGTAATTTAGGCACAAAAAGATAGTGAATGCAAGACTTTCAGCAGTGGGTAGGTCTAAAACTAAAAGGCACAACTGTGATAGGTATTTATCAAGTGTACAAGACTGAGGTACTACATAAATTAGATTTTAGTATCTACATCTGTACCCCTTTAATATAATAATTAAATTGCTAGATTAAAGGAAATAAATGCATATCTGGGTGTGTACAACACACCTTATCTTTACATGATCCCAACTTGAGTTTTTTGTTGGTGACTGGCCTACAACCAAGATCATGTTACAATATATAATCAATTCATTAAATTTAAAATTGAAAGAGTTTTAAATTCTTGAAAGTAAGAAGAGCAAGGTTAGTACACCTATGTGTCAATACAACCATTTTGCCTTGTGACAATTTGATTTTAAAGGATTCCTCATTATGAAGCATTAAATCTGAGATTATGACAAATCTAAACTTACAAGTGCATATATATAGAGATATTGGAGGACACATTCCCCCAATCTTGGTGTAAAGGTGAATTGCAACACATCCATTGAGATTGTTTCATCTCAATCATGTAACCAAATACGTGCATGATCTAGTGAGTGAGAACGATTTAATCAAATCACACTATACATCTAGTGAGGGTGGATGAATTAATAAAATCCAACCTATAAGTCTTGTAAATTTAGATGATTTAATCAAATCTAACTTATAAATTTGTTAAGATTGAGCAATTTAATCAACTTAACCTTCCAAAAGGTGAATTAACTACTACAATAAATTGACTTGATAATAGTCCATAACAATCCATCTTGGGTATAATAATAGTCCATAATAGTATTTTAAATCTAGAAAATGATTTGATTTTACAATTTTAGGTGCCCTTTGCATGGCATATGCACCTTATATATATCTCAAGTTTAAATCAAGGTATAATAACAATACCTATGTATAGAATGTTGCCACAAATATGTATTTGAATCATAAATCTATGAAATCTTGTGAACTTGAAATTGGTTCAAGTGTAGAGGACATGTTTCAATGACATGTCCCTACTAAATCTATAGAATCTGAGAACTAATGTAAATGTGGAGAACATGTTTCCATAACATGCCCCCCATTGTAATTTGGAAATATTGAGTACATAATTAATGTGGAGGTCATGCCTTTTTGACATGCCCCCAATGATATTCTCCCTTTTGAGGTGCTAAAAAATAGAATATGGTAGTTACCTTACCTTAAAAGGATAATATAATTGTATAAAATGTGTATGGATCATGTAGCATATAAGAGTAACATCTCTAGGTGGAAATAACAATGAGGTATGTAGTATGTGATCACATCAAGTGCTAAGATGCATGATAGAGATCATGAAAACATCTAGAGAGTAATAGTATAAGCTTTGCAAGCAATCAAACACACACATAAGAGCACTCAAAAGCAAAGCAATGAGAAATGGTCCAAGGATGCCTCATATAAGAGACATGTTCATATGCCACACAAATGAAGGGACAAGACTTAGTCAAATGTCCACAAAGCATTGAATGACATATTCAAATGTCAAAATAGGCAAGTAAAGGCATAGGGGCCACATTCAATAGAGCATATTAAAATGATCAAACATGCAATATAACACAATACAATAGCTAACAAGGAACAAACTCAAGGAAGTACATAAATGAAAGTAAGGAATATATGCAACCAACATGAAGATAACATACTAGTTCCTAAACCTCTATGTTTATAAACATTGTAATTGTTTTAAGTTTGATGGTGGTGGCATCTCAATAATCGATTTCACCTTTTTGGATCAACTTGAATTCCTCACTGAGAAAATGATGTAACTTAAATTTTTTCTAGAGGATACCCTAAAACACATTTTTTTGGATTTAATTGCATATTGAATTTGTAATCCTTGAAATGATTATCATAAATTGGTATCATAATCTTGTTGGTGTTTTAATTTTACAAATAAACCATTGACACAATCTTTGATGGTTTTATGAGTGAAATCATGGCAAATGTGTGTCATTACCCTTTAATATGTAACTCTTACATTTTTAAAGCCAAAAGTCATGACAAGATAACAAAATGTTCCCTTTGGGGTGGTAAATGTTATCTTTTCCTAATCTATTGGGTTAATTTTGATTTGGTTATATCCGACAAGACCATCCATAAAGGAAAATGTCTCATAGCCACCTGTAGAATCAATGATTATGTCAATATTAGGTAATGTAAAATCAAATGTAGGATAAGCTTTACTTAAGTCACAATAATCTGTGTAACATCAAATGTTGCCATTTGACTTAGTTACAAGAACAATATTGGAAACCCAATCAGAGTGTGTAATAGATATGATAAAAGTTGCATCTAATAGCTTTCAAATGTCATATATTACCAATAGTGCAATTTTAGGATGACTTTATGAATATTTTGTTTATTGGTTTTGTATTTGGATAGATTAAAACACTATGTATTGCAACATATGGGTCTTGTATACACATAATAATTTCAAAAATTTATCAATCTTGATGCTTTATGTCTAGTGGGAACCCATTGAGTGTCAATCTCTTTGAGTGCATGCCTTAAAGGGTGCATCGAGAAAGGGGTGGGTAGACCATTGATGCTTCATAGGATTGTTGTCCCCTATACCACTACTTGCTATCTACATAACCTTCTTCTATGTACTTCCCTAAGATTTGACACCTCTCTTATCACCTCCTCCAAGAAATTCACCACTTTACTTATCCCCTTCCTAAGCCTAAAACCATTTTTGATAGTTTACAATATATTGTCAGCCTAGGCTGACCCTGTATTTTAACTTGTTAAAAACACATTACAAATATAGGTCAGCCTTGGCCGACCTAGACCAAGACCTAACTTATTTTTATTAAATAATGGTATAGAATCAAATCAGGCCAACCTTGTCGGCTAAACTTTTAGAAGAGTCTAGGGTTAGATTCAACTATATATACACATTCATTTCAGCATTTATTAGATATAAAATAAAGTTAATTATTCAACTGCACTTCTTTACAATCTGCTCTTTGACCATTCTACTTAAGGAGTTAATTCTTAGGGTTTATACTTGGAGAAGAATCTTGTCTTGTGGAAAAGTCTTAAATGCTTAAGCCTTTCATAGTGATCCTTACAAACCACAACAACCTCTTGTGAAGCACATTTGGCCAAGGGAGAGATTGAATCTCGATAGGTTCACCTTCAAAGTATATATCTCTAACTTTACTCCTCTATTTTAGTAGATATAAGTAGCATAATTAATAGCTTTTGAAGATATTGCTCTCTCCATGCATTGGGGTTTTATCTATAAGTAGCTTAATTAGGATTATACTATGCATGTTTAATTTTTATGTTTATTACCCCCATTTTATGCCATAAGTTTTGCTGAACACTAGATTAGATTTACGTTACTTGTCATTTACTTAGTGAATATGAAAACATAGGACCTATTTAGGGTTATTACATGGTGTTGCTTGACTAGATGCTTTGGAACCCTCTTTAGTGATGTTATTATGATAAAAGATCCCTTGGTTAGGCCTAGTGGATTCATCTTGGTCATGGCCCTGAATATATAATGTATCAAATATTAGAAGTGTAAGTAGGATTTATCTTCTTAAAGTTAGGATTGATTAATAGGTTAGTTGCATTTTCTTTTGTATGCATTCTGGTGAATCCATCGTGAATCAAACCCTTATAGGTTTTCTTTCACGCATTTATTTTATCGTCATATTATATATCTCTATTTTTTTAGTATTATATTGAACCTATCATTATAGTTACAATAGTTTATGCATAGGTTTAACACACAATCACCCAAAATGACTATGTTTTATCTATGTAGGTCTTATCCAAATAAAAATGACTGGATCGATCAACTTGACATAGCCTTCTTCAGTTACAAGATTGTGTACATAGTCAAACCAAGTCGACTATGCTAGAAATTCTTCTTTTTCACCATATAGGTTTACAAACATAATTGAGCCAGTCAACTCTATTTGCAAATTATTTTTTAGCACATAGGTTTTGCAAAATCCATCGACCTAGTCAACTTTGTTTGTAAAATATTTGAATAAACACTTTGAGGATCACAACATAAAAAATTTGCAATCTAAGCATCTTCAAACCTACCAAGGTTCATTCTTAGTCTCTTTATCATTTAAATCTTTTGTTTCTAATACTATTTTCAAAAGTTTGTAATCTATAAAATTGCAGCCCTACAACAAACTATATCGACTCGCTCAACATAGTTCTCTAGCCTATCTTCTAGTTAGAATACATAGTCAACCTATTCGACTGTATTTTTTTAGATCTTGCTTCCGTAGAACAATAGTGACCCAATCAACTCTATTTTATTTTGGTTACATGCTTAGAGTAACAAACATATATTAATTAGGTGTTTTTTCAATTTATCAATTTAGTCACACTATTTTTTTCTCTTTTTCACACACTTCCAAATCACTTTACACAAAAAAAATTAAATATTTATCTTACCAAGTTCTACCTACTTAGATTTCAACACCAAAGAAGAAGTTGACTTGGTTTTATGCCCAAGTATAAACACATGATTTATGGTATATATTGAAAAAGCACTTGACACACTTATCGCTACAGGAGTGTGAAGTGAGTGGGTAGGCCCCAATACCAAGCCAATACCATTGCCAATACAAAGCCCTTTCAACCTAAACTTCTTGAAACTATCCATATATTACTTTTTAGTTCCTTTTTACAAGCAACTTCCCATCACATTAATTTCAAATTTTATTATAACTTAACAACCCTTAGAAATGACCAATTAGTTAGCATTTAATTTTAAGTTGATCCTTGCTCTTTGATTATTATATTTTATATTGCAAAACTTGCATTAGTTAGTGTTGGTGCAAGCTTTGTGTTGTGTGTTCCAATTAAATCAATCACATTGATCTAATTGTGTGTGTGTTTCACTTTATTTGCTTAGATATTATCTTGTAAAATCTTCCTTTATTTGCTTAGATATTATCTTGTAAAATCTTCCTTTATTTTCAAAATAGTATTGTCCCTATCGATACAGTCTCTTACAAACTATAAATCTTGCTCACGTTCAATACACAGTCACTCTACACAACTGTGTATCTTATCACACTATCCAGTTTCCTCTTTTCAAGTATATAGTCAACGTATCTGACTGTGTATCTTTATTATATATTCAATTTCTTCATCTGTAGTACATAGTCAACCATACTGTAGACACCCAATTTTGGCCACAATTGTGTTCCAACCAGACATCAGATTGATTTCTACCAAATAGTAAAAATTAAACCTAGAAATCACTAAATATCCCAATTTCATCTCCACATCAGACATTAGTGCTCATATCATGTTGAGGCATGACTACTTGAGGTATTATACTGTATGTAATAGTAACCTCTCACAGATTCATCTCCAATTAACTTGTGACCTAGTAAATTGATAATTTGACCTTTGAACCCATTAAGCAGGACACTTAAACAATCCCTAAAGTGCAAAAATGCTAAGCATAATTAATTAACTAAGCAACTTAAATTAAATGCTTAAGTGAAATTTCCATGTGTAATTGGTGAAAATGAATTTTCTAAAAAAGAAACTCCAATAAAAATGAGGTCACGACATCATCCTTAAAGTCAAGGAATTGAAAATATCTCCCCTAAAGCTTTCAATTTAGAAATGGAGAGCCATGCTTAATAAATGGCATCTCTATCTAAAATATTAATTACTTGTCCCCTACTTAAATTAACTAGGATTAAACTAAACCTAACTGCTATTAAATCTAACCTAACTGCACTTGGGTTAGAGTTAGTTTGGAAGGATATAAATACAAGGCTTCACCCATTGTTCAACAAGCTCTTTTAGCATAATGTTATCATGCAAAAATACCTTCAAGGAGTCTTTTATGTAATGTTATAATGCCCCTTTGTTGAGAGAGAGAAGCCAAGCTAAAGCCAAGCCCAACATTGCCAAGGCAACAAGGAAAGATGATGCAAGGACTACCATTACTAAAGACTCTTTGAGCACATGATTAAACACATTCATCCATGGCTAACATACAACTCTTGCTCTCATAGAAGGTAAGTACTATTTGTTTTATCTTTTTTTAATAGTTACTTGTATTGTTCTCTTGTTCCTTAAGTGTCTAGACTTGAGATGTTAGGTTTATTAGTGTGTTTTTATTTAGTTTTTCATTATATTAACACAATACTAACTCCCCTTTTGGATTCCTATTGATCACACAATGGCATGCTTGGTGGGACTCGCATCCTAAAAAGCTCTTCTTGCTACTTTTTAGAATGTTTTTCTAACTATTTTTATGCCAAGTTTTTGATCTAACTGCCAAAAAAGTGAAGAAATTTGAGCTCTTAACAAAAGTCACAGGGATCGATGATGATTGTAATAAATCATTGACATTCATTGAAATCAATTTCAATCAAATGAATTGGTAATGATCTCTGTGTTAAAACATAATCAAACAAAAAATGTAGTAAAAATCAACTCTTTCTTACCTTTTTTGGTGCCTAACAAGTTGTTTATTGTCTATCTAACCTTTTTCTTACAGGTAAGTAAGAAGTTTAAGTTTAAAACATAGTTTGTCAAGTGTTTTTCTTTCAGAACATGTTTATATTTGGTGAAATTATAAGAATTTATAATGATCATAACAAAATCACTGTCAATCATTAGAATTGACAACGATCCCTGTAGTAATCATCGATGTTTTTTTTGTGTTTTTTTTAAATTTGAGAGTTAAATTTTGTATTTTTATTGAGCTAAATCGTAGGAATATCACTTTGGCTTAAACATAGATTAATCCACCAACTTGTTTGTAGAGAATTGAGCCAAGAAAGAACTTTAGGTGTTTTTTAATCAAATTTTCATTTTACAAAGTCAAAATTTATGAACAAAGGTTAAAACTCATTCACATTTGGTTAAGGTGCTTAAAATTCAATTAACAATTTTTATTTTAGCATTTTCCAAGCTTTTACAAGTGCAAACACAACCAAAGGGCCAAAAATTTCAAACACATTTCAATTTGGTGTTAGTAAAAAGAACCTACATCTTTAGTTAGAGCTCTTAAGGTCTTTTTCATTTCTTGTTTGTTTTTTAGCTAGTTTTTCATTACTTAGATTAGATTATTTGATTTTGGAAAACTTTAAATTTAACGTGTATGCTCTCCCTCCATCCTCTTTAAGGAAATCGAGTGACCAAAAATGCTTAGTTTATTACCTTTATTTCTAAAGTTGTGTAAAATAATGTTATGTATGTTTTCTCTAAGCTTCGAGTGACTTAGGTGATTCAAAAGTGACCTCTAATGTCTTTATATTTTAATCTATTTCTTTTTATACATTTAGCTTGGGAATAAGAATTCATTTCCTCCTCACGAGTTGTTTAAGGGTGCATTAACCCGAGGATTCATCTCCCAACATTGTACCAACCCCATTCCATGATGGGGTATACAAATTGGACAAACTATTGGATGAGATAGTGGCGAGTGATTAGTCTGACCATCCCAATGGGTACCTGGGCCATGTGGTATCCAAACATCAAAATTAACTAGGAATTACATGGATAAATTCATTATGTGAAGGACTAGACCATTACATAACAAGTTAGATAGTTTGGATTCAATTGACATGATTGCATCCTTATGTTAGCCACACTTGGGACCATCTAGTATGTTCAAAACTTATAGATTTTTAGTTAAACCTCACTTGCCATAAAATTTATTACCAAATGTGTTGGATGGTGGACCCTGATCTTATTATAATGCTTGATTCCTGATAGGGGGTCTGGGGGGCAATGCCCCCCTGCTATGGTCGCCATGGGGATTCATGGGGGGCGATGATGTTAAAAATGCATTATAGAATATTGTCATTTCATATTAAATCTAGACCGTTCACTATTAGGTTGCAGAACTAATGATAGAAATTATGTTTGTGCATTTTTGCCTTATATGTAACCCTCTTTTTGATATGAGGGCATTGTAATTATGGTGGCATGTTGTGTGTGAGTGAAGAGGATATTTCAGTGGTTGTATTGCAAGTTTTTCCTTTCATTTGTTGGACTGAATATTAATAAGGATTGGCTATTTTTGTGTGGACATAACCCATATTGGGTGAACCATGTTAAATATATGTCTATCTTGTATTGTGTTTTTACATTTTAATTCTATCTTTATTTCATTAATATTGTTATGTGTTCTATTTTCCTAACAAAATGTCGAGTGCTCCTCACTTTAAGTTAGTGCCACATACCAATGCTTGAGAGATAGAAAGTGGCATAAAAACTCTACCTACACATGAACTTTAATTTTTGAATTAACACTTAATTTTTCACAAACATTGGTATATCAGTGGAAACTTTGGTAGAAGCTACACACACCCATGTCAGTTATAGGAATAAGATGAGCTATTTGGGCTATTTATATTTAATTTAATTTGCATGCATGTTTTGATACAATAATTTATTTATTTTTTCAAAATAATTTATAAACATCACATGTTTTTACATCGCTTTAGCCTAAGAGGTGTTATTCTGTCTGTTTAGTGTCACACTTTTGCCTTAGACTTTTAATCCCAAAAACATTTGTGTGTGTCACTTGTTTAAATAGGGCATTGTTACACTACCCATTTCATCCCAAGTTTTTGCCTTAGAGTTTTTAATCCAAAACCATTATCTTACCATTTGATTAAAGTAGCATCATTACGTTGCTTGTGTTATTTCACAAATGTTACCTTGTTTCAAATTACGTTCAAAACCATGTGTACCTTTGCTCTAAAAAAAGGTGTCATTATGTTATCCATTTGGGTTTAGGATGTCCTCCATTTGAAAAATCCAAGTCTTTTAAACCAAGTTCATAATTTATCTTGTGAAGTTTAGATTCAAAATTAATCAGTTTACACCTATTTCTTACTTAATTTTGGCTTAGGTGTTTATCTCTTACCTTTGAATTGTGCAACTTGGACCAATTTCTTGCTTGCTTTAAAGACCCTTTTACCTAGATCTAAGAAGTGGTCTATTTTCCATGTGCCTTAAGTCAATTTGTTTTCTTGAACTAAGGTTGAAACTCTCTTTTCAAGTATTACTTTAAGCACTATTAGTTTACATTAGGGCCTTACTTATCACTTGGGCTTGAATGCTTTACTCATTGCTCTTATTTTGCTTACTTGATATTGACTTTCCCGATTAATTTTAGGTGTATGTCTAGAGTGAATGTCTTATACCAAGGTCAAGTTTATTTTAAAATCCATATGCCAAGATTGAGTTAAAGTGTTTTAAACTGATTGCCTTAGAGTTAGATTAATTGCAAGTTTTTACCTTAACCTAGTGTGTTTAAAAGTCTAGCTTTGTGCCTTCTTACCAAAGACCTAACATTAACTTACTGTTTTCAGACCTAGTTTTTTATCAGTCTAGATTTGTGCCTTATTACCAAAGACCTAACATTTGCCTCAATTTTTAGATATAATTAATGCCTTTTAAGTCTAGCTTTGTGCCTTTTGACCAAAGACCTAGCACCTTTTTTTCATTTTTCGACCAAAATTAGATTTGTTCAAAACACTTTGCTAAGACTAGGATTCAAAATTTCCATTAATTTGATCATTTGTATGTAAGACCTTAGACCTTGGAGATATTTGAGACCAAGCTTATTGTTGACAATTTTAGATAAGAACTTTATTTTAGGCCAAGTTTAAACTATTTACAATAATATATTGAGTTTTCCTTTTAAACCAAATTTTAAGACATACCAAACATTAACCAATCCTTTTATATTGTGTTTCAATTGTTATGTGTAAATTACCCTCTTTCTTAGTGAGACATTAGTCATGGGTTTGGATATGCCTTACTACACATGTAGTGGGACCATGTATAATCCAAATTATGAAAGTGTAATCATGAATTATGCTTTTGTTCAATACCCATATGGTGATGATATAGTTTGTGAGTTGAATCCATATACCCCCTTACACTACTCAATATATATAACAAGGCCAAGATCCATCAACACACTACTTGGTTAATACACCTCCTTATCCAGGTTAAGAACAAGAAAAAATAACTCAATACCTTGCTAGTCTGCTATTTGTTATTGAATAAGTCCAACAATAACCTTACTGGGTTACCATGCCATCAACTTATGACCCATACTAATTAATCATCACTTACTTGAAAATAGGGACGAGGTTTTGGTTATATCCATAGAGGTAGGAACCAAGTTTCCAAAAGAATTTCCTCATGAGAATCTACCTAATCTGGTTAGAGTGCCTAAAATGTACCTTGTACCAAAACCATCGAATATGCCTCTACTAGTTACCCTCAGGCACTCATGCCAATGTCAAACCAACATCTGAATATGATTTCAAATGGAAAAGGCCCCATGATGAAATAATTCATGAAAATGCAATAAGCCTATCAAACTTATCTTAATATAACACCAAATTTTAATGATATGGCCATACTAAATACCCCACTTATAGAGTTAACTACTTCAACATGAGTGCCAATTGATTTGTTGGGTCATGTTAATCTAGATGTGGACCCATTTTCCAAAATTAATTTACTAGATGACATGTTTAATGTCCCATTCATGGAAGAAGTGACAATGGCTTCTACTCAGGACCGTGTGCCAAATATAGTGGATAACATGCAAGTGTCTTCCAATTCAAGCCAAGATGGGTTTAATGCACCACAAAATAACCCCCAACAATAAATACCTATTGCCAATACCATGAGTGGTTCAAAATAATAGGGGTTAAGAATGCTTAGTTCCCAACCATGATAGGTTACTCCCACTCCTCAACTAAATGTTTCTTCAAGTACGTCATAATAGGGGATAAGTAATCAAACACCAGTGAATGTTTTACCTTAACAAGTGATGAATGTTAAACCACCTCAATAGGTAATGACTAATATTCTATGGTTATAAGTACATACCAATTTACCACCTCAACAAAGATAAAACACTACATTTCCTCAACAGGTGGCAATAATTGTTCCACCTTATAGGTAGTAACGAATGTACTTCAATAGTCGTAGACCAATGTACCTCAACAATTACATATGTTGTTTAGTCAGCAACACATTCCTATTGGTCAATGATGAATGCCAAACACTTAACAAGATTCTAGTTCACAACAGGTGTTTGTTCAACAAAGAGGTGCCAATGTGTACCAAGCACCTTTTAGGCAACAATTGGATTTTACCTAGCATGTGCCACATATTCAAAGATATGGCTTTAGTCAACAACAAGTACTATTTATTCAGCTTAGTTTTACTAGTTGACAATAAGTTCTTACTCAAACTCAAAAAGCACAATACCTTCCACAAAGCCACATAATTCCATCACAACCTCAATTTCCTCAGACCCAAAGCCATATTTTAAATCCAAACTAGAATGTCTATCAATAATGTATGCAATATCAATAGGCTAGTCCCAATACATAGATGCATATTCTCAGTCGATTGGTCCATCAAACCAATGTTCCACAATACTTCATTCCCCCATTGTACCTTAGTCAAGGTAATCCACCTTTGACCACCTAACCATAACCACAACCAAATGTGCCATCAAGTTTCTTAGCCCAAGAACTATAACAAATGAAGCATGCAATTGCAGCCATTCAAATAGGAAAGTAGAGTAAGAAGTTCAAATTAGATGACATGTTTCAATACCTGTTTAACATGGAGTATATCTAGATACCATTTCTTCCAGGTTATGAGCCAATAAATTTTGACAAGTACAAGGGTAAATGAGACCCTAGAGAGTATCTAAAAGAGTTTTTGTCACTTGCCAACCAATGGCCTATAGTGACATCTACCTACTCCTTATTTTCCCTTGAAGTCTAGTTAGACAGGATTTAGAGTGACTTCTTAAGTTGCCAAAGAACTTAGTATCTTATTTTGATGATCTATCAAATAAGTTTGTACAAAATTTCTCTTACCATCTTGAGCATGAGAATTTAGTGGTTGATTTGAGTCAAGCCAAGAAATAATTTGGTGAGATATTTGCAAGTTACTTACATAGATGGAGAGTGATTGCTAGTCGCTTCACCCATAATCTACCAGATAAACAATTGGTATATGTGTTTACCAAAAATATGCACACAAAAAAATATCTTATCTCTTGGAGCTTCAGTGTGCTCACACATTCAAAGAGATCATTGAGAAATGCATACAAATCAAAAAATCCCTCATCAACAAAGGGATTATCAAGTTGTTTTCTTTAAATTAGAATTAAAATCAGATCCAAAACCAAAATTTAGGCCCAAGTCAAAGCCTTAGCCCAATCCAAGTGCAAATATCTACACTTGATCAAGGCAATAACTATGAAAAAACTAATCCATACAACTACAATAATAATGTTATTAGTAATGGAGTAACCAAATCATGTCATTTTCAAATAGTGCAAACAATGTCTACTCAACCTATGCTACAAATATAGCGTATTCCATAAATTTAGCCTATCTAACAAGTGTAGTTTATGCCTCAACCTAGGCTAGCTCCTTAAATGCTACAACTACCACCTTTACAAACCCCTCTTCCAAGAAGAAGACCAACTCATAGAGTCTTCAGTGACCTTGGTGAGCCTATTGAAGTATTGTTTCACAAATTAGCCATGGCCAATATAATCAGTTGGCCAATTCCAAAACACTTTCCTGAGGAAATATCTTATCAGATTGGTACAAAGAGTTTGAGTTATGTGAATACCATCATGTTCATAGACATTCTATATGTTGTTTTGTATAATTTAAGCACTTTATTGAGAATATGTTGGCAAACAGATAAATTCAATTAGATAATAGAGCATCTAATTCCAATCAAAACTTGAGTATTTACCAAAATCCTTTTCCACAACATAACAATGCCAATCAACAACAACAACAATAAAAACAACAATAATAAAGACCACAACCACAACAATAATAACAACAATGTCAACCATAAAATGGAAAGAACCAATGCCAAAATGACCCTAATAACCAACTAAACTATTATGTAGTTACACACAACTAACAATAAAGTTGCAAGTTGTATTGTGGGTTGTCATGTTTTTACCATTACCATCAATCCTAGACTGAATGCCAATAGACCAGGACCGTTATCTAAAAATGCTAATCAACCTACCTATGATGGTAATCCTTTCTTGACCTATGACCACAACCAAGCATAATATAAACCAATGATTATCATCTCAAGACCTTATGTTGATAACTCTTCATTGCCCCAAGATTGTAGCCAAATGCACCAATAATCAAGAGTTATCCTCTCTAGCCCATCTCCATCATTTTTTTCTTATGATGATCTACTACCCAATCTAGATTACATGATCACATCTTAACAATCTAAAATCACCATCCTAGGCTTGTAACCCCCTACCAATGAGCCAATCCAACCCACTATGTGAGCTAGGAGTAAGCCAATTACCACTATTAAGGAAAAAATGTATGATATTATGGAGCAACTGCTAAGGACACCTACACAAATTTTTATTATGGATTTGTTGCATATATCTACCATCCATAAGAATATCCTTACAGAACTCTTAGGCCAATCCCAAGTGCCAAATGACGTTACACTCGATAAATTTTAAGCTTTGGTTGGACACCTAGACCAAGGCCAATGGTTAACCTTTGACTAAAGTGATATGTCTTCCCTTAGCCCTCTCCATAATAACCCATTGTATATTAAAGTTGTTATCACACATAACAAGTTTAAATGTGTCCTCATAGACAATGGATCGGGCTTGAATATTATGTCTTTGAAGCTAATCAAACATCCTGGATATACAACAACTAACCTTCAACTAAAGACTATTACAATCAAGGCCTATGATAATGAAGAGCAGGAATCATAAGGAACTATTAGTTTACCAATGATAATTGGGCCTTTGACCCACAATAAACTTTTCCATGTGTTAGACTTGGATTTATCATACAATTTGCTTTTGGGTAAACCATGGATATATGAAATTCAAGCAATTCCTTCAACCTTGCTCTAATGTATCAAGTTTTTCATTGAGGGATGAAGGTAACTATCCATGGAGATTTACAACCATATGAACACTGCAAGCATATGGAAGCCAAATATGAAAGCTACAATTACCATTTGGTCTAGACCTAGTGCCAAAGAAGGACAAATACAAAGAGATACTTATTGAATTGCTAGAGGCCAATTACATAGACCCTAATAGCCTTACCTCATCTTCACATACACCTCATATTAAAATGTCTAATCATTTTACCATCTTAAACAATGGTCCCAAAGAGTGTTTTACCCATGACACATTCCACATAGCCAAGCTTTCACAGAATCCAAAGACCTATAAAAGACCTAGAGCTAAGCCTATTTGTATGGAATGGCAATGAAAGGGAAAAGGAAAGCTTCATAGCCCCATGCATATTATTTTCACACCAACCACTCGCCAAGATAAAGACCCACTTTCCAATGATGATTATTGGTTATACAATGACAAATTGGTTGATTGATACCACAATACAAAGTATCCCATCCCTAATAGGATCATGTATGACCAAATTTATGAAGGCATAGGCCTAGGGGCAAATCAACAGGGTACTATTGAGCTCATCTCTATGACCATATACAAAGGAACTCATGGTCTTAGATTTAAACTGCCTAGGGGTAACCCCATGTATCTTATTTATGTTCTTACACCAATGACTAGTGACAATAGAAAAGCAGAGTCTGATCATATCATATATGAAGACCTAGCCAATACCAACTTATTCGACCCATATACCATTTGTACCATTATTCTAATATTCTGACATTCCCTGATTCCCCTGTATCATCCTCAACTAATAGATTGGGACCAATAAGAATCCACAACACCTTTAGATGAGTTTGAGAATAATGAAGCCTTTTATAATTTTCTGGGCCTAAGAGACAATGTTTTATTAGGAGACCATAAATAAGGGTTTTGTATCAATCTGGATCATGTTGCCTATTTTGGAGAGCAAGTGAACACCCTTAGCCAAAAATAAAAGAATAAAACATTGAGGTCCCAAAGTGAAATCCTCTTTGAGGAGATTTTGGACTAAGGTAAAAATAAAAAAAGGCTAGTCTCTTGGTAAAAAAGTGTTTCAAGAACCATTAGATGGGGATGTTCACGCTTCTTCAAATGAAGCTCGAGAGACCACCAATAACAAACTTGCTTTTGGGTCTAAGCTCAATACAGAGGAATAACATGCCTTTGATCAAACTACCTGAGAATGTCTTACAATGTTTGTTACATGTCCATTGCTACCATTAGGAGATTTAGATTCATCATGTTTGGGAGAACTTGAAGAATTAGTCTGACTAGAGGACTTTGCCATTACTAGCTAATTTACATCCTTTAAAACTATTATGGAAAATGGCTCGACTATCCCAGTAGAGGATATTATGAAAGTTAATATTAGGGCTCTAGAATACCCAAAGTGGATCAAAATAGGCACATCCTTTATATTCAATCAAAAATGCATCATGTTTATAAATCAATCATAACTCAGAGAAGATAGAGCATACCTATACGTCTGATTGGGAATACATTTATTAAGTAGGAGCATGACCAATATGGGGATCCACTAGACTTGATTAGGGGATCTCTTATCATAATACACCATGCTAATGAGGGTTCTAAAGCCTCCAATCTAACACAATCACACAATAACCCTAAGGGGGTCCTAGGTTTTGATATTTCACCTAAACTAATAACAAGTAAAGTAAATCTAATCTATTGCTCACCAAAGCTTTTGACACAATATGAGGGGTTAGTAAACAATCATAATATAAGAGAATTTCAATTAAGCTAAGTATGAGTAATACCCTAATACATGGAATATGAAGATTAATATTATTCAAAGCCAACACTTATGCTACTTCTATCTACTAAATAGAGGAGCAAAGTTAGAGAATACTTACCTGAATGTGAACTCGTCAAGACTCAATCTCCCCCTTGGTCAATGGGGCCTCACAAGAGGTTGTTGTGGTTTTTGAGGATCACTAAGAAAGTCCAAAGCATCCAAGACTTATCCACAAGACTAGATTCTCTAACAAGTATAATCGTGGAAGAGAATGTTATAAATAACTATGAATGAATAATAACTCTTGATTGAATATTGAAATAAGGATGAAATGATCTTGTATTTATAGGTGGATTTAGCCCTTGACTCTTCTAAAAATCTTGATCAATAGGGTCGACCAAGTTGACCTAGCATAATTTTGGATAATTATTCACTAGGTCTAGAGCTAGGTCGGCCAAAGACTAACTTGATTCCTACGTGAAAATATCTCAAAATTGTATAGGGTTGACCTAGTCGACCTAGCACAACCAATTGATAAATGTGACTTAAGGTGAGGAAAAGAGGGATAGAAAGTGGGACGAAATTAGAGGAGTATGAAAAGGAGGAGTAATAGCTTAGGGAATGGTTTTTAAGAGCTGATTAGATATGAAATATGTGGCAATAAGGGACAACATTCCTGTGAATCACCAATGGTCTCCCCACCCCTTTTTTAGTGCACCCTTTAAGGCATGCACTCAAAGAGATTGAGTCTTGATAGGTTCCTACAAGATGTCAAATTATGTGTATACATATGCCCCATTCGAAGCTCATCATGTGTCACTAAGGTGCAATAGGGGATGGTACTTCGAAAAAAAACATAAGAACACATAACGTTGATGCTAAAAAAAGTTACAATATTTTAAAGCATAAAATAACTAAAAGTAAATGACTAACAAGGAAATAGCTAAAAAGTAAATGTGATGAATACCTTGACTTACCTTTATCACTAGATGGTTGTCTATTGTGTTGTTAGTTTTGATTGTGTAGGGTGTAGAGACTGCTTTTGACAAACCCAAGAATACAAAACTAAAGAGAAAAAACAAACAAATGCAGGAAAGCTAAGATAACTGGTACTATGAGGACATGACATGCTTGGGAATTTGGCAAGCTAGGGTGACAAGTGCTATGTTAGACCACATGACCAATTAAAAAATAAGAGTAAATCGGGTAACCAAAAATCCAAGGCTACTAAAGACTAAAACTCTCAAACAAGTAAACCTTAAGTAAGAAAGGCAAACTCACCAAGTCAAACCAAAGATACATGTCAAAAAGGATGGTAATCAAACATCGATGTAAAATAAGAAACTAAATGGTAAAACAACATTGATGAGCGAGCTGTAACAATCTTTATCTTAATCATCAATGGAAAAAGTGCATAAAAAGGGAAAACAACATTATCGAGTAAGAAGTAATAAGCCAATCTCACTTAATAATGGAAAAAGGTATGAACTCATGTGTTTGTGATAGCAAGATAGTTTAACAATGATAAATGGTAAAAGGAAACAAAACAATTATAGGAATGTAGTTCTATGGTGTGAATAAAGTAATCCATAGTTACGTAAACATGTTGTTTCACTCTAAGGATAGATAAAACTGAAACAAAGTAGTACTAACATGTTTTTAAGAGGTGAAGAAGAAAAGAATATAGAAGAATATGGGAAAACAGATTTGGAATCACAAATTGTATATCAAGGGGGGAAATGAAATGGGTGGAGGGGAGAATGAAGGAAAAACCAAGGTAGAGGAACTCTTTATCAAAGTCAAGACACTCAAAATAGGGTTGTAAAAATAAGAGGAATTTAGATCTCAGGGACTATGAAGAACTTCTCTTAGCCACACAAGTCTTAGATCAAGAAATGCAATATATAGATCATCCCATGAAGGATATATGCATGAAAAATTAAAATGGACCTACCTTCTCACAATGCGTTCTCTATTCCTCAGGACCTTTTACAAAGCCATTGGTTTACTATCAAGATTAGGTACTTGTGTGAAAAAGTAGGTAGCACCATAGAGTTTGTTGAATTCTCCTATTCCAATCTACTAGCCTATCACACCCCAATGGACCTCGGCTCTATGTGAGGCAAACTATGCAGTTTGAACTTCAATTAGAGATAGAAGACGTGCTTATGACTTTAGACACCTAAAATTGGCCACTAATGGCTTCATACCCAACTTTAGACCAATTCTTCCCAATCATTGAATACCTAACCAAAAAAATTCTAAGTGTCTCAAAATTGGCTTCATAACCATGTAATAAATTAATTTAGAACATAAATCAATTAAACAAGTCAAATGCAAATCATTTAAATCAAAATCTTACATCAAATGACCAAATTCCTAAATAAAATTAATTAAACTACAAATCTTGATCAAAGCCTAATTAAATTCATCCTTGAGCAAATGAATTAATAAATTAATTATCAAAAAATAAAATTCAAATATCAAAGAATATCCTAGAGGCTAATCATCACCTTTGTGAGCTGTCCCAAATGGAAAATATCTCAAATCACACCTATCCAATCCTAATCATGACCATCTGGACACCTTTTAAACTCCACCAAGGTTAATAAACTCAAGCAAGGTAAAAATTTAACCCATTCCAAGTTGATTTCAAGCCTATAAATACAAGTATATAGCTCTTCATTTAGAGAGCTCAATCAAAGTAATGTTATAATGCAGGATTTCATTCATGAAGTAAATGCATAAAGTTATAATGCCAAATCGAACAAACATCTTAGAGCTTTCAAGGAATGTAAGAATATATGTTTTATTATAGTTTTGTTGAGCTTTTATAATTTGTTATTTGTTCACTATGCTCCCCTCTTTGATCTAGGAAAGGTAGTGTTTGTTTGTTAGTGTGCTAGTTTTCATTTTGGTTCATTTTGAGTTGATTTCATTTTGAAATAACATATGATCTAACCACCCTCAGTTTCCTTAATCATAAATGGCATGCCTGGTGGGACCAATGCATTCCATGTAGTAAGGAGATCATTATGCAACTTTTAAATCTTCATTTAGATGCTTGAAGCTCTCTAAAATTGATTTTCTAACCTTGATTTGAATAGATTTAGTTTTTGTTAAATTCTCAGCATTACACAGTGACTGTTGATGATCAAGTGAAATCACCAATGGTTATGCCCTAACTATTAATGATCTTGCCTAACTGCCAATGTTTCTGTGTAACTACCGATGGTTGGGTTATAGGGGGAGAAACAGACCTAAAGCTTGCATTTTGATTCTTTTTGTTATCTCATTTGTCAATTTCTAAGTTTCAAGATCATCTAAATTTAATTTGTAGACTTAAACTTATAGGTTTTATTGATCTTTTCACTAACCAAGCCTAACTTAACTCATTTACTTTTTAAGGTTTTACCTTCAGGATGATAGGTCTTCATCAATGGTCTTTATTGATTAGCTATGATTATACTTAACCATCAATGGTTATCTCTAATCTATCGACGATGGTTGCCTTTAAACCGCTAATGGTTGTCTGTGATCATCGATAGTCACTATGTAGAATTTAATTAAAACTTGAGATCTCAAATGCAAGGTTCATTTGCCCAAACACAAAAGAGCTTCTAAACTGGCCATTATACTATTTTTTTAATAGGGGCCAAGGATTTAGTTGAACACAATTTGCTTATTTTTGGCTAACTAAACATTTCAATTCAGGTTTAAAAATAACTTAGTCAAATTTCAAACATTTCAATTTGGGTCTAAAATTGAACATGTTAGTTTTCACTCATTTGGTATTTGGTGCCTAAAATGAATTTAGATTGATAAATCTTAGAAACATTTCAAATTCGGTGCTTAAAACACATGTTTAAGTCTTGAAATATTTTCAAATTGGTGTTTAACCATGAACATAGGATAGATCTTTAACACTTCAATATTTGGGCTTAAAAAATGAACTTAGATGCTTTGTGATTTGTTTGGTTTTGTGTAAATTCTTTCCATTTTCTCACTTAAGCCAAGGGGTTAGTAACGAACCCAATCAAACATTTTAATTTGGTGCAATAAATCAACTTCACTTTGATTGATTGCAAAATTATTTATTGATTGTTCTTTTAGCAAAAAGGATAGTGCACATATGCTCTCTCCTACCCCCTATAGGGAACTCATGGGATCAAAAGTGGCTTTCCATTATGTTTTAGTGCCTACTCCAAGGCATAGAAAGAACATCGCCTAGTCTCTCCCCAAAATCACATAGTATTTAGTGATCTAAAAGCGACCATAAAGTCTTTCTACTTATCTTTTTATTTCCATGCATCTTGGATTGTGAGGGTGACTTTATTGCCTCCCATAAGCTCTATAGGGAAGGGTTTCATCTCCTGGCATTATTTTCAACCACTCTCCATAGGGGGTATACAAATTGGGGTCACCCCACTAGGATGGTGGTTTGAGCAGTTAAACCATCTCTGTTAGTGACTGGTTAAGCCCAAGACTTATGATCGATATGGACATCACACTACACTAAGCAAGTAACGAATGAAGTGGCTGTGAAAAGGATAATACCTTTTCATAACAAGCCAATCGAAGCAGACTCAATTAACATGTTGCTTCTCTTGTTTGCATACATGAAATTGTGTACACATGAATCAATCTAGATGATCGAAAACAAACTATTTATAGTCAACGCCACTTTACCACACCCTGATAGGATTTAGGATGATTATACTTAATTATATTTTAGTCATTTATTACTTTGTGTGTTAGAACTAAAACTTGTTGTTTAAACCATGTTATGAATGAGTCATGTGTCCAACATCACTTTATTATTTGAGGAGGCGTTATGTTGTCTGTTTGACACTTTGATTTAACTTAGAAAACATTTATGTCAAAACATTATGAGTAGCATTTTGATTGAGGTGGGTACCATTATGCTGCCCAAATCATTTCAAATATTGTGCTTTTAAAGTATTTGAAATATTAACCATTATCACATTTTTTGGAAGAAATAACACCATTATGCTTCCCAAATTATTTCAAAAGACTTGTCTTGTCTTGCATCCAAACTATCATTATTACAACCTATCATTTGAGCCTTGTTGGATCTTTATCTAAGCCTAGACACATTGTTCAAAATTATCTAGCTTATTTTCATCAAATCCTAGTTTATCCTTAGTTGAGCTTTTGATTAACTTTTACAAGTTCAGATTCAAACATTGATTGATTTCTATTTAGGCCTCAATTCATGGGACTAATAATCATATCTTTCTCTTTTCGGTTATATAAATTGGGTTAATTCATCACTCAAATTTGGAAACTTTATTGTTTATTCCTTTGTTTGATAGATTTAGTCTCTCTTCAAAGCTCCTTTTGTTTAGTGTTTTCCATCAATTAGATCAGGTTTATCCTAGAAACATGTGCCTTGTCTTTGTCAAATTATTCCAAGTTTGTTAGATTAATCATTATCATCATCATTTTAAAGCTTAGATTTTGACATCATTTAGCCAAAAGTCCTAGCACATCCTATTTGAGCCTAGATTTTGACTCCACATTTGGACAAAAGAATTAGCAAAATTTCCCTTTTCTAGTTTAGACCTATTTGGAACACGTTTAGATCTTAGACTTTGGCATCTTGTTTTTAGATCATTTTTCCTGACCTTGTTTGTGTAAAACATTTAACATTAGACATATTGATGTTATATTATTTTTACCAAATCTTTACACTAGACTTTTTGGAGATTCAGATCCACCCTTGACCAAGGTAGATCACGTTTGAACCCTTTATCTTTTTAGACATAATTTTTCAAAGTTTACAGAAATCTAATCCCATCTTTTTGATAAATATTTACCATTTGATTTAACCATGGCTCACTACACACATTGTGGAACTATGTACAATCTAGGATATGAAAATGTTATTACATAAGAGGACTTTGTTCAAGACCCTTACAGAGATGAGGTTGTTTGGGAGATGGATTCCTATCCACCACACAATAGTCAACGAGGGGAATAGAGTCAAGAGCCTTTGGCCAACTATTTGATTAGCACACCTCCCTACATGGAGCAAGACCAATTATAGACACATTAATATTTAGCTAGTGCATCCTTGGATGCATAAAATGTTCAACATCAACCTTATTATGGTACAATGACATCAAACTATGAGGTAGGGCATGACAATTTGGAAAACCTATCAAGAGGGCCTTATAACATGTCTTATCAAAATAATGATCAGGCTTCTTCTAACAACCCTAATTTCATAGTACCAATACCATATCAAGATCTACATATGCTTATCATGTAGAGAGGCCTTATAGAGGATCAATTCATTTAAATGTAGATAACATACCAAACATATAGAGACTTAACACACAAATTTAATTAGATGACCATGTCAAACATACCTCTTATTAACTTAGATCCTTCAACATGAGTTTTAATAGAATTAAATGGTCAAGAAAACTAGGGTTTAGACCCATTTACACAAATCACTTTGATCAAAAACATCTTCACCACCCCAACTATAGAATAAGTGTCTTCTACTTCTACACAAAAAAGTGAGAAAAATGTATTGGACAATATGCAAGTAACATCCAATCCAAACCAAAGTGGTGTTAGAGCATAAACACATAGTCAACAACAAAATGTGATTTTAATTGACACCATTGGTGGTTCAAAAACTCAGTGAGTAGGAGTTTCTACTTCCCAACTTCAATCAACTACCTCTAATCCTCAACCAACTACTTTTTCTAATACCCAACAACAAGGATTAAGTAGCTAGATAACACCTAGTACCGTGTCATAACAGAATGTGATAAATCTTACTCCACCCGAATAGGTGACAAGTAATATTTCATAATGGAAGGTACTATCCAATAAACCCACACAATAGAGGCAGAACATATTGCCACCTCCATAGGGGGTATCCAATGTTTCACCTTGCCAATTAGCAACGAACATACCTCTTTTGTTGTATAATAACATACCGATCCAAAACCAAATGATGTCTAACCAATAACGTACAAGTGATAGTCAGTGATAGATGTTTAATCTCTAACATACATCTACTTCCCAACCAAGATTTGTGCAACAAAAAGGTTTTAATGTTCCTCAAGTACCTACTAGGAAATAGTTACCTTTCGTGCCAAATGCCCACAAGTTCAGTGATAGGGTCTTGGTTCATAAGTCCCTCTTAATGAACCAGGTATGAATAGGTAGAAACATGTCCCTATTCAACCTTAACAAGCACAATATGGCCATATTCATCCATCCTAAACTCAATATTCTTAAAGTCAGACCTATATTCCCAATCCCAATGAAAAATTTGCACAATTGTAAGTGCAATTTCAAAAATTGCACCCTAACCCATGCATGCGTATTCTTGGTTCATTCCCTAGCCAATCCAATATTCCCTAATAAATACCTCCATCATACCTTGGTCAAAGTAATCCACTTGTGATTGCTCAACCATCTCCTCAGGCCAATGTTCCCACAAGTTTTCTCGAACAAGAGCTACAACAAATGAAGGATGCAATTGTCACCATCCAAGATGGGAAAAAAACCAAAAGGTTTAAGTTATATGGTGTGTGTTCTTACCCTTTAAACATGGAGTACTTGCAAGTACCATTTCCTCTAAGGTACGAGACACCAAAGTTTGACAAATACAAGGGGAAAGGTGACCCCAAGGCCCATCTAATAGATTTTTTATTGCATGCCAACCAGTGGCATCTTGTGACATATACTTGTTGTTATTTCCAAGAAGTCTAGTCAGACAAGCATTGGAATGGTTCCTAAAGTTATCAAAGAATTCAATTTTTGATTTCAATGGTCTTTCAAATATTTTTTTTCAACACTTCTCTTACAATCTTGAGCATGAGACTTCATTAGTAGACTTAACACAAACCAAATAAAAAGTTAGTGAAAGCTTCATAAGCTATTTGTAGTGATGGAAAGCCCTTGTAAGATGATTCACTCATAATCTACTAGACAAGCAATTAATCGCTGTGTTTACCAAAAAGCTACACAACAATAAATCTTACAATTTAGAGTTACAATATATGCACACATTCAAAGAGATCATTGACAAAGGTTAGCTGATAGAAAGAGCCCTCATTAACAAAGGGATAATTAAACTAGTCTCGTCAAATCAAAGCTCAAATCAAAATTAAAAAAAATGGTTAAAACCAACATCTAATCCAAGCATCACAACCAACATAGGCTAATAATAATGACAAACTTGAATAATTCAACTGCAACAAGAATGTTGTAAGTAACAGAGTAAAATAGTCGTAACATGTCTAAATGGTGCAAACACCATCTGCTCATCCTACGTCACCTTTCTAGCTTGCTCCTAACCAACAACCTTTTCATTAGCAACAACATGCGTAACAAGCGCAATAACCTAGACCAATGTAGCCAATGCAAAAAATTCAACAACCTATGCCTTTAAAAAACCCTCCTCCTCTAAGAAGAAACATGCCTACTCGTCATGCTTTTACTGATTTTGGAGAGCCCATAAAATAAGTCTTACGTAAGCTCACAGTAGCTAATTTAATTAGACGACCTGTTCTAAAAGAGTAATTTTGTGAGGGTGCTGACATGATAGACTAGTATAGGCCAGAATAAATCTTTGATTTTCATAGGGTTAATGGCCACAACTTATAACATTGTGTGCAATTAGATATGTAATTTAGAAGATGTTATAAAATGGAGAGATCACATTGGATCATAGATCTTCTACTTCTAATTAGAGTCTTGGCATCTATCAGATTCCTTTTCCCTAATATAATAATCAACAATAACAACCACCACAATAATAACAATGATTCCCAGTGCAACATCAACAACAACCATATCAATAACCAAGGCCAGACCAATAGACCCAATAAAACCAACAATAGAACCAAAAATGTCAAAATAAAGGACAAAACCAAGGTCAGAATTGTAACAACCAACAAACCTACCATACAGTTATACATGACTACAATGCAATTGTAGGCCATATTGTAGGAGGTCACGTTAACACCATTTTCATTAATCCTAGACCAAGTACTAATCAAAAAAGATCTTTTCTAATCATCCCAAATCAATCAAACCATTCTGGTAATCCTTCATTGACCTAGGACTACACATAGATGAACCAACAAGCAAGGATTCTCATGTTAGGACCTTATATTGATAACTCATCATTAGCCCATGACCATGCTCAAGTACATCAACAACTGAGACTTATCCTATTTGTTACCCCTCCACCATCATTTATTAGCAATAATGGTCTTGTATCTAATCTCGAGTGTGCAATCACAACTCGATGGTGAAAGATTACCATACGAGGCCCACAACCATTTGTCACTTCACCCATAATCCAACCAACCATTTTGCCTTAGCACAAACCATTTACCACTATCTCAGAAAGGATGTTTGACATTGTGGAACAACTATAAAAAATGCCAACACTAATCTCCATTTTAGATTTTTTATGTATGTCTACTATCCATAAAAACATCTTGACATAGTTCCTTGGTCGATCCACAGTTCCAAATGACACATTTCCTGAAAAATTTCAAGATTTGGTTGGACACCTAACTCCAACCCAACAAGTAACCTTCAACCAAAGCAATATGTCATCCCTTAGCCCATTGCACAATAATCCATTGTACATTGAATTTTACATAAAGAGGTATAAAGTGAAACATGTCCTCATAGAGAATGGATCGGGTTTGAACATAGTGTCTCTAAATCTCATCAAGATTCTTGAGTACACCTTAGTATATCTCCAAGTGGAAATAATTACCATCAAATCCTACGATAATGAAGAATGAGAATCACAAGGCATCATTAACTTCCCAATTATCATTGGGCCCTTGACCCATGACACACTTTGCCATGTGTTAGATATTGATTTTTCATATAACATGCTTTTGGGTAGACCTTGGTTACATGAGATTTATGCACTCCCATCAACATTGCATCAGTGTATCAAGTTCTCCCATTTAGGGATGGAAGTTAATATTCTAGGAGATTTACATCCATATGAGCATTACAAACATCTAGAGGCCGAGTTTAAAATCTATAATTACCATTTTTACATAAATTTAGTCACTAAGCAGGATAAGGGAAAATCAATACTTATTGATTTACTAGAGGCCAACTACATTGACCTTGATACCCTTGATTCCCTTTCCCACATGCCACCTCCTCAAATGTCTAATCACTATACCATCTCAGATAATGGCCAAGGAGAGTATTTGACACATGACACCTTTCACATTGCAAAACTTCCACAGAACCCAAAGTCCTTTGGAAGACCAACATCCAAACCTCTCATGCACTAGAAAAGAAAGGGAAAAGGCCATCTACATAGTTGATCACCCATCACATTCATACTAGCCTTTGGCTAAGAGTAAGACCCTCTCAAAGGTGATGAATCTTGGTTGTACAATGATAAACTAGCTGATTATTATAAAACCTTCAAGTATCCCTTTCCTAATTGGATCATGGAGAACTAAGAGTATGAAGGAGGAGGCCTTGGGACATATCAACAGGGAATACTTGAGCCCATTTCTATGACTAAGTATTAAGGAACCTATGGAATTGGATATAAACTGCCTAGGAGTGACCCCACATATCTTATTTGAGTTTCATTACTAATGATTAGTGATGATAATGTCGACAACGAAGCAGAGTCTAATCATAGCCAATTTAATGACTTATCCCAAACCAACCTGTTTGACCATAACATCATTTTTACCCTTCGACCAATCATTCATCATAACCCACTACCATTATATTATCCTCAACTGATAGACTGCGACCAACAAGAATCCAACATGCCAATTGATGTGTTTCAGAACAACGAAGCTTTTTGTGATTTTCTAGGCCTTAGGGATTATGTTCCATTGGGAGAACATAAATTAGGTTTCTCAATCAAACTAGATCTTGAAGCCTGTTTTGGAGAGTAGGTGAACACCCTTATCCAAAAGCAAATAATTAAAACATTGAGGTACCAAAGTGAAAACTTCTTTGAGGTGCTTTTTGACCAGGAAAAAAGTTAAGACAAAGGCTAGTCTAGTAGTGAAAACTTATTTTAGGTACCATTAGATGGGGGTGTTTAGCCTTCTTCAAATTTAGACTAGGAGACCACCAACGATGAAATTGTCTATGGGTCTGAGTTTAGTCTTGAAGAATATCAGGCTTTTGATCACATCATCTAAGATCACAATAACGATGAACTTACCTATGAATCTGAATTCAGTATTGAAGAACAATAAGCCTTTGATCAAATCATGTAGGAGTTTCCAACAACATTTGTCACATGGCCATCCCTCCCCAAGATTCTGATTCATCATGTTTAGGAGAACTTGAAGAATTGGTCCTAACAGAGGACTCTAACATAGCTAAATAATTCAAATCTTTACCCACTATTTTTGAAGATGGTTCAACCCTTCTAGTAGAAGACATAACAAAGGTAAACACTGGGTCTCCAAATGACCCAAAATGGATTAAATTAGGTGCATCCCTCGTTGAAGAGGAGCATTAAGTCCTTACAACTCTATTGATGGAATTTGTAGATATATTTGCATGGGAATATTTTGACATGCTTGGTTTGGACCCCGCCTTCACCTTGTGGTATATCCCGATGCTAAACCATTCAATCAAAAATGTGAAAAATGCATCCTTGCATTATTATATTGGTAAATAAAGAGTTGAAAAAGCTCTTAGAAGTGAGATGCATCAGGCCATTAGACTATTCTGAAAGGATTTCCAATGTAGTACTAGTCTGTAAAAAGCCAGAAGGCATTAGAATCTATACTGATTTTTGAGATATTAATAAAGCTTGCCCTAAGGATGACTTTACATTGTGATACATTGATATGATTGTTGACTCTACAATGGGTTTTGATATGCTTTCACTGATGGATGGTTTCTCAAGCTACAATCAAATCATAATCACACTAGAAGACCGACATAAAATAACATTCACCATTCCATGGGGAACATTCTATATCAGGTTATGTCATTTAGTTTTAAGAACACACGGACTACTTATCAAAGAGCCATGATAGTCATATTTCATAATATGATGCATGATATTGTTAAAGATTATGTTGACGACATACTAGGCAAATAAGAGACTAGGGATGATCATCTAGTAGTATTGAGGAGGATATTTGAGCGACTATGTGAATATAAAGTTAGAATCAACCCTAATAAATGTGTTTTTAGCATCACATCAGGAAAATTTATTGGATTCATTATGTCTCATAGGGGCATATAAGTCAATCCATCTAAAGTATTAACCATAACAGAGATGCCACCACCAACCAATCTAAAGTAGTTTTACAGTTTACAAGGCAAGATCTAATCTATTCGATGCTTCATATCTCAATTGGCCAACAAGTGTCATCCATTCACACACCTACTAAAGAAGGGTGTAACATTTCTTTGGGATAATGATTGTCAAAAATGTTTTCATTAGCTAAAGGACTATCTTGCAAATCCACCAGTTCTATTACCTCCTATGCCAGGGAAACCATTCCTTTTATATCTATCCTTAACTAATCAAGCCCTTAAGGCACTTCTAGCTTAACACGATGACAATGGAAAAAATCATGTAGTGTACTATCTAGCTAAACATTGGTCATGTATGAACACAATTATATGCCCATTTAAAAAGCCTATTTAGCCATGGTTTTTGTAGCTCAAAAACTACATCATTACATGTTGAACAGTAAGACCATGGTCATTTCAAAAGTAGATCCCCTCAATTATCTACTATCCAAAATAGCTTTACAAGGCCTTATGACCAAATGGATCCTAATTCTTAGTGAGTTTGAGATAGAATATGTGAACCAAAAAACTATCAAGGGGCAAGTTCTTGCTGAAGCTCCCCTGGTAGACACATAACCACTCATATTTCAATTTCTTGACGAATCCATAATGACCATCATTGACACACCTCTTAAAGAGTAGTATTAGAAGTTATATTTTGATGGATCATTCATAGTGCATAGATCAAAGTCAAGCCTTTTGTTTATCACTCCATAGGTGATCTAATCCCCAAGTCTTTCAGAATCAACTTTCCTTGTACCAACAACATGTCTGAATGTGAAGCACTCATCATAGGGATTTGAAAAGCAGTACAATGGAATATAAGTCATCTAAAGATTTATGGTGATTCATAATTAATCATGAATTAGGTTACAAACCACTTTTAGACCAAAGATGACAAGCTAGTCCCCTACAAGTGTATGGTCGACACTCTCAAACATCAGATTATCGACATCGAGTTTGAACATATACCAAGGCAAGTAACATAACATTAGATGAAATGGCCACCATTGGGTCACTCATTAGACATATAGAAATGATAAATGACTATCAATTTATCATAAAAAATCTAACATCAGTAGCTCATGAAACTTCAAATATCATAATGATCTATGATATTGTTGGTCCCAGCTTTACTTGGTATTCAGACCTATATGCCTATTTACATGACCATGTTTTACCACCAGACTTATCCTAAAAATAAACCAAAACCTTCATCCATGATGTCCAACATTATACCTTACTCAGACCAACCCTATATTGCTACAATTTTGATGGAACTCTGCTTCATTATTTACCTTTGGTAGAATATATACTAACATTACAAGAAGTACATGAAGGGGTATGTGGATCCCACACCAATGGGGTAGTATTGTCAAAAAATCTCTTGCATAATAGTTATTATTAGCTAATGATGGATGCAAATGCAGTTGCATATGTTAAGATATGTGATAAATGTCAATGGCATGCTAATCTAATTCATGCCCTAGCGAAGACTTTAAAGCCAATGTTAACGCCATGGCCATTTGCTATATGGGGCCTCGATATCATTAGGAAGATAAACCCCACCTCATCAAACGACCATAAATACATCTTTATTGCCATATAATATTTCTCTAAGTGTGTCAAAGCTATACCCCTCACATGATTGGAAAGCAAATTTCAAAATTCATTTTCAATCATCTCATCTACTACTACGGTACCCCTTCCAACATTATATCTGATAATGGAGGATCATTCAAGAACAAGGATGTTAAATCACTATGTGTTGAGTACAAAATAAAACAACTCTTTTCTATGGCATATTACCCTCAAGATAATGGCTAGGCCAAAGCATCAAACAAGACTATTATCAACATTCTCAAAAAGATTATCAATGATACTGGTGACAATTGGTACCTTCAGATATTATGCACCCTCTGGGCATACCATACCAATCATCACACCCTAATAGGAGCCACTCCATACTCACTTGTTTATGGTACTGAAGTCATTATTCTCATTGAGGTTGAGTTACCATCATTACACATCTCTTTCAAATGTGTTCTAGATGACGATGACTATCAAGTAGCTTGCTTGCAAGAGTTAGAGTTGCTTGATGAAAAACACATGGATATAATGAATAATCTACAGACATATCAAAATTGACTCTATGGCTAATATAATTGGCATGTGAAACATAAATAGTTTGAACTTGGTGATCTTATCCTCAAAGAGAACCAAAAGAATACCATGTCAAGAATAAGTATAAAGGCTAGTTCAAACCCAACTGGGTTGGTCCTTTCATCATTGTTATAGACCATGGTGTAGGCGCATACAAGCTCACCACACCAGACATGGATGAACTTGATGAGCCTATGAACATTATACACCTCAAATGATACTACACTTGAGTGATATGATGTATTGTATGTGAGGACCATTTCAAGTTGTACCACAATATCAATATTCTTGTTTGTACCATACCATTCTACCATCCTATCATCCTATTATTCCACCATTCTACCACTTTTTCTATCACTTAGCCATTATACCATTTTGTTCTCTCAACCAAGCATGTTTTGACCCATCCTATCCTAACCTATTTGACTTTGGTTCATCCATTGGTTTCATGTTTTTAGCACAAAGAATCAAACCAGTTTTAGCAATTGTTTCAAGAATTCTAGACAGAGGTAGTATTTTGGAGTAGTATGATAAATGTTTTATAGTTGCATCCTTTATTCATGTGAGCCCGATTATATCACCTGTTGGGGCAAATTAGTGTTTCATCAGTCTTGCTACTCATTATAATCGCTTATGGGCAAATTAATATCATTGATCTGATTAGTTGTATCCTACTTATAACCACCTATGGGAAAACTAGGGGCAACATTTGTTTATTTTGCCTTGACATACCAACTAGTCATTCATATGTTATATTGTGCTATCATACCAACTGTGGCTATTTTGTTTGAATTGGCTGCTATACTAGTTGGATTCTTCGACTGTAAGGTATAAATACTATAAACTAAGGCCATTTTAGGACTAGGTGGGTCGTGTTCGATTCACATTGAGGTCATCTTTATCCCCCATTTCACCATGCTCTCATCATTTTATGAGTAACTTAAGTCATGCTCTCATTATTTTGTGAGCTTAAACTGTTTAGTGTCTCATCATTCTCTATCAAGTTAAGGCACATAGAAAATTCCAAAAACATTTGTAAAACCATTTAGAAAAACCAAAAACATTAACCACTTCTTTGCCTTAGGGATTTTGGGAACCCTCACCAAGTCATAAGTAAATCACTTGTCACTTAGTCTCCCCATCCTTTTTGGCTTTTTATCCTACACACTGTTTTGTAGGGGTATTCCTATTCTTCTATCATATCAATCATGTTTTTTGATCATCATCATTTCTTCCCATGTCTTGGGAGAACTACATTAGGCCTGAAGTTTTTGTTGGATATATCATCCACAAAACTATGTAGGCAACATCCCCTTGCCTAGTGTATATGGAGACAACTCAACCACCCCTTCATTTTCTTCTCTTCCCCATCATGTTTATTTGTTAAGTTGTCACCTATTTTCTAGGGGCAATGTTCATCACGTTGTTTGTACTAAAATTGGGACTAACTATTGTTTATTTATTTGTTATTTGTTTGTGCGTTTGTTTGTTTACTTTAAGTATTGTTGCCTTGATGCAATTCTATGCATGTTCACTGGGTGATTACTTATGCACTTATTCTTGAATCCATCCATATTCATACATCAACATTTTTATCATAGTTTTTATCATTGGTGCATTGCTTTCCTTTGAGTATTGGATCAGGAGTCAGTCCTTATGTATATTTTTGGCCAAGTCCTCATAATGTTCTATCATGATTCCTATCATTAAGTGCTACAACAAAAATCAGCTTCAAGATGTTTATACCATCAATAACACTATCAATATTTCCTTAGCACCAACACCAACAACAATCCCAATCATATCCCACATAGAGTAATTACACAATGAAAGAATTTCAACCTTTGTTAGTTCGAACGAGCATCTCCCTAGTAGCAGGTTGTCCCAATTCATCTTTACCCTCTATATCAAGTTGTCATCATCATATTTTCAATCATATTTGCCATAATCAAGGTCCAATGATTATAACTGTCTATGGGCAAATCATTGCACACCTTCCCACTTGCATTCTCAATGATTATAACCACCTTTGGGCAAATCACTGTGTAATCACAAATCTTAATCATTTACTTTCTTCTACCCACCTTAGGCATGTTGTTATCTTGTTTATCTATCTTAACTAAAGCAACTCCATCTTCTCAATGATTATAATTGCCTTTGGTCAAATTAGTATGTTATCAAATGATGTTGCCATAATCAGTGTATAATGCTTATAACCATATTTGGGCAAACCATTGTACACCATCCCACTCGCATTCTCAATGACTCTATCTAAGTTTGGGAAAATCATTGTGTTCTCACCCCATAATATTCAATTGTTTGGTTCCCTCATCTTGCTTCTTTCTTTTATGGGACCGTTTATCACTTCTTTTGCCAACTGCTCCCTCAAGGGGGCACCCTACAGTTCATCCATTATCGTTGAAGTCGTAAGCACAAAGAACATTTTTATTCTTTGAGAGGACATTACTATGATTATAGCTTATAACACCTTTCCAAATAGGGGCAAATTTTAGACACCTAAAACTAGCCACCAATGGATTTATACCCAATTTTAGACCAATTCTTGCCAACCATTAAATACCTAGCCCAAGAATTTCTAAGTGTCTCAAAATTGGCTTCATAACCATGTAATAAATCAATTTAGAACATAAATCAATTAAACAAGTCAAATGCAAATCATTTAAATCAAAATATTACATCAAATGACCAAATGCCTAAGTGGGATTAATTAAACTACAAATCTTTATGAAATCCTAATTAAATTTATCCTTGAGCAAATGAGCTAATAAATCAATTATCAAAAAGGAAAATTCAAATATCAAAGAATATCTTTGAAGCTAATCATCACCTTTGTGAGTTGTCGCAAATGGAAAATATCTCAAAGCACACCTATCCAAACCTAATCATGACCATTTGGACACCTTTTAAACTCAACCAAGGCTAATAAACTCCACCAAGGTAAGATTTAACCCATTCCAAGTTGATTTCAAGCCTATAAATACAAACATATAGCTCTTCATTTTAAGATCTCAATCAAAGTAATGTTATAATGTAGGATTTCATTCATGAAGCAAATGCATAAAGTTATAATGCCAACATTGAGCCAAGCCATTGAATCATCAAGCCTAGCCAAGCATTGAACATGGTACTAAGAGGAGATGAAGGTAGCCACACTCCATTGATGAAGACCTCTTGAGCATAATCTGATCAAGCCAATCAAGAAAACTTCTTGGAGCATTCAAGGAAGGTAAGAATATATGTTTTCTTACATTTTTGTTAAGCTTTTTTCATTAGTTGTTTGTTCACTATGCTCCCCTCTTTGATCCAGGCAAGGCAGTGTTTACTTGTTAGTGTAATAGTTTACATTTTGGGTCGTTTTGAATTGATTTCATTTTGAACTAACATGTGATCTAATCACCCTCCTTGGATTCCTTCATCACATTAATCACATATTTTGGTGTGATTTTGACTTTTGAGATTTGTGTGTTGCCTTTCGTATATCATTGCCTTTTGTTTCAAATGATTTGGATTTTAACTTTCATGATGGATTTTTTTATTGCTCCTCCATACATATTTGGAAAACCAAACATAAGTTATAAATATGACTTTAAATTGAATACTTGGGACTTTATTGTTAAGAGAGAGAACTTCAGAGAGCATAGGGTCTAAGAGTCTCATAAATCTAGGTGAAATAAAAGTGGTATCTTGATTTTAACCTTGTTTTGTCCAATTTGAAGTAAAAGGAAATGAAATCAAGAGGAATGACACATGGAACAAATTTAATTACTTCAAATTGCAAAAAATATGACAAAGGGGAAAAAGGATACAATGATAGTAAAGTGTGATTCCTTATCATAAAAATAAAGGAAATGGAGGAAAACATGCTAACATAGATTATTGTGCAAATTCCATCTATCAAAAGAAGCAAAAGCTAATGCTGAGAATAAGGATCAAAAACACATTTTTAGAAAAGGAATAACACGATGGTAATTTTATGAGGAAGGCTAGGTCCTATCCATGGTCTTAAACTATAACTCATAAAAGAAAAACCCACAAGGGTGCCAAAAAGCATGAAAAATAAATGAGAAAAGCAAACTATGGTATTTGTGAGGAAGTCTAGGTCCTATCCATGCTCTTACAATGCAAATCACAAAAGAGAAATCTAAGGGATGCCAAAAAGTGTGTAAAAGGAGTGTGAAAAATAAATAAGACTATGATACATCATGAGGAAGACCAGGTCCTATCCACGGTTTTACAATGCAACTCATGAGAGAAAGGGGAAACCGAAAAGACCAAAAAGGAAGGACTAAAGGTTTTTGAAAAGAGAGAACTATTGCAGAGGAATAGACCCATGTAAGTAACCTATAAAAAATGTTATATAAATATAGATAGAAAGCATGAAAAGAAGGAAATATTTAGGCAAAGTACTTTTTGATAAATGGCGCATTGGTGGGTTCTTTGAAAACATGGCCTTCATTGGTTTGGAGGTGGTAAGTGCTTAGACCAAGAATATCTTTGACTAAATAAGGGCCCCACCATTTTTGAGTGTATTTACCTTATTTATCATGAGTGTAATATAATTTAAGGACAAGATCACCAACATTAAATGTGTGAATTTTAACACATTTGTTATGTTGTTTGGCAATATGAGCCTTATATTGGCAATTATATTGCAAAGCAAAAATACGGTGTTCATCAAGGAGATCAGGGACATGAAAGCAAGCATTACGTAATTTTTCATCGAGAATGATACCATGAAGAGAGATACAAAGAAAGAGAAGCTCAACTTCCAATGGAAAAACTGATTAAGAATTATAGACTAGAGAGAATGACATTACCCCAATGACATACGTATGCTAGTCTGATAGGCCAAAAGAGTAGGATAAAGATGAACATGCTAATTTGTATTAGTTTCAAAAATTGTATTTTGGAGAATTTTATTAAGTATTTTGTTAGTAGCCTCAGTTTGGCCATTGTATTGTGAATGATAAGGTGTAGAAAATTTGTGATTGATCTTGAATTTAGCACAAAACTATTCAATATCCTTATTTTTTAAGTTATCATCATTGTTTGAAATGATGTTTTTGGGAACACCAAAGAGGCAAATGATTTGATTAAGAATACATTTGGCAATGGCGTTACTAGTGACATTAACAAAGGGCATGACTTCAACACATTTGGTAAAATATTTGGTAGCAATGATGATAAAAACATGTCCATCTTGGGAGTGAGGTAATTTGCCAATGAGATCTAATCCTCACATGGAGAATGGCCAAGGAGATTCGATAGTTTGAAGCTTGGCTGGAAGTGAATGAATTAGATCATCATGAAGTTATCAAGGAGTACATTTTTTAGTGAACTCAATTGTATCCTTTTCAAGAGTAGGCCAAAAGTAACCCATAAGTAGGAATTTGTAGGTTGTAGCATGTCTGCTATAGTGGCCACTGCAAATGCCCCCTTGTGCTTGTTAAAGAAGAGGAGAGACCTCATCTTGCATAGCATAATGGAGTAAGGTACCTTTAGTATTACAATAATATAGGATGTTATGTCAAAACACATGCTTGAAATCTTATTTACAAATGCATGTCTTTTCATGAGAGTCTAAGTTAGGAGGATAAGTTTGATGTTCCAAAAATTGAATAATGTCCTTATACCATGGGCTTTATCGAATGGTAATAGACTCAATGTGGCAGATAAGTGAATCTGGTGGTTAAGTTGAAGATGGAGATTTTCTTATTTGTATAAGAAAAGTAGGATTAGAAAGAACTTGGTGGGGATGAATGAGAAAAGCTGAAGAAGTTAGGGAATCAACAATGGAATTTTGATCCTGAGGGATAGGCTCAATAGTGAAAGCTATTAAATTATTAGTAAGAGTGGTTGAAATTTGATGATAAGTAATGATATTTTCACTTTTATATTGGTAATCACCATTGACTTGGTGGCAAATAAGCTGGAAGTCACTTAAGGCATGCAAATATCAAATTTATAAATTAAGAGCAACTCTCATGCCTAAGATTAGAGCTTCATATTCAACCATATTATTGGTGACATCATAGGTGAAACAAAAAGCTAAAGGTATGATTTTTCCAAGAGGACTTGTGAGAATGCAACCTGCCTCGACTCTTTGAAGGCATTTAACACCATCAAAATGAAGGGTCCAAGAATCCTCATGCAAGTTGACATTAATTTTAGGAAGTTCTTTGATAACTATTTAGGTTTAGTAGTACTAGAGGCAATAGAGGATTCATCTAGATTATTTTCTTCAAGATTAATAGTAAAGTTATGAAAATAATATTTAAGAGAAATATATTGATTAAAACCTTCAATATAGAGGATATTATCATCTAGAAGACTATCTTGAAGGTGATTGGTAGCTGGTATAGGAGCTACAACAAGTTGATCAGCTATGACTTGCCCTTTGACAACTTTTTAAGTGATGATGCGAAGATCAAATTCCATTAGGAGGACCATCCATTTTCCAATTCTATTTCTAGGAAGAAAGGCCTTGGAGAAGAAGTGGTGAATGGGGTCAGAATGAATGATGACATAAGTAGTCTTATAAAGCATTTAGTGCTGAAGCTTTTCAACTACAAAATAGATGGCTAGGCAATCACGTTCAATTTTGGTATAACATGTTTCATAATTTATGAGGCCTCGACTAATGTAATAAATGGCATAATCTCTTTCAATAGTGTCTTGTTGGACAAGCATTACCCCAACTAATATGGGTGTGGAAGGAGTATATAGAATTAATGGTCGATCATTAGAAGGATGACAAAAGTGTAGGTGGGTGAAGCAATGACACTTTCATGTTATCAAAAGATTTTTGACAAGGGTTCATCTATTATAGAGTGGTGCCTTTATTAAAAAGAGAATTGATAGAGTGAATGCGGTAAGCCATTTTGGGGATGAATCATATAATTAACCTAAGTTTACCTAAGTAAGTGCGAATGTCTAGAATGGAATGAGGAATGGGCATGTTGATGATAACACTAATCTTAACAAGATCAACATCGATGTCACAAAGATAGACTAAGAATCCTAATAATTTTATAGATGTGACACCAAAGACACATTTGAAAGAATTGAGTCTAACCCAGTATTTAAGAAGGCAATAAAAAATGATAGCAAGATCAGAAAGATGAGTTGTATGAATTTTGGATTTAGTAATGAGGTCATCCACATAAGTTTCAACAATTTTTTGGATAAGATCATGAAAGATGTGAGTCATTGCTCGTTGGTAAGTGGCTTATGCATTTTTGAGATTGAAGGAAATTTTGACATAGCAATAGGTGCCCCATTCCATGGTGAAAGTGGTCTTATATTGGTCCTCAGGGGTAATGTGAATCTGATTGTAACCTGAGAAGGGATCCATAAGAGATAACATTTCATAACTAGTTATGGAATCAACGATGGCATACATCAAAGGTAAAGGGAATTTATCCTCTAGATAAGTGAGATTAAGATTGTGGAGATCAATACAAATGTGAATGACCATAATGACCTTTTCCTGAATGGGAACAATGTTATAAACCCATTCAGAATAGTCCACTAGTTTGATAAATTTGGCATCGAGTAATTTAATGATTTCCTTGTGACATAAGGTGGAAACCTCAGGTGAAAATTTCCTTTGTTTTTGATGCATATGTTTAGCATTGGGATAAATAATAATGTTATGCACCAAAATGTTAAGGTCAATACCAGACATGTCCTCATAAGATAGGTGAAAACCTCATGATACTTATCAAAGAATAAGCTAAAATTATCATGTTCAGTAGGTGAGAGTTCATGAGATAGTGTGATTGGTGAAGGACAGGATAGAGTACTATACTCAGTGTGAGTGGTTTATTCGATAAGCATAACATTGTCATCTTAGAAATGGTATGGTGCATTTGGTAAGGAAGAGATTGGATTAGTTTTAGGATCAATGCTAACAAAGAAGTTGTTTAAACAAGGGGTTTTAATTTTAAAATTCCCAAGTTTATGATGTTATCAAGGAAGTTGAGGTTCTTGGGCATGAAGTATTTCAATAATAGCTTCACCACTAGGCAAGGTGGGAAGAAGACCATAATACTCAACATCTACTTTGAGGTCTAAAATTTGATTACCATGGTGATCATACTCAGAATGTATCTGATGGACATCAGTTGCCTTGTCATCTAGTGTAATCTTGGGAGTAGGAGAGGGAGATGGATTAGAAGGGATTGGAGTATTATTGGTTTCAGTGATAGGGGAAGGATTAGACAAAATGATTGGATCAATAGGTGGTAAATGAGAAATAAGAATTTCTAAAGGTTTATAAGGTATAATTTTCTCTACCACCCAAGGAGTATCAATAAGAGGAGAATTGATAGGAGGCACATGAGCTTCAGGATCTAAGTTATGATTCATAGAAATGGTATGGACATCCTGATTAAAAGCATGAATTTGTGCTAAGGTTTTATGATAATGTTAGACATCTAAGTCTTGATATTGAGATTGTGCTATCATGTAATTATCATCATATGTTGAAGAAATTGTACATGTTTGAGAGTCAGGGGGAGTTTTAGAAGGTGAAATCCCTATATTATTGAATGTATGAGGAGAGTTGATGAGAGGATTTTGAAATATTTTGGTCACTCCAAAATCATTGAAAGTGAAGGCATCTTTTGGTAAAGAAGGATCTTGAGCATTGCATGGAGGGGAAAAATCAGCAATCTCATCAATAAGAGGAATAGTACAGTCCCTAGGTAATAGAGGAGGAAGCCACTATGAAATGTAGGGACGTAACTTGGTAGAATTGCAAGTATGTTGCAAACCATTGAGTTTATGATCATCAAAATTTGCAAGAGTAACTTGTAAATCAAGATTTATGTTGATGAACTTGAGTAAAGGAGCATTATTGATCTTAGGAATGGTAGGAATATGATAATGATATTTGGGATTAGGAAGTTGAATATTCCATGGGTTGGGATCAGCCTCATGCTTATACCATTTGCCATTATGTAAGAATTTAATGCATTTGCTTCCGAAAGAAGCAATGACCCTCATTCGATGAGTCCATAGACAACGAAGGAGTATATTATAAGATAAGGTTAAATCAAGGACCATAAGCTTAGTTCAAATAGTTTTCGGTCCAATGGTTAGTGGAAGCCAAATACACCCAAGTGGCTTTTGATTAGTTTTATCAAAACCACAAGTAAGATGGGTTTGCTTGAGATGATCCTTGTTATAACCAAGTTTTTGGATAAGCCATAAAGATATCACATTAATACCAAAGCCTTTATCAACTAAAAATTTACAGATAAGGGTAGTATTAATGGCTATCTTAATAAAAAGTGGTGGATCGTCAACACAAAAAAGAACTTCATCATTGATCATGTCTTCTTCAAGAAATTCAATGGAAGGCTTGTAAGAAGGACACATTGTTTCAATGGTATTGACGTTGGTAGGTTGAGAATCAATAGAAGGTGGTTCATCTATAGAGGATGTGTCTTGAATTTCTTGGAGTTGTTGCATAAGGAACTTATGATGATAGGGAGAAGTATGAACCAACTCCATAAGTTTAATCTTACAAGGCATAGAGTTGAGTTCTTTAAGAAAGCTCGAATGAGATTTAGAATAACCAACATGAGGTTTAGGAGGTAAAGTAGATTTTGAAGGTATAGATGTGGTTGGAGGTTCATAAGGAGGAAGTGGTTCCTCATGGGCTTTCGAAGCTAGATTAGTAGTTATAGTATCTTTGAGAATTTGTTCTTCTAAAGATGGATTCTTAGGTTTGGTAATAGGATCTTTGTGAGCCAGATTAAGAAGATAATTAACCTTAGTAGTGTTAACATGTTGATAATTGTTATAACATTGATCATAGTTAGCATCAATGGCACAAACATCCTTGGTATTTGGTTGATTATTTGAAAAATATTTTTGATTATTAGAGGTAGAAGCTTTAGAAGCTTGTCATTTTTGAGAAACAACAACATACTCTTGATGATGAAGGTTGATCATAGAGTCATGATTAAATGAATCACCAAGCATATAAGAGATAATTTTTTCAGTAAACCCTCCATAAGATTCATGGGAATGATCAATTTTGGCATGGAACCAATAAAATTGATTAGGGTCATACCACTTAGGAGGATTGTTAAGATAAGTGAAAGGTCTAGAGGGCGGTAAGAGTTGTTTCATTTGTTGTACCAAGAGAGGTGTGTGAAAGATGAAAGAATATCAACTTTGGAAACTCTTGGTTTGGTTTGTAGAGTATTACTAGTAATGGCATTGGTAGATGTTTGAAAAGATCCTTTTAAAATTTTAGGATTGGGTTCAAATTGCTTCATGAAAAAGTCTTGATGTTTAACTTGGTCAAGAGCTTCATTAAGTGTTTAGAGAGCAAAGGTTCGAACCTTATATTGAAGAGGAGTTAAAGAAATTATAAAGAGTTTGAACAAGTTATTATCAATAATGTTATGGTTAGCTTTGTGGGCCAATGATTTCCATCTTTTATTTAAATCATGAGCTAATTCAGTGGGAGATTGTTTAGCATTGATGAAGTGGCTAAGATAATTTTTGGGAAGATCATTGTGTTGAAACTCTTTAACTAGGGGATTAACCAAATATTCGAGTTACCAAATAGAATGTTGGGGTAATTGGTTATACCATTCTAATACATCACTAGTAAAGGTTTTAACTAAAAGTTTAATAGTGGCAAAGGTATTAGTTTGGATCTAGTCTTTGTAAAGGTTGTCAAAAGATTTAAGAAATGAAGCAAGGTATTTAATCCCATCATACTTGATAGTTGAAAATATGTTACTAATATCAATGGACATAATGAAGGGAGCTAAAGGCTCATTTTGAGTAGTTTCAAGTATCTTGTTATTCATTATGGGTTGAGGAATAACATTGCCTGAGACATCCCTAGGAGGTGGAGGAATATAATTGGAATTAGCTTGAGGATGGATAGCTATAAGTTGATTAGACATATTAATCAAATGATGTTGAAGTTGCATAATTTGATTGGTGTTAGATTTTTGGATTATGTTTATTTGCTTGATAACTTGGGCAAGAAGTTGAGTTGTATTAGGAGGTGGGATGGTATTGGTAGGAGCACTCTCTGAATTGATATCAGGGGGAGGGTTGTTAGAAAATGGATTATGAGTGGGATTATTGATTAAAATTGTGTCAATTTATCCCACATTAGTTTCAATATTTTGAAGATGAGAAGTATCTTGGTAAGTATAGAAAAGATCAGATCCATCAACTTCATCTTGAGGTGTGGTTTGCACCATGTTACAAGTGATGGCTAAAAGAGGGGAAGACATGTTCGAAGAGTGATGATGCTCTTGAGAGGAAAAGAGGGAAAAATTAAAGTCCTATATAGTATCTAAATGGATTTGAGCTATCCAAGAAGATTCTGATAGGAGACTTCATGATGATTGTAGAGAAATGAACAAAATGCTAAGAATGGCAAATAAGGAAGGCACAAAATTATACAAAGTTGACAGGGTCAATCTAACACATGAAATAGGGCCTGTAAACTATACAGGGTTGAGTGGGTTGACCTAACACAATAAACAAAGGCTAAAAAAGTTTGTAGGGTTGACTGGGTCGACCTATTATAATAGATAGGGAAAAATAGACAGTATATAATAAACTATGTCGACTAAAATGACTGTGCACTGAAATAAGAATAATTTTGTAACTATTTTGAAAAGCAAGAATTTAAGGGAAACAAACACTCAATTGGATCAATAAGGGTTATCCAATTGAGGCACATAACATAAAACCTTGTAACAATGTTGGATAATACAAGTTTTTACAATACAACACATAATTTGAGCAAAGATCAAGTAATCAACTTGAAAAGTAAAAGCTAACTAAGTGGTCAGTCTTAATGTTGTTAGATTATTAGAATATTTTAAATGTGATAGGAAGTTGGATGTAAGCAAGGAAATAGAAATCAATATAAGAATGGTTTTAAGATGTTTGGGTTGAAAGGGATTTGAATTGGCAATGGTACAAGTTTGGTATTGGGGCCTACCCCTTCACTTCACACACCGCAACGATAAGGGTGTCAGGGGCTTATCCAAAATATACCATTAACCATGTGTTTATACTTGGCCAAAAAACTAAGTTGACTTCCCCCTTGGTGATGAAATCCAAGTAGGTTGGCCTTGAGTAGACAATTGCTAAAATGTTTGTTTAAGATTTTGTGATTTTAATCATGTGTACATAAAATAGAAAATAGTGAAACTAAATGGTATTTTAAAATCCACCTAATTAGACTATGTGAACTATTCTAAAGATGCAAGCAAAAAAAATGAAAGTGTGAGCTAATTACTAACATATAAGGGTTAATTCCAACTTTAAAACACAATATAGTGTCAATTCAGTTGATAATGTATGCACATAATACAAAATAAAGTTGACAATGTTGCCTCTATACTATGAAAGCAAAGGTATAAAAATGAATAGGGTTGATAGGGTTGACCTATTTATCTAGACAACACATAAAATACAGAACTAGGTCGACAAACTTGATATAGTTGATTGTACATGGGTAGTTTTAAAGACTACAAACTGTAAAAAGAAAGACTATAAGGAAAGAGAGAAAGGATATAAAAGAACCTTGGTGGATTTGAATATGTAGAGAAGTGAGATTACTATCAAATAAACTTAATAAATTCTTTCAATTCCTACCAATAGGGTCGATTGGGTCGACCAAACTTTACAAAAGCATATTGTTGAGTGCCTGAAAGTGTATAAGGTTGACCTAGTAGTCTGGATTGGATGTTTGAAATTTAAAAAAATTGTACTGTGTCAATTAAGTCATTTTAGTAGCCTGTACCTAGAAAATAACTTGCATAGAAAGAACAAAGTCATTTGGATGTGACTATGTGTTAAACCTACACACAAAAGTTAGAATTGTGTCGATAAGGTTGACCCAATATTGCAAATATATGACAATACAAATGATAAAATAATGAAATAAGTGAAGCGAAATCATGCAATGATTAGATTCACATTGGTTTCACCAAAATGTATGCAATTATAAATACATAATGTCTATAAATCAATCCTAACTCAGAGAAGATAGAGCATACCTACACTTTCGATTGGGAATACATTTGTTAAAGCCTCCAATATAACACAATCATGTAATAACCCTAAGGGGGTCCTAGGTTTTGATATGTCACCTAAACTAACAACAAGTAAAGTAATTTGTGTTCATTAAATCTTGTGGCACAATATGAGGGGTTAGTAAACAATAAAAACATGTATAAGAGAATCTTAATTAAGTTAAGTATGAGTAAGAACCTAATACATAGAATATGAAGAGTAATTTATTCAGAGCCAATACTTATGCTACTTCTATCTACTAAAGAGAGGAGAAAAGTTAGATAATACTTACTTGAATGTGAACCCATCGATACTCAATATCTCCCTTGGCCAATGGGGCTTCATAAGAGGTTGTTATGGTTTGTCAGGATCACTAAGAAAGGCCAAAGCATCCAATCTTATCCAAATGACTAGATTCTCCAAGTAGAAACCCTAAGATAAGAATCCTCAAGTAGAATGGTGAAAGAGCAAATTGTAAATAAGCACGAGTGAATAATAACTCTTGATTACATATTGAAATAATGATGAAATGATCTTGTATTTATAGGTATATTTGACCCTTGACCCTTCCAAAAATCTTGGCCAATAGGGTTGACCTAGTCAACCTACCATAATTTTAGATAATTATTCACTAGGTCCCAAGCTAGGTCAACCAAAGGCTAACCTAATTCCTAAGTAAAAATATCTCAAAACTATACATGGTTGACCCAGTTGACCTAGCACATTCGACTGACAAAAGGGACTTAAGGTGAGGAAAAGAGGGATGGAAAGTGGGAAAAAACTAGAGGAGTGTGCAAAGGAGTAATAGCTTAGGAATGATTTTTAGGAGCTAGTTGGATTATAAGTATTTGGCAATAAGGGACAATAATATTATAAATCACTAATGGTCTACCCACCTCTTTCCTAGTGTACCCTTTAAGGTATGCACTCAGAGAGATTGAGTCTCGGTGAGTTCGTGTAAGATGTAAAGTGTCAGTATTTGATAAAAGTTGAAAATATTATATGTATGCCTTTTCTACCATTAGGAGATTCAGATTCATCATGTTTGGGAGAACTTTAAGAATTAGTCTGACTATAGGAATTTGCCATTACTGGCTAATTAACACCTTGCCAACTATTCTGTAAGATGGATTGACTCTCCCAATAGAGGATACTACGAAAGTTAATATTGGGACTCTAGATGACCCAAAGTGGATCAAATTAGGTGCATCCCTCACTGAGGATGAACATGAAGTTTTTACAACCCTTTTGACATAGTTTGTTGACATATTTACACAGGGCTTTTCAAACATGCCTAGTTTGGACCTCACCTTGGTTGTACACAATATCAGTGTGCATCCTGATGCCAAACCCATGAATTAAAAACTATGTAAAATGCATCCTCATATTATTTTGTTAGTTAAGAAGGAGTTAGAAAAACTCTTAGAAGTAATATGCATCAGACTGATTGACTATTTAGAGTGGATCTCTAACATTTTACCTATTAGTAAAAAGCCAGAAGGGATCAAAATTTGCATTGATTTTTGAGACATCAACAGGGCCTGCCCTAAGGACAACTTTCCTCTACTAAATATCAACATGATTATTGAATCGAAAGCTAGGTATGAGAAACTTTATCTCATGGATGGATTTTTAGGATATAATCAGATCATGATTGTGCCGAGAGGACTAACATAAAATATCATTCACCACTCTTTAGGGAACATTTTGTTATCAGGTCATGTTGTTCAGCCTCAAGAATGATGGGGCAACATACCATAGGTATATGATAGTTATATTTCATGATATGATGCATGATATTGTTTAAGACTCTATCGATGACATATTAGGTAAATTAGGAACTCATACAGATAATCCAATCATACTATAAAGGATATTTGAAAGGCTTCATTAGTATAAAGTTTGACTTAATCCCAAGAAGTGCATCTTTAGTGTCACTTCATTCAAATTGTTAGGCTTTATTATTTCTTATCGAGGCATTGAATTTGGTCGTGCCAACATTTAAGCCATTATCAAGATGTTTCCACCTTCCACTTTGAAGCAGTTCTACAATTTTTAGGGTAAAATCTAGGCTATCAGATGCTTCATTTTATAATTGGTCGATAAATGTTATCCTTTCACTCATTTATTGAAGAAAGGTATTACATTTATTTGGGATGTAGAATGTCATAAAGCCTTTGAGAACCTAAAGGAATACTTATGTAATCCACCATTTCTATTACCACCAATGCTAGGGATACCATTCCCACTTTACCTATCTGCCACTAGTAATGCCTTGGGGACACTTTTAGCCCAACATGATGAATGAGGGAAAGAACATGCCATGTATTATCTAAGCCACACATTGGTAGCATATGAACATAACTATACACCAATGGAGAAATCTTGTTTATCTATTGTCTTTGCAATCCAAAAGCTACATCATTATATGCTTAACAACAAAACCATAGTCATTGCCAAAGTAGGTCCACTCAAGTATCTACTGTCACAAACATATTTACATAGCCACATGGCTAAGTGGATCATTATTATGAATGAATTTGATATTGAGTATATCAATCAAAATGCCATTAATGGATGAGTAGTTACAGGTCATCTTGTTGAAGCTCCCCTTTCAAATATTAAACTGCTCACTTTTGCATTCTCATATGAGTACATCATGACCATCATAGTACACCTCCTAAAGAGCAACACTGGAAGTTGTACATCAGGGGCCAGATTGCTATTTTTTACACCATAGGGGGATCTCATTCCTAAATCATTTTGTATCAGCTTTCTTTATAACAAGAACATGGTTGAATATGAAGCATTCATTACAAGGCATCATCAAGCAGTATAATGGAACAGTCAACATCTCTTGGTTTTTAGTGATTCTCAAATAATCATCAATTAGGTTACATACTAGTTAAAAACCAAAGATGATAAGTTAGTACCATACAAGGCCATGGTGGAGATTCTCAAGCAATAAATTTCCCACATTCAATTTGAACATATACCTTGGGCTAATAATAGGATAATAGATGCCATGACTACTATTGGTTCTTTGATCCAAAACATAGATAAGGCAAAAGACTATCAATTCTTATTTGAACATCTTTTAGTGCCTGCTCATGAACCTTCAACCATTGAAATGATTTGTTATATTATTGGTCCCAATTCTATTTAGTATTCTAACTTATATAACTACCTTTGTGACCAAATCCTTCCAATAGAATTTTCATAAAAATAACAAAAAGCTTTCACACACCAAGCCTTTTGATATACGTTAATTATCCCAATGCTTTACCTCATAAGCTTTGATGGAACTCTATTTTGTTGGTTAAATTTAGAGGAAGCCGCATTAACATTAAAGGAAGTTCACAAAGGAGATTATGGATCCCACACCAGTGAGGGCATCTTTGCCAAAAAAATCCTACGTACTAGTTATTATTGGCCAACCATAGAAGCATATATAACTACTTATGTAAAATGATGTAACAAATATCATAGACATGCAAATTTTATTCATACTCTAGCCATAACACTTAAACCAATGACTACACCAAGTCTATTTTCCATGTGGAGACTCAATCTCATCAAGAAGATTAACCCTACCTCCTCAGATGGCCATAAGTATATCCTTACTGTGAACATAGGATTGCAATAAGGGGATATTAGTATGGTGTTAGTGAATAAAAGTAAAATCCAAACAAAACACACTAAAGCTAACACCTTAAGCCTATCTCAAGGGGGCATGATAAATAATACAAATGAACAAAACACAACTAAAATGCAAGAATATTACTTTTCTTACCTTTATTGATGTTCCAAGAGACTCCTTCGATTGGCTTGCTTGAATTGTGCCTAAGAGGTCTTCATCAATGGAGTGTGGCTACCTTCATCTCCTCTTGGCACCATTTGCTTGGCCTGGTTATGGCTTGATGTGGCTTGATTTGGTATTATAATATTATGTATATGATTCATGAATAAAATCCTACATTATAACACAACTTTGATTTAACTCTCAATTCAATAGGCAAGGCCTCCTATTTATAGATTTTGCAAAATGATCAGAATGAACCTGAATCATCCATCTCAAGATGAATATGTGTGGCTAAGGATCCATTCAATTTTGGAGGCCATGCCCAATACATGATTTCATAAATATTTGGGATAGAGAGGCATTAATGAGGTATGGGAGGGCATTGATGAGGCATGGGAGGGCTTAATCCTGATATTTTATGCATTTATGGCCTAAAGATGTCTTCCCAAGAAATGATGTCATTTGATGATGCAATTCGTCAATATCAATTTACAAAAAGAAATATTCGAAAAGTTACATGGAAAATTGATTTAAGTTATTGATTCAAAATAATTAGCCTTAATCATTATTTTATCACTTTTAATGCAAATCTTGGCAATTGGTACATAAATTACTCAAATTGGTTAGAATGTTATATTATTGGCTCAAAATTTGATTGGATTGAAATTAGGATGCAATGTTAGATGCATTGGAACCATTATCCCATTTAGGATGTTTCCAACACAAAATAACAAAGGAACATGTCTCATGTAATAAATTTGGTAGAAAAGAATGGTCTAGAGCATCCAAGTGTGAAAATGTCATTTTGACTAAAAATGATCTGATCAAAGTTAGTTGTCTAATAAATTGCATTACCCCATTTAGGGATACTTTGGCCAAAATTGGGACTTAAATATGACAAGTTTAAATATTTTAATGAATTTTATGTTAGGTTGTGGAGCTAAAAGCTTCACTGATGCAAACATGGAGGAGGTTGCTGAGTTACAGAGAAACCGATGTCGACAGCGCAATCGACGTTGGTCATCTTCAGTGTTTGCAGTAACCGACATCGGTTATGGGTCGGTCGACATCGATCAGATAGGCACCGATGTCGGCAGCCTGTGTGTGCATGCATTTGCATGTGCTTCCAGAACTGGTCTTATTTTAGACGGATAATTTGTTTGCATGTAAAAGACTAATTTTAGTCTTGAGTCTGCATTTCTAATTATTGTAATTAGAAGTCTAATTATTGTTTGCATAGGATCTATATAATAGACCCATGGGGCTATATTGTAATCAAGGACAAGGAAGAGATCCTTCTGATTGTAAGATCTAGGTTTGCAGGTGTGCAAAACTAGGTTGATCTGCGGTATAGCAAGATCAAAGGAGATCTACATGGTAAGTAAGATCAGGTGATTTGCAGGTGTGCAAGATCAGGGGATCTACTTGGAGTACTTGGTACTGGCAGTATTGAATTGACTGGTGGAGGGTACAACTCTATGTTTGAATTGTGTTTGTAATTGGTTGTGTGAGAGAGAACTCTTGAGGGAGAATTACTGGTACACCCAAGAGGTGTGAGAAGAGTGTAATTTATTCATTGTATTTCCTTTTGGATGAGTTGAATACAAGATTGTATTGTCTCTCAAATTCTGTGCTATTTTTGATTTCTAGTTACTCATTACTTCTGGTTTAATTCCTTGTTTAGTTGCTTATACAAGATAATCAATTATGCTCCTAATCTTGACAAAGTGGTATCAGAGCGGGGTTGCAGGTTCATAGAGCCTAGTTCAGAGCAGGTTTGTGTTTGATTACAGGTCACTCTTAGGGGTTTCTGATTGATTGGGAGTAAAGTAATGGCAGAAGAAAGTAAGCTAAGAATAGATAAATTCAATGGCAAGAATTATCAATTATGGAGGATGTAGATAGAAGATTATCTGTATCAGAAAGATCTGTACTTACCATTAGGTGGGGTTGCAAGTAAGCCCATGGATATGAAAGATGAAGATTGGAAGGTTCTTGATCGGAAGGCTCTGGGATTTATAAGGTTGAGCCTGGCATCGTCTGTGATTTCCATTTTATCACAGGCTAAGACAACGATAGAGTTAATGGAATCTTTGGCAAATTTATATGTAAAACCCTCAGCTTCAAATAAGGTATTTCTTATGAAGCAATTATTTAATTTGCAAATGTTGGATGGTGGATCAGTACACAATCATCTTAGTGATTTCCATGGATTAGTAAATCAGTTAGTTTTAGTCAATATTGCTTTTGATGATGAAATTAAGGCTCTCTTAATCTTATGCTCATTACCTGAAAGTTGGGATAGTTTGGTAATGGCAGTTAGTAATACTACGTCTGCTTCAAATATCTTGAAAGTTGATGATGTTATTAGTGTAATCTTGAATGAAGAAATTCACAAGAAAAGCACAGGTGAATCATCAGGTAATGCTTTAAGTGTTAAAAGCAGGGGAAGGCAAAGAGAGAAGATCGAGCAAGCGAAATCAAGGTCAAAGATAGGCGGGAGATCCAAATCCAGGTATGGCAGAATAATCTGATAGAATTGTGGAAAGGCAGGGCACATAAAGAAAAATTATAGGTTGGTTGAAGATCAGCATGAAGGAAATGAAGAAGCGGATGTTGCAGATATTGTTGCACAGGATGCTCTTGTATGTTCCTTGGATAAAGTGGAATTTTGGGTTTTAGATTCTGGTGCCTCTTTCCATGCAACCCCAAATAGAGAATTTTTTCATGAATATGTCCAAGGAGACTTTGGAGAGATTTATTTAGGGGATGGTAAGCCTTGTCAAATGGTTGGTAAAGGGAAAGTGTAGCTGAAATTGTAGACGGGCAACACATGGGTGTTGAAGGAGGTCATGCATGTCCCAGTCCTGAAGCAAAACTTGATTTCTGTTGGAAAGTTGGGTGATGAGGGATGCATAGTAACTCTCATAGCGGATTCTTGGAAGGTTTCCAAGGGTGCACTTGTTTTAGCAAGAGGTAAGAAAGTAGGTACTCTTTATCTATCTACTTGTATTACTGATTCTCCTTCTAGTTTATCTACTTCAAATGTAGATGCAAAGATGTGGTTCCATAGGCTTGGTCACATGAATAAGAAGGGGATGCATGTTCTTGAGTCAAAAGGTAAGAGTTCAGATTCGGGAAGCATAGATCAAGATTTCTGTAAGCAACAGAAGAAAGTGAGGTTTCTTGAAACTCATGCTATAAGAAAGGATCAGGTCTATTGCACAAAGAGGAAATCTAATGTTTTTGATAAGAACAGGAAAGCCTTGGTTTTCAAGGAGGAGATGACAGACAGAGATCAGCTCAAGGGGCTGAATAATTCTGAGCAGGGCAATTTGGACAAGGTTATGATCCAAGGTAAGCTCGTAGGTAAAAAGTCATCACTCACATAAAAACACAATTACCAACGTCGGTCAAGTGGAACCAACATCATACAGGCAAGTACCGACATCAATCATGTGCAAACCAGACTCGATGGTGTCAGGCAGGTGGTGATCGACGTCAGTCAGAGAACTGACTTTGGAGACCAGGTGGACACCGATGTCGGTAAGGGAAATGGCATCGGCAATCAGGTGGGATCGACATTGGTCAGGTGTAGACCAGGGTCGACTAAAAAATAGATTTTGGGCAGACAACAAGCTGTCAAGGAGTCTCAAACACCCATGAGGAGGACTGAAAGGGTAAGTAAGCCTCAAATTCATTATTTCTCTTCTTTATACTACTTGTTGCTCATTGATGGTCAAAAATTAGGAAGTTTTAAAGAAGCAGAGCAGGTAGAATCCAGGAAACAGTGGCAGCATGGCATGAATGAGGAAGTTGATTCCTTGGATGAGAACCAAATGGGAGATTTGGTAGAGTTGCCAGCCAAAAAAAAAGCACTGAAAGATGAATGGATTCTTAGGTTAAAGAAGAGAGAGAATGGACACGTGAGACAGAAGGCCAGGGTATATGGTCTTGAGCAAGCTGCAGGACAATGGAGGTTTGACAAGTGTATGACAAAGCATGGCTTTAGTCAATGTCAATGTAACCATTGTGTTTCATTTACCAGGTTGGATAATATTAGCTACATTATCCTGTTACTGTATGTTTTGTGTATGTTTGTTGCAGGGTCACACATGCAGGGAGTTGCTGAGTTAAAGGTAAAGTTAGTTCAGAGGTATGTCATGAAGAATTTGGGAGCAGAAAAATTCTTTGGCATGTGTATTCCTAGAGACAGGGAAGATCACAAGTTGATGTTGTCTCAGGATGATTGTGTGAATAAGGTAGTGGTGAGGTTTGTTATGTAGGATGTAGAACTGGTTAGCACACTTATGGATGGATAGTTCACAGAACAGTGTCCCAATTCACATGATGAAGTTAAGTACATGTGTACTAGACTTGATGTTTCCCAAGTAGTGGGAGCTGTTAGCAAGTTTGTGGCCAATCTGAGAAAGAAGCATTGGAAAGCAGTTCAGTGGATTCTCAGGTATCTGAGAGGGACCAACAGCAGGTATACATGTGATGTAGGGTCAAGCACTTCTCTACATGGGTATGTAGATTCAGATGTGGCAGGGGACTTGGATGACAGGCGTAGCACCACAAGATGTGTGGTGGTTGGTCTTCAAGATTGAACTTGAAGAGGGATACAAGCCAAGAAACAAAATTAGATGATGTACACGTACAGGTACAGATGTAGCTGTTTATCTCCAAGTGGGAGATTGTTAGGTTATGGAGTTAAAAGCTTCACTGATGTAAACATGGAGGAGGTTGCTGAGTTATAGAGAAACTGACATCGATAACACAACTGATGTCGGTCATCTTTAGTGTTCATAGTAACCGACGTCGGTTATGGGTCGGCCGACATCGGTCAGATATGCACCGATGTCGACAGCCTGTGTGTTCATGTGTTTGCATGCACTTCCAGAACTGGTCTTATTTTAGACAGACTGTTTGTTTGCATGTAAAAGACTAATTTTAGTCTTGAGTCTACGTTTCTAATTATTGTAATTAGAAGTCTAATTATTGTTTGCATGGGATCTATATAATAGACCCATGGGGCTATATTGTAATCAAGGACAAGGAAGAGATCCTTTCGATTGTAAGATCTAGGTTTGTAGGTGTGCAAAACCAGGTTGATCTGCGGTATAACAAGATTAGAGGAGATCTACATGGTAAGTAAGATCAGGTGATTTGCAGGTGTGCAAGATCAGGGGATCTACTTGGAGTACTTTGAGTACTTGGTACTGGTAGTATTGTTACTGACTGGTGGAGGGTACAACTCTGTGTTTGAGTTGTGTTTGTAATTGGTTGTGTGAGAGAGAACTCTTGAGGGAGAATTACTGGTACACCCAAGAGGTGTGGGAAGAGTGTAATTTCTTCATTGTATTTCCTTCTGGATGAGTTGAATACAAGATTGTATTGTCTTTCAAAATCTGTGCTATTTTTGATTTCTAGTTACTCATTACTTCTGGCTTAATTCCGTGTTTAGTTGCTTATACAAGGTAATCAATTATACTCCTAATCCTGACATTTTAGTGTTTTTAGGCCAAATTGTGCACTTTGGTAGAAATTAGTCAAAAGCTTGGTTGAAGGTCATTGGTGGCTAGTTTTAGGTGTCTACAATTTTCCCCTATTTGGGAAGGCATTGTAAGCTATAGGCATAGTAACATCTTCTCAAAAAGTGAAAACGTCTTGCATGACTATAACTTTTATGGCAATAGATGAACTGTATGATGCTCCCTCAAGGGAATGATTGACACAAGTAGGTTGGAAAATGATCTCTTGAAAGAAAGAAGTGAAATGAGGGGACCAAACATATGAAGATGATGGGGTGAGAACATAATGAGTTTGAAAAAGTAGTCAAAATCATTGAGAATGCAAGTGGGATGGTGTACAATTATTTGCCCGTAGGTGGTTATAATCATTGTACCCTGATAGTGGTAATGTGGTATGATAACACAATGATTTGTGCAAAAATGGTTATAATCATTGAGAAGATAGAGCTACCCCAGTTAGGGCAGACAAACAAGAAAACAACATGCCCTTGTTAGGGTAAAAATAAAGTAAATTTGGTGAGAACATAATGATTTACCCAAAGGTAGTTATAATCATTTGAGAAATGCAGGTGGGATGATGTACAATGATTTGCCTATAGGCGGTTATAATCATTGGACCCCGATTATGGCAAACATGATTGATTGACTGATGATGGCAAATATGATGTGGGTAGCTTGATACAAAAGATAAATATGAATTGGGATAACCTGCTAGTAGGGAGATGCTCATCTGAACTAACAAAGATTATAATTCTTTCATAGTTAATTACTCTATTTGGGATATGATTGGGCTGTCGCTGATGTCAATGTTGAGGAGATGTTGATGTTGCCATTGCTGAGTAGACTTCTTGAAGCTTATTTTTATTATAGTATTATATGATAGGCATCATGATAGAACACCATGAGGACTGGGTCAAAAGATGCATAAGGACTAACTCCTAATATTCAATTTTCAATGGCAAATAATGCACTAATGATAAAAACCATGATGATAATATAAACATATGAATATGGATGGATTCAAGTATAAATATGCAAAGAATCACCCAATAAATACACATAGAATGAATCAAGAAAACCTTTTAAAAAGCAAACAAATAGGCACATAAACAAGCCAAGAAACAAACAAACAAATAAATATTAGTTAGTCCTACTGTTAGTACAAACAACATGACGTAAACCTATGTGATGAACATTGCCCCTAGAAAATAGATGACAACTTAGAAAAAAAACATGACTAGGGGAATAAAATAAAAGGAAAGGGGTGGTCGAGTTGTCTCCATGTGCACTAGGCAAGTGAATGTTGCCTACATTATTTTATGGATGTAATATCCAACAAAAACTTTAGGTCAAATGTAGTTCTCCTAGAAAATATGAAGAAAATGATAACTGATGAAAAACAAACATAATGGATGAGATAGAAGAATAGGAATGGACTTGTAAAATGGTGAGAGCATGGAATAAAAGACCAAAAAGGATGGGGAAACTAAGGAATATGTGATTTTCTTGTGACTTAGTAAGGGTTCCCAGAATCCTTAAGGCAAAAAAATGGTCAATGTTTTGGGTTTTCTAATGATTTTATAAATGTTTTTGGAATTTTATAGGTATCTCAAATTGATGGAGGATGACGAGATACTAAATGGTTCAAGCTCTCAAAATGGTGATAATGTTACTTGGATTACTCATAAAATGATGAGAGTGTGACTTAAGTTGCTTGTAAAATAATGAGAGCATGGCTTAAGTTGCTTATAAAATGATGAGAGCGTGGCTTCGGGTGACTGAGATGACCTCAAAAAGTATTGAACACTACCTACATAGTCTCAAGATGGGACCTCAAGTCACTATGGTTCTACCTTATAGTGGAGGAATATGACTAATGTAGCAACTAATTCAAACAAAACAAGCACAATTTATGAAAAAACACAATACGACATAGTAAATGGTGTGATAAACAAGCGTTACCCCTAGTTTACCCATAGGTGTTTTAACTAGGATACAATTACATAGGTCAATGGTACTAATTTTCCCATAGATAGTTATAATTAGTAACAAGATTGGTGAGACATTAATTTGCCCATAGGAGGTTATAATCAGGCACACTTGGTATAGAGAACATAATAAGAAATGAAGGATGCAACTTCCAAACTGCTATCAATTGCTCAAAAATACTATCTCTGTATGAAATGTGTGAAACACCTACTAAAATTAAATCTGAATCCTCTTGCTAAAGATGGAAATGGAACTGAATATAACAAAACCAAGGTCATAGGGCTAGGTAGGGAGGGAGAAATGAACTCAGTTGATGAGAAGGTATGGTAAAATGAATATGTGATAGGAAAAAGTGATAGGTTGGTAGGATCCAGGATAGTAAAATGGTATAGTAAAAAGAAGAATATTGATAAAATGACACAACTTAAAATGGTCCTTATAGACAATACACTAAGTCACTCAAGTGTAGTACCGCTTGAGGTAGATAATATTCATCAACTCATCAAGTTCATGTCTATCTAGTGTGGTAAGCCTGTATGCTCCTATTCCATAGTTTGTTGTGATGGTGAAAGGACCAACCCAGTTGGGTTTGAACTTGCCTTTATGCTTCTTTTTGACTGTGGTAGTCTTTTGGTTCTCTTTGAGGACAAGATCACCAAGTTCAAATTCTCTATGTTTCACACACCGATTATAGTGGCCTCAAAGTCGATTTTGATTGGCTTGAAGATTATTCACTTTATCCAGGCATTTCTCATCAAGTAACTCTAGTTCTTGCAAGCAAGATACTCGATAGTCATTATCATCTAGGACATGCTTGAAAGCGATGTATAGAGAAGGTAACTCGAACTTAATGGGAAGAATGGCCTCAATACCATAAACAAATGAATATGGAGTAGCTCTTATGGTGGTATGATGATTGGTACAGTATGCACAAAGGGTGAAGAATATCTAAAGGTGCCAATCATAATCGACATCATTGACAATCTTTTTGAGAATGTTGACAATAATTTTGTTTAATGCTTCAACCTGACCATTACCTTGAGGGTAATATGTTGTGGAGAAATGTTGTATGATGTTGTATTTAACACATATCTTTTCAACTTCCTTGTTATTAAATGATCCTCCATTATCAGATATAATGTCAGAAGGGATATTGTAGCGACAAATGAGATGGTTGAAAATGAACTTGGAAATTTACTTTCCAATCATGTAAGTGAGGGGTATAGCTTCAACCCACTTAGTGAAATATTTGATGGTAGTAAGATATGTTTACAACCATCATATGAGGTGGGATTGATCTTCCCAATGAGGTCAAGGCCCCATATAGCAAATGGCCATGGTGTCAACATTGGTTTCAGAGTCTTGGCTGGGGCATGAATCAGATTGGCATGCCATTTACACTTATCACACTTCTTGACACATACAACTACATCTATGTTAATCATGGGCTAATAGTATGCAGGAGCTTTTTGGACAAGACTAGCTCGCTAGTGTGGGGTCCACATACTTCTTCATGAACTTCATGTAGTGCGAGTGTATATTCTACTGAAGTTAAACAATGAAGTAGAGTTTCATCAGAACTATGATGGTAAAGGGTTGATCCAAGTAAGGTATACCATGTGATTTGATGGATGAAGGCTTAGGATTGCTTTTGGGATAGGTCAGGTGGTATAATTTGGTCATGGAGGTAGTTGTAAAGTCTGAGTACTAGATATATTTAGGACCAATAATATCACAAATCATCATGATGATTAAAGGTTCATGAGATGGGGCTAGTAAATTTTTGACAAAGAATTGATACTCTGTAGCCATGTTTGTTTGGTGAATCAAAGATCCAATAGTAGACATAACATCTATGGTTCTGTTACTTGCCCTTGGTATATGTTTAAACTGAATGTCGATAATCTACTGCTTAAGAGTGTCGACCATGGCCTTATATGGAATCAACTTGTGATCTTTGGTCTAAAAGTGGTCTATAACCTAATTGATGATTAACTGAGAATCACCATAAACCTTGAGATGATATATGTTCTGTTGTATCGCTTGTCAAATTCCTACAATAAGTGCTTCATATTTTGCCATGTTGTTGGTACAAAGAAAGTTAATCCTGAATGATTTAGGGATTAGACCCCCCTATGGTGTAATAAATAAAATGCCTACCCTAATCCATGTGCTATGAATGATCCATAAAAATACATCTTCTAGTGTTGCTCCTCAAGAGGTTTGTCAATTATGGTCATTATGGATTCATTAGGAAATTGGAATGTGAGCATCTCTGCATCAACAAGGGGTACTTCAACAAGCTAATCTGTAAGAACTTTCCCCTTAATGGATTTTTGGTTGACGTACTCAATGTTAAACTCACTAAGAAGTATGATCCATTTGGCCATGTAGCCTTGTCAAGTTGTTTTAGATATTAGATACTTGAATGAATTTAATTTTGAAATAACCATGGTATTATTGTTTAACATGTAATGGCATAGTTTTTAAGCTACAAAGACCATGGCTAAACAAGATTTTTTTATGGGCATATAATTATGTTCATATGTGACCAGTGTACAACTTAAATAGTATATGACATGCTATTTTCCATTATCATCATGCTGAACCAAAAGTGCCCCTAGGGCATTATTAGTAGATGATAAATATAATAAGAATGGATTACTCAGCATAGGAGGCAACAAAATAGGTGGATTCACTAGATAGTCCTTTAGCTACTAAAAATTTATCTGACAGTGATCATCCTAGTGAAATGTGACTCCTTTCTTTAGAAGATGCATAAAAGGATGGTTTTTGTGATCCAACTATGATATTAAGCATCATATAGACTAGATATTGCCCTACAAACTATGGATCTGCTTCAAATTAGTCGATGGTGGCATCACTATTATGGCTTTGACTTTGGTTAGATCAACTTCAATACCTCGATGAGATACAATGAAGCCAAAAAATTTGCCTGAAGTAACATGAAAGACACACTTCTTAGGATTAAGTCTAAATTTGTACTCATACAATCTTTCAAATATTTTGCATAGTACTACTGGATGATCGGCCGTGGTCTTTGATTTTCCAAGAATATCATTGACATAGTATTAAACAATGTCATGCATCATATCATGAAATATAATGGTCATGGCTCTTTGATAGGTGGCCCCTGCATTCTTAAGACCAAATAACATAACTTGATAGCAAAATGTTTCCCATGGAGTGGTGAACGTTGTTTTGTGTTGGTCTTCTGGTGCTATCCTAATTTGGTTGTACCCTAAAAATCCATCCATTAATGAAAGCATTTCGTAATCCATTGTGGAGTCGATGATTATGTCAATGTTTGGCAATGGAAAGTCATCCTTTGGGAAAGCTTTGTTTATATCATGGAAATCAATACAAATTTTGATTACTTATAGCTTTTTGCTAATTGGTACAACATAGAGATCCACTATGAATAGTTGATCGATCAAATACATCCCGCTTCCAAGATTTTTTCCAACTCTTTCTTTACTAATACAACAATGCAAGGATGCATCTTATACAACTTTTGTTTTACTAGTTTGGCATCAGGATTACACACAAGGTGGTGTAGAATTGAGGTGGGGTCCAAACCTGGTATGTCAAATTAGGTCCATGAAAAGATGTCAAAAAATACCCTCATAAGGGCTTTAAGGACTTCACACTCCTCAGTAAGGGACGTGCCTAGCTTGATCCACTTTGGGTCATCTAGGGACCCGATGTTAACCTCTATTATATATTCCACTGTAAGGGTCGAATCATCTTTAAGGATAGTGGGTAAAGATTTGAACTAATTGGCAACATTAGAGTGCTCTACTAAGACTGTCTCTTTGAGTTCCCCTAGGCATGATGAATCAGAATCCCCCAATGGGAGGTTTAGCCATGTAATAAAAACTATTGGAAACTCTTGAAGGATCTGATCAAAAGCTTCTTGTTCTTTAAAAATAAACTTAGACTCATAGAAAAGTTCATCATTGGTGGTATCTTGAGCTATGTTTGAAGAATGTTGAACCTCCTCATCTAATGGTGCCTAAAACAGGTTTTCACCACTAGAATAGCCTTTTTTTTTACTTTTTTTCCTAGTCAAAAAGTGCCTCAAAGAGGTTTTCACTTTGGGACCTTAATGTTTTAATTATTTAATTCTGGCTTAGGGTGTTCACTCACTCTCCAAAATAAGCTTCAAGATCCAGCTTGATTGAGAACACTAATTTATGGTCCCCCAATGAAACATATCTCTAAGGTCAAGAAAATCATAGAAAACCTCATCATTTTGGAACTCATCAACTGTCACATTAGATTATTGTTGGTCCTAGTCTTTCAGCTCGGGATAATACAATGGCAGTGGGTTTTGATGAATGATTGGTCTAAGGGTACAAACATAATGAGCGTTAACTAGGTTGGTCTCAACTAGGTCATCAAAAGGGCTATGGTCAGACTCTACTTCACTATCAATATCATCATCACTAATCGATGGTGATGGAACAAAATTAAGGTACATGGGGTCACCCCTAAGTGGTTTATATCCAATTACCTAGGGCCCTTTGTATTTAGTCATAGAAATTGGATCAAGTGTTCCTCATTGATTTAGTCCTAGGCCTCCTCCTTCATAGTCTTGATTGCTCATGATCCTATTAGGAATAGGATACTTTACATTTTTGTAATAATTGACCTACTTATCATTATATAACCATGATTCATCCCCTTCAAGAGGGTCATGTTTTAGGCCAGATGCTAGTACAAACATGATGGGTCTTAGACTATATTCTTTACCTTTGCCCTTTTGTTTCCATTCTAGATGAAGTGGCTTGGATTTAGGTCTTCCAAAGGACTTTAGGTTCTATGGAAGGTTTTTGATGTGAAAGGTATCATGGGTTAAATACTCTCTTGGGCCATTAGGTGAGATGGTATAATGTTTGGATATCTTAAGAGGTAGCATGTGGGAAAGGGAATTAAGGATATTATGATCAATGCAATTGTCCTTTAGCAAATCAAGGAGTATGACCTTTCCCTTATCTTGCTTGGCCACTAGATTTGTCTTGAAATGATAGTTATAACTCTTGAACTCAACCTATAGCTGTTTGTAGTGCTCATATGGATGCAAATCTCCTGATATATAAACTTCCATCCCTGAATGGAAGAACTTGATACATTACTGCAATGTTGTTGGGACTGCATGAATTTCATATAACCAAGGTCTACCCAAAATCATATTGTACAAAAAATAGAAATCTAGCACATGGCAAAGTGTATCATGGGTCAAGGGCCCCAGGATAACTAGTAAATAGATGGTGCTTTATGATTCTCATAATTCATTATCATAGGTTTTGATGGTTATAGTCTCTACTTGAAGATATATTGTTGTGTACCTGAGAAGCTTGATGAGCTTTAGAGACACTATGTTTAGACCAGATCCATTATCTATAAGAACACATTTCACTTTCTATCACTTTATGCAAAATTCAATGTACAAGGGATTGTTATGTAGCGGGCAAAGGGATGACATATCACTTTGGTTGAAGGTGACTTGTTGGGCTAGAGCTAGGTGTCAAACCAAAGCTTGGAATTTATCATGGGATATGTCACTTGAAACCATGGAATGGATAAGGAACATGTTTAAAATATCCTTGTGGATTGTTGATGTACACAATAAATCTAAAATGGAGATTTGTGCAGGCATCTTTCTCAATAATTTCATAATGTCAAACTTCTTCTCTTGGTCAGTGTTAAATGGCTTCTTCCAAGGCCAAATGATTGGTTGAGTGATGGGCAAAGTAGTAAATGGTTGTGGTCCTGGGATGATAATCTTCAACCTTCGAGTTGTGATTGCATAATTGGGATTAAACACAGGACCATGATTGCTAACAAATACTAATGATGGTGGGGGACTAGATAAGTCTCAGTTGCTAGTGCACTTGTGCATGGTCACGAGGCAATGATGAGTTATCAGTATAGGGTCCAAAATTAGTAATCCCTACTTGTTGGTATGCTTGTATGCGATCCTTGGTCAAATAAGGATTATCAATGTGAGTTGGTGAATTGTCATTGTTTATCAAAGGCCTTAATTGATTGGTTTTTGGTCATGGATTGATGGAAATGGTGTTAACACGACTTATGACAATATGGCCTATAACCCTGTTATAGTAAGGAGAAACTGCATGGTAGGTCTATTGGTTGTTGCCATTTTGACCTTGGTTTTATCCATTATTCAGATGCTATTGGTTCTCTTGTTGATGATTCTAGTGATTCTTTTGGTTTGGCCTTGGTTGTTCAAACTATTGTTGTTGGTGTTGAACTGGTCATTATTGTTGTTGTTGCTGTGGTTAGTTGTTATATTAGGCAAAGGGGTTTTGATAGATTCTAAGGGTCTAATTGGAAGTGGAAACACCAACATCAAATGTTATCTCCCCGTTCTCCATCATATTTTGAATCAAATGTTTAATTTGTACACAACTCAAATTATGCCCATTAACCTGATGATATTCATAGAATTTATTTTGGTGGTACCAATTAGGATAAGGGAGGCCCTGAAGATAATGTTTTGGTATAGGCCAGATAATTAGATTAACAATGGTGAGCTTGAGAAACATATATTTAATAGGCTCTCTAAGGTCACTAAAAATGCGATGTGTAGGCACTGTTCTCCTTGTAGGAGGAGCTTGTAATGATAAAGGTTGGTGCATTTATTGTGTGAGCTTGGGTTGTTGTGCTTGTTGCATTTGCTGAAAAGGTTGTGGGTTAGGAGTAATTTGAATATGCTACATGGGTTGATAATATGGTATTTTCACTATTTAGACATGTCATGGCTCTATTACTCCATTTCCAACAACATTCTTGTTACAGTTGAAATGCCTTAGCATTTCATTGTTATTGGTATGTGCTAGTTACGATGCTTACGTTTGGACTTGATGTTAGTTTTGGCCATTTCCTAGATTGGTATTTTGATTCTAATTTGATAAGGTAAGCTTTATGATCCCTTTGTTAATAGGGCTCACTTTATCAACAAACCTTTGTCAATAATCTCTTTAAAGGTATGTGCACACTATAATTCTAGATGATAATATATCTCACTATGTAAATTTTTGGTAAACACAATGGCCAATTGTTTATCTGGTAAACTATGGGTGAATTAGCTTGTAAGGGCTCTCCATCACTATAGATAACTTTCAAAACTCTCATTGGCTTTTTACTTGGCTTGCGTCAAGTCAACCAAAGAAATCTCATGTTCGAGATTGTGTGAAAAGTGTTGCATAAACTTGTCTAAAAGATCATCAAAATCGGCTACTAAATTCTTCAGCAACTTAAAAAACCACCCCAAGGCTTATCCTGCTAGACTCCTTGGGAATAGAAATAAAAGGTATATGTCACTTTATGCCACTGGTTGACATGCAATAAAGAACTCAATTAAATAAGCCTTGGGGTCGCCTTTCCTCTTATATTTGTCAAATTTTGGTGGTTCATATCCTAAAGGAAATGCTATCTGTAAGTACTCCATGTTAAATGGATAAGAACACATGTCATCTAACTTAAACTTTTTGGTATATTTCCTAGCTTGGATGGCAACAATTGCATTTTTCATATGTTGTAGTTCTTGGGCTAGGAAACTAGAGGGAATATTGGTTTGAGGCTGGGTAGATGGTTGAGCGATCACAAGTGGAGTATTTTGACTAAGGTATGTTGGTTTGGTTAGGGAACATACTAGGAATATGCATGCATAGATTAGTGTTTGATTATTGAATTTTCATGTACTACAGTGTGATATTCTAGTTCAGGTTAGATATATGGGCTTGGTTTTGGGGATTTTGAAGTTGGGATGGAGGGATATAACTATATTGTGCTTGTTGATGTTGAATAGGGACATGTTTCCAACTAATCAAACCTTGTTGTTGAGGGGGTACTTATGAACCAAGACCTTGTCTTTGAACTAGTGGCACATTTTGCATAAAAGGTAAAGGTTTCCTAATCAGTACTCAAAGAACATTGGAACCTCTAGGTTGCATAAATCCTTGTTGTGAAGTTGATGCTTGTGTAAGATTCAATAGTTGTTGTTGACCAATATTTGTACACTATTGGTTAGAAATCATTTGGATTTGAATTAGCACATTGGTATATGAGGAAAAAGGTATGTTTGCTGCTACTTGGCAAGGTGGAACATTGGTTGCCCCTATTGAGGTGGCAATATGTTTTGACTTTACTGCGTTGGTATGTTGGATTGTGCCTACTATTATGGAATATTACTTATTACCTATTGGGAAGGATTAGGATTCATCACATTTTGTTATTGAGGCACGACATTGGTCACTGGTTGATTACCTAATCTTATTAGTTGAGCACTTGAAGAAGTAGCTGGTTTAGGATTAGTGCTAGTAGTTGGTTGAGGTTAGGATGTATAAACTCCTACTCCTTGATTTTGAGAACCACTCATGGTGTTAACTAAAGGTACACTTATTTGTGTACTAGTTTTTGATGTAATTACATCACTTTAGTTTGGATTGGATGTTGCTTGCAGATTGTCCATTATGTTTTGCTCGATATTTTGTGTAGAAGTAAAAGACACTTCTTTGATGATTGACACATGAAATAAGTTATCAACCTAAGTGTTTTGAATGAAGGGGTCAAAACCCTAATTTCATTAACCAGTCAATTTCATTAACACTCCTATTGAAGGAACTAAATCTATGAGAGGCCTATCATACATGGTCATCTACTTAAAAATACATGCTAAGTTCAAGTATGTTTGGTATGTTGTCTGCATTTGTATAAAGTGATCCTCCATGAGGTCCTTACATTTGACAAACATACTAGGGTCCTGATACATCATTTGTATTAAAGCTAAAGGATTGCTAGAAGAAGCTTGTTGACTGTGAATTATGTTATGAGGCATTCATATTAGACTTGACAAATTTTCATGGGGGAAGTCCACCAAAAACTTAACCCCTACTTCTATAGATCTAACCAAAATTTCATCCTTGTTTTCAAACAAGTGACACTCAAAGAGATAAGGATCATATGTGCATGGTGTAGTAACACAGTACAGTTGTTGAGTAACTGGTTCTTCAACTGTAGGTATCGAAACTAGATACTGCTTTGTTTATTCTTGATCCTACTCTGAGTAAGGTGTGTTTACCAAATTATGAGCACATAGATCTTAGTTTTGTGCCCCTATTTGGGTGTTATAAGATGTATTAGAATCTATCTCATAAGCAACATTATTTGCATAAGGGTCCTAAACCATTTCTTCTTATGCGATTGCATTACTAAATCTTGAATTTTACATAAGGCCACTACGAGTTTAGGAAACCATGTTAGGATCCATAGTGATTGCTTTGCAACAAAAGTGAATAAAGTTATACAAACTCTGAGAAGTAATGTCCAAAAAGGGGTTCAAATTTGGTCTATCTTGGTCAAAATGATGGATATGTATATCCAAATAGATTAATGTAATGACTTGTTATAAAACAAGCTAATGTCAAGTATCTAACGTTACACGTCTCACTTAAAAAGGTAAAGTAAAAGGACCGTAAATCAAAATGCCAAATTCTAGGTCAAAGTGTTTCAAATGTGTCTAATCTAGGAAAAATAAAAGTTGTTAGGGACCAAACACGACATCAAAAGCTAGGCTTAAACAAAGGTATGTGCTAATTTTTTTGGCCAAACGATGTCAAAATCTAGACTTTAAAAGATGAGATATTTAATCTAATAGATTTGAAACACTTCTAACAAAAACTAGACATTTGACTCTTGGACATTAACTTGATCAATAATTAAGAGGTATGAAATAAAAAGGTACTTGGAGATAGTTTATTTTATCCCAAATAATGGCACAAGTTAGACTCTTTTGACTGATAAGCTTAGCAAAGGTGAATGATGTAACCGTGAAAAGAAACTTGAAATGGTTAAAAAGTTGGAAAAAAAATTGAATCTATGTGAATAGGCCTATGAAACAAGTTTTAAAATAATTTGAGTAGCGTAACCATGCAAAAGTGCTCAAAAGGTGTGGTAAAAGCTTGTCTCAAAACTTTAAGGCAAAAATGGTTTCAACATGATTTTGGTAGCGTAACACTATTCTCCTTAAATCAAATGATACACACACAAAGTTTGACAAAATCTAAGTAAAAATGTGTTATCAAATGTACTCAAGACAAATGGGAAAATGGAATGGGTAGTACAATATGTAGCCTAGGACTAAAATCATTAGTGATACACAAGATGAATTGAGTCCTACCAAATGATGATGATGATGTTGAGTCTAAAAATGACCCTCAATTTAAATTGGGAATTGAAATCAATTTAAAACAAGTCAAGTGCAAAGTGGTGAACCCATTTTAACACATCAACCTTTAAAACTTGGAAGATCCCAATTTCAAATTTAAACTATCAATGAGGGACTTAAGAGAATTGGGAAATGGTCTAGACTCAAATGGGTAGCATAATTATGCCAACTTGGAAGATATGACACCAATTTTGTGATAAAAATTTTGAACAAGGCAAAATATGATTTTCACTTAGGCAACATAACACCTCCTTGTTTAAGAACATGGTGGACAATGTGTTTGGGTATGTAACTCTTTGTTAACAAACAGTTTTGACTCCAAAAAAAACCAATTAATCTAAGACAAAGACAAATGAAGTAAATAATCATCTTAAGGCCTAAACTGAGAAGGTATGGCAAAGTGGGGTTAATTAACTAACAAGTTTTGAAACATCTAGATGGATCAAATGCACAATATTTTCACATCAAAATTCAAGACAAGCAACACGTCAATTGGGTCCACAAAACTTAGATTGTTATAAAAAGGTATTTCCCTTTTTACAACCACTACATCCATCACTCTCTTAGTGTAGTGTGATGTCCAATGTGCTCTAACATCTTGGGTTTGGCCTTAGTGATAGAAGATGGTTTAACCACTCAAACTGTCATCTCATTGGGGTGATCCAAATTTATATACCCCCTCATGGAGAAGGGTTGAAGATGATGCTGGGAGATGAAACCTTGGGTCAAATATTCCCTAAATAATTTATGGGAGGTGATGAAATCCCCCTCACAAGCCAAAATGCATAAAATAAAGACTAAGTAAAAGAGATTTAAGGTTATTTCTAGGTCACTCAAGCCATGCAGGTCTTGGGGAGAGCCTTCATATCTTCTCTTTTATACCTTTGGACTAAATCACTTTGTAATGAAGTTGGAAATTTTGATCCTACAAGTTCCCTATAGGGGACAGGGGGAGAGCATACATGTACAACTCCCTATTTGCTCAATCAAAACTAACTAAAGAAACAATGAGAAACAACTTACAAAATCTTGATGTGTGTTCAATTTTAAAGCACTAGACAAAATGTGTGGTGATGTTCTTTAGCCCCTTGGATCTAAGATGTAAAAACTTGTAAAGAACAACTACAAAACATTTAAGCAAACATTAAGTGTTTCCTTAATCACCAAAATGAATGTTCCTAATCCTTTTTAAGCTCTGAAAAAGAGGTTAAAAATTATATCTTAAGCTTGTTTAGATCTCTTTTTCAAGTTGGCCCTGCAAGAAAAAAGTCAGAGTTTCATTTAGCCTTAAAGCACTTGTCCAAATAAAACAAATAACTTTACAAAATAAACTCTCAAGTTTCACACAATGCAATCCTGCTACTCCAAAGAGAAATCTCGCTACTCATAAAACTATGACTCATACATGCAATATCATTACTCATGTTAGTTTAACAAAAATCACAATATTTCTACTTAGGTTGACAACCCACAAATTAGGTTGACAATCCTGCTACTTGTATTGACAATCCTACAACTCAAGTTAACAATCCCACAACTTGGGTTAACAATCTCGCTACTTGGGCTCATAATATCACAAATCATGTTGACAATCCTACAAGTTATAGTGCAATACCACCACTATGAGAGTTACAATATAGTTATGTAATCACTAATGGTTTATCGACAATACCATGAATCAAATAGGCAATCCTATGAATGTCGAGTCATGATATTGTAATATCATGACTAGCTAGTAGTGGGGTTACAAAATGGATATGAAATCTATAGATAGATAAAATTAGTCCAAAAACATAGTTTAAACACAATACCACAACTTTTAATGATAAATCTATGACTGTGTGAGTTGTAGGATTATAGTCCAGAGGGTAAAGCCATGACTCCACAATGACAAAACCATGAATTCCAAAAAAATGGACTTTTGCTCAAATTTTCACCTTCTTTGCTTCCACACTCCAAGATCTTGCATGATAATGGTTTGTAGGTTTCTTGTAGGTGCTATTTGACCAAATTTGTGATGCTAGGTCCCACTGGGCATGCTATTTGTGAACATAAGATTGAAATAATAGGAGATTAGTATGGTGTTAGTGAATGAAAGCAAAATCCAAACAAAACACACTAAAGCTAACACCTTAAGCCTATCTCAAGGAGGGAACATGATGAAGAATACAAATGAACAAAGCACAACTAAAATGAAATAATCTTACTTTTTTACCTTCCTTAATGATCTAAGAATCTCTTTTGATTGGCTTGCTTAGATTGTGCCTAAGAGGTCTTCATCAATGGAGTGTGGCTACCTCCATCTCCTCTTGGCACCATTTGATTATCTTGGCTATGGATTGATGTGGTTTTATTTGGAATTATAACATTATGCATATGCTTCATGAATGAAATCCTACATTATAACATTACTTTGATTCATCTCTTAATTCAATAGGCAAGGCCTCCTATTTATAAATTTTGCAAAATGATCCGAATGAACCTAAACCGTCTATCTCAAGATGAAGATGTGTGGCTAAAGATCCATTCAATTTTGGAGGCCTTGTCCAATAAATGCCTTCATAAATATTTGGAATAGAAAGGCATTAATGAGGCATGGGATGGCTTAATCCTGATATTTTATGCATTTATAACGTAGGGATGTCTTCCCAAGAAATGATGTCATTTGATGATATAATTATTCAATATCAATTTCCAAAAAGAAATATTCAACGAGTTATATGGAAAATTAACTTGAGCTCTTGATTCAAATTAATTAGCCTTAATCATTATTTTATCACTTTTGATGCAAATCTTGGCAATTTGTACACAAATTAATCAAATTGGTCAGAATGTCATATTATTGACTCAAAATTTGACTAGACTGGAATTATGATGTGATGTTAGATGCATTATAACAGTTATCCCATTTAGGACATTACCAACACAAAATAACAAAGGCACATGTCTCATGCAAAAAATTTGGTAAAAAAGAATGATCCATAGCACCCAAGTCTGAAAATGTCATTTTGACTCAAAATAATCTGATCAAAGTTAGCTGTCTCATAAATTGCATTACCCTATTTAAGGATACTTTGGATAAAATTGGCACTTGAATATGACATGTTTAAATCTTTTAGTGCATTTTAGTGTTTTTAGGCCAAATTATGCACTTTGGTATAAATTGGTCAAAACCCTAGTTGAAGGTCATTGATGGCCAATTTTAGGTGTTTACACTATACCCCTCACTTATGTGATTGGAATTTTTTTTTCCAAATTCATCTTTAACCATCTCATCTACCGCTATGGAATCCCATATACCATTATATTTGATAATGGTAGATCATTTAAAAATAAGGATGTCAAAGTAATTTGTGCCAATTTTAACATTACCCAACACTTTTTCACTGCATATTACCCACAAGATAATGGGCAAGCAGAGGCATCTAACAATACCATTATGAATATTCTTAAGAAGATTGTCAGTGATGTTGGACGTGATTTGTACTTGCAAATATTCCACGCCCTTTAGGCATATTTCACTAATTATTGTACTCCAATAATAACCACACCATATTCACTTGTCTATGGCACTGAGGCCATTCTTCCCATCGAGGTTGAGTTACCTTCTTTATGTATTTAATTGAAGCATATCCTTGATGATGAGGATTACAAAGTAGTTCATTTGCAAGAGCTATAGTTACTAGATGAAAAATTCATGGCCACTATAAACAACCTTCAAGCATAGCAGAATTGGTTATGTGGTCATTATAATTGACATGCTAAGCATAAAGAGTTTGAGCTTGGTCATCTTGTTCTCAAAGAAAACTATAAGAACACCATGACTGAGAAAAAGAAGAAAGGTAAGTTCAAGCCTCATTAGACAAATCTTTATGTCATTATTTATAATTATGGATCTTGAACTTACATGTTAGATACACCAAAAAGAGATGAACTTGATCAACCCATGAACATAATACATCTCAAATGTTATTTCACTTAAGAGACCTAAGGTATTTTCTATGAGGATTGTTTAGGTCGTACCATAATCTCACCTTATATCATACTGTATACCATTCTTTCCATACCTTCCCTATTCATCAAATTTATTTTACCTTCCCTTCCCCCCTTTTTTTGACCTTGGCTCTGATCCATTTGTTCTTCAGGCACCTTTAAAGAGGGGATTTAGATGAAGTTTCAATAGTTGATTCAGTATTTCACAAAGAGGCAATATCTTGGGGTAGTATGACAGTGGTTTGGCAATTACATTCTTCATTATTGTCACATTATATCTCATTACCATTACTACTAGTTATAAACACCTTTGGGTAAATTAGTATTATTAACCCATGCCATTATTTCCTCATTATAACTACCTTTGTGCAAATTAGGAACACTCCCATTTTTATCCATATTACCACATCACTATGTTATATTATTCCATTTGCCTAATTCATGAACTTGCTACTACCTAGTCAAATTCTTCCACTATAAGGTGAAACTATAATGACTTGAGGTCTCATTTGAGACTATGTAGGCAATGTTCGATTCATGTTGAGATCAACTTAGTCACCCCTTTTACCACACTCTCACCATTTTGTAAGCAATTTAAGCTTGAATGCTCTCACCATTTTGTGAGCATCTTTAAACCACACTCTCATCATTTTGTAAGTTTACCCATTTTGTGTCTCTTAATTCTCCATCGAGTTGAGATGCCTAGAAATTTTCCAAAACATTTGAAAATTTCAAAAATCCTAAAAATCATAACATCATGAAAATTGGCTTAGAATTTCCATGTGAGATATAAAGCCATCAAAATTGTCTGGGATGGGCCATCTTTTCTATTTAGCTTCATTTCTATCCCACCTTGGTCTTTTCTCCCATTTTTGGGAGAACTACATCAACTCGAGGTCTGCACGGACTATGTAGACAACAATTGGATACATAGGGTATCTCGGGTTAGTTTGATCATGCCTTCCTTTATTTTTTGACCACTTCTTTGCCTTGCATATTTTGGGACTCCTAGTTATTTCACAAGTAACCACTTTTCCTTTAGTTTCCCCATCCTTATTAGCCTTAGCTGTACGCTCTTACCATTTTACGAGCTTATATTATGAGCATTGTGTATTCAAGTTTGATGCATTAATGACCACTTGAATTTTTCAATGCTCTCATCATTTTATGAGCAACCATTTTTAATACTCTCACCATTTTGAAAGTCATTTACACTCTCACCATTTTGCAAGCTTATTCTCATTCTCAGCCTTAGACATTGTAAACACTATGAACCTGTTTCATGTGTGAATGCTTGTTTATTATTTTTTAATGTGGTTTTAGCCTAAACAATACTCTCACATTTGCATGTGTTGATGCTTTCATGATTGTGAATGTCATTTATCTCTTTTTATACGTACTCGTCATTTTGTGAGACCATTCCCATATTATTCTACATGACAATCATGATTCTTTATCATCAATTTTCTTCTATCCCATCTCCTGGGAGAACTACATTTGGCCTGAAGTTCATGTTGGATCTTTTGTCCATGGAGTTATGTAAGCAATGTCCACTTGCTTAGAGCATTTGGAGTCAGAGTGGCTACCCCTCCCCTTTCTTCTCTCCCCCCTATTTTATTTGTTTGTGTCATTATTCCCTATAGCTTAGGAGAAACATTGTTAGTCTTTTGTTCTTACATTGTTATACTTGCATCATTGCTATCTAGCTTAGGGGTCACCCTATCGCCAAGAGTAACATCTCTATTACACATGCACGAATAATTTATTTTCTATTTATACTAACATAGTGATTAACCATTATTTATATTTTGCCTTTATCTATTTAGAATAGTTTTCTTATTGCACCTTTTCTTTGCTTTTGATTGTTTCTTTATTTCAATTATTATTTTTATTTGTCCATGTTTATTTATTGGTGTTTTGTTATTTATTCATTTTTGTTTATTAGTGTTTTGTTTTATTTTTATTTGTCTTTTTTGAGTTTTTATTTCTCGATTATCGTAGGATTCTTACACTTTATTTACACTTAAGTCTTGATTACCCATATCTTGTACTTAAGTTGTGAATTAGTGTACATTCCTATGCTTAATTTATTGTAGTATATTCACTTGAGATTCGATTGTTCATATCTTTCATCTCAGTCATTATTCCATGCTTTGGATACACATTGTTATTATAGTTGTCTATAACTATGATATATAATATCGCAAGCTACATCAAAATCAGACCAAAGAATCTATTTGACAATGCAGTGAGCAATATTTCTCCTTGTTCACACTTGACAAATTCTTGACATACCCAAATACTACCCAAATGCTGAGTAATTAAATCACAAATGAATATTAATTCCTACTAGTTAGTGTTGAGTGTGGATCCCTTTGGGCTTATCACATGACCATGGGGGTATATTTTGGGGGCTTAGAGAGCTCCACAAATTTGGGGAGTGAATTTTCTCCACTCCACCTTTTATGGACCCTTTCTTCCATGTGAGTGGAATATTCCTAGTCTTTTCTAATTTCTATGTCTTTCATGTTTTGTGGAGTTAGTTGTTAGATGTCTATTTCCATGTTAACTTCCTTATTTTTAGGGAGCTAGTTGTTTATTGGAACATGGAATGATTTCCTTATTTCAAGGAGTTGGTTGTCATCACATGTCATTGTAAAATGTGCCCTTTGGAGAAGGAGAGATAAACATGGTGAGTTCCTCCTTAGGTGGGCTTATGGATAAGCATGACTAGGTGGAGGAGAGGTGTTACCTTGTGGATAATGCTTATCTTGGATAAGCATGGTGAGTTTTTCTTCTTGGAATTATTTTTCCTCATTTGTTGATAATATATAGGTGTGGTGTGGATTTTGAGATATAAGTCAAAAAAGTGCAGATGTTTTAATTTACAAAGTGTAGGTGTTTATTTACAAGGTGTGGTATAACAGCTTGTGATACAATATTGTGTAGGTGCAGGTGTAGGTGCAACTTTACATATGTATAGAATTGTTGATAGTTTTAGATCAAAAATTTAGTGAATTCATTTGTGAATTCAGGAGGAGATATTCTATCTCTATGAGAGGTTCTTCGTAATCTTCTTTATAGATTCTATTGAGAACTTTCTTGGTGGATGTAGCACACAGTGGGTGAACCACGATAGATCTATGTAATGTGTTATTGCTAGTTTTGTTCTCTCCTTTATTGATTTCATTTAGCTATGATTTGAGGAACTATTTATATGATGCATGTTAGTGCATAATTAAATCTGATTTCACATTTAAAATCTGGTTATGTGATTTTATGGTGAATTAAATCTAGTTTAAATTCATCTAATTCCTAATAGTTAGGACACACATTTACATAATAATAGGTAGCCCAAATTCATATTTATCCTTTGTATTGGATTAATCTTACTCCATGAGTACAAATTTAGTATGTAATCCCCCTTTCATGATTTGTCTTACTGAGGAAAAGATGAATTGTATCACATTTCCATCCACCCTATTGGGGTAAACCATTATGCCAATGATTATAACCACCTTTGGAAAATAGGACATTTTAATTGTGCTAATTATTATAAATGCCTTTGGACAAATAATTATTTTCACCCGTATGCCCTACTATAGCACTTCACTATACTGATGATTTATAACCGCCTTTGGGCAAATCATTCTTTTCACCTACGTCACTGGGGCATCTCACTATGCCACTGATTATAACCAAGAAAATTAGTAGTTCTATGCCCATTACCTTATAGGTCACATCATTTCCTTCTTTTTGAGGGAATGTTCACCGACCTTATTTATCGCTTGCTCCCTTGAGGGGCATCTATGGCTCATCCGTTACCTTCTGGGGTATTAACCAAGACATTAAAAACTTTTTCATGATTTGATAAGATGTTACTATTCTTTTATCTTGAAACATATTACCAAATAGGGGTAAAATGTAGACACCCCATTTTGGCCACAAATGTGTTCCAACCAGACTTTAGATTGATTTTTAACAAATAATGCAAATTAAGCCTATCAATAATTGAATGTCCCAATTTCATCCACACATTGGACATTAGTGCTCAGAATCATGTCGAGGCACCCCTATTTTGGGTAGTATCCTATTCACAGTAGTAACATCTCATAGATTCATCTTCAGTTAGCTTGCAAACTAGTAAATTGACAATTTGGCCTTTAGACTCATTAAGTAGGGCACTTAAACAATTCATAAAGTGCAAAAATGCTAAGTAAAATGAATTAAATAAGTAAATAAAATTAAAATTTTAAGTGAATTTTTTATGTGCAATTAGTGAAAATGAATTTTTTAAAATGAAAATTCCAATAAAAATGAGGTCACAATGATGTCATCATCCTCAAAGTCAAGCAATTGAAAATATATCTCCTAAAGCCTTAAATTTAGAAATGGAGAGCCATGCTTAATAAATGGGTTCTCTATCCCAAATATTAACTAATTTTACCCTCCTTAACTCAAATAGGGTTAATCTAAACCTAATTGTGGTTAATTTTAACTTAACTGCACTTGGCCTAGAGTTAGTTTGGAAGGCTATAAAGACAAGGCTTCACCCATTGGTTGGTGTAATTTTATCACACAAAAATACTTTAAAATAGTTTTTTATGTAATGTTAAAATGCCCATTTATTGAGAGAGAGAAGCTAAGCCAAAGCCAAGCCCAACATTGCCAAGGTGACAAAAAGATATGATGCAAGGAACACCATTGCCAAAGACTCTTTGAGCACACGACTGAACACATTCCTTCATGGCCAACATACAACTCTTGCTCTCATGGAAGGTAATTAATATTTGTTTTGTCTTCTATTGATAGTTACTTGTATTTTTATCTTGATCCTTGAGTGTCTAGGCTTTAGGTATTATGTTTATTAGTGTGTTTCTATCTAGTTTTTCATCATACTAACACAATACCATCTCCCCTCTTGGATTCCTATTGATCACACATACGACTGTGTATCTTTTTAGCCTGTTTTAGTTTTACCCTTTGTAGCACAAAGTCAACCCATTTGATTATGTCTTTTTATTATTGTTTTGTGGACCTTTATCATAGACTCTGTCAACCCAGTTGACTCTATACCTATTGGCCTATACTATTTTGTGTGTGGTTGACTCTATCTCAATTTTTTCTTCTTGCTTCCTGATCTCTGATTATTTCTTAAAGCATTATGAAATCCTCTATCATAATATTTTTTTACAACCTAAATCTATTTAGATGCTATATGGGATGTTATTTTATTCCTACTTTCACTTTCCAAGAGGATCCTCACTCTTGGATCACCTCTTCCCCTCCCTCATCTTTCTATTATAACATGGTTCAAATCACTCAAACATATGAGATTGGTGGCTCAAATCCTTTTCACACTTATTAAGATAAAATTTTCCTTCAAACATCTCACCATAATGTGAGGGAAATTTATACTAGCCTATATAATAACCCCATAGGAAATCCACCACTTAACAACCATCCCCCTAATACTAATTCAGGGAATCTTCCTACCAACACCAACCCACCAATTGATACAACTCAAATTCTTGCACAAATAGTGTAACAAATAAACATTATGCAAATATCTAACACCTCTTAAATATTCAACTATGACATCATTTGATAAACATGGCTAATCAGCCTCCCATTCTTCTTCCCCAAAATAATCAAAATTTTATCCCTCCACCTCTTAAAGATGCTATGGGAAATGTCATTACCCAACCTATCATGCATAATAATATGATTCAACATATTGAAAATGAGCCTTTAGCCTCTTTAATTGTATCTCCTGATATTGGTAATATATCTCCAACTATTAAATAGGATGGAACTCAAGACCCTACAACTTTTCTTAAGGCATTTAGTAATCTTTATAAAGAGTGGATCCAAACTAATACCTTCACCCCAACTAATATTTTAGTTAAAACCTTCACTGGTGATGTATTAAAATCATATAACCAATTTACCCAACATTATATATAATAAATATAGGATTTAGTTAATCCTTTAGTTAAATAATTCCAACACAAGGATCTTCCTAAAAATTGTCTTTGTCATTTCATTAATGCTAAGCAATCTCCTATTGAATAAGCTAATGATTTTATCAAATGATTGAAATCTTTGGTTCATAAGGATAATCATAACATGATTTATGACAACTTGTTTAAACTTTTCATAATGGCATTAACACCTTGACTCCAATACAAGGTTCAAACTTTCATTCCTCAAAATTTAAATGATTTTCTTGACCAAGCTAAGCATCAAAACTTCATAATGAAAAAAATTGAACCTAACACTAAAATCATCAAGGTATCTTTCCAGAATTCAAGAAATGTGATAACCAATAATCTTCCTTAACCCAAACTAGGAGTAGCTAAAGCAAAAAATCCCCAACCTTCCCATATGCCATTAATCATAAAATAAATGAAACAAATTTTAATGCCTTTTAAACCATTTATGTATCCTAATAATCCCCATAAATAGTATGATCCTAATCAATTTTGTTGGTTTCACACCGATATAGGTCTTTCCCATGTAACATGTTAGGGGCTTACCAATTTTTTTGTCTCTTTCATGCTAGAAGATTGATTCAATCAGGATCAAAATCCGTCATCAAGATTATGTTAATGCTTCTCAAAAGAAACAAGATTACATAGATTCTTCCTCTAATAATCCAATTTTTTTTCCACATCTAACCCTCAATAAAAAAATAAGGATATTTATGTGATTGATGCTGATTATGATCAATACTATACTAATTCCCAATATGTAAATACTGCTAAGGTCAATTATCGATGCGATCTAACCCACAAAGATCCTATCACTAAACCAAATAAACTATCATTAGAAGAGAAAGTTTTCAAAGATACTACTACCAATAATTATCTTTGAAAACCAATGAGGAACTACTTCCTCAATCCGAACCTCCAATCACTTCTCTTCTTCCTGAACATATTTTATCTTCTAAGCCTCGTGTTAGTTTTTCCTCATCTAAAACTCATTGAAATTTCACAAAAGAACTCAAATATATGCCTTTAAAAATTCCTTTCATGGAGTTAGTTTTCACCTCTCCCTATCATCATAAATTCCTAATGCAAAAACTCAAGAAATTGAAGAACCATCTTCCTTAGAAGATGAACTACCTTCTCACAAGCCTCAACAAATATAAGTTCATACCATTGAATCTATTTGTCCTTCTTCTAAACCTTCCATAGATTTCATTAAAGGAGACATGATAAATGATAAAATCCTTTTTTGAGCTAATGATCCACCCTTTTTTTATCAAAATAGCCATTAACACCACCCTCATTTTTAAAGTATTAGTAGATGAAGGGTTGATAATTAATGTGACATCTCTTTGGTTCATTTAACAACTCTGATATAATAATGATCATCTCAAGAAATATTGTTGAACATGTCATCGATTTGACAAGACTAATCAAAATCCATTTGGTTGTATTTATCTCCCTCTTACTATTAGACCTAAAACTATACATATTAAGCTTATGGCCCTCAATTTACCATTATATTATAATATACTCCTAGGATGCCCATGGACTCATCGCATGAGGGTTATTGCCTCTTTTAGCAGCTAATGTATCAAATTTATTCATAATGGTAAATGGTATAAGTATGAGGCCAATCCTAACCCATGGAATATTCAGCTTCCCAATCCCAAATCTCAATATCAAATTCCCATTATTTTAAAAATTAATAGTACACCTTTACCAAAATTCATCAATATGAATCTAGATTTACAAGTCACTCTTATCGATTCTAACAATGATGAGCCAAATTATTTACAAAACACATGCAACACTACTGTGATCTAATAATTTGACTAAAGAGAGGATGGTTAGTATGGTGTTAGTTTTAAAATGAAATCAAAATGAAAGAAACACACTAACTAGCATAAAATATCTAGGCCTAGACACTAGGGAGAGATTATTTAACAAACATGAATAAAACACACAAATAAAATGCAAAATAAACTTTCTTTTACCTTCCTTGGATGCTTTAAAATGCTTATTGTAGTGGCTTGCTTGGCTTGTGCTCATGAAGTCTTCATCAAAGGAGGCTTGGCTATCTCCTCTTCTCCTTGGCACCTTTGGCTTGTGGCTTGGAATAAATTTGGAATGGTAACACTAATTGAAAAAGATATTGGAATTAGTTGTGCATTATAAATTTGCATAATCAAGACTTAAAATTCATGTGGTGAGGCCTCCTATTTATAGATTTTTTAGAATGTCTAGAGTCAACTTGAACCGTCCATCCTGAGATCGAGATGTGTGGTTGTGGATTAATTCAATTTTTGGAATTATGTTTATAATTATCTTCATCATGACATTAGAATAAGGGGAAATTAAGAGTCATAGAGTACATCATGGAAGGCTTTGATGAGGTATGGAGGGCATGAATCTTGATATTTGTAACATTTATGGCCTAGGGATGTCTTCCTAAGAAATGGGGTCACTTGATGATGCAAATATTTAATATTTATTTCTAAAAACAAGTATTCAAAAAGTTTTCATGGAATTATTAAGTATGCCTTGATTTGGATTAATTATCTCTTTATCATGATTAAGCACTTTGTGTACAAATTACTCAAATTGATCAAAATGTCTTATTATCGATCCAAAATGACAGGACCCTAAGTTCCCCAAAGCTCTGACACAACTTGTCAGATTTAAGAGCACACATGATTACCAATGTATAAGCAACTTAAACATGCAGAAATACCAGAAGAACAAATAACTATCAATGAGAAATAACACAGAAACTGAGAGGCAACACATAATTGTATTCAACTCATTACAAAGGAAATTATAATAAAGAGATCACACTCTTCTCCATCTCTACAAGGCCTTCTACCTCAAGGGCTCCAAGTTATCTTCCCACCTGAGTAATATTCTCTCATAGGTCACAACCAACAACTAACACAAGCTGTTGTTCACCTCATTGTACATCTAGTACAATCGAGTACAAACTGGTACTCCAAGTAGATCTAACCATGATCCTGCTCCTGATGTATTGCTGTCACCTTAGATCTAGCTCCCCCGCCGATCTCATTCTGACCCTCGCATTCACACACCTCCCTATAGACAAACCTGATCTTACTTATCACATGTAGATCTCCTCCATGACCCTGCAACTCCCTGCATATCAAACCTGATCTTACATACATGGGGAATCCTACTTGATTCCACCATGGGAAGAACTCTCCAAGCTCCACACTTAGGTTCTACAAGTTCAACACTTAACAATACAACCAATGAGTCTATTATATAGATCTCATGCATACACTAATTTAGACAAGCGGCTCAAAGACTCGAACTGGTCTTTATCATGCAAACTCCACGTTCACTTAACTGACTGTTTGTCAATAATAGTTCTGACCGCCACAGGCGATCGACGTCGGTCCCTGCCTGACTGGAGGTAACCAACGCCGGCTGATCTCTTGTCGATGCTGATTTCCTTCTGTGCTTCCCTGGCTGATGTCGGTTGTGGCCTGTCAATGCCGGCGACTGTCATGCTCAGAAACCTCCTTTTGTTTGCAACAAGGTGAAGCTTTTAGCTCTACACCCTAACAATTGGTGTTCACCTCTCCAACCAGTCAATAATAACCCTGCTAGTACACCAAGCACTCTATAGTACTTCAAGTTGATCTCCCATGAACCTGCAACCTGCAATTCAATAGACCATACTCATAATGGAAGGATCTTCTTTGCCTTCCTTTCTAGCTCATAATGGAACTAGGAGGAGCACACACTTTATTCTCTTCACTAGCACATAATACAATACATGCCAATGGGTCTATAAATAGATCCCAGACTTAAACAATAACTTAGACTCTTATTTTACTAATAATAGACATGCAGCTCAAGACTCACAATAGCCTTTAACATGCAAAAAACTTGTTTACTAAACTAATTGTTTGTGCAACGAATAGTTCTGGAACACACAGGTGACCGATGCCAGTCCCTGCTTGCCTGGTTCTGCCGACGTCGGCCGACTTCCTGCCGTCGCCGGTTGCCTTCTACACTGATCATGACCGACATCGGTCATGCTGCCAACGTCGATGCTTTTGGGTCTTCAAAAACCTCCTTTTCTTTGTTTGCAACAAGTTGAAGCTTTTATCTCCATAACCTAACAATCTCCCACTTGGAGATAAATAGATGCAACTGTACCTGTACCTGTACACCGTCTAGTTTGTTTTCTTGGCTCTGTATCCCTCTTCAAGATCACCCCTGAAGACTACCCACCACAAAACCTGTAGTGCAAAACCTGTCATCCAAATTACCTGCCACATCTGCATCTACAAACCATGTAGAAAATAACTTGAACCTACATAGCATGTGCACCTGCTGCTGGTCCCTCTAAGAATCCAGTGAACTGCCCTCTAATGCTTCTTTCACAGATTGGCTCCAACTTTCTGACAACTCTCACTACTTGGGAAAACTCAGGCTAGTACATACCATGCACTTAACCTCATTATGTGAATCAAGACACCTATTCTATGAATTGTCCAACCATCAGCGTGCTAACCGGTCTCACACAATCATCCTGAAACAAAGTCAACATGTGACCTTCCATGTCCCTAAAACACACTCATGCCAAAGAATCTTACTGCTCCCAGATTCTCCATGACACACCCCTAAACTAGCTTTACCTTTAGTTCAGCAATATCTATATATGTAACCCTGCAACAAGCACATCATACAGTAATAGGATAATGTAGCTAATATTATCCAACCTAGTAAAGAGAAACACAATGATCAAACCTCCATTGCCCTGCAGCTTACTCAAGACCATATACCCTGATCTTCCGTCTCACGTATCCATTCCCACTCTTCCTTATCCTGAACATCCATTCGTCTCTCAATGCTTTCTTCCAGCTAGCAACTCTACCAACAAATTCCTATTTGGTTCTTCAACAAGGAATCACATCCTCATCCATGCCAAGCTCCCACTGTTTCCTAGATCTACCTGTTCTGCTTCTTTAATAACTTCTTGGTTCTTTACCATCAGTGAGCAAAAAGTAGTGTAAATAAGGGAAATGACAAATTTGAGGTTTACCTACCCTTTAAGTCCTTCATATGGGCACTTGAGACTCTTTGATAGCTTGCTGTCCACCCAAAATTTGTCTCAGTGACCGATGCTGGTCACATTCCAGTCTGCACCTGACCGATGTCAGTTCCCTGCGACTGCTTCATTGCCGACATCGGTTCCCCCTTGCCGACATTGGTTTTTATCTACCCTGAGTCACCGACGTCAGTTTGCACATAGCCGATGTCGGTCCCTGTCTGGACACCGACACCGATTTTCCTGTCGATGTCGGTCTCTGTGTTTTGCATGTGAGAACTGACTTCTTCCCGCGAGCTCTTTTTGGATCAAACCCTTGTCCAAATCACCTTTGCTCTGCTCAAAATTATTCTGCCCCTCGTGCTGAACTCTGTCTATCACCTTCTCCTTAAAAACCAAGGCTTTCCTGCTCTTGTCATGAACATCAAATTCCTCAAGAAACATTACCTTCTTCTTCTGCATACAGAAATATCGATCTATACCCTTTGACTCAAGAACATGCATCTCTTTCTTACTCATGTGACCAATCCTACAAAGCCATGTCTTTGCAACAGAAGAAGAATTAGTAATATAAGCAAGTAGATAAAGAGTACCTGCTTTCTTACCACCCGCTAATTCAAGTGCATCCACTATGAGAGTTCTTGTGCATCTCTCATCACCCAACTTTCCTTAAGCAATTAGCCGCATCTCCAAGACTGAGACCTGCATGACCTCCTTTAACACCCATGTGTTACCTGTCTGCAATTTTAGCTTCACTTTCCCTTTGCTAGCCATCTGACAAGGCTTTCCATCCCCTAAACAAATTTCTCCAAAGTCTCCCTGGACATACTCATGAAAAAATACCCTACTTGGGGATGCATGAAAAGAGGCACCAGAATCTAAAACCCAAGATTCTACTTTATCTAAAGAACATACCAGAGCATCCTGTGCAACGAACTCTACAACATCTGCTTCTTCTTCATGTCCTTCATGCTAATTTGCTACCAATCAACAATCTTCTTTTCTCTGCTCTTTCTTTCCATATCTCCGGTAGGTTATTCTGCTATCCCTAAACTTGGACCTCTTGCTATTAAACTTCTCCATTCATAGCTTACTGTCTTCTGCCATTGCTCTACTCCCACTCAAATAGAAACCCCTGTGAGTAACCTGTAATCAAAACACACTAACCAGATCTGAACCAACCTGTTAGTATCCCAACCAAAAGCTCTGATACCACTTGACAGGAACCTAAGTTCCCCAAAGCTCTGACACAACTTGTCAGATTTAAGAGCACACATGATTACCAATGTATAAGCAACTTAAACATGCAAAAATACCAGAAGAACAAATAACTATCAATGAGAAATAACACATAAACTGAGAGGTAACACATAATTGTATTCAACTCATTACAAAAGAAATTACAATAAAGAGATCACACTCTTCTCCACCTCTACAAGGCCTTCTACCTCAAGGGCTCCAAGTAATCTTCCCACCTGAGTAATCTTCTCTCATAGGTCACAACCAATAACTAACACAAGCTGTTGTTCACCTCATTGTACATCCAGTATAACCGAGTACAAACTGGTACTCCAAGTAGATCTAACCATGATCCTGCTCCTGATGTATTGCTGTCACCTTGGATCTAGCTCCCCCGCCGATCTCATTCTGACCCTCGCATTCACACACCTCCCTGTAGACAAACCTGATCTTACTTATCACATGTAGATCTCCTCCATGACCCTGCAACTCCCTGCATATCAAACCTGATCTTACATACATGGGGAATCCTACTTGATTCCACCATGGGAAGAACTCTCCAAGCTCCACACTTGGGTTCTACAAGTTCAACACTTAACAATACATCCAATGAGTCTATTATATAGATCTCATGCATACACTAATTTAGACAAGTGGCTCAAAGACTCAAACTGGTCTTTATCATGCCAACTCCACGTTCACTTAACTGACTGTTCATCAACAACAGTTCTGACTGCCACAGGTGACCGACGTCGGTCCCTGCCTGACTGGAGGTGACCGACACCGGCTGATCTCCTACCAATGCTGGGTTCCTTCTGCACTTCCCTGGCCAACGTCGGTTTTGGCCTGTCGACGCTGATGACTGTTATGCTTAGAAACCTCCTCCTTCTGTTTGTAACAAGGTGAAGCTTTTAGCTCCACACCCTAACACAAAATTTGATTGGATTGGAATTGGAAGTCAATGTCAAATGCGTTGGAACCGTATTTCCATATAGGATGTTACCAAAAGAAAATAATGAAGGCACATGTATTGTGCAAGAGATTTGATAAGAAAGATTAATCCAAAGCACCTAGGTGTAAAATTAGCATTTTGACTCGAAATGATCTGATCAATGTTAGCTGGCCCATAAATTGTATTGCCCCATTTAGTGATACCTTGGTCAAAATAGGCACTTGAATATGTCAATTTCACATCATTTAGCATGTTTTAGTGTTTTTAGGCCAAATTATGCATTTTAGGTGGAAATTGGTCAAAAGCCTGGTTGGAGGTTATCGATAGCTAGATTTAGGTGTCTACAGTTCACCCCTATTTGGAAAGGAATTGCAAGATATAAGCACAATAACATCTTATCAAATAATGAAAAGGTCATATATACCTACAACTAAAATGATGATAAACTAACTGTATAATGCCCCCTTGATGGAATAGTTGGCACAAGTAAGTCGACAAATGGTCCCTCAAAAAGAAAGAAGTGAAATGAGGGGACCAAAGAAAGGAAAGAGGATGTGGTGCAAACACAATGATATTGAAAAAGTAGTAAAAATCATTGAAATTATAAGTGGGATGGTGTACATTGGTTTATCTAAAGGTGGTTATAAGTGTTATATGATGATAGTGGCAACGTGGTATGATAACACAATGATTTGCCCAAAGACAGTTATAATCATTGACAAGATGGAGCTACCCCAGTTAGGATAGACAAATAAGAGAATAACATGCCTCTGTATGTGCAAAAAAAGTAAAGTAGTGACAACACAATGATTTACCCAAAGGTGATTATAATCATTGATAAATGTAGGTGGGATGGTGTGCTATGATTTGCCCATAGGCAACTATAATCATTGGACCCTGATTATGACAAACATGATAAAATTGGCCGAGGATGATGATAAATTAACACAGAGGGTAATGATGAATTACACTAACCTACTAGTAGGGAGATAATCATCCAAACTAATAAAGGTTGAAGTTATTTCATGGTTAATTACTCTATTTGGGTTATGATTGGGATGTTAGTGTCGAAGAGATGCCATCATTGCTAAATATACTTTTTGAAGTTGAGGTTTGTTTTAACATGTGTTAGTAGGCATCATGGTATAACATCATGAGGACTTGGCTGAACTATGCATAAGGATTGACTCCCATAATCTAATAATCAATAGAAAATAATATACCAATGATAGAAACCATGGTGATAATGTAAACATATGAATATGGATGGATTCGAGTATAAGTGTGGGAAATGAATCACCCAATGAACACACAAACTAAATCAAGGCAATAGTGTTGAAAGTAAACAAATAGGAACACAAAATAAATAAATAAATAAATAGTTAAAAGAAACCATATGAACAATGCCCTTAGAAAATATGCAACAACTTTAACAAATGAACAAAATAGGGTAAAATAGAAGAAAAGGAAGGGGGTGGCCAAGCTGTCTCCATATGCACTAGGCAAGTGGATGCTGCCTACATAGTTCCATGGATGTAATATATAATAAAAAACTTTGGACCAAATGTAGTTCTCTCAAGAAATGGGAAGAATATGATAACTGATGAAAACAAATAGAATGGATGTGAGAGAAGTAGAGGAATGGTCTTGCAAAATGGCAAGTGCGTGAGAGAAAAAGGCCAAAAATGATGGGGAAACTAAATGACAAGTGATTTACTTGTAACTTAGTAAGGGTTCCCAGAATCCTTAAGGCAAAGAAGTGGTCAATGCTTTTGTTATTTTCTAATGATTTTTTAAATGTTTTTGGAATTATTTTGGAGTGTCTCAACTCAATCGAGAATGACAAGACACTAAATGGTTCAAGCTCACAAAATGATGAAAGTGTTTAAACTAAGGTTGTTTTTAAAATGGTTAGATCATGGCTTAGGTTGCTTGTAAAATGGTGAGACCATGGATTAGGTTGCTCGTAAAATGGTGAGAGAGTGACTTAGGTTGCTCATAAAATGATGAGAGCGTGGCTTAGGTTGCTCACAAAATGGTGAGAGCATGGCTTAGGAGGACTGAGGTGACCTCAACATGAATTGAGCATGACCCACATAGTCTCAGAGTAGGATGTCAAGTCACTATAGTTCTTCCCTTACAATGGAGGAATTTGACTAGTGTAGCAGTCAGTTCAAATAAAATAGGCACAGTTGGTAAAAAGGCATAGTACGACATATAAAGTGGCAAGTTGGTATGCCAAGGCTTAATAAACAAATGTTTCCCCTAGTTTACCCATAGGTGGTTATAACTAGGACATAATGGCATGGATCAATGGTACTAAGTTACCACAAGGTAGTTATTATTAGTAACTAGATCGATGATAAAAAAGGAATAACAAACAAAGGATGTAATTTCTAAAACTTCTACCACACTGCTCCAAAATACAAGCTCTATCGAAAGTACATGAACTAACTAATAAAATTAATCAGATACCTTGATGCTGAAAATGTGTAACAAATGGTAAAAACTAAAGTCAAATAAGCTAGGCTTTAGAACACACTGGGCTGATAGGTCAGAAGCAGAAAGTGGATACGGCTAAGGGGATGGATAAGGATGATATTTATACAAATGAGAATAGTGATAAAATGGCATAATTGAAATGGTCTTTATAGACAATACACCTTAGCACTCAAACATAGTATCACTTGAGATGAATAATATTCATTAGCTCAGGAATTTTATCTCCATTTAGTGTGGCAAGCCTATATAGTCCTGATCCATAATCTATAGTAATGATGAAAGGCCCTATGCAGTTTATTTTGAATTTTCCTTTATGCTTCTTCTCAGCCATGGTATTCTTTTGGTTTTTTTTTAAGAACAAGATCACCAAGTTCAAATGTCCTATACTTAACACATTGATGATAGTGGGCTTTGAGTCAGTTTTGATATGCTTGAAGATTATTGAGCACGATTGTGCATTTCTCATCAAATAGGTCTAGCTTTTGCAGGTGAGCTACTCGATAGTCATGATCATCCAAGACATGCTTGAAAGAGATGCTCAATGAAGGCAATTCGACCTCAATGGGAAGGATGGCTTCTATACCATAAACAAGTGAGTATGGAGTGGCTCCTATGGGGGTATGATGATTGGTACAATATGCCTAAAGGGTAGGGAATATCTTCAGGTGCCATTTGTGACCAACATCATTGACAATATTTTTGAGAATGTTAACAATTATTTTATTTAATGCTTTGGCTTGGTCATTACCTTAAGGGCAATATGCTATAGAAAAATATTGTGTGATGTTATATTCAATACATAGCCAGTCTACATCTTTGTTCTTGAATGATCTTCTATTATTAGATATAATATCAAAGGGGATACCATAGTAGTAAATGATATGGTTAAAGATGAATTTAGAAATTTTATTTCTAGTCATGTAAGTGAGGGGTATAACTTAAACCCACTTAGTGAAATACTTAGTGGTAGTAAGGATATATTTATGGCCATCAGATGAAGTGGGGTTGATCTTCCCAATGAGGTCAAGTTCCCATGTAGAAAATAGCCATGGTGTCAACATTAGTTTCAGAGTTTTGGCTGGGGTATAAATCAAATTAGCATGTTATTGACATTTGTCATACTTCTTTACATATGAAATAACATCTACATCCATCGTGGGCGAATGATAGCCAATACATAAGAGCTTTTTGGATAGGACTGCCCTGCTAGAATGAGTTCCACATACTCCTTCGTGAACTTCTCTTAACGCTAGTGTAGACTCTATCGAAGTTAAACAACAAAGCAGAGTTCCATCAAAACTATGATGGTAAAGGGTGGATCCAAGTAGAGTATAAAGAGTGGAATGATGAATGAAGGATTTAGTGTGTTTTTGAGATAGATTAGGTGATAGAACTTGGTCTTGAAGGTAGTTGTAAATGTTTGAGTAACAAATAGAAATAGGACCAATAATATCACAAATCATTACAATGGTTGAAGGTTCATGCACTGGTGTTGACAAATTATCATTGAAGAATTGATAATCTCTAGATTTATCTATTTGTCAAATTAGAGAGCCAATATTAGCCATGGCATCTACAATTCTATTACTAGCCCTTGGTATGTGCTCAAACTGAATTTTAGCAATTTGTTGCTTAAGAGTGTCAACCATGGCTTTTTATGGAACCATCTTGTCATCTTTGGTCTAAAAATGATCTATGACCTGATTGATGATTAAATAAGAATCACCATAAACTTGGAGATGAGATATGTTCCAATGCACTACTTGTCAAATTCCTACAATAAGTGCTTCATACTCGGCTGTGTTGTTTATACAAGAAAAGCTTATTCTGAATGATTTAGGGATTAAATCCCCCTTTAGAGTAATAAATAATAGGCTTACCCCTGATCCATGTGTAGTAAATGAAATATCAAAATACATCTTCCAAGGCTACTCCTCAAGGGGTGTGTCAATGATGGTCATTATGGATTCGTCAAGAAATTGAAATGTGAGTGGCTGTGTGTCTATGAGAGGTGCTTCCACAAGTTGATCTACAAGAACTTGTCCCTTAATTGCCTTTTGATTGACATACTCTATGTTAAACTCACTAAAAATCATGATCCATTTATCCATTCTAACTTGCAAAGCTATTTTAGATAGTAGATACTTGAGTGGATCTACTTTTGAAATGACCATGGTCTTATTATTCAACATATAATGGCACAATTTCTAAGCTGTGAAGACCATAGCCAAACAAGATTTTTCAATAGGTGCATAGTTATGTTCATGTGTAACCAAGGTATGACTTAGGTAGTATACAAAATGCTCTTTTACATTATCATCATGTTGAGCTAAGAGTGCCCCCAGAGCATGGTTGGTAGCTGATAGTTATAACAAGAATGTCTTTCCTAGCATAGGAGGTAATAACATGGGTAGATTAACAGGATAGTCTTTTAGTTGTTGAAAAGCTATTTGGAAGTGATCATCTTGGTGAAATACAACTCCCTTCTTTAAAATTTATGTAAATAGATGAAACTTGTTTGCTAAATAAGAGATGAAGCATCAAATTGACTGGATCTTACCCTGCAAACTATAGAGTTACTTTAAATTGGTTGGTGATGACATCTCGATTATAGCATGGACTTTAGCCAGATCGACTTAAATACCTATGCAAGACATGATGAAGCCAAGTAGTTTCCCTGAAGTTACATTGAACATACATTTCTTTGGATTGAGTTTGACTATGTACTCCTATAATCTTTCAAATATCTTATGCAACACTACTGGATGGTCAGCCCTGGTTTTGGATTTTTCTAATATGTCATCGACATAGTCTTCAATAATATCATGCATTATATCATGGATTATGATAGTCATGTCCCTTTAATATATATATCTATAATTTTTAAGGCCAAATGGTATTACTTGATAACAAAATGTTCCCCATGGAGTGGTGAATGATATTTTATTATGGTCTTTTGGTGCTATTCTGATCTTGTTGTATCCTAAAAAGCCATCCATGAGTGAAAGCATTTCATAACCTACCATGGACTCGATGATCATGTCGATATTAGGTAATGGAAAATCATCTTTAGGATAAGCTTTGTTGACGTCTCAAAAATTAGTACCAATTCTGATCCCTTCAAGCTTTTTACTAATAGGTACCACATTAGAGATCCATTTTGAGTAGTCAATAGATTGGGTACATCCTGCTTCTAAGAGTTTTTCCAAATATTTATTTACCAATATAAAAATGCAAGGATGCATATTATATAGCTTTTGTTTTACTAGTTTGGAATTAGGATTAACCACAAGGTGGTGTAGAACCAAGGCAGGGTCTAACCCTGACATGTCAGAATAGGCCCATGCAAATATATCTACAAATTCTCTCAATAGATTTTCAAAGACTTTGTGTTCCTTCTTAGTGAGAGACATGCCTAATTTTATGTATTTTAGGTCTGATGGAGTCCTGATATTTACCTCTATTGTATCTTTAACTAGAAGGGTTGAACTATCTTCTAGGATAGTAGGTAATGACTTGAATTGTTGGATTATGTTAGGGTCCTCTTTAAGGAGTTGATCTTCAACTTCTCCTAGGCATGATGAATCTGAGTCCCCTAATGGGAGGTCTATCCATGTGACAAAAATAGTCAAAATTTCTTGAAGAATTTTATCAAATACTTGTTGTTGTTCAAAGCTGAACTTAGATCCACAGACAAGTTCATCATTGGTGGTCTCCTGGTCTAAATTTGAAGAAGAATGAACACCCCCATCTAATGGCACCTAAAATAGGTTTTCACCACTAGATTGGCCCTTATCTTTACTTTTTACCTAGTTAGAAAGTGCCTTAAAAATGTTTTCACTTTGGGACCTCAATGTTTTACTTATTTGTTTTTGGCTAAGGGTGTTCACTCGCTCTTCAAAATAGGCTACAAGATTCGATGTAATTGAGAATCCTGACTTGTGATCTCCTAATGAACATTGTCTCAAGAAGTCACATAATGCCTCATAATTCTAGAACTCATCAATTGGCAGACTGGATTCTTGTTGGTCCCAATCTATCAGTTGGGGATAATATAATAGCAATGGATTATAATGACTAGCTAGGATAAGGGTACAAATGACATTATTATCAAATAGGTTGGTTTCAGCTAGGTCATCAAAGGTGAGGTTATGATTAGACTCTGCTTCACTATTGACATCCTCATCACTAGTCATTGATGATGGAGTTTGAATAAGATATGTGGGGTCACCCCCTGGTGATCTAAATCCAAGTCCATAAGGTCTTTCATAGTTAGTCATGGAAATTGGCTTGATAGTTCCTTGCTGATTCGGTCTGAAGCCTCTTCCTTCATAATTATGATACTTCATGATCCTATTGGGAATAAGATACTTTGTATTTTTATAATAATTAGCTTGATTGTCAATGTATAACCATGACTCATCCCCTTTAAGAGGATCAGGTTCTAGGCCATATGCTGGTACAAATGTGGTAGGTCCCTTATCTTTGTTCTTTTGTTGCCAATGCATATATGGGGTGACTTTAAGTCACTCAAAGGTTTTCAGATTCGGAGGAAAATTGACAATATGAAATGTATCATGGGTCACATACTCTCTTGATCCATTATCTCCAATGGTGAAATGATTAGAAGCTTTAGTAGGTGGCATGTGGGAAAGGGAATCCAAGGTATTAGGATATATGTAATTATCTGGTGAAGGATCAATAAGTATAGCCTTTCCTTTATCCTACTTGGAACTTGGATTCATGATGTATTGATAATTGAAGCTTTGAAATTTAGCCTCAAGATGTTTACAATGTTCATATGGATCTAAATCTCCTAGAATATTCACTTCCATCCCTGAGTGGGAAAATTTGATATATTGGTGCAATATTGATGAGACCACATGAATCTCATGTAACCAAGGCCTACCTAGAAGCATATTATATGATAACTCAAGATCAAGAACATGGAAAAGTGTATCATGGGTCAAAGGCCCAATGATAACTAGTAAACTAATTATGCCTTGTGATTCTCTTTCTTGATTATCGTAGGCTTTGATGGTTATCATTTCTAGTTGGAGATCTACGATTGTGTACCCAAGAAGCTTAATGAGCTTTAGAGACACTATGTTGATGCCTGATCCATTATCTATAAGGACACATTTCACTTTATGCCATCTTATATAAACTTATATGTATAATGGATTATTATGGAGTGATCCAAGGGAAGACATATCACTTTGGTTGAATGTGACTTGTTGGGCTGGAGCTACGTGTCCAGCCAAAGCTTGAAATTTATCAGGGAATATGTCACTAGCAATAGTGGATTCGATCAAAAACTCATTCAATATGTTCTTGTGGATTATTGATATTAACAACAAATATAAAATAGAAATTTGTGTTGGTGTCTTCTACAATTGTTCCAAACTATCAAACTTCTTATCTTGGTCAAGAGTGAATGGTTTATTCTAAGGCTGAACAGTTGGTTGGATGATAGGCAAAGTGACAGATAATTGTGGGCCTAGGAGAGTAATCTTCAACCTCCAAGTTGTGATTACATAATCAAGATTAAATACTAGAATAGTATTGCTAACAAGTGTTGGGAATGGTGTGGGACTAGACATGACAAGTCTCAGTTGTTGGTACACTTGTATGTGGTCACATGGCAAGGACAAGTTGTCGATATAAGGTCCAAAAGGGGAAGTCCTAGTTTGTTGGTTTGCCTGTATGTACTCCCAACTCAAAGAAGGATTATCCATGTAATTTAGCTGAATGTTATTGTCTAGCAACAGTCTAGGCTGATTAATGCTTGGTCTAGGATTAATGGAGATGGTATTAACTGTACCCCCTACAATATGACCTATAACCTTGTTGTAGTCATGTGAAACTACATGGTAGGTTTATTAGTGGTTACCATTATGAACTTGGTTTTGTCCATTATTCTATCAATTTGGGTTTTCCTATTGATTTTGTTGATTTTATTAGTTTGGCCTTTGATTTTGATACTATTGATCTTGCTACTACACTGGCCATTATTGTTGTTGTTTTTACTGATCATTTTACTATTGTTGATTGTTATGCCAGGGAAAGGGGTTTTGATAAATCCCAAGATTTTAATTGGAAGTGAAACCACTATTATCCAATGTTATCTCCCAATTCTCCAACATATTCTTAATTAAATTCTTGATTTGGACACACCTTCATAGATTATCCCCATTGACCCGATGATAGTCACATAATTCATTTTCACGGTACCAATTAGGATAAGGAATGCCTTGTAGATAATGCTTTGGTATAGACCAACTAATCAAATTAGTGGCAATAAGCTTGTGAAATATAGACTCAATAGGTTCTCCTAGGTTACTAAAGACATGACATTCAGGTATGATTATCCTAGGAGGAGGGGTTTGCAATGGTAAAGGCTACTATATTTATTGTGCAAGTCTTGGTTATTATACTTATGACATTGGTTGGAGAGGTTGTTGGGTAGGAGTAAGCTGAAAAGGTGATACAAATGATGTTTGCACCATTTGGATATGATGAGATTCGATTACTCCATTTCCCACAACATTCCTATTGCGGTTGAATTGCTTCAGTCTTTCTTTATTATTGAACTATGCTGATTACGATGCTTGCGCTTGAATGGAATGTTGATGTTGGCCATTTCCTTGATTGGTACCTTGATTTTGATTAGTTAAATTAAGCTTGATGACTCCTTTATTGATGAGCACCCACTCGATCAACAAACCTTTATCAATGATCTCTTTAAAAGTATGTGCACATTGTAGTTCCAGATGATAAGCTATCTCACTATGAAAATTTTTGGTAAACATAGTGGCTAATTATTTATCTGGTAAATTGTGGGTGAAATGGCTTGCAAGTGCTCTCCATCGCTATAGGTAACTTGAAAAACTTTCACAAGCCTTTTGATTTTCTTACATTAAGTCCACTAATGAAATCTCATGCTCGAGATTATAGGAAAAGTGCTGCACAAACTTATCAAAAAGATCATCAAAATCTGTTACTAAATTTTTGAGCAACTTTAAAAACCACTCCAAAGCTTGTCCAGCCAAGCTCCTTGGAAACAATAACAAAAGGTATATGTCACTATATGCCATTGGTTGACATGTGACAAAGAATTTAGTTAAATGGGCCTTAGGGTCACCTTTCCCTTTGTATTTGTCAAAATTTGGTGATTCATATCCTGGAGGAAATGATATCTACAAATACTACATGTTGAATGGATAGGAACACACGTAATCCAATTTAAACTTTTTAGTCTATTTCTTAGTCTGAATGATAATAATTGCATCATTCATCTGTTATAATTCTTGGGATAGGAAAGTGGAAAGAACATTGGTTTGAGGAAGAATATTGGTTTAGGTAAATGGTTGGGAGGTCAAAAGTTGGACAATTTGACCAGGGTATGATGGAAATACCTGTTGGGGTATATTGGTTTGGTTGGGGAATGGACCAAGAATATGCATATATGGATTAGGATGTACTTGAAATTACACATTTGGTTGTGTGATATTCTATTTAGGGTTGGTGATAAAGGTTTGAATTGGAGGGTTTTTTGGTTGGGATGGAGGGATATAAATATACTGTGCCTACTATGGCTGAAAAAGGACATGCTACTGACTAATCAAACCTTGCTATTGAGTGGGAACTTATGGACCAAGACCCTATCTCTAAATTTATGGCACATTTTGAACCAATGGTTATCTAGTAGGTTCTTGAGAAATATGGGCACCTCCTTGTTGCATGAATCCCTATGAAGAAGTTAAAATAGGTTATAGATTCAACATCTATCATTGACCAATATTTGCACATTGTTGACTAGTCATTACTTGGTTTTGGATTGGCATATTAGTCTACAACTGAAGAGGTATGTTTGTCATTACTTGGTGAGGTGAAATATTAGTTTCCCCTAATTGAGGTGGCAATGTATTTGTCCTCTATTGTGTTGATACAATAGATTGTGCTTGCTATTGTGGAATACTACTCGTTACTTGTTGAGGAGTAGGATACATCACATTCTGTCATTGAGACGTGACATTGGCCATTATTTGATTACCTAATCCTATAGGTTGTACACTTGAGGAAGCAACCAATTGAGGTTTGGATGTAGAAACTTGTATTCCCTGGTATGATGATCTACTCATGGGATTAACTATAGGAACATGTTTTTGGTTAGTTGTTTATGCATTAGTACCACTTTGATCAGGATTGGATGTTGTTTACACATTGTCCACTACATTTGGCTCACTATTTTATGTAGAGGCTGAAGACACTTCTTCAATAATAGGAATATGCATCAAGTTATCTATCTAAGTGGTTTATATGAATGGGTTGAAACTTAGATTCTCTTATCTAGTTAACTCTATCAACACTCCTGTTGAAGGAACTAGGTCAATAAGAGGTTTACTCACCATATTCATCTGATTGAAATTACGTGCTAGATTCAAGTAGGTTTGATATGCTATATGCATTTGGTTAAAGTGATCTTCCATGATGTTTTTGCCTCAATTAGATATATTAGGGTCTTGATACGTTATTTGGACTAGATCCATATGATTGCTAGAAGAAGCCTATTGATCATAAATGATATTGTGGGACATTCTTATTAGACTTGGTAAATTTTCATGGGGGAAGTTTGCTTTAAATTTGGCCCCTACCTCCATAGCTCTAACCAAAATCTAATTTTTTTCTCTAACAAATGTCGCTTAAATAAAAATGGATCATACGTGGAACTTGTATTAGTAGAATATGACTGTTGAAGAACTAGTTTGTGCACTGTGAGTATTGTAGCTAGGTATTGTGTGGTTTATTGTCAGTCTTGTTATGAATAAGGTGGTGTGTTAACCAAATAGTTAGCTAATAGATATTGTCTATGTGCCCCTAATTGAGTATTATAAAAGGAATAAGAATCCATGTCATAAGGAATATTATTTGTGTAGGGGTCTTGCACCATTTCTTCCTGTGCCACCACATTACTAATCCCTAGATTGTACATGAGTCCACTATGAGTGTAGGAATACATGTTGGGATCCATATTCAATGCTTTATGATAAAAGGTTGAAGAGTTATAAAAAATCTAAAAAGGACAAAATCTAAAATAGATGATGTTCCAACTTGGTCTAGATTTGTAAAAAAGATCAAAAGGTTTATGCAAAGATTTGTGAGGAAACAAGCTAGTGTGAAGTATCTAACATTTCACTATTCACACAAAAATAAGCAAGTAAATGGACTAAAAATCAAAATGCAAAAATATAAGGTCGAAGTGTTTCAAATCAATCTAATCTAAAAATTTAAAAGTTGATAGGTCTTTTGGCCAAACGTAGAGTCAAAAGCTAGGCTCAAACAAGGCATGCTAGGACTCTTGGCTAAACGGCATCAAAAGCTAAACTTTGAAATAGATGAAAGTTTTAATCTAACAGATTTGAAACACTTATAACAAACACTAGGCATTTTATTCTTGGATATGAAATTGATCAACTAGGTATAAGGTATGAAACAAAAGGCACTTTAGAGATAGTTTATTTTCTCATAAATAATGATATAAAACTTGGTTCTTTTTATAAATAAGCTAGACAAAAGTGAATGATATAATTGTGCTAGACAAAAGATCATAAAAGTACACTTGCATTTGTCTAAAAATGTAGGAATTTTTTTTAACTCTATGCAAGAGGGTCTATGAAACAACATTTGAAATGTTTTGGGCAGTGTAATGATGCTACACTACCCAAAAGGTGTGACAAAAAAGTTTGTTTCAAAAACTCTCTAAGGCAAAGATAGTTTCCCACAAATTTTGATAGCATAACACTAATTTAATTGACTCAAAATGTTGTGGTGAATAGACTCAAAGTGAGAGTGTTTGGCACAAAATGGCTTAAGTCTATCAAGTGGTGATAATGATCTTGAGTCTAAAATAGCCTTCAACCCAAATTGGAAATTAAACCTAAGTTCCCTCACCTTTTGTGTAAATGGAAAATCCACTTAACACATCAATCCTATGAACTTATAAAGGTGAAATTTCAAATTTAGATTATATGTGAAGGACTTAAACAACTTTGGTAAAGGTCTAGATTCAATTGGGCAGCATAACTGCGCCAAAGTGGATGATATGACTCCCAAGTTTTTGATGAACTTTGAGCAAGGAAAATTGATGATATCACGTGGGTAACATAACACCTATTTATTCAAAGGAAAATGAGGACCATGTGTTTTGGTTTGAATTTTTTGTTTACACCAAGTTTTGACTCCAAACAAGACTTTAATCTAGGACAAGACTCCATTGATTAATTGCTCTTAGACTCTAAATTAACAAGGTTGCTTGGTATTATTGGAATCCATCAATATACTTCATTTGAGAGGATTGTAAGTTTTCATCCAAAAGTAAATGTGTATTATATAGTAGGGTTTTTACACCCCCTTTCTCTTAAATGATAATACTATGACATGGACCTTGAGGTGCACCTTGCACCAACAATACTTTCATGGCAAGTGGGGACTTGTCTAAGATCTAACAAGTTTTTAAACGTTCTAGGGAAATAAATTACATAATGAATTTCACACCAAATAATGCAAAATAAAAGCATAAATTTTGGGTCTGTATTACTTGGCTTGTTGCAAAAAGGTCCAGTCCTTTTTTCAACTACTACATCCTACTGTTCGTTTAGTGTAGTGCGATGTCCAAAGTGCCACTATGTCCCATGTGCAACTCCAATTAGGAGCCAAATTAAGTCAATGATAGTAGGTGAAAACTTGGGTCAAAGCTTCCCTAAAGAACTCATGGGAGGTGATGAAGTCCCCCTTGTAAGCCAAGTTTGCATAAAAACAAAGAAAGTATGAAAGTAAAAAGACTTTAGGGTCTTTCAATGTCACCCAAACTTTGATGAGTTTTTAAGGAGTGCTTTAGATGACTTTATTTCTAAGCCTTGGACTAGGCTACTTGCAATAAGAATAGTGCTTTTGATTCCAAGGGTTCCCTAAAGGGGACAAATGGAAGAGCATTCACACAACATCCCTCTTTTTTCCAAATACAAATTTAATTTAAAAAACTAAGTGAATACAAAAAGATTGAAAAGGTGAGTTCATTTTTAAGCCCAAATGGAAAATGAGGTGGTGTTCATTTGACCCCTTGGTCGTAGTTGCAAACTTTAAAAACATTCACCATAAACATCTAAATTTTTTTTAAAACACCAAAACAAGATTCCTAATTGATTTTTAAGCATGCAAAAGGTGATCTGAAACATGGTTTTAGAAAATGTCAAGCTTGGTCCTACAACAAAAATGTTAGCATGTCCTTTAGCCTTGAAGCTCTTTTAGGTTTGAAATAATGAACTTTAAAAAAAGAGTTCTCAGGTCTGTGTTTTAAGAAAAACACAGTGACCAATGTTAGTTATATAATCGATGACAATTACACTAGCTAATCGATGACATTTATCTAACCAACATTGGTTATACTGATAGTGATTGATGATAGTTATCCAACTGATGTCAGTTACTGTGTAAACCTGTGATAATGAAAAATGGCAAAACAAAGTTAGAAAATCAATTTGCAAGAGTTTTAATGATCTAAATGAAGATTTTTAAAGCTACAAAATGATCTTATTCATGTGTGGGATGTATTTGGTCCCACTGGGTGTGTCATATTTGATCTAATAATTTAACTCAAGAGAGGATGGTTAGTATGGTGTTAGTTTCAAAATGAAAACAAAATGAAAGAAACATACTAACTAGCATAACATCTCTAGGCATAGACACTAGGGAGAGCTTAGTTAATAAACATGAATAAAACACAAATAAAATGCAAAATAAACCTTCTTTTACCTTCCTTGGATTCTCCAAAATGCTTGTTGTAGTGGCTTACTTGGCTTGTGCTCATGAAGTCTTCATCAAAGGAGGCTTGGCTATCTCCTCTTCTCCTTGGCACCTTTGGCTTATGGCTTGGCTGGGCTTGGAATAAATTTGGTATGGTAACACTAATTTTAATGGCTTTTGGAATCATTTGTGCATTATAACTTTGCATTATTAAGACTTAAAATTCATGTGGTGAAGCCTCCTATTTATAGATTTTTGAGAATGTCTACAGTCAACCTAAACCGTCCATCCTGAGATTGAGACGTGTGGTTGAGGATTAATTCAATTTTTGGAATTAAGTTTATAATTATCCTCATCATGAAATTGGAATAAGGGTTAATTAAGAGGCATGGAGGGCATCATAGAAGGCATTGATGAGGCACAGAGGGCATGAATCCTGATATTTGTGGCATTTATGGCCTAGAGATGTCTTCCTAAGAAATGAGGTCACCTGATGATGCAGATATTCAATATTCATTTCTAAAAACAAGTATTTAACAAGTTCCCATGGAATTATTAATTATGCCTTAATTTGGATTAATTATCTTTTAAGCATGATTAAGCACTTTGTGCATAAATTACTCAAATTGATCAAAATACCTTGTTATTAATCCAAAATTTGATTGGATTAGAAATGAAAGTCAATATCAGATGTGTTAGAACCATATTTCCATTTAGGATGTTACCAATCACAAATAACGAAGGCACATCTTGTATAAGATATTTGATAGGAACGATCAATATAGAGCACCTAGGTGTAAAATTGGCATTTTGACTCAGAATGATCTGATCAAAGTTAGCTAGCCCATAAATTGCATTCCCCATTTAGTGATACCTTGGCCAAATCCAGCACTTAAATATGTTAGTTTCACATCATTTAGCATGTTTTAGTGTTTTAAGGCCAAATTGTACATTTTAGGTGGAAATTGGTCAAAAACTTGGTTGGAGGTTATCGATGGCCAGATTTAGGTGTTTACAACTACCAAGTTACCTCATTACATTTTAGAGTGTCTTCCTCATTCCTTGTTACCTCATCAATGTACCATCCCTCTTATAGATGAGATCATTGATTTACCTCCTCCATGTAACACACATGAAGATCTTATATGGAGGATGATTTCACTTGTAATGACTATGGAGTGGCTAAGATATTTCAAGACCCTTTAACTATGTCACCTCATAAATTTAGTGATCTAGGCATCTCACCTTTTGAAGTTCCTTTTGAGAGACAATTATGTAATATCTCTCCCACCTACGATGATAAATACATTATGGCCCAAACTAAATTAAGAGATTTAGATGTTCAACATTATCAAAAAACCTTTGCTAAAATACATGCTTTTAATTATGATGTTCATACCATTTCTAAGGAAATTAAGTTATAACCTGATGAAGGTCATGTACCTCTAGTTAATTTTCCACTTCTTGATATTCCTCATGTGGTTAAACAAATCTCACCTATTACATCTTTAGAACTTCTAAAACCTTCTATCTCTCCTATCACATTGGTTATTCTACCCGATCCTATCCCCTTTGATGCTTCCAAAAATAAACCAATTGTATCTGATCAATCTTCTTCCACAATTCCACCTACTCCCAAGATCACTACTGATGCCAAAGCCATATATGTACACCAGATACATTATTAATATGATCACCATGATAAAAAAATCATTGATCTTGAAGTAGATGTGAAATATTATGGACCTCTACTTGCATTACGTAGTGATGAAGCTATCCTTGAATTGCTCCATGCCTGAGAACCTCAAATTCCTTAGCAACATCAAAAACTCAAGAATTTTAAATGAAAGGCCCTTCATTTTTAGCATCAATCCTAAAACCAATCTCATTTCCTCTTTTCCCAATGCATCATATCACTTTCAATATGGAATTTTTATTTGTATTAAGGAAACTATAAGAATTGAATATGGCACACCCTCATGTCCTTGACCTATAACAATTTTTAGAGAACTCACACCAACTAAACATGATAAATTTAGTTTATTATTCAATAAATATAATGAGAATTTCACTTGGTCATATGAAGACATGCTTAACATTAATCATAGTTTCTTGGTGCACGACATAATCACATACCCTAACACCAAACCTGTTTAATAAAAATAGCATAAATTTCCTCCCAAAGTTTTCACCCTGTGACATAAAGAAATTATCAAACTATTAGATTCCAAGTTTATTAAACCTATGGAATATTTAGAATGGGTGTCAAATATTGTTCTCATTCACAAAAAATTTACCATGATTATTTGTATTTGCATCGACTTCTATAATCTCAACCTCATTTATCCTAAGGATAATTTTCCATTACCTTCGATAGATGCCATCATCGATTCTAGTGCTAGATATGAAATGTTGTCCCTCATGGATGGTTTTTTAGGCTAAAATCAAATTAATATTTCTCTATAATACCAACACAAGACAACTTTCACCATGGAATGGGGCACCTATTGCTATGTTAAAATGCCCTTTGACTGAAAAGTTCTAGAGCTACCTATTAGCGGACCATAACCCAAAATTTTCATGATTTTATACATAATATTATGTAAACCTATATGGATGATCTTATTACCAAATCCAAAAGTCACAAAACCCATCTTTCTGATCTAGTCATCATCTTTGATTAACTCGTCAAGTATAAAAATAGACTCAACCCCTACAAATGTGTTTTTGGCATCTAGTAAATTACTAGGGTTCTTAGTCTCTCTTAATAGTATTGATGTTAATCCCACTAAAATCAATGTCATAGTTAACATGACTATTCCTCATTCCATTCCAGGCCTCATTCCATTCTAAATAGTCATACTTACCTCGATAAGTTTGGGGCAATCTGATGATTTGTCCTCAAAATGGCTTATCACATTTATTCTAGTAATCACATTCTTAAAAAAGGTAATGATTTAAAATGGACCAATATTTATCAGAAGTCATTTGACAACATGAAATAATCATTGCTACATCTGCATACCCTTCATCCACCTTCTAATGACCATCCTTTAATTTTATACACTTCTTCTACACACATATCAATTGGGGAAATGCTTGCCCAACAGGATGATACTAGAAGATAATATACTATCTACTATATTAGTTTACACCTAATCCATTACGAAAAACATTGTACCAAAGTAGAACATAATTATCTTGATATATATTTTATAGCTAAAAAGTTTCATCACTACATGCTCTATCAAACAACATATATCATAGTTCATTTCGAACCACTTCATCACCTTTTCTCCAAAGCCTTTCTACTTGGAGAAAAAAATGGAAAGTGGATGGTTCTCTTTATATAATTTGACTTTTGCATCATGACACAAAATTCTGTCAAAGGACAAGTCATTGTTGACCAACTTATAGCGATACCCATACCCACTACCAATCATCTTCAAGATAGTCTCCCTGATGATACCATTATCTATATTGAAGGTTTCAATTAGGTTATATCTCTGAAAGATTACTTACATAACTTCATTGCTAACATAGAAGCAAGTAATCAAGAATATTCCTATGTCATTCTTGATACTACTAAATCTGTAGTAGTTATCGAAAAACTTTTTGAAATCAACATCAATTTTCATGAAGACACCTAGACCCTACATTTTGATAACACTAAATATCTCCAAAGAGTTGGGGCAGGTTGTATTATAACTATTCCTCATGTAAAATAACCCATTTAGCATTATGACTTACCTTTGATGTCTAATAACATGGTAGAATATGAATCATTAATCTTAGGCGTGAGAGTGACACTTGACTTAGATATTGCATATTTGCATGCTTTGGGTGACTCCCAACTCATCTGCCATTGGGTTAATGGTGATTATCAATGTAAAAGTTCAAATATTATCACCTATCATCAAATGACCAATAACCTCACCAAAGAGTTCACTTGTTTTACCATCAAATCCATTCCAAGAGATCACAACTTTATTGCTAATTCTCTTGCTTCTTCGACATCCTTATTTCATCAGCATCAAGTTCTTAATGATTTTAAATTTATTATTCAAATAAGAAAGTCCCCATATTATACCCAACTACAAGATTCACTTATCTATCATATTGAGGTTGTCACCATTCGATAATCCTATGGTATAAAGACATTATCTAATTTATTCAACATCAAACTTATCCTTTGGATACGCATTCTCATAAAAAAACTAGAATTCACAAGTAAGCCTTCAAATATGTCTTTCAATATAGCACCCTTTATTATCACAATGCTAAAGGTACCTTGATCTACTGTGTAATAAAATAAGAAGTCTCTCCTCTCATTGAACAATCAGATGGGGGCATTTGTAGTGGTCACTGTAGTGGACACACTACAACATGCAAATGCCTATGTATGGGTTACTTATGGCCTACTCTCGAAAAGGATGCTATTGAGTTCACTAAAAAGTGTAGTCCTTGCTAGCTTCATGATGATCTAATCCATTCACCACCAGCTAAGATCTAAATAATAGAGTCTCCTTGGTTGTTCTCTATGTGGGGACTAGATCTCATTGGTAAACTACCTAGGTCACAAGATGGGCATGTTTTATCATCATGGCTACTAAATATTTTACCAAATGGGTAGAAGACATCGCTATTATCAACATAATAGGAACTATTATTTATAAGTTTATACTTAACTAAATCATTTGTCATTTTGGAGTTCCCCATACTATCATTTTTGATAATGGTGACAATTTCAAGAACAAGGACATGAAGCAATTATGTGCCAAATTCAAAATATTTTACAAATTATCCGCACCTTATCATCCATACTGTAATGGCCAAGCTGAGGCCACCAATAAAATTCTCAACAAAATACTCCAAAAGACCATATGTGAAACCTACACAAATTGACATCTTCATTTATTTCCCGCACTTTGGGCCTTTCATACTAGCATTTGCACTGTCACTGAGGTAACACCATTCTTGCTAGTTTATGGTTTTGAATGTGTCTTACCATTAGAAGTTGAGCTTCCCTCCTTACATATATATATATTCATGGTATAATACCCAATGAATAATTATGTGAATCCCACCTTTATTCCTTCCATCTTCTCGATGAACACCATTTAGTCACTTTACAACATAATTTCCAATACAAGGCTCGTATCACCAAGCAACATAATAAAAAGGTTAAAGTCCATAACTTTAATGTTAGTGATCTATTCCTTAATTTTGACTATACCCATGATAAAGAAGACAAATATGCTAAGAAATGGTGGGGTCCTTATTTAGTGAAAGATATTCTTGGTCCTATCACTTATTGCCTCCAAACTAATGAAGGCCATGTTTTTAAGGAACCCACCAACACCCAATTCTTGAAGAAGTACTTTGCCTAGATATTTCCCTTCTTATCATCTTTCTATATGCTATCATACTAACAATTTTTGTAGGATTTTTACACCGGTCTCACCTTCTGTAACATTATTCTCTTTTCACAAACCTTAGTTGCTTCTATTGTTCATTTGATCTCTCTTTTTTATGAGTTGCATTGTAAAACCATGGATGGGACCCGATCTTCCTCATGAATTCCTTTTACTTTTATTTACTTGTTATTTCCTAATTATTTTTTCACCCTCTTGGGTTTCCCTTTTGTGAGTTACAGTGTAAGACCATGGATAGGTCCAGGCTTTCCTCACAAATACCATTCTTCTCATTTTATTTTCACATGCTTTGTTTGTTCTTTTGTTCATTCTCTTTTGTGAGTTACAATGTAAGACCATGGATATGACCGAGCCCTCCTCATAAATACCATTGTTTACATTTGTTTCAACCTCTTGGGTTTCTCTTTTATGAGTTGTAAAGTGAGACCATGGATAGGACCAGGCCTTCCTCATAAAATGACCATCTTTATTTAATTCAATGTTCCTTTTCTAGAATGTTATGAAATGGTTACAAGTTAGTCATCCCTTGTTCTCAACTTTGAATTTTTTTCTTTTATAGATAAAACTTGAATAAAAAACTATGTTAGCATGTTTTCCTACACTTCCATACATTCTTATGATGAGGAATCATACTTACCTATCATTGATCCTCTTTTTAAAAAAAACTTTTTTCACATTTTTTGCGATTTGAAATAATTTAAATTGTTTCATGTTTCATTCCCATTTATTTTATTTCATTTCATTACACTTTTAATAGGTTGAAGTAAATATAACACTTTTATTTCACATGAATTAACAAGGATCTTAGATGCCATGCTCTCTATGTTCTCTTTCTTAACAACCAAGTCTGAAGTTTTCAAATGACAGTCATTTTTAACACCCATGTTTGGTTTTTTGAATCAATATAGAGGAAGAATAGAAAAAGCCATCAAAAGTTAAAATCCAAATCATTTGAAACAAAAGGCAATGATCAAAAGGCAACATACAAATTTAAAAGTCAAAATCACATCAAAAGATGTGATACATAACACATCTCCTATCTCTAATCGAAGCTCAAGATCCACAATTGGCCTCATGATAGAGCCAAGGTCCACTGGGATGCGATAGGCTAATATATTGGGATAAGAAAATGCAAAACAATCTTTGATGCTACTTACTTTCTCACACAAATACCCAATCTTCATAGTAAATCGATGGCTTTGTAAGGGGTCTTGAGGAATGAGGAAATGTTGTGGGAAGGTAGGTCCATTTTACTTTTCATGCATATAGCCTTCATGGGATGATATTCATACTTCATTTGGTGACATAAGATTTGTGTGGTTAGGAAAAGTTCTTCAGATTCCTTAAAAGTAGATAGTCCTCTTGTTTTGACAAACTTAATTTAAGTGTCTTGACTTTGATAAAGAGTTTCTCTACGTTACTTTTTCCTTCATTTCCCCCAACACCAATTTCATTACCCCCTTAACAGGGAAGTTTGATTCTAAATATATTTTCCCACTTCTCTATTCCTTCTTCTCCACATATTAAAAATATACTAGCACTACTTTATTTTAATTTTATTTATCTCTAGAACAACATAATATGATTGAGTGGCTATGGATTGCTTTCTTTACACCATTGCTTTACATATCTAGAATTGCTTTGGTTTTATTTGAAAGAATTATATTGTTGTACCTTCTTTTTTAGACAACTCCATCTGTTTCTACTTTCACATGCTTTCCCATTATTGAGTGAGGTTGACTTGTTACTTCTCACTCACCAATGTTATTTTCCCTTTTATGTTCTTTTTCCATTGATGATTGAATAAGGATTGTTACTGCTCACCCATCAATATTGTTTTACCAATTTCTTGGCCATATTTATTTAAGGATTATTACTAATTTCAAATTGATGTTTGATTGCCATTTTTTTGCTTATATCCTTGGTTTGACTTGGTTTGTTTACCTTTCTAACTTAAGGTTTACTTGTTTGAGTTATTTAGTCATTTAGTAACCTTAGCTTTTTGGTTACTCGATTTACTTTAATTTTGACTTGTTTGTTTGGCCCTAACTTAGCATTTGTCACCCCAGCTTACTAAATTTATAAGTACATCATGCCTACACCATGTCAGTTATCTTAGCTTTTCACCATTTGTTTATTTTTGCTCTTTAGTTTTGTATCCTTAGGTTTGTCCAAAGTAGTCTTTGTGCCCTCCACGATCAAACCTACAAAAACAAAAGATAACCATTCAATGATAAAGGTAAGTCAAAGTATTCATACATTACTTCTATTTGAATTATTTTCCTTTCAACCATTTACTTTCAATTATTTCATGTTTTTAAATTATTGTAAGTTATTCAAATTCAGTTTTGTGTGTTACTATATTATTTTCTTGAAGTGCCATCCCTTGTTACACTTGAGTGACATGTGATGAGCTTCGAGTGGAGCATATGCATACACATAAAAATTTCAAAACTTTATCAATTATTGATGATTTCTCTCTTGTAGGAACTTGTCGAGTCTCAATATCTCTAAGTGCACTCTTTAAAGGGTGCAATGAGAAAGGGGTGGGTAGACCATTGGTTCTTCATAGGATTTTTGTCTTGTATACCACCACTTGCTATCTACACAATCTTTTTCTATGTACTTCCCTAAGATTTTAAACCTCTCTTACCACCTCCTCTAAGCAATTCATTACTTTACTTAGCCCCTTCCTAAGCCTAAAACCCTTTTTGAAAATTTACAGTACACTATCAGCCTGAGCTGACCCTGTATTTTAATTTATTAAAAACATGTTACGAGTCTAGCTCAGCCTTGGCTGACTTAGATTGGGATCTAACCTATTTTTATCAAATAATGATACATAGTCAAATTGGGCTGACTCGATTGACTAAAATTTTAAAAGAGTCTAGGGTTAGATTCAACTATATGTACACATTCATTTTGCCATTTCTTAGATAGAAAATATAGTTAATTATTCATTTGCACTTCTTTACAATATACTCTTTGACCATTCTATTTAAGGAGTTATTGCTTAAGGTTTATACTTGGATATGAATATTGCCTTGTGAAAAAGTCTTGGATGCTTACACCTTTTTTAGTGATCCTTGCAAACCATAACAACCTCTTGCAAATCACCTTTGGCTAATGGAGAGATCGAGTCTCGATGGGTTCATCTTCAAGGTAAGTATCTCTAACTTTATTCATCTATTTTAGTAGATAGAAGTAGCATAAGTAATGACTTTTAAATATATTATTCTCTCCATGCATTAGCGTTTTATCTATAACTGGATTAATTAGGATTCTCCTATGCATGTTTACTTTTTATGTTTATTATCTCTATTTTATGCCATAAACTTTGGTGATCACTAGATTATATTTTACTTTACTTGTCATTTACTTAGTGAATATGGAAACATAAGACCTAACTAGGGTTATTACATGGTGTTGCTTGACTAGAGGTTTTGGAACACTATCTAATGATGTTATTGTGATAAGAGATACATTGGTTAGGTCTAGCAGATCCATCTTGGTCATGACCCTAAATATCTAATGTATCAACAATCAAAAGTGTAAGTAAGATTTATCTTTTCTGAGCTAGGATTGATTAATAGGTTATCTACATTTTATTTTGTATACATTTTTATCCTAGGCATATATGAATAAGCTTAGGTAATTAATTATGGGAAATCATGTAAGACTTGCTGAGAGGATTTACCTTAATCTTCATACATCATTACAAGAAGTAATACTGATATTTAACCATAAAATATAGATTAAAGAATCCAGGGTTTAAGGGGATAAATATAACCTAGGGCACAAGGGTGATAAACTATCTCTATAGTATGCCAATTAATTTTTAACTCATATAAAAAATATTATAAATTTAAATCATGAAATATGCTAAAAATAATAAGTATAACCAATGATTGATATTGTAATAAAAGGAAAATAATGGTACTTAGCTAGATTACTGTGTGTATTTAGATATGATATGGAACATGATAGAAATAGACTAGATCTAGATTATTGATCAGTCATTATATTATATAAGTTTGACCTTTATGACCTCAGACACTTGTGTCAACCTTGAATAATTATGTTGATGTTTTTGTCTAACATAGATGCAGGTGTCCAATACTGAATAGCTACTGGATCTAGATGTGACCACTTAGAATGTTATGGGTTTTGTGTTACCTTCACTTTGGTGTGTTTAGATCTAGTTTATGGATTATTGCTCCTTGTCAAATAATGAAACCCTAGTTCGTCATATTCATATTGGTTGTGGAAAAAATGGGTTAGTGGGCTAACGATGTTGAGATAACCTTAAAGATCCCTCTATTAGTAGATTTTTCCTACATAGCCACTACTATGAATATGGCCTCAAACTCATGTAGTTATACCCTATGCGTGGGTTTGTGTGTGCATAAGGATACAATATGTAGTAAGCATGTAAAATAATGACCTAACTTATAACTTGGAAAATATGGCTCATGGGTTTATCCTTCAATACTTTAGACATAGATGTGTTGTCCCTATTGTTAAAGCAATTAATGTATAAGTGGTAATTACTAACCCTTAGCTTACATTGGTAATTAATTAATTAAATAATAATATATATTTTATTGACACGAGGTGGAATCATCAAGAAAATAAATAATATTATTATGATTATTTAATACTTATCAAAATTTTTAATTAATTGGTTTTATCAGGATGGATGGACCCATTATTTTTACAACAATCACCTCTCTTGGTATTTCACTATAAATAGGGTTTTACCCATATTATGAAATCATATTCAAATATGAATTTACTTTATCATATTCAACCTATGAAACTTATGAAAACTTATGTGAAGTGAGAAGGGAAGGCTTTGTGTTGGGTTTTGAAGTTTCTCAATTAATTGAATATCATTTTTTGGTGGGTTTTTTACCTCTTTGAGTTTTTCCCATGATAACTATGTGTCACACTATTCGATTTGTCTATGATCCCTATAATTTAATATTCATTTACACTTTTATATCTCCTATGTGAATCTTGTATATATATATTTAAGATCTTTTCACCTATGACTGATATAGAAATAGGGGAAAATAGGGAAGCTTTACTCACTTGAATGATTTATTGAATGTTTTGGTAAATTTTCTTATGATTTATTCAGTAATCTAATTTACCAATGAAATGTATCCCTATGGTCAACCTAAGTGCTTGATTAAATGTTTTTGGTAAGTAACCTTATGATTTGTTTAGTCTATATTAGTTGAAGAATAAATGAGGATTGATCATGCATATGTACACATATTTTTGGAGAATATATCAAATTAAAGCACTTAGGTCAACCAGAGGGATACATTTAATTGGTAAATTAGATTATTTTAGGGAACTTGACACTTACGTTGGGATAAGACACTTACATCAACATAAGTTTTTGACTAGGATGCAAGTGTTCGAGCAACTGGAAAATAGGCACAAGTCTAAAACTTGTAGAGATATAAGAAAAACATGTTTATAGAATTATGAGTATGATAGTAGGTTTATGTCATCATAATAAAATTGGTCAGACTAAGAGATACAGAGAGATATCATATGTGAGCCTTTCGACAATGAGAAAAAGGTCTAGAACTGAGATGAATAACTAAGGTCTATATTTTTTAAGCATACAAGACTGAGGTGTTATATAATTCGTAAAAAATGTTTAAATTTCCCCCCACCCTTAATTTAATAGTGAAATTGTTAGTTTAAAAGAAAATAAATGCATTCCTGGGTGTGTATAACACACCTTGCCTTTGCATGAGCCCAACTTGAGTGTTTTTCTCATGACTAATTTGCAACCAAGAGTATGTTATAATACATAATAATTGCATATAATTTTTAATTTAAAGGATTGAAATAATTGAAATGGAAAGATCAAGATTTATTAGTACACATTTGTATTGATGTAACCATACTTGCCTTTTAGAAAATTTATTTAGAAAGTTGTATCATTATGAACTCTTATAGTTGAGATTATGACAAATAGAAATCTAGAAAGTGTACATATATATAAGGATTAGCAGACACATGCCCCAATTTTGGATAAAAAATTGAGTTTCTGCCTGACAATTGAGATTAGCTTAACTGTGCAACCTAATCATACTTATAACCTGGTGAGCATGAGTGAACCAAGTCAACATGCACTATAAATCTAGTAAGGTTGGATGATATAATCAAATACAACCTATAAACTTGGAAAGATTAAGTTATTTAACCACCTCAACCATACCAAAATTGAACCAAATACTACAGTAGATTGTCTCAATAACAATCCAACCTGGTGAGCTAAAATCGTAGAAGAGTTTGAAATGTAAAAGTTGATTACAATTTAAGTGCTCTTTGCATATCATATGCACCTTATGTATGTCTCATGATGAAATCTAGGTATACTAATGGTACCAATTATATAGTTTTACCATAACTATGTATATATATCATATAAATATGAATTTTATCCAATTTTTAAATTGTGTAAGTGTGGAGAACATGTTTCCATAACATGCCCCAACTATTCACTAAAACTGAGAACTAGTATGAGTGTGAAGAACATGTTTCCAAAACATGCCCCCATTATATATCTAAAACTGATAATTATGTGGAAGCCATGCCTCTATGACATACCCCCACTAATATGCCCCCCATTTTGAGGTGAGGAATAGTAACAACCGGTAGTTACTTTAGCTCAAAATGATAAGATAATCATGTAAACTATGAATGTATCATGTAGTATATAAGAGAAACATGTCTAGGTAGATATATCATGGAAGTGCACAAAATGTGATCACATCAAGTCTTAAGATGCATGATATAGATCATGGCAATGTCTAGATAGTAACAATACAAGCTCAACAAGCAATCAAGCACACATACATGATCATTCAAAAGCAAATCAAAATATAATGGTCCAAGGAGACCTCAAATAAGGGGCATGTTCAAATGCCACACAATCAAAGGGACATGACTAAGTCAAATATCCATAAAAGAAAGAATGGCATATTTAAATGTCAACATACAATAATCCATGACATATACAAAAATCACAATATGCAAACATATGCATGGGGGCCATAAGTAATGGATCATATTCCAATGCTCAAACAAATAATGCAATCACAAGACAAAACACTCAAGGAAGTACATAAATAGAAATCATAGAATATAAGTAACCAACATAAACATGTCATACTAGCCCCTGAATCATATGTATTAGTAAAAAATGTTAAATACATAACATATCAAATACATGGTGAAATATATAAACATGGATAAAGGCATGTGTAATTACATATGCTCAAATATGATAATATAAATTGATCATAGAATAATATAACCTGGAAGTATCGTGATCAAAGAAATAGATGCCCCCAATGTCCACATGACATGAGTAGAGGGAAGGCCTAACATTTGAAAGTGCATAAATCATGTATTTGTGTATGCCTGAGTCACACTCAAATGATGTGTGAAACACATATGTATATAAAAATTAATGATATTATATCTACAAACATGGAACCAATAACATATATTTCAAGGAGTTAATAGAAAATGTGAATGCTGCAAATGTTTTTAGATTTTTATTTTATTTTATTTTTTTGGTATTTTAAAAATATAACACTTTGCAACCTTAAGTTGGATCCTTTAAATTATTGGAATCATGGTTGGATAAATGGAAATTGTGCATAACATGTTCCTCCTCATGATTGACATGTGAAGTAGAACAACTAATACTATCATTTGGAATATGAATCAATTTGCCTTCATGAGAAAAATATATAGCTTATTGATTTTGGTCAATTTTAACTTCCATTTGATATAACCAAAAAGTGGCCAATGTAAATGCATATGGATATTTTTATGGCATAACCCAAACCCTTGTTTAAATGACTTTAAGACCACAAGCAATTAGGATTGTGATGTTGCCCAAAGAGTGTTTCCAACCTCTTTTGTTTTGTAGGTCTTTTAGATCAAAGCCAAACTGTTGAAAATGTCTTACATTACAAGTAGTTTTTATTTATGTAGTGTCAATATGGTTATGCCAAAAATAAGCACCACCCATGAATAATGTGATTGTTAAATCCTGTTAGTGTGGATGATGTTTAATTCATTTAATTTTAAGTATTCATTGTGCATTATCGATGAAACATACCTCTAGCAAACAGGACTAAACTATAAGTTTAGCAAACTTTTAAATGATGAACAGAATAGGGAATAACTTATATGTTTTTTTTGACAAACTATTATAACAAATGGTATACAGTCCTCTCTTTTAAACAGGGCTAAATTATATATATTTTGACAACGTATTGCTGTTGACAGACACCAAACTGCATATAGGGAATAATGGATAGAAATCAAACTACAAACAGGAAATAACTTATATGTTTTGGCAAGCCGTTGAAAGGTTGAAACCGATGTATTGATCTGGAAAGTCTGCCTGCCACAGCCTGAGAACAAAATCCTGTTTTCCTTTTAACAATCTCTCTCTCCTTATGGGAAATTGCCGTTCTGTTGTAAATCCTGAAAGCTCATTTTCCAGCAATAAAAAAAATACAACAGAGTAGAAGCTATTTAAAATAAAAAATTCCCGCAGGCCTTCGAGACTATTTCAATAATAAAAAGAAAACAATTACCAATCATAAAAGCTTCAATCAGCATAATTACAAGAGAGGAAACTTCCCCGTCATTCACCGTTGAATATCTTATCAATTCACTCCACGGTCAAAAGATTGCGTGATTTAAGATGGCAGAAATTGAACTGGGACTAGATTTCACTCAAAACAAATACACCTATATTAATATTACCAGAAGCTATATACCTAGTGTTTGTCTGCGCATTGCAGATCTCACCCACACCCTGTCTTACACCAATATACATCTTCCCCTGTTTTCAACCAAAAATCTTCATACAAAAGCATATTGTTACCTCTTTGATATTCAATCCTATATTAGGCTAAACAACAACAGCCTCCCAAAATGAAATGAAAACAATTCTTCTAACATAAGAAGACTCAGATCGCCAGATATCTCACCCAACAGACTTAAAATCCTTAGAGGTAAGATATTGGTTTTATTTTATTTGAAAATAGACAAATTTGAAAACTTTGAAAATAAAGAAATGGTGGGAAACTAACATGTCAAATAAATTCCAAGCACAATGATGCTCCTACATCATTCTTCCATGGAGCAAAAGAAGTATTCTTCACTTGTTGTTTTTCTTCAGCAGTTCTTCTACGCTTGTGCCCAGCTTAAGGATGTCATTTGTAGTCAACCATGTTGCATCTTCAGCTGGTAGATTCTTCCACTTAGCTAGATACTGGAAATATTCTTTGCCCCTTGTCTTTTTAACCATTTTTTTGTCTAAAATGCTCTCAATCTCCTTTGGCACTTCCTTTGGTAGTTGCTGCTCCCATTGGATAACTTCATCTACCCCTGTTTCAATTTCTTTGGCTGGTTATCCTTCATCTTTATATAGATATAGATCTGCAACATTAAAGATTGAAGAGATTCCAATCCCCTTTGGCAATTCTATTTCATATGCATTATTTGAAAACTTCCTTATTACCTTGCATGGTCCTATTTTCTTTACCTTTAGCTTGTTGTATTCCCTTTTTGGGAACCTCTCTTTTCTGAGATGAGCAAGAACAAAGTCTCCAATAGTGAAATTGACCTCTCTTTTCTTTTGATCTGCCCTTAGCTTGTACTTGATGGTGTTTTCTTCAAGCTTCTTCTTTACCTGTTCATGCAAATTTTGCATGGCATTGGTAAATTCTTTTGCATCAGCACTCCTCGTCTCCATGCTACTTAGATTTCTTAATTCATACACACCTCTTGGATGCATTCCATACATAATTTGAAATGGACTCAATCCTGTACTTCTGTTAGGAGAATCATTATAGGCAAATTCAGCTTGTGCAAGTGCAAGATCCCATTATTTTGGATGCATACTTACCAAACTTCTCAAGATGTTGCCTAAGCTCCTATTGACAACCTCTGTTTGGCCATCAGTTTGGGGATGATAGGCTGAACTAAAACTCAATTGTGTTCCCAATTTCTTCCATAAGGTTCTCAAAATACTTACTTGAGATTCCTACATGATTAGATTCCTCCTGCTTAGAGCATCTTCAACCTTGTTAGATTGTCCTTTCTTAATAGTGAAGGTGAAGCTTTGTAAAAATTCAACCCATTTAACATGCTTTTGATTCAACTTAGTCTGATTGCTAATGAACTGTAAAGCATAATTGTCAGTGAACAAAACAAATTCTTTAGGCAAAAGATAATGCCTCCATTTCTTCAAAGCCTATACAAGAGCATAGAATTCTTGATCATAGGCTGAATACTTCTTCTTAGCATCACTTAATTTCTCACTAAAGTATGCTATAGGCTTCCCATCTTGGCTTAAAACAATGCTTATTGTAGTTCCACTAGCATCACATTCTACTTGAAAAATCTTATTAAAATCAGGCAAGGCTAAGATTGGTTCTTCAGTTACCTTCTTTTTCAATAATCTGAAACTCTTATCAGCAGCCTCAGTCCAACAAAAACTTCTTTTATCACCTTTGATTGTATCTATCATTGGAACAATAATTCCACTAAAATTTCTTATGAATTTCCTATAGAAGCTAGCCAAACCGTGAAAGCTTCTTACCTCATATGTGCTCATGGGTGTAGGCCACTCAAGTATAGCATTAATCTTTTCCTTATCCATCTTCAATCCTTTTTTTGAAATCACAAACCCCAAATATATCAACTCTGTTTTCAGAAAACTGCACTTTTTAACATTGATTAGCAATTTATCCTCATGTAGCTTACTCAATACCATCCTCAAATATTTCAAATGATCTTCCTTAGTTTGACTAAACACTAAAATATCATCCAAATATACTATCACAAACTTACCAGTGAACTCCTTCAGCACTTCATTCATCAACCTCATGAAGGTGCTTGGTGCATTGGTTAGTCCAAATGGCATAACTAACCACTCATAGAGTCCATCATTGGTCTTGAATGCTATTTTCCATTCATCCCCTTCTCTTATCCTAATCTGATGGTAACCACTTTTCAATTCTATCTTAGATAAATATGTAGCTCCACTCAAACAATCAAGTAAGTCATCAATTCTAGGCAATGGAAATCTATACCTGATAGTAATGTTGTTGATTGCTCTAGAATCTGTACACATTCTCCAACTCCCATCCTTCTTAGGAATCAACACTATGGGGATAGCACAAGGAATTAAACTCTCTCTTACCAATCCTTTGTCCAACAATTCTTGAACTTGGTGCTTGATCTTTTCATTTTCCTTTGGTGTCAGCTTGTAGGCAGCCTTATTTGGAAGATTTGCTCCTGGAATCAAGTCTATGTGATGGATAATGCTTCTCAATGGTGGTAACTCATTAGGTAAATCATCTACCACAATGTCAATGTAATCATTCAACATATCTTGAATCTCTAAAGGCAAATAAATCAACTTAGTACTAGTGACTACACTCCTTGGCTTACCAATCACAACAAAGTTTACCTTTTCCTTCTTCATTTGATGTAGAAACTCTTTACCACTCACTATCAATATTTTAGAATTCTGTCCAACAACAACAACAACCTCTTCTTTCAATGGTGTGAGTGTATGCTTAATCCCATCCTTTTCAAACATGTATGTATTCTGCCTTCCATCATGCATGGCCTTCCTGTCAAACTGCCAAGGCCTTCCAAGCAAGATATGACATACATCTATGGGCATGATATCACACAAAATCTGATCCTTATATGTTCCTATCTGAATATCTACTTTACATTGTTCACTTACCAAGAGTTTGTGTCCTTTTTGTAGCCAAGAGACTTGATAAGGTGTAGGACGTACCTCCTTCTTCAAGCCTAGTTTCTCCACCATCTTAGTTGACACAAGATTATCAGTACTCCCACTATGTATGATGACCTTGCAGCATTTCCCCTTACTTTTACATGTGGTTCTAAATAAAGTTTTCCTTTGAGGTGGTTCTACAACTTCTTTATTTGGCTTTAACAAGATTCTTTTCATTAAAAGAGACTCACCTTCTTCTGGGGTATCTTCATAAGCTGCTGCAACTTCTTCATTTTTTTCTTCACCTTGGGTCACATGTACGCCCCTCTCATGGCTGGTAGAAGGGTTCTCTAGACACTAATATGCCCTGTGTCCTGCATACTTGTTGCACTTAAAGCATTTGCCCATGAATCTTCCTCTTCCTCTTTGATATCCTTGGTATGGTCTTCTTCCTCTTGGTGTATAGCTACCTCTTGAACTTTGTGAGCTGCTGGCCTCTTCTTGAGATGTTTGCAGCTATCTTCTACCTCCTTGAAATCCTCTACCTCTGTTGGATCTGCCCCTTCCTCTTGAGAAGGATGTTTGTTTTCTTGCAATCTTCTCCTCAGCTTTCAAGGAAAATTGATATGCCTCTTCAACTGTCTTAGGAATGAGAAGACTAATCTCATCTTGAATGGAAAATTTTAAACCATTAGTGTATCTAGCTACCTTCTCTGTGTCATCCTCAATATAACTTGATCTTATAGTCAACCTGTAAAACTCTTCAGTGTATTCTTTTACAGACCTCTCTTTTTGCTTCAAATTTTGTAATTGCTTAAAAAGATTGGCTTGATAATCTTTAGGCATACACTTACCTTTCATTTTTGCTACCATTTTGTCCCAACTTCTGATCTTTGGCTTCCCTTTCCTCCTTCTTTCTTCTTGCACTCCATCCCACCACAGGGATGCATGGCTCTTTAGCCTTGTCATGTTATACCTGAATTTCTTATCATCTTCTTCAATTCCTTCATACTCAAAGTATTTGTCTAATGCATTAATTCAATCAATTAATTCTTCCACATTCAAATTACCTTCATACATTGGAACCTCCATTTTTGGCTTTGTGTTCACCTTCATAATGGCTCTAATCAACTTATCTTCAGTTGTTTCTTCCTCCACCACCAATTCATCTTCTGTTGGCTCCTCTTCTCTATCACTGACTTCACCCATGTCAGTGTCTCTTCTTTGAGCCATCTCTAGGTCTTGTAGCCTAGCTGTCAGGTTCCTAATCTCTTCTGCCAGTGCAACCTGTCCTCTGGGTCTCCTTCCTCTAGCTCCACCTCTGTTCCTAACTCTCATGGCCATCTTGTCTCTTTTTCACAAATCACGTTCTTCTTTTCTTTGGCTTGGATCACAATCCCTTGAGCTCTGATACCAAAAATGATGAAACAAACCTCTAGCAAATAGGGCTAAACTATAAGTTTAGCAAACTTTTAAATTATGAACAGAACAGGGAATAACTTATATGTTTTGGCAAGCCGTTGAAAGGTTGAAACCAATGTATTGATCTAGAAAGTCCACCTGCCACAGCCTGAGAACAAAATCCTTTTTTCCTTTTAACAATCTCTCTCTCCTTATGGGTCATGCAAATACCATTTACACTTTTGGTTTCTTCTTAGAATGGTCTTGCAAATGATTGTTGTTACATTTCAATTTCACCTTATGTTTTATAACCTTTGAATCTATGGATTAATATAGTTATTATATAATTATTATTGTTTTGATTTGAGATTTATGACATATACTGGTTATGGGATAGTGATATGCTGATTAGTTTATATGATGTGATAATTGTACTTTCTTATTCTATACATTATAGATGTATATTTGTTAGTTTTTCCTCATTAGTAGATATATATGATGACTCAGACTAACTACCTACTTATTGTGAGATAGATGTAGGATTGATTCTTCCATTAGAGCATGATAGAGGGAGATCATCATTAGAGAGGATGGAGTAGATGGGATAATTAAGGGATTTCAGAGGAACTGCTAGTGACCCAAACTCACACACCACAATAGAATAACTTGTTAACTCTTTTATTTCATCTAGTTATCTAGTTATTATGGTTTAGAGTGCTTGAGTATTTTTATAGTGATCATATTTTAGTTTATGCATAGCTTATGGTTAGTTTCAAATGGTGACTACTTTGTTATTATTGTGTTTGTATGACATTATTTCTAAGCAAACTAGTAATCTATATTATTTATTACATGTTTTTAAAGATAGTAAAAGGTAATGAACTAATATCTATATCATATTTGACAAACAAATTCATAGATATAACATTATAATGTCTAAAATATAGGTTGGGCAATTATTGTTATGTTAACATTTAATATATTGTCTAGTTCAGTCAAAACTGGTAATGACTCAGGCAATCCTCACTTTAAACTCATAAATAAACTTTTACTAAGTTAAAATGCTAATTTCTTATATGGATTATCCTAATTAACTTTTATATTCTTTGATAATAACCTATTTTTGATTGGTCTTACAAAGTATTAGTTAACATTGGCTTTGTTATTAATTAACATGAATTTCTAGCTTTTGCATGAAGTTAACCTTCAAATAAGAATAGCTTGATTTTTAAGAAATGATTATTATTTGGAAGCTACAATGGAAAGGATTTTTATAATTAATGTGGACTTGATTAGTCTTTTGGTGACCTCAAGTTTTTAAGTTGAATTGAGAATTACATGATTATGGCATTTAACTATAGAGTTTGATTACTTCGAACTCAACATACAAACTTAGATTATTTTTAATCTTCACCATAGATTTATGGGTAAATAACATGCAAAGTGAATGGGCACGGTATAATGGAAATAAGAGAGTTTTTAAAAAGTAAGTCTTTGAAGTTTTAAAAAGGATATACAGAGATAGAAGAGGCAAGAGAATTGAGAGAATTTTTACAAGCAAGAAGAGCCAGGCAAATTCTTCTTACCACAGGCAAATATCTTACAAGGTTGGTTTTGTAATTTGTATTTCTGAGTGTCATATATTTTGAAAATGAACATGGGTATTATATTTTTTGTGATTGATATATACATGGTCATGATAATTAGAAACCCAATTAAATTTAGATACCTTGTGATTTGTTTATGTGGCATTATCTAGAATGAATATAATGGTTTTTATATTGACCACCGAGCTACTTTAAGTAATGAAGGTATTACGCTCAACCCCAAACAAAAACTTTGTGCAAAATAATTGAAATTTGTTGTATTAAGGTAAATTCTAGAAATGGTTTATAACAATGACTATATATATTGTTATATAATAATGACTAAGTATACTTTTATAAACAAGTCGACTAAATTAAAAGGTTTAAAATAGGTGCATATATATATATATATATATATATATATATATATATATATATATATATATATATATATATCATATATGTAGACTTGGTTAAAATTCCTTAGTAAAAATTATATATATGTCTATATTTAAATATATATGTGTGTAATATAGTCTCAACCATACTCTGTGAATTGAGTCTTTTACCTCAGTCTTCCATAGTTAACAAGCCGAGTAACGACATAGTATAGATTTTTTTTAAGATATCAAAGTTTTATGAAAGGTGTGAAGTGTATGAAAAAATCTTAAATCCTTAATTGAAATTTTGAATTCCAAATGATCTGTCATTTATTAGTATTTGATCCTGAGTTGAAATAAGTTATATTTCATATAAAAATGGTCTGTGCCCTTGATTAGTATATTTGACTAAAGATTGTGTATTTTATATTGACTGCACACTTGATTTATACACCTAACATGTGTGAGGATTGAATTTTATTTGTAAATAGAATTATATCTTAAATATAAAAATATATGCAACCTATGTATTAAATATCAATATGACTGCGTACTTCTTTATTATATAGACTACACACTTGTTGGTATACAGATTTATTTTTAGATCAATCTTGAGAATAGTAAACCTCTGTTTGGAAAATGATTTCCAAACAAGATCATTTGAACCCTAGTAATAAATTGTGATATATTTAAAGGATATTAATATGATCATTAATATCAAAAGCCTAGTCTGTATTTGGTTCAAAACTAAAACCCTGTTAACTTAGTTGAGAAGATTTTTATAAGTAAATATCTAAAAGTAATTACAAAAATTAAAAAGAATTTGAAATATAATTTCTGTTTGTCTAGTATAACTCAATTGATTACATAATTTTTAATTAGTTTATTGAAATGTAAAACACAAGATTGAGTGTTTATACCTTATTAAGGATGGAATTGAGATCCTAGCATGATAGAAATACTGGGTAGTTTGATGATTTCATATGTTAAAATATTTAATACCTATACTTAGTTGAAATAACAGGGATAATGGGTTTCATTTGAGTAGGGAGTTTACATTATTAAGTATATTTAAATATGGATCTTTAAATAAACCATATATACGTATATATAAAGTATTTATATATAAGTATATATCACAATAAGTATGTATGGAAATACTTTAAGCTCATTTGAGGTAAACTCAACTTTGAAACATGACTGTATATGTTTGAATGTATATGAAAAACTTGTAAAAAAAATTATAAATTAAAATATTTAGTCTATTGTTTAACTTAGTAAAGATAGATTATTATTTTGGGCTTACATATTTTCATATTTGGTGAATACCAATATAAACCTGGTTGTGACTAGAACCAGAAACTGTAGTTTGTTTAAATAGTATGTTATCTATGATAATTAAGAAATTATGATTCTTGTGTGAAGCATACTCAGATGGTATGATCATGTATGGACTATTTCTATCATATTTGTTTATATGTAATAATAACAAGTGATCAGATTCATTATATGCATTTAAGGGACAAAATGTATGACTATGATTGTTTCCATTCTTAGCATGTTTTCACTTCTGCTAATTAGAATAATCTGATTGAGTCTTTAAGTTTTTATACTATGCTATATATATATATATACATATATAACAAATCCTACATTGATGTTGCTAAGTAGTTATTGAGATGGACTTCACTAGCCTAGATAACACTACCAATGCTGGATGTGGTTAATCTGATCAAGTGGTGTGTTATGAAATTGACCGATCTGGGTGATCATTTATCATTTGAAAAATTTGGCCAAAGTAATATTACATAGACATTGTCATTTCATATGTTTAATTTGCATGTTGTGTAATATCATGTTAGCAACATATTTTTCTTTATGGTACACATCACATAATACAAATCTTATATCACACAGGGTACTGACATGTCTCCCTGGATTCTTAAACCATTACCATATACCTATCTATAAAGGGAAGGCCATTACCTGATATGAAATTATGTGAGGGATCGATGGTTCATGGTTGGATGTGGAAAAATTCTCAGATGATGTTCTCCCTCCACATTGTAGTACTTACTCGGAGATTACACTTGAGATTATCAGAGATACACGAGTTGGTTTGACTCCAGCTCTGAAGAGCTTGGTATCTATTTATTGTATTAAGGTTGAATGTCTAATGGAATGTAATTGTATTATATTTTTTATGCTTGAATAATAATTGCTATATTATTGGACCAGCCGTGGTTGAGTCTTAATGTATTTACTTTCCTTGTAGTTGTAATACATTATATTGCATTCAATAGTAGAATTCGGAACTATTATTGTTCTAAGTCAGTGATAATATAATATGATTGGATAAGTTGTATTGTATCATAATGGATTTGAGTGAATGAATGTTAAGTAATTATTTAAAAAAAAAATTACTACATTATTCTAAGTACAACTTGAAAGGTTGTAACAATTGTTAAATATATTTTGATTTTGTTGATCATTGGGTTATGAAACTCATTCCTTTAGAGGATTATTGAAGGTAATATTTCAGTCATCAATAAGGTCCTAAATGTTATGCTTCAAGGTAGAACATCAGTTTGTAAAATGACTTGGGCCTTGATGATAGTCACAATAAGCATTGACATCATATCCTTTGGGTAGAGGTCAACTCAAATCAACCTCTATAAGGTAAGGGAGAGATATGAGGTGAAATTATACAATATTTAGAAGTAATGAAGTTAGAAACTTAGGTGTGTAAATTATCTCATTAGTGCATTGGATAAAACAAGTCAATTAGGTTTTTTTTAATAGTGTATTAGCTAATGTTGTGGGTTCCATTGTAACCTTGAAATTTATATATGAATTAATAGGTTTTAGAAAATGGCCTCCATTATTATATGGGTATGGTAAATCCTTATTATTAGTAGAGACATTATGGTTGGTCCATTTGATAGACTTTAATATAAAGGCCACATGTGGTGGCTCTACATTTCTTGACAAGGTTGTCGTATGTAATTTTCTCACACAAATACCCTTGTACAGTGGTGACTTGTATAACAAGTCTTAAGAGTGAAATTTTAGTCATAACATGATTACATGTCTTTAAGATTTGTTGCATATGCTCATGTTTGTTTTCTTGATTGAGAGGAGGAATTTGTATTGACGAAGGTAAGTCTTGATAAATGATATTATTTGAGAACACATACTTATAACCAAAAGTAATAATGTTTGCATTGTGTGTTATATTATGCACAACATATGCAAAAGTAGCCAATGTTATATCACTCGGTACCTAGGTATCACATAATGCTTCATATAGGATATCCTTATAGATAGTATAGTGCTTTAGAAGTTCAAAGATTGAAATTTTAGGATACATGTTTCCCTCTTTATCAATAAGGCCACTTCCCATTAGTTTAGGATTAGAAGGAACTTGATCTATTGTATTATAAAAAGAATTTGAAATATGTATTAAAGGCTGTTGCTATTTTAAAACCCTCTCCTTATATTGGTGGATATGCCTATTTTGTTAATCGATAAGTTTTATTAAGAAATAATAAACCACAACTATAATCATAAATTAGATCCCAAAATGGGCTATAGATTCATCCATATTGCACATGTTTATAATGAAATGAAATCTGATTTTTTACTTGTGAAATCTTGTTAAATCATAAATAAAAAATAAAAAACATAGAATCAAAAAATCTTATGTCAATATCTAGGGTCTAGGGACCAAAGGTTGAGGTCATCAAATGTTTAGCCTTAAAATTTAGATCAAGGAATCTAAGGTTAAATGGGATAGAGATAGTCTAGGGCATAAGGGTGATAAATTATCTCTATAGCAAGCCAATTAATTTGCAAACTCATATAAACAATAATCTAAATTTAAATACTGAGAAATGATAAAAATAGTAAGTAAAACCAATGATTGATGTTCTAATAAATGAAAAATAATGGTACTTAGCCACATTACTGTACGTATTCAGATCTAATATGGAATAGGCTAGAAATAGACTAGATCTAGATTCTATATTAGTTGTTAAATTCTATAAGTTTGGCCTTTGTGACCTCAGACACTTGTGTCAACCTTAGATGATTACGTCGATGCTTTTGTCTAACCTAAACATAAGTGTCTAGTATGAAATACCTACTAGATATAGATGTGGCCACCTAGAATGTCCTAGGTCTTATATCACCTTCACTCTAGTGTGCTTAGATCTAACTCATGGATTGATGCTTCTCGTCAAATAATAAAACCCTAGTTTTTCATCTTCATAATGGTTATGGGAAAAATGGGTTAATGAGTTCACAGTGTCAAGCCAAACCCAAAGACCCCTTTATTAGTGGGTGTTGCCTAAATAACCACTACTTTAAAGAGGGCCTCAGACTCATGAAATTATCCCCTACATGTGGGCTTGTGTGTGCATAAGGATGCAATATGTGATAAGTAAATACAATAGTGACCTAGCATATAACTTGGCAAATATGGTTCATGGAATGCTCCTTCAATACTTCAAACCTATAGATGTGTTGTCCCTATGATAGATATGAAAATAGGGGAAAACATGGAAGCTTTGCTTACTTGAATGTTTGATTAAATGTTTTTGGTAAGTTGCCTTGCGAGTTTTTTAGTTTGTGCTAGATGAAGAATGAATGAGGATTGATAATGCATATATACCAATCCTTTTGGAGAATATATCACATTAAAGCATTTAGGTTCACCATTGGGATATATTTCATTTGAAAATTACATGACTTTAGGGCACTGAACACTTACATTTGGATAAGACACTTGAATCTATGTAGGTATCTGATTGGGATGCAAGTGTCTGGGTAGCTGAAAAACAAGCACATGTCCAAGACTTTCAAAGATAGAAGATAAACAAGTTTATATCATTCTGAGTATGATATCAAGTTTGAGTCATCATAATAACATTGGTCAGATCATATATGTTAGTAAAAAATGTTAAGTACATAGCATATCAAGTACACTATGAAAGATATAAACATGGATAAAGGCATGTGTAAGTAAATAAGCTCAAGCATGATAATATATAGTGATCATAGAATAATATAAACTAGATATATCATGATCAAATAAGCATATGCCCCCAATGTCCACATGACATGAGTAAAAGGAAGGCCCAACATCTAAAAGTACATAAATTATGTATCTATGTATCCCTAAATCACACTCAAATGATGAAACACATGTGTATATAAAAAGTAATGATATGCCATCTACCAACATGGAACCAAAAACATATATTTCAAGGAGAAATAGATCCTATGAATGCTACAAATATTTTTTGATTTTTTTGATTTTTTGGTATTTTTGAAATATGACACTTTGCAACCTTAAGTTGGATTCTTTAAATTATTGGAATCATGGTTGGATAAATGGAAATTGTGCATAACATGTTCCTTCTCATGATTGACATGTGCAGTAGAATAACCAATGCTATCATTTGGAAAATGGATCATTTGTCTTCATAAGAAAAGATATACCTTGCTGATTTTGGTCAATTTTAGCTCCCATTTGAAATAACCAAAAAGTGCCCAATGTAAATGCAAATGGAGTTTTTTTGTGGCATAACCCAAACCCTTGTTTGAACTAGTTTAAGACCACAAGAGATTAGTATTGTGATGTTTCCCAAGGAGTTTTTCCAACCTCCTTTATTTTGTAAGTCTTTTAGATCAAAGCCAAGTTGTTGAAAATGTCTTACATTGTAAGTTGTTTTTGTTTATGTTGGATCAATATGGTTATGCCAAAAATAAGCACCACCCACAAATAATGTGATTGTCAAATCCTGTTAGTGTGGATGATGGATGATGTTTGATTTTTTTAATTTGAAGTATTTTTTGTGCATTTTATGCCATTTACACTTTTGGTTCCTTGTTATAATGGTCTTGTTAATGATTTTTAAATATCTTTTGATTTTGGTGATCATCAGGTTGTGACCTTAATTCCTTTTGAGTATTATTGAATGTAAAATTTTGGTCATCAATATGGTCCTATAATATTTTGGTCATCTTTTTGATTCAAGTTAAAACATCTGTTCTTAAAATGCCTTGGGACTTGGTGATAGTCACAATATGCATTAACATCATATCCTTTGGTTACAGGTCGACTCATATATTAACCTTTATAGGGTAAGGGAGAAATATGAGGTGACATTCTATAATCTTTAGAAGTAATGAATTTGGAAAGTTAGATAAGTGTGTACATTATCTCATTGGTGTATTGGATAAAATAAGTCGATTAGGTTTTTGTAATAGTGTATCACCTGATGTTGTGGGTTCCATTGCAACCTTGACATCTATATCTGAATGAATATGTGTAAGAAAATTACCTCTTATTATATGGATATGGTAAATCCTTCTTTTTAGTAGAGACATTATGCTTGGTCCATTTATAATTTTTAACACAAAGGCCACATGTGGTGGCTCTACATTTCTAGGCATTGTTGTCATATGCAATGTTCTCACACAAATACCCTTGTACAGTGGTGACTTGTGTAACAAGTCTAAGAGTGAAATTTTAGTCATAACATCATTATATGTCTTTGAGATTTGTTGCATATGCTCATGTTTATTTTTGTGATTGAGAGGAGGAATTTGTATTGATGAAGGCGAGTCTTGATAAATGATATTCTTTGAGAACACATCGTTACAGCTAAAAGTAATAATGTTTGCATTAAGTGTTATATTGTCTAGAATATATGCAAAATTAGCTGATGTTATATCACTTGGTACCTGGATATCACATAATGCTTCATATAAGATATCCTTATAGATAGTAGAGTGATTTAGAAGTTCAAAGATGGAAATTTTAGAACACGTGCTGCTTGATTTATCAATAAGGCCACTTCTCATTAATTTAGGTTTAGAAGGAACTTACTCTATTGTATTACAAAAATAATTTTAATTATGTATTAAATGCTGTTGTTGCTTTAAAACCCTCTCCTTATATTGATGAATATGCCTATTTCATTAATTGATAGGTGTGATTAAGCAATAAAAACCACAACTATAATCATAAGTTGGAGCCCAAAATGAGCTTTAAATGCATCCATATTGCACATATTTATAATGAAATTAAATTTGGTTTTTTACTTGTGAAATATTTTAAAATCATAAATAAAAAATAAAAAATAGATAATTTGGAAATCCTAGATCAATATCTAGGGTTTTAGGGACTAAAAGTTGGGTTCACCAAATATTCAACCTTAAAATGTAGATTAAGGAATCTAGGGTTAAAGGAGATAGAGATAAGCTAGGGCATAAGGGTGATAAACTATTTTTATAATAGGTCAATTAATTTACAAAATCATATAAATAAAATTCTAAATTTAAATACTGAGATATGATAAAAATAGTAGGTACAACCAATGATTGATATTCAAATAAATGAAAAATAATGGTACTTAGCTAGATTACCATGGGTCTTCAAATCTGATATGGAATAGGATAAAAATAGACTAGATCTAGATTCTAGATCACTTGTTATATTCTATAAGTTTGACCTTTATGACCTTAGACATTTGTGTCTACCTTAGATGGTTACATCAATGCTTCTATCTAACCTAAATGTAGGTGCCTAATAAGGAATACCTACTAGATCTGGATGTGACCACCTAGAATGTTTTGGGTTCTATATCACCTTCAATTTGATGTGTTCAAATCTAGCTCATGGATTGACACTCCTTGTCAAATAACAAAACCCTAGTTCTTCATATTCATAGTGGCTATGGGGAAAATGGGTTAGTGGATTCATAATGTTGAGCCCCAAAGACCCCTCTATCAGTGGATGTCACCTACATAGTCATTAATTCAAAGAGGGCCTAAAACTCATGTAGTTATCCCCTACATGTGAGCTTGTCTATACATAAATATGCAATAAGTGATAATTAATTACAATAGTGACGTACGTTGGACCCTTAATTTTAGCTAAGTATTTTAAATTATGGAGTGGAATGAGCATGACATAGGAAAACCATGGCATAGAAGACGATGCTGGAAAATACTATGGCATGAGAAGACCTAGTTAGAAGAGAGGCATAAAAAATAGAGAACTTGATAATGGAGGACTTGATATACCAGTGAAACACTTGAGGAATGTGAAGGAAGTGGGAAATGATTGAGGAGTGATTCTCAAGGATATAACATACTTCAATCATACATGAGTTTTGTACTAACCCACATGAAGGAGGACACTTGGAAATAAGGATCTAACACTGAACAAGAATATGGTGGGGCAAAGGCCCAAGTCTATAGGAAAAATAAGTAAATGACCACAACTCTCAGTCCACTGAAGATTGTTGGCTAGTCACTAAAAGTGTCATAATTAATGTAATAACTTGATAAGGGAAAACCAAGTATAAATACCCCTGTGTAGAGATTTGTAATGCTATTGAACATTGGTATTATGTAATGATTGATTGTTGTAATAGCAAAATCATGGAGGTTATTTTAGTTCTAATGTTACATTATGGTTGTTAGTTAAATTGCATCATTGAGTTATCATTACATTTATTATGTAATTGTTGGTTCATATTTGAATATAATGAATATAATTTACATTATCTAAACTTATGTAACACATACTTTTAATCTCATGGTAGTTATCTTCTTAATAATTATTATTTATGTAATTGAAATGAGGTCCATAACTGTGTATTTCTTTTTCTATTTAGTCAGTGATTAAGATATATGAATAAGCACTAATATATGAAAAGTGTATTACTACACGATGTAACCCACATGAATCGATTTGTTGCTACGTGCTTTAGGTGAGCATGAAAGAGCTCAATTTTTCACTTCACCACCCTAGGGAAAAGTTTATCAAAAAACCCAACATTTTATTTCCATTTTCAGGACCCATAGCGCTTGTTGCATAGTAATGAAAAATGCTCGAGCGATTATCCCTAGACAACATTGAATGACGGCTTATCAGGGTTGAAGCTAATTTTGTAATTACCTATCTTAAACCAAGAGTTTCTACACATTCATGGGTTGAACATATCTATACCTCTTTATATGAAACTTTCTTTTTTGAAGTTCCTATTCATTTAAATGCTTGGTTGTCAGCCTATGCTCAAGACTAGTCATGAAATTTTGCGTGAAGGCAAGCTTGAATGATAGAGCATCATAAGGCACATTGGGAACACCATGGATATGTTTATTTAGTATCTAGTGGATAGGGGTGTTGAATAAATATATCTTGGAGTATGCTATAACCACTAACTCTGGTCCTAAAGAAGCAAAGTTCCAGTTCATTTGAGAACCACATGGTCGGTATATTAGGCATTTCCCACTAGAATTAAATAATTTATTTATTGAATCTAGACTTGAAATTCTCCCTATAGAGGATAAAATTATCTTTGCATGAACAACATAGTTGGGAGGGGAATGCAAGAGTGTTGGTGAAGGATTGTTGGTTCTGATGGTAGCTAGTTAGTGGGAGTTGAGAAAGTGTAGATATGATGAAGCTTGACAAAGGGTTATAAGTGGAATCATAGTAGGAATGGGATGAGAGGACTCAAGAAGTATTGTTAGGATCTATAGAGAAGCATAAAATTATAAGGAGGACTCACCAAATTTTAGATCGTGACTAACACTAGCTTTATCATATATGGGATAAACTAGCCAGACAATGGAGACTGAAGAACCCGATCTAAACCAACCCAGTTCCCCAACCATAGTACAAGCTCATTATTTTGATCTAGATGATTTAATTATACATAACTTGGATAAAAATAATGTAGAGTCAGAGACTAACCCTATAACAAAATTTCTTACGGATAAAGTTTTAAACCACAGTGAATGGACACTTTGTTTTCCTCTTCAAAGTAATTTCATGGCCAAACTTGATATGCTTGGTGGACTCGACATAAGTAATGTGAAAAGTACTAGTCCAAGAATTTTAATTCAACATACTACCATGACCAATGTTTCACATGTTGTTGTCTGAGGTGAAGGAGGTCAACTAGGAGGTAGAGCAGGAGGAAGTTGTGGACTCCCCCCCAAGAATATGACTTGGGAGTTCTTAATAGCCACCATTACAAGCACCTCAACTACCAACTATGTATTATGAAATGAAAATTTATTTACCAAAATACTGAGGCATGAAGAATGCCATGGAGCATGTTCATAAGTGTTAACTCATATAGAGGGTGCATGGTATAACTTCCTCTGAGTGAAAAGCAAGACAATTTAAAACCACACATCTGTAAAGAGCACACAAGTGGTATAGGATGTATGACCCTCGATAAGCATTAATTGATTATGACTAGCTCGAAATAACATTTATTCAAGAGTTTGATATTCCATAATTTGATTAATAAAATATTATTGTGATAAAGGATATAAAATAAGAACTAATTGAAAGTGTATGCTAGTATGACACATAATTCAAGACACTCTTGTCTAAGCTCTCATTTGAGATTAATGATGCTCAGCATACCCCATGGTTCATGGGAGGTTTATTACTTCTCTTTAGATGAATGTTATCTCAAATAACCTTTAGCATCCCACATGAGGCTTTGGAAGCTACCCTCTACATTGAAGCTATTGGTAGCATCGACATTGGAATCAGTCCCTTTATGGAAGATCAAATAGATTCAATGGAATCAAAATTAGAAAAGATGACTGCAAATAATGCTCATGAAACTCATAATGGTCTTTGGTGTATTGATTGTGAGTCTGAGGGTCATAATAGAAATAATTATCCTTGAAAGAACATTTACATTATACTAAAGAATTCTTGTGAAATTTACCATAAAGAACATGATGTACACTCTTGTCCTCTATTATAATGGGTTGCACATTCTAAAGTGTCTAACTACTATAAAATATGTGATGCATATACCCATGCTACAAATGACTACCACCTAATCAATGATATACATGAGGTTCATATGCATGGTATGTGTCAAACTTCTATTTCAAACAATCAAGATAATGGTGGGTATCATGGACGAGGCTGAAGATAGGGATGAGGAGGTGGGCATTTTCTACCACAAACATGCTATATGTGGTTCTTTAGATTACTATCAATGAGACCATCTGGTTTATCAAACATGTAATTTTTGTAAAAAGGAGCACCAGTTGGAGGAATGACCTAATTTATACATAGCCATCACAAAATAAAGAAATGAATAATGTGTTAGTATGATACGTATTGAAAAACCACACTAGAAATCATGCTCTAAAAATTTGATGGCCTAGAAGGTTAATATCATAACATGTAGTGGTGGACAGTCCCAATCTACATCTATTCCACCCATTGAGAAGGTACAATGCGAAGAGCCTCATGCAAAAAAATATCTTGATGCTCATTAACAAAAAGAAGTACTCTAGAATACTATGACTTTGGTATAAGAACTACAATGGGAATTTCAATTCCTAAAGGATCATGATGCCACCTAACATGCTGATATTAAGAAAGCCACTGAACATCAAAATGCTACACGAGATGAATTCTAAGAACTTTGAAAGTGCTGATTAGAATAAGATATTATCTCATAGTTAAGTAATTGGCTTAAACATCATACATCAAGGACAACTAAAGATCATTTATTAAACCATGAATGATGATAAGATAATCCTATTCCTCCTATCCCTTAAGAGGATAAATAAATACTGGTGAATGCTGCCATTGATAGATGTGTGATTCAAGAAATTTTAGTCAACATTAGCACTAAGGTTAATGTATTCACAAAGGATGCATAGTAAAAAAAGGTTATCTCGATGTTATAACCATTGCTTCACATATTGTTTATGGACAATAAAACTTGTGCTCTACCAATTGGTATTCTTAAAAATGCAACTGTTAATATCCTTGAGGTACCTTTTAAGGATAACTTTGAAGTTCTATAATTGGCTGAAGCTGATGACTTTCCAATTGTATTGGGTCATCCTTGGTGGTATGCAAACAATGTCGATTTAATCTTCAAAAAATGATATATCAGTTTTGAAAATACTGATCAACAAGTCATCATCTCATTGGACCAAGCACATGGGCACCCATATGTAGAACCTGTTAACACTGATGAGGATATTAATCATATCTACAACATCACAACTCAAAGTGGTGAGCATCATGATATTACTCTTGGTGGCATCCTCTGATGGATATACACATAGTTCATTTTTGATAATACAAGTAATACCTATAATTTTTGGGCCCAAGGTGACTACGACCTTCTTGGGAGAGTATGTGGTGCCATTGTTAGTTGTGAAGACGTTTCGTACCAGTACCATAAACACCATATATTTTTGCATCTTATCACTGGAAAAGTCATGCAAGGACCAATTATAGCTATACCACTCAAAAGGTTTGATGAAGCTCTATAGTTTCATAGATAAATGGAAATACACAACTTCATATAGTGACTCAAGGCCTTTTATGACTTTGATATTGATCGTCTGCATTCACTGGTTCACCTTCTTGATGGCATGGTATCAAGGTGGTGGCAAAATCATAATGAACATATCCTTCATTAGGACCAAATAAGATTTGCCTCACATCACTAGTTTCATCATGACAACCGCATTCGAGGCATAATCAACTATAGTGGAGTCTCAACATCAAAACCACACACCTAGAAGCCTGTTAGGCAATGTGGTTCACTGAAGAATATTTTTTGTAAGAATATCTATGGGTACATGTATTTTATGACACTTTTTATACTTAGGCCATATCATGGTATGTTCATGAGGAATGCCATTTAGGTACCCATTTTTGGCATTTGTTAAAAAATAACATGGTCTTGGTGTTATTTTATTCCTCCCTAAGGATCGATTTGCACCTCAAACTGAAAGCCATTAGTCAAGTAGTTATTGGTGACCCTAGTTCTATCAAGGATTGACTAAGACACATACATGGTGTATTGAAAGAAGGCTTGGTCATTTTTATTGATCCAACTAAGTAATCTTCCTCCACACCACAACTTGTCCTCCATTAGACATGCTGTGAATAAATTCACAAAGGAAAGAAAAAACTTGTGTTCCATGTAGATGAATGTGAAGGGTCCAAACCAACTGACCCATTGAAAAATAATTTAGATGTCCTCACAAACTATGACACTCAAACTATTCATGTTATTGGTCTTAATACATACCACCTATAATCAGAACCACTTTAAACCATACAGCTCAAGATTGGCACAGAGGATGCACCAAAGATGGATACTATGGATGACCACTAGTCTGATATATATATTTCTAAAGTGTTTGAATTTTTGAAAGAGTACAAATATGTTTTCTCTAGGAATTATAGTGAAATGAAAGGTGTTCACTCATCCTTAGGAAAAATGCATATCAAACTGGTTAGATGTGCTCACCTAGTAAAAGGATGGTCATATAGAATCTAAATTTACATGTATGGGTGAAAGAGGAAATTGATAGTATGTTATGCACTAGAATTATTACTCCAATTGACGATTCCAAGTGGGTCAACCCCATGGTAATAAGCATAAAGAAAGATGGGTACATCAGAATTTGTGTTGATTATTAAATACTTAATGAATCTTGCGTTACTGATCCTTTTCCAATGCCTTTCATTAAATAATTCCTTGTAGGTGTCACTAGGTGTGAAATTTTCACCTTCATAGATGGATTTTTAAAGTACCATCAAGTCTAAATCATAGAGGAAGATCGACCTAAGACTATATTTACTACTGAGTGGGGGTATTTTGCATATACCATCATGTCATTTGAGTTAAAGAATACACTTAATGTATTCTCCTAAATAGCCATTGAGTCCTTTAAACAATTCATCGATAAGTTCCGTCAGGTTTATTTGGATGATTAGATAGTATATGGCCTAGTGAAAGACCACTGTTCTAATCTCAAGCTTATGCTTTAGCATTACAAAATGCTTCAAAGCTCACTCAATTTAAAGAAATATATTTTTGCTAATCCATTTGACATTCTCTTTAGACACATTATATGCCATGATGGAATTTTGGTGGACCCTGCTAAGGTTGTCATCATCCTCTATTTACTAGTGCCAACATTCTAATGATCAATTCATGCCTTTTTAGGTCATACTAGGTTCTATCAAAAATTCATCTGAGGTTATGCAAGGATTATCACATTGTTAGAGTAACTCTTAAAACATAATGAACACTTTATTTGGACCTACTTGTGCTAAGATGCTTTTTTAGCCTTGAAAGACAAGCTCATCACTGTACCAATTGTCTAGTTCCCTAATTAGACTAAACCATTTCATGTCCATGTTGATCCTTCTAGTATGGACATTAGTGCGACACTTACACAACCTGAGGAGGGTCACCTTGATTACCTTATCTACTTTTAAAGTATAAAACCTAGTCCTATTGAGAGAAATTATACCGCCATACAATGTGTAGCACTTTCCATGGTTTATGATTTATAAAAGTTCCTATAGTATCTATTGGTGACTCATTTTATGTTCTATATAGACCATGAAATATTAAAATATATAGTTAATAAACCTATGTTACACAATCGCATCTGCCACTAGATTGTGTTATTCCAAGAATACCAATTCTTTGTCATGGTCAAACCAGGTAAGACCAATTACGGTCTTGACCATCTCTCCAGAATTGATTTTGATGAGCCAACATGAGCCATTAAGGATGACTTGCCTAATGTATAGTTGTTTCACATTTCATGTGTTTCAGAGGAGTTATAAGACATAAAAACATTATTAATTACTAGTATGACTCTAGATTATTTGATTACGTAGGCTAAGAAGCAACTAAACATCTACGCTACACCATTCTAGCTTATTGAAAAGGACCTTTATAAGCTTGGATGCGAATAAATCCTTCGATACTATGTCATGAAACATGAGCATTATGATGTACTCCATGAATTTCATGAAGGAATTACTAGAAAACACTATGTCGATGAGGCTACTTTGTATAAAGTTTTGTTAGCTAGTCTATGGTGGCCTACACTTTTCCAAGATTTCAAAATGCATGTAAGAAATGTGATATTTTTCAACACATGGGGAACCAATTTTTTAGGATGTCATGCCATTAAATAATATTATATCATAGGAACCATTTGATAATTGGGCATTAATTTTGTTGGCCCCATCAACCCAACTAAATGACATATAGGTTCTTGTTATATCATCACAATAACTGATTATCTCACATGCTAGGTTGACGCTACACCAACATGAGATTGTACTATAGCCATCACCTCATGCTTCATATGGGAACATATTATAAAAATATTTAAATTTCCATTAATTTTTAATAGTGATCATGGTATGTACTTCCTCAATGAGACTATCTGCATATTACTTATTGAATTTATGATTGCCCATCACAAAACAACATCGTATCATCCCCAACAAATAACATTGTTGAAGTATTCAACAAAATCTTGGGCATAACACTTATAAAAAATTATAATATTAGATGCATCGAATGAGATGATAGGGTGTTTTTAGTTCTTTGGGCTTACTGAACAACTTACAAGTGCTTCAATAAAAGTACACCTTTTAATTTGGTGTTTAGAACCGAAGTAGTTCTTTCGATTGAATTCTTGGTTCTTTCTCTTCGCTTTGCATGCATTGGATAATTAGATGATGAACCATCATTGAAAGCACATTGTATGCCTTATTATGATTGGATGAAGCATATTTCCTTTCTCATTAGAGTCAAGATGTGGATAAATGCAAACATAAGGCATGACATGATTTCCACCTCAAACATAAGACATTTGCCCCAAGAATGCAAGTTTTACTCTATGAATCCAAGTTTTAGCATCACTTTAGGAATCTCTGTGTTCATTGGGATGGTTCTTTTTTTATTCATAGTATCCATCTTCCCAGTGTGTGTCATTTTAAAAGATTAGATAGCTAATTTCTTCTTGGTCATTACAATGGTTGTCGGCTACAGCCGTATTTCTCTGCTTGAGTTTATTTTCAATTTTAACAATAAGGTGTATGCCATTAGTTTAGGATTTCTTATTTTTAATAAAACATTGCCTTAGTTGTGCACCCCTTTTTATTATTTACTTTTTTTGTAACTTAGTACGTATGTTTTTGTGGAGGACCACAATGCACATTTAGTGTGTGGTAAGGGGTGTTACATGTGTTGGGAAATGGTCCATAGGGATGCACATGCAAGAAAAGGGATCCAAGGATAAAGATTCCCACCAATGGTATGAATATTCAAATTTTTTACAATTTTCATGCACTTTGGAAAAAGTGTGGGACAAGACGTTCCATTAAATTAAAGCGGTAGTGGTTATGACAATCATGTCAACATCATGTCATGGTAATATCATTAATCACATTTATGGTAAGAAGTGATAATCGAATAAAGAAGACCATTAATTATATTGATTGAGATAAGTTATGGTCAAATAGGGGGGGTAGTAAATGTAATTTACCCCCTCAAAACTATAAAAGGAAATTTAGGGGCACATTATAAACTTTACCTTTGCTTCAAATGTGATTTTATGGAGTCAAAGAGTGATTAAGTAAGTTCAGGTAATTTTAGGACAAGTGCAGAGTATCGATTCCTTATTCATTTATCATTGAGTGGGGTTTTTTTTGAATGATCAAGCAAAAAATAGCTAAACTAAAAGAATGCATAAGAAATTTTTAGATTGCACATTGCAGAGGATGGAATTCACCATTAACGGGCATCAAAATATGACAACTGAGACACTTCCATAGTAACCATGTATTATTTTAGGAATATTGGATGGTTGCACCTCAACCTTCAAGATCCATGAAGGGTGATGTGGCCTACGAAAAATGCCTAATGAAGTAAGCCACTACCAACTATTCTAGAGGAAGTGGAGCTAAGTGTTGGTGGGGAAACAATATTAATTAGGGAGGAAACACCTAAAGAATGAAGTGAACATGTAGAAGGTAAAGGAACAGGGATGGTGCACTAATTTAAAAAGAAATTCCAAGTACCTCCACCTCCATATTTGATAATAGAGGAGATGAAATACCCAAAAATGGTGTTATGCATGGAGAACTAGGTATCAAATGTGACCACTTGAACTATTTTTTACTATAACCATTACCAACATAGAAATGAGGTTGAGCTTCAAAACGATTACCAGGTTGAGTGCCAAAACACCAGGAGTGAATTGGCCTATGATTTGAAAATATTCAATGCCTTGGACTCTATAAGGATCTTCCAAATTTTAACCTCCATTATTTTGGAAATTAGTAGAGGTAGCCAAATTTATACTTTCATGCGTACATGATGATTATATCTATTTTCCTGGATGCTAAATGAAAATCATGGATAAAAGAATCAACAAGATATCAGGGTTACAATGATCTAATACATAACTTAAATTTGATTTGGAGGACTTAGAGGAAATAGAGAATATCACCACAATATTGGAATACCATAAATAAGGCCATGCCATGCATATTAAGAAATTAGAAGACCCCACCCTCTGAGTAGTAGTGCACATCATCATGACCAAAGTTGGTGGTAGTGATCAATAGAAGGCAGTGGACATGGCCCACCTATATGTTTCTCACCAGGTAACTGAGGGTGTAAAGTATAAATGGGTAATGTATTTTTCTAATAAAATTGTAATAGACATAGAGAAGACCCACCGTACACCTGACCATAGGTTCTCATGGGGTGTATTACTTTTGTTAATGGTGTTCGATGCAATTGGTGTACCTGATTACACCTATGGAGAACTGAAGTGGTTATACCCACCTAAGAACAAGTCCCTTATGGAGTGCTACAGGGTTTTCACATGCCCCAATTACATCACTCTAACTTTTAAGCTCAAAATGAAGTTGTGGTATGATGGTATGAAGGAATACTTTAGGAATGAATGGCACATTCCAAAGGACTTACCCATCCAGGTTAGCAATCAAGCTAAATTTGTTGTCAATCAACATTTTTATCTTGCATATATTAGGATGCCCCCTATGGAGATATTTATACTTGGTTGAATCTATCCTATGCTTTCACAACATGATATTTTGTCAACTCAGTTAACCGCATATATGATGCACAACCCCTAACCCTTGAAGTAGAATGAATTAAATTAGAGTTTCACACTCTTCATAAAAGGTATGGATTTCATAGTAAGAAACCATATAGAGAAAAACATGAGATAGATATAACTAACATCAAGGTTCATCCAACCTTGGTAGGGTAGTCAATTCATAATCTCTTTTAAATGCTTAGACCTAAGAAGAAAGCTTTGGGAAGTGCAAAGCATGAGAGAGAAAAACTTTGCCCAGTGCCACCACTTGACAAAAAGAAACATATAGGTTATGATGCTAGCACAAGTTCATAACCAAAACCACCAAAAAGGTAAAGGACTGCCCAAACACCACCACCAAGGCTTTTACCACCAAGGGCATCACCACCAAAGGCATCACCATTGAGGGCTTAAACTAGAAGACATCCACTAGAAAGTCAACTGAAAGGATTAACACCATCAACATAAACCACTCTATTAGAATAAGAAGATCCTAAGGATGGTAACGTGGAATATCTAGAGGAATTACCAAGAACTAGGGGGATAGCTAAAGAACAGGAAAAGTCTGACTCAGAAAAATACCTTCCCTGATGCAAGAGGAGGAGACCACCCTTGAAGAGGTGCATTTGGACATTTAATATCCACTTAATTAAGATAGGGATGGATTTAAAATAAAACAATTGAGTGGCATGGACATAGACACTACTTCCTTGGCACAAGACATGGATGTAGATATCCTTGAGTGAGATCCCATCAAAGGGAAACAACCTGCCGACTCCATAGTCCAACCACCTAAGGTCGATGCAATCACCAACTTATGTGCCCAATATCATATATGAATTCTTGATAAATTACCATATTTTTATTCCCATTTTCTTTCAAAGGATGCAACTGTAGACACAAGGCATCAAATGTCATTTTCATAGACATGTACAATGAGGAATTCTATTTTAAAATACCCCTCAATAGCCTAATATTAGATTCAAAAGCAATGACACTTCCCACACCCCTTTGGGTTGATCCCCAATAGCTTTCTCCTCTACAAATTAACATCACATTCTTGAAAATAGCCTTTGAATTAGCATGATAGAATGTGCTTTCAAATTTTGATGTGTTCCAGGTAGAATAAAAACATGACAAGGTGGTGGAGTTGTTCGATAAAGAAGTTGTTGCTAAAAAAAAAACTTGAAGAGGAAGTGGCTATGCTAAAACACTATTTTGAAATTAACACAACAACAAAGGTTAAAACATTGAAGTTATGTGATGCTATTCTGGGCTAAAAACCAACATTGGTAGATGGGGTCCCTTTCGAGGGAGAGCTTATTGATAAGTTGGAGACTCTTGTGGATATCCTATTAAAGTAGTGTAAGGAGCAAACTGTGTCAATAAATGAAACATTATGGGTAGTTAAATAGTTCACTAAAGTAGTGGAAGTATGCAGGCACACCTTATAATGAGTTGGGGAGGTGATCCCCATCCTGGATGGGATTTTTGAGAAGCTAGTGCAAACCAATAAAATTTTGGAAACTTGACTCCAGGTAGAAGAGTTTCAGTGAAAACAATTGGCAAATGCTACCCTATTAATAAAAGACCACACTAAGTGTACTTAGAAATTTAAAGATGTCAAAACTATGATAGAAATAATAAACATGCATTGACAACAAATAAATTCCAACTTTTTGGTGCTCCAAGGATAGGTTGTGAATGAGGTCACCATGCTTGAATAGGTCCAAAAAGATGCTTCCACATCCCTAGAACAATTGGTTAATAAGGAAAGTGAGTGTCCCAATCAACCTGAGGAGATTAAAAATTTGAAAGTGACAATCACAAAAATAATAACAATGCTACTTGACACCTTGTCTCATTGGGAAGGTGTCATAAAGTAGATCAAATAGGTTGGCCCTAAATTTTTGGTTGAGGTTGAGACTGATGCTTAGTCTAGGATGGACTAAGAGTATAGTGTGGGGTGATGTTGAACCTATAATTTTGGCCAAGTATTTTAACGTATGGCAAGGAATCAGCATGAAAAAAGGACATGGTGTAGAAGACAATGTCATGGAATACCGCAGTGTGAGAAGACCCAGCTACAAGAGAGGATAACAAATGAAGAACCTGAGAATTGAGAACTTGGTATATCAATAGAAGAATTGAGAAGCATGAAGGAAATAGGAAATGGTTGATGAACGATTCTTAAGGATAGAAAAACTTTAATCATACATGATTTTTGCACCATCTTACATGAAGGAGGACACTTGGAAACAAGCATCCAACACTGAATGAGAATATAGGGACACAAGGGCTCAGGTCCATAGGAAAATAAGTAAATAAATGCCATGACTCTCAATCCACTGAAGATCATTGGCTAGTCACTAAAAGTTTCATAATTAATGTAACAACTTGGTTAGGGAAAAATAAGTATAAATACCCCTATGTAAATATTTATAATGCTGTTGAACATTGCTATTATGTAATGATTGATTGTGGTAATAGCGAAATCACAAAGGTTATTATAGTTCTGATGTTACACTATGGTTGTTAGTTAAGTTGCATCATTGAGTTATCAGTACATTTATTATGTAACCATTGGTTTGTAGTTGACTATAATGAATAGAATCTACATTACTTGAACTTATATAACACATACTTTTAATCTCATGACAATTATCTTCTTAATCGTGATTGTTTATGTAATTGAAACGAGGTTCAAAAATATGTATCTCTTTTTCTATTTAGTTAATGATTAAGATGTTGGGGATCAACCAACAATGTTAATTACAATATGAAAGCAATAAATGCAGAATTAAACCAGAAAGATAAGTAACTAGAATCATAAATATAGCAAGAAGAAGAGATACAAGAAACCACCCTAAAAAATTGTATTAAACTCTTTACAGAAGGAATACAAATGAAGAAACTTCTTTTCTTCCACACCTCTCTTAGATGTACAGATCTCTTTCTAGATCTCTTTCCCTCAAGAACTCTCTCTCTCAAGTACAATCAATTCCAACAACCTGGAATGATACACATATAAAATTCTATACTGTTTCAACATTACATTACAATAAGCTAAGAAGATCTATCCTATTATATAATAATTAGGAAACATGAGCATACAACTACAACCATTAGATGCACCTCCTAATCAAGGGCTCTAAATAGTCTTACTTAAAATAGAGACGCGGACTTAAGACTATCACTTAATCTAACATGCAAACATTCTGTTCTGTCCACAGAAATAGCATTTTGGACGCACAGGTGACCAACGTCGGTCCCTGCCTATCTGCACCTGACCGATGTCGGCCGAACATAACTGACGTCAACATCTCCCAGTCGACTCCTGACTGACGTCAGTCGCTCTTGATCGATGCTAGCGACTGTGTAAAACCAACAACTTGCAAACTCGCTCATTTGGTGAAGCTTTTAGCTCCACACCTTAACAATCTCCCACTTGGAGATAAACAGCTGCACCAGTACCTGTACAACATCTTCTAGCTCTTCCATCTTCAAACTCAATCATGAAGACCAACGAAAGTTGAATGAAGATTCAACTTCTCCTTTGTAACTAGCTTGGTTAACATATCCACAGGATTCTTATCTGTATGGATCTTCTCCAGCTTCAACTCACCATCCTCCAATACCTGTCTAATGAAGTGGTACCTAAGTTGTATATGCTTTGTTCTTGAATGAAAGGCTGAATTCTTAGCCAAATCAATTGCACTCTGACTATCACTGTATAGTCTGCAACTCTCTTTCTCCTTTCCAAGATCTTCCATGAACCGTGTCATCCATATCATCTCTTTGCTAGCCTCTATGACTGCAATATATTCTGCTTCTGTAGTTGACAAGGCAACAACCTTCTGCAACTTTGATATCCAGCTAACCGCCATTCCACCAACAGTGAAAACATACCCTGTGGTGCTTCTCCTGCCATCCAAATCACCTGCCATATCTGAATTTACATAACCATGTAGAGAAGTATCTGAACCTCCATAACACAAATGCCTACTGCTGGTCCCTCTCAGATATCTAAGGATCCACTGAACTGCTTTCTAGTGCTCCTTTCTTGGATTGGCCATATACTTACTTACAACTCCCACTGCTTGGGAAATATCCGGTCTAGTACATACCATTGCATACATTAAGCTCCCTACTGTGGAAGCATATGGAACTCTACTCATGTACTCTACCTCATCATGTGAATTAGGACATTGTTCTTTACTCAACTTAAAATGTCCAGCCAAAGGTGTGCTTACCGATTTTGCATCCTGCATATTGAACCGTTTCAACACCTTGTTCACATAATCCTCTTGAGACAAAATCAACATGTGATTTTTCTTGTCTCTCTTAATGCTCATGCCAAGGATTTTCTTTGCTGCTCCCAAATCCTTCATGGCAAATGTGTGAGCTAATTTCACCTTAAGCTCAGAGATATCCTACATGTGTGATCCTGCAACCAACATATCATCTACATATAACAACAGAATAATATATCTACCATTATCCAATCTCTTAAAATACACACAATGGTCAGATTGACACCTACTATAGCCATGCTCAGTCATAAACCTGCCAAATCTCAAATACCACTGTCTAGGAGCTTGCTTGAGGCCATACAAGCTTTTCTTTAATCTGCACACTAGCTTCTCCTTACCTTTGACCTCAAATCCTTCCGGCTGATCCATATATATTTCTTCATCCAAATCTCTATGAATAAACACTATCTTAACATCAAGCTGCTCAAGATGCAAATCCTCAATAGCAACTAAAGACAATACAGTCTGTATAGAAGTCATTTTAAAAATAGGAGAAAAAATCTCACCAAAATCAATACCTAGTTTTTGTGTAAATCCTTTCACTACCAATCTAGCCTTATATCTCATCTATCCATTCTCACCTTCCTTCAATCTGTAGATCCATCTATTCTTCAGTGTCTTATTACCCGCTGGCAACTCAACCAAATCCCATGTTTGGTTCTCTTTCAAGGAATCAATCTCCTCATTCATGCCTAGCTCCCACTGATTCTTGGATTCCACCTATATTGCTTCATCAAAACTCTCTGGTTCTCCACCATCAGTAAGCAATAAATAGAATAATGAAGGGGAATATTGAATTAGAGGTTTACTTACCCTTTCTGACCTCCTGATGGGCATCTAAGACTCATTTAAAACATGCTATCCACCCAAATTCTCTGACAGTGACTGACCTCGATCACTTCCAGGCCTGTTACTGGCCGACGTCGGTTCTGCCTGACTGACGTCGATTCCTGCCTGATCAACGTCGGTCACTATTTGATCGACATCGGTTCCTATATTGCCGACGTCAGTTCCTACCTGAACGACGTCAGTCTCTGTGTTTTCCTGTCTGTGATTAATTTTTCCCACGAGCTCATTTTGGACTGTCACCTTGTCTAATTCTCCATTGCTCTACCCAGATTGATTCAGCTTCCTGAGCTGATCACTATACATCACTTTTTCATTAAAAACAACATCACGGCTCCTAATTATTTTGTTAGTTCCTAGATTCCAAAACTTGAATCTGAAATCATCAGAGCCATAGCCAATAAATGTGCACCTCATAGACTTAGCATCCAGCTTCTTTCTATTTTCTTTATCAACGTGCACAAAGGCTTCACAACCATAAAATTTGAGAAATGAGAGATCTACCTTTTTACCTATCCATGCCTCTTCTGGAATTCCACCATCCAGAGTTGTAGAGGGTCTTCTATTAATTAGGTACACTGCAGTATCTACAGCTTCTGCCCAAAACTCTAAGGGCAAACCAGCATGCAATCTCATACACCTTGCATGCTCCATAATTGTTCTGTTCATCCTTTTAGCAACTCCATTTTTTTGAGGTGTTCTTGGAACTATCCTTTGCCTGCATATTCCATTCATATAACAATAACTTCTAAACTTAAAGCTATAGAACTCACCACCATTGTCAGATCTCAAGCACTTCAATCTTTTCCTTATTTCATTCTCAACCATAGCTTTCCAAATCTTAAACGTGTCAAAAACATCAGATTTATTCTTAATACAATAGACCCATACCTTTCTTGTAGCATCATCTATGAAAGAAACATAGTACCGTGATCCTCCAATAGAAGAAACCTGAGCTGTTCCCCACACGTCTGTGAGAACAAGCTGCAACTTGTGCTTCTTCTTTGTTGACCCAGTCTTGAGAAAACTTACCCTCTTTTATTTTCCAAACACATAATGCTCACAAAAATATAGATCTATGCTTTTCAAATCTGAAAGCTTACCTTTTGACTTAAGAATGGACATTCCCTTCTCACTCATGTGGCCGAGCCTAGAGTGCCACAATTTTGTATTAACATCTGAAGTAGATAATACAGAAAGAGAATTATTAGTAACACAATTACATAAATAGAGAGTACCTACTCTCTTACCTCTGGCCATTACAAGTACACCCTTGGTCACCTTCCAAGATTCAGCTGTGAGAGTTACTGTACAACCCTCATCCCCTAACTTTCCTGTAGAAATCAAATTCCTCTTCAAGCTAGGAACATGCATAACATCTCTCAACACCCATGTGTTGCCATTCTATATTTTCAGCTGCACTTTTTCTTTGCCAACAATTTTACAAGGCTCATCATCCCCTAAATAAACTATTCCAAAATCTCCATGGACATAGTCACTAAAATATTCTCTATTAGGGGTTGCATGGAAAGATGCACCAAAATCTAAAACCCAAGATTTTATATTATTATGCAAAGAGAATATAAGATCATCTTGTGCAATACCTACAAATTTTGCTTCTTCTTTACCTTCATGCTGATTGTCTTCTTTAGGCTTTGACCAACAATCTTTGCTTATGTGCCCTATCTTTCCACAATTCTAGCATTGTGGCTTCCTGCCATTTATGGATTTGGATCTACCTCTCATCTTTGACTTAGACCTTAATCTCCTCTTACTCTTCTCTTTTTGCCTTCCCCTACTCTCAAAACTTAAAGCGTTCCTTGATGTTTTCTCTGTGCTTTTCCTGCGAATTTATTCATTCAAGATTACACTAACAACATCCTCTACTTTTAAAATATTTGAAGCAGATGCAATATTACTAACTGCCATTACCAAGCTATGCCAACTTTCAGGCAAAGAACATAATATTAAAAGAGCTTTAATTTCATCATCAAACACTATTTTGACTGAACTTAATTGATTTACAATTCCATGGAAATCATTTAGATGATTAGATACAGATCCACCTTCCTGCATTTGCAAATTAAATAACTGCTTCATAAGATATACCTTATTTGAAGCTGAGGGTTTTTCATATAAATTTGCTAAAGTAGTCATCAACTCTACCGTAGACTTTGCCTGTGATAAATTAGATATCACAGTAGATGCTAGACTCAATCTTATAGATCCAAGAGCCTTTTTATCAAGAACTTCCCATTCTTCATCATCCATGTCTTTGGGTTTCTTTGAAATCTCACCTACTGGTAAGTATAGATCTTTCTGATACAAATAATCCTCTATCTGCATTCTCCAATGTTGATAATTCTTTCCATTAAACTTCTCCATTCTTAGTTTACCTTCTTCTGCCATTGCTTCTCCCACTCAAACAGAAATCCCTGTGAGTAACCTGTAATCAATACACACTAACCAGATCTGAAACACCTATTAGTCAACCTGAGCTCTGATACCACTTGTTGGGGATCAACCAACAATGTTGATTACAATATGAAAGCAATAAATGAGGAATTAAACCAGAAAGATGAGTAACTAGGATCATAAATATAGCAAGAAGAAGAGATACAAGAAACCACCCTGAAAATTTGTTTTAAACTCTTTACAAAAGGAATACAAATGAAGAAACTCTTTTCTTCCACACCTCTCTTAGATGTACAGATCTCTTTCTAGATCTCTTTCCCTCAAGAGCTTTCTCTCTCAAGTACAATCAATTCTAACAACCTGGGATGATACACATATACAATTATGTACTGTTTCAACATTACATTACAATAAGCTAAGAAGATCTATCCTATTATATAATAATTATGAAACATGAGCGTATAACTAAAGCCATTAGATGCACCTCCTAATCAAGGGCTCTAAATAGTCTTACTTAAAATAGAGATGTAGACTTAAGACTATCACTTAATCGAACATGCAAACATTTTTTCAGTCCACAAAAATAGCATTCTGAACGCACAGGTGACCGACGTCGGTCCCTACCTGTCTGCAGCTGACCGATGTCGGCCAAACATAACCAACGCTGGCATCTCCCAATCGACTCCTGACCGACGTCGGTCGCTCCTGACTGATGTCGGCGACTGTGTAATACTAGCAACTTGCAAACTCGCTCATTTGGTGAAGTATCACATATGCATGATTTTAATTTCATTTATGTTAGATCTAGCTCCACACCTTAACATAAGATATATGAACAAGTACCAATATATGAAAAGTGTATTATTGCACAACATAACCCATGAAAACTTATTTCTTACTATGTGCTTCGAGTGAGCATGAAAGATCTCAGTCTTACGTATAAAGCTAGTGCATTAGCTTGTTGGGAACTAGACACTTCAACACCCTAGGAAAAAGTTGATAGAAAAACCCAACAACCTAGCTTATGACTTGGAAAATATGGTTGATGGGATACTCCTTCAATACTTCAAATCTGTAGATGTGTTATCACTATGATTAATATGGAAATACAGGAAAATATGGAAGCTTTTCTCACTTGAATACTTGATTGAATGTTTTTGGTAAGTTTCCTTGCGAGTTGTTTGTTTATGCTAGTTAAAGAATGAATGAGGATGAATCATGCATATATACTAATCCTTTTGGAGAACATCTCACATTAAATCACTTAGGTTCACCATAGGGATATGTTTCATTTAAAAATTAGATGACTTTAGGGCACTAGACACTTGCATTGGGATAAGGCACTTGCATCTATGTAGGCATCTGATTAGAATTTAATTATCCAAGCAATTGGAAAACAAACACATGCCCATAACTTGCAAAGATAGAAGATAAGGAGGTTTATAGCATTATGAGTACAATATCAAGTTTGAGTCATTAGAACACCATTGGTTGGACTAAGAGATATGAAATAAGCATAGAGAGATAATAAATGTGAGCCTTTTAGTAGTGGGAAAATGTCTAGAACTAAGAGGAACATCCAAGCTCTATATTTTCCAGGTGTACAAGATTGAGGTGTGTTATATAATTCAAAAATAGTGTCTATAACTGATTGAGGATCTTTTTGGTTCCTTAGTTATATTGTATTATTTCTTTGTTTACAAAGGTAGATCATTTTATGATATATAACATGGTAGGAATAGTATTAGGTGTATTATGTTGAATATTGGAGGTATTGCTCTCACCAAAGTAAACATGAGCAGATGGGGCATGAGGAAACCTATTCTTATGATAGAAGGAATGGATATCCTCATATGACCCCAAGTACTCTAGCAATGACTCATCATTTGAGAACTCATCTAATGTCAAATTTTTTGGTGAAGTATTTACATCAATCATATGAAGATTTATCAGTTGTAGCTCATCAGTAGAAGTAGGGATATGTAGGCATTCTGATTGTGTCTTTACAAAATAAGGTGTATGGTGATTGGTTTATTTTTTAGTTTTAGTTTTTTCTAAAAACCCCAAAAATAGTGTCTACAATTGATTGAGGATATTTTTTGTTCCTTAGTTATATTATATTATTTATTTGTTTACATAGGTAGATCATTTTATGATATATAGCATGGTAAGAATAGTATTAGGTGTATCATGTTGAATATTGGAGGTATTGCTCTCACCAAATTAAACATGAGTAGATGGGGCATGAGGAAACCTAATCTTATGATAGAAGGAATGGAGATCCTCATATGTCCCCAAGTACTCTAACAATGACTCATCATTTGAGAACTCATCTAATGTCAAAATGTTTGGTGAAGTATTTACACCAATCATATCAGGATTTATCAATTGTAGCTCATCAATATAAGTAGGGATATATATGCATTTTGATTATGTCTTTACAAAATAAGGTGTAATATGAGTGGTTTGTTTTTTAGTTTTAGTTTTTTCTAAAAACCCCAAGCCTTGTCAATTTTATTATTTGAATGTGTAATAGATCGGGTTATACCTTGTTCATTATTTCCCAATCCTTATCCTTTGTTTTAATATTTTAACAAATATCATAAGCCAAAAGTAGAATCATAGGATTCAAGTGTAGAAATATTCATTAGTTATATCATTGCACAATAATTAAAGGGATTTGTGTCCATTGGGAATGTATAGATAAACCCTTAATGGTTGAATTTTAAGCATGTGTGCAAAATGGAAGGAACTGCAAACATTTCATGTATCTAAGGACATCCCAAAAGTATGTTATAATTTAAGTCATTTAGCATAACTTGGCATGAAGTAGTTAATGTATGGGGTCTCGCAATAATATTTAGTGTTATCTTCCCTAATACCTTTCATGACATATTATCAAATCCCATAATACTCACATTGGATGTTTCCAAATCTGTAGGTCCAATGTTGAGTAAAGAGAGAAAGGATATGTTGCAAATGTTGAGTCCTAAGCCATTGTCCATGAGAACTCATTTTACCATTTTATTACAAACACATACTTGGACATATAATGGTAAACAACAATTTATCACATTGAGGTGGTAAATCCTCTTTTTCAAAAGAAATGTTATGCTCAATCTATTTGATTGAATTTAACATGGAGGCCACATATGGGGGCTTTACATTGCTTAGGAATATGGTCATATGTAAGGCATAAAAAATCATCTTGTCAATATTAAGATTTATGCAGTAAATCCAAAAGTGAAATTTTATCAAAGACATCTTTGGAGGAATTTGTGACATTGGAAAAAGAAGAGGTGTTTTGCATGCATTATCTATAATACTTAGTAGTAATAGGTAAAAACTCATTATAAACACTATGATAATGAGAAGTATGCAAGAATACATTTACTTTCTTGTCATCAGATTTTTTTCCCCTTTGATTTAAAATTCTAATTGAATTAGCCATGCATTCACCATAACAAAAAAAATTTATTATGACATATTAAAAAATGAAATAAATGATATATGCATCCATGGTTAATTTGTTATAACTAAACATGAATCTGATTTTAAAATACTTGTAGTTTAGAAATCATAAATCACATAAAAATAGGAATCCTAAGTCAATATAGGTTTTGGAGGCCAAAGGTTGGGTTCCCTAAAATTTTAACCCTAAATTTAGATATGTGTGATTATCTAAGGTTAAGGGGTATTAAATTATCTTTTACACAAGGATGGTGAGCTAACTGTCAACCGAATTTGAACCTAGGTCAAATCAGGTCAACCCCTATATATTCAAACTTTCCATAGGGTCCTTCTAAGTCATAAAATGGTCATCAAGGTCATGAATAATGTCAATTCATAGTTTGAAGATCATAAAACATGTTCTAACCTTGGTCATATTTGTCTTTTTATCTTAATATCCATTTTGAAACATTTTGGCCATGTTAGAGTGAAATGTATGGTTTTTAATAAAGGACAAAGGTGTCAAGATGAAATATAACATACCACATGTAAATTATATATTAGATGGCAGTATGGAAACTGAAATTTGTAGGTCCAATGTAAGAACAAGGAGATCAAATGCAAAAAGGCAATTTCAAGCAAGTTGTATGGACTATATGACACATCAGGCACATGGGAAAGATTAAGGAGAGTCTCTTCATATTACCACAAGTCAATTTTAGGTGCAATAAGATTTTACAAATCCAAAAATGACAAAATTAGTTCTTCTTTCTCCTCACTCTCTTGGGCAAGTCAAGAGAGGTCAACAATTTTCCTTCAGTACTTACAGGAGGAGAAGAGTTGGAGTGAATGCATATGGGGGAAGTTATTAGTATTTATGGCCTTCCATTCCATGGCCATATTTTCCATTTTGGTGGTCCTTAATCTATGAACAATCTTTAAGATTTTTTATGCCTTCAAACTACTTGCATATCCCCAACACCTTAGTTTTCCTTCTCTATTTGCATTTGTCTAAGTAAACCAGATGGTATATGTGATCTTGTAGAGTATGCCCATCCTTTTCATATGGTTTTTAGTTTAGTTTGTATATGTGAACATGGAGGGATAATTAGAACCATCTCATTAAGCTAGAATAAGGCACCATTAGAGTCTACAAAACAATGTTTCTAGTCATAGAGTTTCATTTCCTTGTGAGTGTCTTTAGGTTAAAGTAATATAATTATTCTCAACCCTTCAAAAAATGGAGACATTCTAACAAGAATTAAATTAACCAATAGAGGTTTTAAATCACTTGAATCCAAGTGGAATTGAAGTTTAGACTCATATACACAGTTAGACCTTCTTATGAATGTCACCTACATCCAGTTGGAAATAAGCCTTCAACAGTCATAATTGATAGGGATTGGAGTTTCAAGGTTTTGATGAGGTTCTCAAGGAAACAATAGTAAAACTAAGCCATTCAAAAGATTAGAGATTGGTTATGATAACTAATTTAACATACACAATTATCTATGTTTATATATTATAGAAATGTTACAAATGTGACAACTTACCTTAATTTCTCCAAAAAAGGTTTCTGCCCTATAAAGTGCCCTTTGTTGGTGAAGGTATATGAGGTCTAAGTAAGTCTAATCACTTCATTATTATAGCAGAGATGGAGATGTCACTTATCCACATGAAAAGAAGTTGATAAGTAAAGAGAAGAGATGGTGAGTGATATTTCAACTTAGTAAAAGTTATACTCTAAATACTCGGACACTACAGTGTCATCAGACCAAAAGTAAACTTGAAACTTGCAAACTCCTAGTGCATTGATGGTAAGGACAAGGGTTTGGTTTAAAGATAGATGTAAGATTAATTCACATATGAAATGTCTCTAGTGAATTTAATAGAGACCCAAGGGTGTTAGACATAGTGCTTTCACATGAATCAACACCTACAGGAACCTGGTGGTTTCTTCTAAATTTCCACCTATAGTTTGACCCAGTTTATAGACTAGTCTAATCTAGGGAAAGGTGGAAGCTTGAATAATAAACATGGATGTAAGTTAGAATGAACATGCATAAATCACATACATAGTGATTATATAACACCTTCATATGATTCTTATATAAAGGAAACAAATAAGGTTGAACCAAACTAGGCATGAACCTCAACTTATAGTTAGTCAAAATCCTACATATAGTCCTAAAAGTCAGTCTTGAGGAATTTGAAGGTTTGAGGGGCATAGAGATATGATAAATCCTTAAAAATTGACATATAAGGTCCTCATGAACTAATAAATCCATTAAAAGTATCATTTAGGTCAAATGAATAGGGGAATTACCCTCTAATTTATCTCAAATAGAGGGCACTTCATAAACAAGGTAACCTACAAACCTAATGCATGAAAGGTGAAAAGATAAAGTGGAGAGTATTGAGTGACCATTGGATGATATAAATAGTTGAATTATATGTAAATGAAGGTTGATAAACATCTAAAACCATTGGAAACATTCATAGGTGGTCATACACCCAAATATATAGGTTTGTAGACTAGACCTAGAACTAGGCCTAAACCCTCAGGCTTCTAAACTTCATTCATATGATCAAAAGATATCTCAAAGAAACTTGAGGAATTTTATAGGATATTTAAGGAATGGTAAGATCCATAAAGTTGTAGAGAATAGTTCAGGTTGGTCATTTTTGGCCTAAATCTATCTTAGACCTATCTAGGATGCAAGTAGGAACTCGAGAAGCCATTTTATTTTGATCATATATGTATGGATGAGATGCATGGTGAATCTATCACTTGGGGTAGTTGAGGAGGGTTATGAACTCAAATTTTTTGGAATTGGCTAAAAAGTTAGACGTCTAACTTTTATGAATCAATGTTAAGAACCTAGATGACCTCAAACCCTCCTAGAACCCTTGCATGAACTTGATGGAGAAAATATGAAGGGAGACACATATATAATTGGAAAATTAGCCTTGAAAGTGTTTTTAACTTGTTTATAACTCTCCCAATCCCATCACCATCTATTCATTCCATACCATCACTTGTATGGACAAGCCTAATTATTTATCTTTTACAAGATTTGAGGTGTTTTACAAGTACTGAGGGAAATTAATGAATGAAGGTAATTATGGAAGGTGTATGGGGACTTTTGATAACTCATAATACTTATATCTCACCTTAGCAATTCATGAAAATATCTCTACTAGTTTGGTCATTGCAAGTAATATTGAATGGCATAGTGAGAAGAAATGTGACTGCCTAATTGTGATAGTGAGAAAAGTGAAATTAAGTCTCTTGAAGTCTATTTGATATACCAAAGGAAAAATAAGGTATAAATGAGTTGTCAAACTCATCTGAAATGAATTTCCTTGAGTAAATACAATTCACTTAAGTGACAAGTGTGAAGGTCTAGGCTTAGAAGTCTAATAAGTGACTGTAACTAGTGAATGATAAGTGATAAAGGGGAGTTCATCAGTTAGAGAGGCATATTTTACTATCATATCTTGTTTCCAACTTCCTAAGTTAAATAATGTGTCAAATACTTCTATATCAATTTAAAACAATCAAGTGAACTCCTCATCATCAAGGCAGTTTTAAAGAAAGACCATGGAGATCTCTATGGCAACTTTAGGAGAATGATGCATTTCTATTGGAAATTTTTATAAGAGGCCTTTATGACCTATTTTCCAATTCATTTTCTTACATTTTAACTAGTCTCTAAGTTTTGAAACTCAGCCTTATAACTCTTCATCTTCACTTATTCTCTCTCCTATCCTATGCTCTATATATGCAATCCATTTTGGCATGAAAATGGATCCACAATTGGTATGGTGAATCCTTATTGTTTGACATCTTGATTTATATTTGAATAAAGTTCTGAATTTGGTTTAAACTCTATAATTTCTTGCCTAAGTATGTCAAGTGGTCTATGTGGTTGACAAGTGATGAATGTCTTCTCTTTGCTTCCATTCCACTCTTGCATGTTTTGTATGAGTGATATCTCTTCTAATAGGTCTCATGAAGTGTATATGTTTGTTAAGTATGTTTTGAAGTGTGAAAGGGATTATTAGTGTCTAGGATTAGTCCTTATTTTCACCCACTTTTGGATATGCATAGTAATTTGCCTCCATTGATAAACACTTATGCTAGAAGAACATGAGTTAAGGTTAGTTTTAGTAATCTTCTTTCTTAGTGTAGATTCAAGTGTGTTTTATGGAATTATTTTTTAGTGTATCACCTTCATTATTTTAGGTTAATTTATGTTTATTTATTCCATTTTCACCCCCAATAGTGATTATCCTAGTGTATTGTGTGAGCCTAAAAGATAGATCAAGGGAGATAGCCCTTTCAAATCTAGAGATCTATCTCCTGTAGTAGCTTGCCTATTTGTAGAGATAGTTTCATGTTATCCCAAAATTGATAAGGTTTCCTCAAATTCTCTAGGGTGAAAATTTGGGATATAATAGTTATGACACGCTCGATGGGACATGAAGTCTAAGAAGGTTTTTAAAGGTGGATGTTGGCTTTGACAATAAGGAGCTATAACAGTCCACTTCCTACACTATTTGGTGACTCCAAAATTTGAATCTTGGTTGCATACTAGTGAAATCTTTCATGCCTAATGTAAATAAAATGTCTCTAACCAAAGGAATTCCTTTTGAGTTTCAAGATCTTCCTTAATATTCATACAAATCAAGCATATTTGCTAACACACATCCTTACCCTAAGAAGTCATACCTTGCTCACAAACCCATAAAAAAGTTATTAATTACCCCATTCTTGTAAAGTAATAAAGCTACCATGATAAGGAATATACCTTTTATAATATTCAATGGATATATTCCTCTAAGATTTCCCACTATGATGACATCCCCAAATCTTCCCTTAAAAGTGTTCCATCATACATCGGTGCGACTACCATTACCCCTATTGAGTATATTAGAAACATTGCTAACTTCTACAATATCCATCACATCATTAAAGAGAACATATCAATCATATTTTTGGCTATCTCCTTCAAAGGGAAATCTCTTGACTGGTATGGCACATTGGAACTTGAATCAATCACTTCATGGAATGAGTTAAGAGATGCATTAAGAAGAATATTTGAGGATAAGAGTGATAACTTGTCATTGATTGAGCAACTGACCAACATAAGGAGATCACCTCAATAATTCATTCAAGACTTCAACACAAGATTTTATAGGACATGGGATATGGATAAGACCCACAACTCACCATGATTTCCTTTACTATCTTAAAGCTTTTGATAGTAACATTTCAATGATGATACAATTTATGGGAGGTAACGCTTTGACCAATGCCTATAAAGTGGCCATTAGGGTAGATAATTGTTTAATTTAGGTTGGGAATATTTCCCCAAGACCTCCCATGCCTATATTACCTAATTTGTAAACCCTTACACCTGTTGTTGCTCCCATTCCTACACCTAAACATAAGCCTACTACTCCTAGTCAACCAAACATGTCTAATGAGGTAGAAAGGATGAGAGATATAGATCAAGAGATCTTAGGTCTCAAGAGGATCACTTAAAAATAACAAGTGAGGCCTTTTCAAATCTAATGTCAACCTAATCAGTCCTACACTAACTATAAAGGTAATAGACCACCTTTTCAAAGTCATTCTCAAGGTCAAGGATAACTAATTCAATCAAAGTCCTATAATGGATACAATCCCAATGATCACTCCACCTAAAAAGCATTAGTACCTACTCAAAATAACATTACCCAAGAGCATGATGGTCAGCCTTCATGGGATCAAACTCACGATCCATATTCTTATGTCAATGAGTCCTTCAATCAAGCCTTTAGGGTAAGTTTGGGACCTAAAAGCTATGACTCAAGATGAGGTACCAAATGGAGGAGAGACCAATGGAAAGAGTAGTCAAGTGGGATATACCTTAGTTAATTGGAATCAAGATGAATCATGTGCTATCAATTATCAACGGTGGTCAAGAAAATATGCAAGTCTTATGGCTACAAACACACAAAGCAAAAGAAAGGTAGTCGAAGAAGCTCAAGGGGCTGTTAATGGTCAATCAATGAATGTTCAAACATCTCAAAGGGTAGGTACATCTAATGCAGTTCCAAATACACATGTTTATTAAAGAGATCATAATGCTATGAGTGTTTTCATACCTCTAAATTCTCAAGGTGTAGGCAATAATATTCCTACTAGTGGATAAACAAAGGTTAGAGGCTCTTTCACTAACATTGTAAAGTAGATGACGAGGTCTCATGTGAATGTATCAATGTGTAATACATTGGAAATACCTAAACAAGTAGACATACTTCAAGAGGAGCTATCCAAACTCAATTTAACAACCAAAAAACCTAGTGGGAAAGAAAAAACCTTGACAAACACATTAAAGCCTAGTGAAGGACAATCAAAGTGTAAAAGGTAGAGAAACCTCATCCTTTCTATCTATATATCATTATTGAATATGCCTTGGTACATAATTATCTTATTGATAGTGGAGTTAGTACTTGTGTCATGCCCAAGCAAGTAACACATGAAGTATGAGCCTCATTCCAAAGAAGTGATAAAATTGGATGGGTCAGTTGCCAAGACCATTGGCATAATTAGAGGTTTGAAAATCATTCTCCATGCTTGTCTTAATTTCACCATTTCTCAAGATGTTGGGATTATGTATGTGCCACCCCATTTTTCACTTTGTTTGTTAAGAGAGTTCATTGCTAAGATTAGAGGTTATCTAAATTTAGACTAGTCTACCATGGCATTTAAGACTAGATATGGTGCAAAAGTGACTATCAAATATGAACCTATCTCTAGTTTTCATGTAAAACCATATGTGCCTTATACCTCTCACATGAATTGCAATGCCATTGACGAAGATCATCCTAGTGATCAAGAACCTCTAACTCTTCTTGATGGCATATATGATTTGTACCTTGATGAGTGGGGAATTGAACAAGGTGGATTTGAAGAGACAAGAATTTGTACTTACATTCTCCATGGAGATTGTGATGGGGAACTTGAGATAGATCCTGATGACATTCTAAAGCAAGTTGCATAGGGAAACTATCTTGTACACATGGGTGATGATGTTGAGATCCTAGCTATAACAAATCATGAGTCTTTGTGAACACTCAATTCTACTTGACAAGAAAGAGAACATTCATGAACATGAACCACAAAAGAAGTGGATGATATGTGGTAATAGTTCAATGCCATAGTCTAGGTATTTGAGGAGTTGAGTAGGCCTATAACTTCTCAAAAATAATATAGACCTAATGTTGAAGTCAACCATGAAGTGTTTAATGAGAATAAAGAAGATCTTGAGGTCTCTACCAAGCAAAGAATAACTTTGATAGACCAATAAGTATTTGGTGAACAAGAAGATGGTCCTAATGACTTACAACAACAAACATGTCATGTTTCAAACACATCTAACGTTGAGAAAGCTTTGATGATCTCCAATGATCAAATTGAGGAGTGTCAAATGATCATGACATAGTTTAAGCAAGCTTCTAGCTCAAACAGTCCTCTTAGAGGGATATATAGAGTGTTCATGAGAACTCCAAATGACAAACTTGCTGCTAACAAAAGATCCAAAGATGGTAAGTCATTTGAATATCTCCATAAGCAAGTTTTCATTAACAAGTATGAATTATATGAGAGTTTTGTTTTCATGGAGCAATAGTGATGCAAGAAGTATTATCTTTGACCTTAGTTGAAGCAGTGAGGCATTATTCTTACCTCAAGTATTTTGAGGTCTTGTACATAGTAGGATAGGTTTGTGTTTCCTTTTAATTGGTAGTGTTTTTACCTATCTGATTATTGAACACAAGTGTGTATTTTGTGTCTTGATTTGTGTTTTTATTTCCTATTTTATATTTGGTGTGATTTGTGGTCTTTTTAGAGGCTTATCAATGCAAATGTAGTGTATGGGTGACTCCATTTCCCAAGGATAAGAGAAGGCAATTGGCCCTTAGCATAGCAGGCATGCTACCCCTAGGAAATTGCCAAAATGTTGACCCTAGGTCAACTAAGGTCAACCCCCTATGTATTAAAACTTTCCATAGGATCCTTCTAAGTCATAAAATGGTCATCAAGGTCATAAATAATGTCAAATCATAATTTGAAGATCATAAAACATGTTCTAACCTTAGTCATATTTGTCTTTTTATCTTAATAGCCCTTTTTCCACCTTTTGGCCATGTTAGAGTGAAATGTATGGTTTTTCATAAAGGACAAAGGTGTCAAGATGAAATATAATGTACCACATGTGAAGTATATGTCATATGGTAGTTTAGAAACTAAAAGTTGTAGGTCCAAAGTAAGAACAAGGAGATCAACTACAAAAAGGTAGTTTCAATCAAGTTGTACGAACTATATGACATATAAAACACATGGGAAGGCTTTAGGAGAGTCTCTTAATATTCCCATAAGTCAATTTCAAGTGAAATAAGATTTGATAGCTCCAAAAATGACAAAAATAAAATCTTTTTTGTCCTTGCTCTCTTGGGTAGTGTGGATCATCATCCATGTTTTGTATATTTAGAGCAGTTTGTTTTTCATCGTGGACATGATCAATATGGATGATGATATTTGGGTCCATTTTTATATTTTGTGACTAAGTATTAGCCTCCTTTCATTGATACCATATGGTGCCCCTACCCTTATTCAACATGAAGAAGTTCTCGGCTCGCCAGGAGTAACACCATCCCACCATGTGGTATCACACCACTCCTTGAAATCAAAGAGTTATTTTGGTAAAACTTTTATGAGTGCCATTGGTTGATGAAATAATGGGTAGGCCCCATAGTGAAGTTATATCAAAGAGGATGCAGACTTTCCCTGTGGTGCTCCTACACTCATTCTTTGTAAAGGATTGCTCAACTCCCTTAGGAGAAGTACCAACTCAACATATGATATCATGGTGATAATATAAGGTAGGCTTCCTTTTTTCAAAACTTTCAATCATGCTATTGGTTGATGAAGTTAGGGATGGGGCCCACCATGTAGTTATAACAAGAAGAAATCAATCCTTCTATGTGGTATCCCAATGCTCCATGAGAGTTAAGGTTTTCTCGTTAGATCTTCAAGTAGTGCCATTAGATGAGAGAAGTGGGTCCCCATCCATAATATAATTATAGAGGAAATTTCAAAAATAGACACATGGAACCACGACACTTATTCTAAGAATTATGGGGGATCATGAAGGAATCAATAGTAGTATTATATCTGGGATCTTGATGACCAACTACACTCATGATCTGAAGCTCCCCATTCAGTTACAATGGCCTTATTATGAGTGCAAGTGCCAAGTTGTAGGTGTCATTTACTCGTGAGGCCTTTGTGCCTATTTATTTAGGGCTCTTTTATTTTATTAAGGGTTGGGAGTTGATTAATTGTTTTTATTGTTATCAAAAAGTGACCATTTTGTAATAGTTTAGTTTTGAATAGGAAGAGTAGAAGTTCTTTAATTTCATTTCATAACCTTAGTAGGTGCCCCTTGTGGGTAGAATTGAATATTATATACTGTGCCCTTGACGCCTTTTATATTTTGTTCTCCACCTAACAATGAAGAGGATATGGTGTTCTATGTCAAATTGAATGGAATTTATTGCTGTCTATTATTTCTTTTCTCTACTTCTATAGTATTGGATTTTGTTATGTTATAGTCTTTAAATCATGCACATTGTCTTTTAAACCATCTATAATTTTTAAAGGTTTGATCTATTTTATGCAAATTTTAAGGATAAATATGTTAAAACTTCTGGAGCATCACTTTAGTTAATTTATTTTAGTTTTATTTACATTTATTTTCCCTCTTTTTCATCCCCAACTAATATGAAGAGGCGACTTATAAGATCCTAGAGGTCACTTCATAGAGCACATTTCATCCCACATCTGTAAAGATTCCCATAGGAAGACTATTTGCTGAGAGCGAGAGTTTTAGGCATCAACAATTTTTTATTTTCTGGCATGCTTGATAAGACATGACTACTAGTCTACCTGATTAGAATCTAGAGTTTATGATCCATAGGCATATCACAAGGTCATAATAAGCTAGGAATCCAAGCTTTTTAATATTACCTTTGGTGGATAAAACACACCAAAAAGCTACAAGGTCTAGCATAATGCAATAACCATAATAAATGGCTATCCAAGGACCACCCATGAACTTTATAATGTGGAATAGTGGTAGCCCACTCATCCCTCTAGTGGCCCCAGCTATATGAAACCCTTTTCCTGTTAATGCCTTGAAGGCATTCCCTAAATTTATAGGGGAAGATTTCAAAAGTGTAGTGGAGCATATTCAAGATGTCACATATGTCTGCACTATACATTATGTCACATAATAAAACATAGACTTAAGGTTGTTAGCCACCTCTTTCAAAGGGAAAACTCTTGACTAGTATCGGTCCTTGTCACCTGTATCTATCGCCACCTAATATGATTTTCATGATAGATTATTCAAATTATTCAATGAGAAGGTGGACTAATCATCTCTCCTACAACAACTTATCACCATTAAAAGGGCCCCATAAGAGGCTATTATTGATTTTAATAATAGGTTTTATAAAACCTGGCAAAGGATTTTGTTAGCAGCTTGGCCACCCATAGGTATGGCCATTATCTTCTACCTCAAGGCCTTTAATTCAGACATAATGATTATGATCCAATCTCTTAGAGGCCAGACATTGCTAGATGCATATGACTTGGTAGTCAAGGTGGAGAATAATTTGATAGATGTCAAGAAGCTTCCCCCATGACCATTGGTGCTCATATTCCTAGATATATCAATGCCATTTCAAGAAGTCCCAAGCACCTCACAAGCATCTCCTTCCATGTATGTATACCTACCTACTCAGACAAACACATCCTCTTCATCAACACTAGATACAAAGATGAATGACATGAAGAGAATTTTGTGGAGATTCTCAAATGAGATCATGAATCTCAAAAGGTAACATGTCATGCCTCTAAAGTTCCCTTACCAAAACTACCAAAATAAAAGGGTGCCATACCAACATAACTAGTGCCAAGAAAAGTAGATGCTGAATCATCAGGTGTTGAACCATCAAGTATGACCTACAAATTAAATCATTCTTATTCTTGATCCTTTTTAAATGGTTTAACTAAGTTCAAATAGAGAATTGGTCACTGGCCAGAACAATTTGGTGGATGATTCTAATTCATGGTGATTCCCATGCAATGATGTGCATACACATTATAATTATTTGAGAGGTAATTTACAATAAAACATTGCCAAGCAACAAAGATAAGGGAATGCCCCTGATTTAGCCTCTTACTAATACCAATCCCTGAGGGTTGATAATGATATCCTAATGGCCCAAATGTAAGAAATGTCCTTAGATAAAGAATAAGAGATAACACTAGAGCATGTGCTCTTCTCTTGGGTAGAGGGCAAAGATGTGGTTTATGCAAGTGAGATCCCCTCACTAAAATCCCCACAAGTCCAATCAGACTACTTTACGTAGTCTAAGAAGAGACTGGTCAAGACCTAAGAGGCCTTCACAAGGCCTAAAGTGACTTGTGAGAAAAGTTTGGGTCCTTGACCACCACCTCTAACATATCAAAAGTGGAGAAAAGTAACTCAGATTAAAATAAAGACCCCAAGTTCTGACCTCAAGGGTCATTTAATGTAGTAGAGTAGCTAAAGAAAGATCCAACCAATGTTTCTCTCTATGATATCTTGTCTATCCTTGAGCAAAAATCTTTGTTGAAAGAAGCATTGGAAGATTAGGAAAAACCTGTGCAAGCTATCCTAGCTATGGGGCTATTACAAAGCAAGGAAAAAAAGGCCAACATTAGTGCACAATCTCATGCACCATATGCATTCATCAATTCCAATATGGGGGTAAGCAAAATAAATCATACCCTATTTCATTTAAATCTCATTATGGTAAATAAGTTGTTGCATAATTCCATGATTGCTTCTGGTGCCAGTACCAAAATGATGGCCAAAAATATTATAGATGCACTACAACTTTAGTATGAACCTTTAAATAAAGGGGTAATGCAGTTAGATAGCAAGAAAGTTTAGACCATAGCTCTTATCAAGGCTCTTCCCCTAACTTTATACTCTTATCCCAATATCATAGTGTCCCAAGAAGTTGTAGTAATAAACATCCCACCAGTCTTTGGGTTGTGTCTATCAATGGATTTCATCATCAAACTAGGTAGATAGTTGTCTTTAGATTGGTCCCACTTGATCCCAAGGACTAAATATGGATTAAAATTGAAAGTGTTATCCAAACTAATACATCTAGAGCATGTAGCCAATGATGCTATGATGAAATCTGAAGTGATACACACCTCTTTCTCCAAGAAAGAGATGTATTACATGGAAATGATTGAGGAAGAAAGGGTGATAGATAACAAAAACCTAGAAGAGGAAGTCCTCAATAATGAGTTCATTAAGAATGATCCATTCATAAAACTTGATGCCACCAGCCTTGGAACCTATGTAATCAATGATGAAGATCAGACCATCCCTGAAGTCATAAAGAAAAAGGAAGATTGAAGTAAGAAACCTAAAAATGAGTCTAATTTATGGACTCTACACTTTGATGGCATGAAATACAAGACCAAATCTAGAGCTGGCATTTGATTGATGTCTCCATCCACAAAAGAGACCCTTAGGGCTTTTCACTTCCAATTCTCCTGCATAAATAATGAAGTTGAGTATGAAGCATTGATCCATAGCCTTAGTCTTGTCGAGTGAATGGGCATGAAATAGTTAAAAGTGTTCAAAGATTTGGAACTAGTGGTAAGGTAGGTAAGAGAAGTTACGACCACAAAAATGTATGCCTGAGATCCTACCACCACCAAGTATGGGAATTAATCAAAGCATTTAAAATGTTTAATATTTAAAGTATCCCTAGGACCATGAATGCCTTGGTAGATAGAGTGGTAGTAATCAACTCCCAGTGTAATATGATGACTGATTTGCTATCCAATAAATAAGTGATGTAGGTAATTATTAGACTCACCATCCTAGACAATGATCATAACTAGAAAATGTATGAAAATGATGCCCAAATCATTATGTTTCTCGAATAGTCATGAAAATTCATGGAATAATTATAGCTGAAGATCGAAGAAGCTTATGAAGAATAGATTTTTGAAACTAAAGTCCAATAAGCTCCCAAAAGGGCTGATCAATTAGAGAATCTTTTCAATTCTGATGATGCATGAAATGACAAATAGAAGTTTGTCATAGATAAAAGTGATTTCTCTAAGCTTGATGTTGGCAATGGAAGGAAACTAAAAGTGGGGAAAGAAGTTTCCTAAAATGATAAGTAGTTATTGATCTCCTTCTGCAACAAATATAAAGGGGTTATGGCTTGGATTTATGATTATTTGAAGGGGTATGACCATGAGGTCATCCAACATACCATAGACCTAATTGATGGATCTAACTCAGTTTGACAAAATCAAAAGATAGTAAACCTAAAAATCAAGTCTCTTATGGCTCAATAATTAAGGAAATTGATCAACTCAAGGATCATATACTTGATCAAACATTTGATTTGGGTGTCAAACCTTGTTTTAGTGAGGAAAAATAATGGAGAAATTAGGCTATGTGTGGACTTCAAATATTTGAATAAGGCGTCTCTAAAGGATCATTAACCCCTTCCTTCTATGGAATAGATCCTCAAAATAGTAACAGGTGCATAAATGTTCCATATTGGATGGGTTCTCTAGATATAACTAGGTATGGCTCAATGACGAGGACCAACATAAGACCACTTTCACCACAAAGTGGGGAACCTTCGCATAAGCAAAGATGCTTTTTAGCCTCTCTAATATAGGAGCCACCTTATAATGAGCCATAGACATAGCCTTTTAAGGAATAATCAATAAAATTATCCTCATCTATCTAGATGATCTAAAAATATTCTCCAAGAAAAGGGAAGATCACTTCGATCATTTGGAGATTTGTTTTCAAAAATTGTTAAGAATTCAGGGTATCTTTCAACCCCCAAAAATGTTTCTTCAGCATCTTATAAGGCAAACTACTAGGATATGTAGTATCCAAGGAAGGTATTTCTATCGATCTAGATAGAGTGAAGGCCATAAGGACTTAGCCTTACCGGTCAATAAGAAGGGAGTCCAATCTCTCTTAGGAAAGATCAATTTCATCAATCGATTCATATCTAACTTTGCTAGGTTGGTAAGGTCAATCACATTGATGATAAAGAAGAATCAAACATTAAAATGGACCCTTGAAGGGAGAATAACATTTGATAAGATCAAAGACGTGATATCCATTTCCCTTATGCTGGCTAATCCCAACTTCTCAAAATATTACATCATGTACGTCTATGGGAGTAAACATAGCTTGGAAACTATGTTAACTTAGAAAGAAGATGAAGGGAAAGATGAGCACCTAATTAATTTATATTCAATAACCTTACACAAGCATGAAAACAAGTATAATTTATTTTAGAATTAGGGTTTTTAAATCATCAAGGTTCTAAAAAATTTTAGACACTTGGTATCAGAAAGCAAAATAATGGTATACGTGATGCATCCCAAAATATGAGAGTACATAATGGAAGGAGAGATCACCAAAAAGATGACTAATTGGATCACCAATATATTATAATATGAAATTGAATTTAGACCAACCAAGGTGATCTAAGGAAGAGGGATCTGTGAGTATTTGGCCTAATGCACTGATTCCTCGACAAAGGAGCATGATGCACCAAAAATAGTTTTAATGAATCAATATGAAACTGATAGATCCTAGGTTGATGATAGAACCTACTTCATGTAAACACACTGATATCCAAATGGTATCCTTATACATAAAATAAAATTCTATAGATTGTAAGGGGTCATCTACATGCTAGTATAGGGAGTCCTTTTCAAAAGGAAATTTGATAGGGAATTATTTCGATGTGTTGATAATAACTAGACCAGCAAGATCATATGAGATATGCATTTCATACCTCTAGGCAGTCATTTCTTAGTAAAAATAAACATGATCAAGATCATGCATGTAGGATATTATTGGTTGACTATGTTTTTGGATTATTATTAAGAGGTTAAGAAATTTTGCCAATGCCAGTTCTTTATCGATAGACAAATGAATTGAGCCATGCTACTAAATTTGATTATGGTTGACAAGCCTTTCACATAGTGGGGCTTATATTTTATTAGGATGATAAATCCTATATCTAGTATAGGCCACAAATAAATACTCATGGCCACTGATTACTTTACAAGGTAGACTAAAGTGACCCCAATGAAGGAGGCAACTAAAAATGTGATCCCTGATTTCTTGGAGGAACTAGTAACAAGGTTCAACCCTCCAAAAATGATCATATCCAACAATGCGAAGGCCTTCTTCAATTCTAATATTTTAGAATTTGCACTTAGGAATGACATTTTACTAAAGATGTCATCCAAATACTACTCATAAGGGAATGGGTTGGCCAAATCAACTAATAAGAACCTCATAAGGTTGATTAAGAGGATAGGCACCGAATGATAATGGGAATGGTATATGCATCTCAAAATGACTATGTGAGGCAATTGAATTACTCCCAAAAATATTTTAAAGACATCCCCATATGAATTAATATATAGAAAATAAGTGGTCATACCCATATAAATGGAGATTCCCACTTTATAGCTTTTGAAAGTTGTTGAAATAGTGGAGAACAAAGCGATGGAGTTAGGTTAGCATAATTACTCAAGCTATAAGAAGCAAGAGAATGAGCTAGTAATTCTAAGGTCACTCGATAACAGGTGGTCAAGACATGGTTCAACAAGAAGGCATCTGATCTAGGCTTCAAGATGGGGGACTTGGTTCTCAAGTATGATAAAAGGGCCATAAAGTCAGGTTAGCATGCAAAATTTGATTCCCTATGGAAAGGGCCTTTTTGCATCATCAATGATAGACAGGGTAATGCATTCAAGTTGGAGGATGAAGAAAGAAATACCTTAGATATTTTGGTTAATGAAATCCACTTGAAGCCTTGTAACTAACTTATCGACCTTCCTTATACATAGTTAGTTAGTTTCCCCTCTTTGTTTCTGTTTCACCTTTTCTTGCTATTTATTTTCAAAAATAAGTGACGTTGGCATAAGTTGTTCATCACATTTCCAAGTGTCCATGCCTTAGATCCCTATATTTTAAATCATCCATCCTTACATGGTTATCTACCCCACTCCCCTTGCCATTAATGTTAGATTCTCCCAATTGCATGATCTCCCATGAGGATCACCACAAATATCGTGTGAGATGTTCTTCAAGCATGTGTGCCACCCTCAACATTTATGGGGGTGCCCAAATACAAAAATTTCATGATGATCATGCTAAAAGGGGTGGCCTATAAATACAACTCTCCTAAATGATCCAAACACTTAAATGGCTTAAGAATTCCAAGAGTACCAAGCTGAAATAAAGCATCTCGAGTGAAGAATTGTGCACAAAATTGATAATAGGAGCCGATATCTAGTGCTTTCTTTAGAATAGAGAGAATATTATACCAAAATATCTATAAAATGGAGACTTATACATCCTCATTTGGTATCAAACATATAAAGAATCAAAGAATGTGTGGATTAGGTGGTAACAAAGACCTTCCACCATAATTTGTAGGGAGTAAATCTTATGCATCCACCTTCACACAACCAAAACCCAAAGTGCTAAATATCAAGATCGATTGAAAAGGCCATTGTGGGGACCCTACACTAGTTTGAGACTTTGCAGATGGGATTTTTGATCCCAAATTGGTGAAAAACACAAAGAACTTGAGGGAGGGCACCTACACCCAAATGCTAAAAAAAGTTCAAAATAATGACTTCGAGTCATTTGACTACAAGATTTGGAGTTCCATACTAGTTCAATACATGGTGCCTCTCATGAACCCATGCCCATAGATCATTGATCTATGTGGAAAGAGATATGACACCTACACTAGCATTATTATAGGCAATAACCATCTAAAAGTAGACATCAGTACCGATACAATAAGGAAGATGCTCTAACTTTCGAGTGACCCCATCATAGACATTTATAGTATGGAGATATTATATAATGCATGGGACACTTATGCCCTAAAGTAAAATTTCATCAACATAACTCTCCACATCAATTACATGGAGGTACCTCCTCTACCCATCACTCTTTTGAGCATTGCAACATAGGTCATTAAAGATGCCCTTTCCATGTTAGTATCAATCTTCAAGATGGGCTCAAACATCGATGCCCATGATTTCCAATTGGGTGTAGTCTTATTTTTGAATATAATAAGTAAGGAGAAAGCTTATAAGATGGAATTTATGAATGCCATTACTGATGCTATTCATATTTAGTTGAAATTTTTTTCAATGCAAAATACCTTTAGGTATTCCTTCTTCCTCCTCTACCTTATCCTATATTAGAGCTCCCAATTCTTTTCCCCATACTTCAACTTCAATTCTGCCAAGAAAAACACGTATCCTCACATGGTCATCCCATATTTGCATGAACCCATATCCTATCATCCATGCAAGATTATTATGAATTTTTAGAGTGCTTTCTATCCCCAATCCTGATCGACCTCAGCCAGGAGTCCCATCAATTTTAGAATGATAGTCTGTTAGAGATCATGGATCACCAATGGTAGAATTCTATTTGACTAGTTCTTTAGAGCCCATTTGATGTTCATCAAGGTCCACAGATTTAAGGAGGAGCCCTTTCAACTCCCATGCCTACTCATGAATAGGACCCTAGCTCTAGAGTTGGCTCACCATCTCGATGTAGTGGACTTAGTTTATGGAGTGGGATATAAGAATAAGGCCATATATGTTGTCCCCTTCTTGAGAGTGGGAATTATAGTGGTGAAGAGGTCAAAATAATGCTTGTTTGTGCTAAAATTGGTAGATCTCAACATAAACCAGATCAATGAATAGTGGAACTATGACCTAGCTGGTCACATAGCCACCTTAAAAACTATTGGCCCCATCATTTATGATCCCCATACATACTTTGAGGATCAGAGGTCACCAAAATTAAATGACATCAAATATGGATCTATCCAAGATCCCTTCAGACACCTATAAGTTGTCGAGGTATTTTATAATCTAATTTAGGATTTTGATCCCATAAATAAATGAGAAAAGGTTTGAGGGTGAAACTCATCCAAAGGGGCTAGAGCCAGGTGAAAATAGATGCCTATTGGAATTATAGGTAGGAAATAAGTAAACATGAGCTAAATTTTGAAGACTTGATAAACTCCTCTATATCCATATCCAACTACCCAACAACAATAGTAAGCCTCTTCAGGATAACTTGAGGTAGAGCTATCTCAATCTGGATCTCAGGCACAAGCTTTTAGCCCTGCACTAGGACCCCCACAAAATAAGGTGCACTTCTCTCACCCCTTTCTTTTCACTTTTACTTCATTCTTCATGCCACATTTGCCTTCCATTATTTCCACTGAGCTTGTGCCCCTTTCCTCTGCCCAACCAATCACCTCGTTGGCATCAATTTACTCTACATAGATAATCACCTCCCTTACACCACTCTTCAATTCTCTTCCCTCATCCAACACATCAACATCCATCATGGAAAAAATTACCCACACCCCTAATCATGGCCTTTTGCATTTCTTTCCTTCCACCGTAACTCTTCACCCACTTCTCTCTAAGGGAATGACATCCGCTGCTTCACAGTAGCAAGTGACCATTCCTTTTGGCCTACATTAGGGATCACCCTTTGTGTGGGAAATGATTTAGTCTCAAGAGTAGTTATACCAGTAGTTGAATACTATTATAAAATCTTGAGAGGATTGGGCAAAGAAGAGGAGAGGAAAACTAGCCAATGCCCTGACTGTACCTCACATATGATCATTCTTTAACCTGATTTAACAATCTTTGATGATTGCACATATGATTCTATAAGTAATCAATCCCCAAGAATAAATGTAATTAGGGGATTAATCGATACATGATTTTGACCTCAACCTTAAACAGGCTAGATCAATCGATATGGTTGAATTGATGGAAGAGATTTAAAAGTCTATCACCATGGACTATATTAAGTTAGGCTGATAGTTGGAGAAGAAAGAACTGGAACTCGTAAGAGTGAAAGCTGATGTCAATAGATTAAACATAAAATCCAAGGTAAAATATGTGGGAGATCATCAAAATGAGGTCTAACCTTTAGATCCATGTCACCATTAAGAGCTTCTAGATGGAGGCCAGTCAAAGGGCCCAACTATGTATTCAAGTAGTTGAATTGAAGACCAAAATAGATGGTCTAAAGAAGGAAAATTAGGTTGTCAAGAATACACTACATGAGAAATAAATAGAGCTTGCATAGACCTATAAGAATGTAATGTACCTAGAGAGGGGTATAATAGTAGAATAACTAATAAAATAGTGAATAGTGGTTTAGTACCACATGCATAAGAATAAGTTGTGTAGATGAGAATTAGTATAAATAAAGGGGTATAGGTTAGTGTTAGGCATCTAAGAAGTTATTTGTAATGGATCTTGCACTAATAGGAGGTTTCCCCCTTAAAGAGGCCATCGATATGGAGTTATTGCTTTCATAAAAGGAATGGTGTGTGTAATCAACATATTTATTAATATATTGAGTGATTTATTTATTCCTAACATTTGGTATCAGATCCCTTTCTAGGGACATTTTTTTTTTGTTGTAGCTTAAAAAGAGAGTTTTCAATGATTTAAAATATTTTAGTTTGTCATACTATTAGTGTGAAGATTTAACCCACTTTGGTCTCCTTATGGATCATGCATCATTGATCTAGGTGATCTTTTGGTTTGTATTTAGTGCTTCCTAGGGTGCCATCCTCTCCTAACTCCCTCAACAACCTCCCCAACTCACCTCAACTCATCTTCTCACATTGGTTCATCTAAATTGAACTCAACTCAAATCCTTAAGTATATCTGACCATGATGTTGATTAGATCTAATGATATCATGATTTTTGAGAACAACATTAATGGCATCTACATCTATGCTCTATCCTTTTCCTGATGTCACCAACATTTTGTGCCCTAACATCTCTCCAATCTTGCTGACCACTGGTCCACATTTTAAGCTTCTCAATCACCATTTCCATCCACACTCAGACTTCAATCTATTCTTAAACTGAGTTCTGGGTTGATCAATCTAGATTTAGCATTAGTTTTGGATATGCAAAACAAGATCCATGAAATTAACACTCATCTAAAGTTTGCATACCATATATCCTTCTCCTACAGTGACCTTTCTCTATGTCAATCCCTTTTGCAACTAGATCCCACCCACATGAAATTGAATCACCATCCCATGGCTTGCCTTTGGCTCTTACATTAAAAATAAGGCATTAGAAACTTAGATCATGCATTATTTAAATCTGGCTCAACTATGGTTTTGATCTTTCCTTACATCCATTCTTAGATCTATTGCATGATTCTTTGATTTAAAGAGTTTTTAATTACTTGTGATTCACCCAGCCACTCTAGCTTCGACCTTGATCCCCATTATCCTTAGCTCCTTGCTCGATGTACAAATCTCTACATCTATCTCCTTCTATGTCCTCAACATCCTTTACACTTCCCCTTTCTACATAATGAACTCACACTACACATACTACCACCACAGTATTGCCATTCCCTCCTCACTAGCTCTACCTTGAATAGATCTTCTACCTCTACCACTCCTTGCCTCATGCTATTTTTCCCAAACCACTTAGTATTTTATACCATGATTTTCTCAACTAAGTTCATCTTTTTTGAATTGTTATGTGGTATTAGGTATTTTCATGTCTAATTTTAGATTTTAAGTTTAGGTTTCCATTATTTTATTTGGGATTTTTAGCTTTAATTTTTTAAAATTCTTTATACATGTTATTATGTGGTATACTATTTAGGTTTTTTTATTTTGTTTAGGTTTATTAATCCAAATTAATGTAATTTTAGTTAAGGTGTATTCATTTTTGATTTTTAATTATTAATTATGATTAGTCATTTGTATTATAGGTCTATGTTGTATCATCAACTCTCAATGTGTGTAATATCCTCGTCTTTAGTTTTTTTAAGTCATTATTGTTTAAGTCATCTTGTCATGTGTTAGTGTCAAAATAATAATAATAATATATTGATCCTATTATAAAGGATGCATTTTAGGTTAAAATCGATGTCCTCTCCTATAAATATATTTAACCTCTGGTTCTCATGGGGTTTTCCATTCTATTTGGAAGTCATCTCACTAATGCATTGACTACACTTCATCAAACTAGTATAGTTAAAGAATATCAAACAATAGTTGAACACCTTGCCAATCAGATTGTAGGTCTATCTGATGAATTCTTCCAACATTATTTCATCAGTGGAATTCAAGATTATATTTGAGTAAAGGTTTAAATGTGGAAACCTTAATCCATGATGGAAGCATGAGTCTTAGCTAAGATTATAAAATAATGCATATACTATAATCTTGGTGAGACACCTTTATTTTTACATCCCTGCATAACATCACCTCTTCAGGACATCAACAAACTAGACATTGATTCCCTTTTGGATGTAACTCAATAGGTTGTAGATGATCCCATTCATGAAATCATCATGCTAGAGTAGGCCCTTGATGAGCCCAAGCTGACAATCATAGAACCCAAGCAGGGAATCAAGTCTTAAAATCCCTTAGAAAAAAATGCTAAGGGGCATGGCATGTCTCCTCAATTCATTCATCAAGATAACTCTTTTGAGTACCCTTACCCTTGCTTTGAGGATATGATCATCAAGGTTTAAATTACACTTCAACCTTTAGTTATAGTGCTCATGTTCACCCTGTTGATAAACATGTTCATATCCAATCACAGGTGAAAGAAATGGAAGCAGAAAAAGACACATCAATGTGCCTCTATCTGGTCTTCAACCTATTTTCATATGTATGGTCTGGCCTTCATTTAATCTTCCTATTTCTTATCATGTTTTTAGGGCAAAACATATTTAAGGGGGATGGAATGTAGTGTACCTAGAGAGGGGTATAATAGTAGAAGAGATAATATAATAATTAATAGTGGTTTAGTACCACATGCATAAGAATAAGGAGTTGTGTAGATGAGAATTAATATAAATAAAGAGGTATAGGTTAGTGTTAGGCATCTAAGAAGTTATTTGTAATAGAGCTTTCTTAAATAGGAGGTTGCCCCCTCAAAGAGGCCAGTGATATGGAGTTATTTCTTACATAAAAGGAACGGTGTGTGTAATCAATGTATTTATCAATATATGAGTGATTTATTTATTCCTAACGAATAATCTCTTGTATTCTACAAGTGCACAACAATAATTATAGCAAAAAATGCAATAAGAGTCCTCAATTAGGGACCAAGAGATATAAAAACTGAAGAATGACCTTGCCATCCACTCCTAGACCATGGGGATCCTCCCCATGGTCTAACAACTATATGTATCCTATTAGAAGAGGATAAATAATGCAATCACAAACTTTAAGCCAATTCTTAGTTTCATCACAAACTCACAATGACTGAGCACATAGGTGAGCATATCCATGGACTAGGTCCTCACCTTCACGTTCCCAAAGGTTCAAGAATTGTAACTCCTCATCCATAAGATTTATAGCACTAAAAAAATGATGCTTCAAGTAATAAGGGTGGCTGATCGAAGGTAGGCAATAGTGAAGTTTAATGAGATCTTATGCTACAATAGGGCAACATCAAAGTACAAGGCATTTCTAGATGCCTTAGAAAATGTAGTCCAAGATATGAAGGGGCATATCAAACAACTAGTCTATTTGGGGCTTCCCTCCCCATTCCTTGCAAATAACATAGTCCTCTCAAAGGACAAAATAAAAGAGTTACTAGAAAAGAAGAAGAATGACTAAACCATCTTTGTAGCTCTAGGTTAAGTACCAAGTATCTCCGAGGTGGAGACCATTTTGTAGCCTCTTGCCCAATTAAAGTTTTAGATGCTGAAAGTAGTTTAAGTATTAAGTAACATCTCCTTCAAGGAGATCATTGATCTAGATAGAGCCTTTAAGGCTCTAAATAAGAAGACTTAGTTGAAGGAGGAATAGTGGATGACTTTGAAGGCTGCTCTTCAGAAGTTTTGAGTTTTACAGGCCTCAACTCTTTTTGAAGTTTGTTTTGACTAGTCTGGGGTACCAAAATTTTTGGGTTCTTCCATCTATAGGTGGATTCCCCTATAAGTCACAACGAACTATGGATCATCATCCACATTGTGTATATTTTGGATCAATTTGATTTTTATCATAGATGTGCTCAATGAGTCGAGCAGTTATGTTTTAACCTTTTCTTTTTCCTTGGGTACCTTTTTTTGTTTTGTGACCAAGTCTCAACCTCCTTCTACTATTTCCATGTGGCACCCCCATGCTCATTTAACATTAATAAGTTCCTAGATTGCCTAAGAGTAACACCATCCCACCATGTGACATCATGCCACTCCTCAAAATCAAAGATTTATTTTGGCAAGACTTCTAAGAGAACCATTACTTGATGAAATAATGGGAAGGCCCCATGATGTAATTATATCAAAGAGGACATGGAATTTCCATGTGGTACCCCCATACTCATTATTTTTAAAGGATTACTCAAATCCCCTAGGAGAAGTGCCAGCTTGACATGTGGCATCATGGTGATAATCTAAGGTAGGCTCCCTTTTGTCATAACTTTCAATCATGCTATGGGGCCCACCATGTAGTTACAACATGAAGAAATCAATCCTTCTACATGGTTTCCTAGTTCTCCTTGAGAGGAAAGTTTTTCCTATCAGAGCTTTAAGTAGTACCATTAGATGCAAGAAGTGGGTCCTCATCCCTAACAAAATTTTAGAGGTAGTTTTAGAAACAAAAATGTGGTGCCATGATGCTTCTTCTAAGCATCATGGGGGATCATGAAGGCATCAACAAAAACACCATATCCAAGATCTTGATGACTAATTGCACTCATGATCTAAAGCTCCCCATTCGGTTGTAATAACCTCATCATGAGTGTGAGTGCCAATTTCCAAGTGTCATTTCCTCTTAAGGACTATGTGCCTATTTATTTAGGGCTCTTTTCTTTTATTAAGGGCTCAGAGTTGATTAATTATTTTTACTATTATAAAAAGTGTCCATTTTATAATAATTTAGTTTTGAATAGGAAGATAAATAGTTGTTTACTTTCATTTCATGACCTTAGTAGGTTCCCCTCGTGGGTAAGATTGAAAATTATATAGTTTGCCCTTGAGGCCTTTTGTATTTTGTTCTCCACCTAACAATGAAGAGGATGTGGTGTTCTATGTCAAATTAAATGGAATTTATTACTGTCTATTGTTTATTTTCTCTACTTATATAGTATTTTATTTTATTATGTTATAGGCTTTAAATCATACACATGATCTTTTAAATCATCTATAATGTTTAAAGGTTCAAGCTATTCTATGCAAATTTTAAAGATAAGTATGTTAAAACTTATAGTACATTGCCTTAGTTAATTTATTTCAATTTTATTTACATTTATTTTCCCCCTTTTTCAACACTAAATAATATGAAGAGCTAACTTCTAAAATCCTAGAGGTCACTTCATAGAGCACATTTCATCCCACATCTATAAAGCTTCCGATAGGAAGACTGTTTGCCGAGAGTGAGAGTTTTAGGTGTCAATAGGAAAGTCAAGAGAGGTCAACGGTTTTATTTCAATATGTACAGGACAAGGAGATTTGGAGTGAATGCATCTAAGGGAAGTTAGTAGTATTTATGGCCTTACATTCCATGGCCATGGTTTTTAGTTTGGTGGTCCATACTTTATGAACAATCTTTAAGATTGTTGATGCCTTCAAACTACTTGCACATCCCCAACACCTTAGTTTTCCTTCTCTATTTGCATTGATCTGAGTAAACTAGATGCCGTATGTGATCTTGTAGAGTATTACCATCCTTCTCATATTGTTTTTAGTCTAGTTTACAGGTGTGAACATGGAGGGATAATCAAAACCATCTCATTAAACTAGAAGAAGGCACCATTGAATTCTATAGAATAGTGTTTTTAGTTACAGAGTTTCATTTCCCTATGAGTGTCTTCAGGTTAAATTAATGCACTATTCTCAACCCCTCAAAACATGGTGATGGTCTAACAAGAATCCAATTAACCAATGGAGGTTTCAAATCACTTTAAGCCAAGTGGAATTTAAATTTGAAATTACATACATAGTTAGACCTTATTATGACTGCACCTAAAACCAGTTGGAAATAAGCCTTCAATAGTAATATTTGATAAGGATTGGTGTTTCAAGGTTTTGATGAGGTTCTCAAGGATGTAATAGTAAGATTGAGCCATTCAAAGGATTAGAGATTGGTTGTGAGAACCAATTCAACATACACAGTCATCTATGTTCATAGATTAGAGGAAAGTTTCAAATGAGACAACTTACCTTAATTTATCCAAAGGTTTCTACCCTATAAAGTGTCATCTATTAGTGGAGGTATATGAGGTCTAAGCAAGTCTAATCACTTCATTATTTTAGACTAGATGGAGATGTCAGTTCTCAAAATGAAAGGAAGTTACTAAGTCAAGAGAAGAGGATGGTGAGTGAGATTTCAATTTATTCAAATTTATAATAAAAATACTTAGACACTACAATTCCATTAGAACAAAAGTGAACTTGTAACTTGTAAACTCCTAGTGCATAAATGGTAAGGATAAGGGCATGGTTTCAAGGTAGATGTAAGCTGCATTCACATATGAAATGGCTCTAGTGACTTGAATAGAAACCCAAGGGTATGAGACAAAGTTATTTCACATGAATCAACACCTATAGGAACCTAGTGGTTTCTCCTAAATTGCCACCTATAGTTTGACCCAGTCTGTAGACTATTCTAAGCTAGGGAAAGGTGTAATCTTGGCTAATAGATAGGGGTATAAGTTGGAATGAACATGTATAAATAAATTCCATAGTGATGATATCACACCTTCATATTATTCTTAGATAAAGGAAACAAATGAGGTTGAACCAAACTGGGCATGAACCATAAATTACAGTTAATCAAAATCTTGCATATAGTCCTATGATCTAGTCTTGAGGAATTTGAAGGTTTGAGGGGTATATAGATATGTTAAAACCTTTAAAATTGACACATAAGGTATTCATGACCTAATAAATACATCAAAAATCTCATTTGGGTTAAATGAATAGGGGAATTACCCTCTATTTTTTCTTAGACAAAGGGTACTTCATAAACAAGGTAACCTGCAGACCTAATGCATGAAAGGTTAAAAGATAAAGTGGAGAGTCTTGAGTGATAATTAGATGATATATAGAGTTTAATTTGATGTAAATTAAGGATTATAAACATTTAAAACCATTGGAAACATTCAGAGGTGGTCATATACCCAAATATACAATCTTGCAGACTAGACCTAGAAGTAGGCCTAAACCTTCAATCTTCCAAAATTAATTCATATGATCATGAGATATATAAAATAAACTTGAGGAATTTTAGAGGAGATTTAAGGAATGGTAATATACATAAATTTTTAGATAATATATTAGGTTGGTCATTTTTGGCTTAAATCTATCTCAAGCCTATCCAGGATGTAATCAAGAACTTGAGAAGCCATTTTGTTTTGATCATATCTATAAGAATGAGATGCATGGTGCCTTAAGAACCTGGGGGTAGTTGAGGAGGGTCATTAACTCAAAATTTGTGGAATTATTTCAAAATTTAGACATCTAACTTTTATGAATCAACATTAAGAACCTAGATGACCTAAAACCCTACTAAAACCCTTGTATGAACCTGATGGGAGAAATTATGAAGTGAGATGCATCTAGAAGTGGAAAATTGGCCTTAAAAATGTTTTTAAATTATTTGGAACTATCCTAGTCCCCTCATCATCCATTCATTCCATACCATCACTTGTATGAATAGGCCTAATTTTCTAGCTTTTGTAAGATTTGAGGTGTTTTATAGGTACAGAGGGAAACTGATGAATGAAGGCCATTATGGAATGCATATGGAGAATTTTTATAATTAATAATACTCATATATCACATTATTAATGCATGAAAGTACCTCTGCTAGGTTGGTTATTGTAGGCAGTCTTGAATGGCACAGTGAGTCGAAATGTGACCACCTAAGTGTGATAGTGAGAAGAGTGACACTGAGTCTCTTGAAGTATATTTGATAGACCAAAGAAAAAATAAATTATAAATGAGTTGTCCAAAACTTTTAAAATGAATTTAATTGAGAAACTTCAAGTCACTTAAGTGACAAGTGTGAAGGTCTAGGATTAGAAGGCTAATGAGTGACTGCAGACAGTGAATGACAAGTGACAAAGTGGATTTCATTAGTTGAAGAGGTGTATATGCCTGTCATATCTTATTTACAAATTCTTAATTCAGAGAACATGCATAAAATACTTCTATATCAGTTTCAAACAATCAAGTGAACTCCTCATCATCAAGACAATTTCAAAGAGAGACCATGGAGGTCTTTACACCAACTTCAGAAGAATGATGCATTTCTGATGGACATTTGTCTCAGAGGCCTTCATGACCTATTTTCCACTTCCTTATATTATAGTGTATCTATTTTATAAGTCTTGACACTTGGAATTGTGACTCTTCATCTTCACTTCTTTTCTCTCTTATCCTATGCTCTATATATGCAAGCCATTTTATCATGAAAAAAGATCCACAATTAGTATGGCAAAGTCTCACTGGTTTGAAATCTTGATTTGTATTTGAATAAATTTATAAAGATATTTTAATATCTGAAATTTCTTTCCTAGGTATGTCAAGTGGTTTATATGATTGATAAGTGATGAATGTCTTCTCTTTGCTTCCATTCTACTCTTGCATGTTTTGTGTGAGTGATATCTCTTCAATAGGTCTCATAGAATGTATATGTTTTTTAAGTATGTTTTAAAGTGTGAGAGGTATTAGTAATGTCTATGATCATACCTAATTTTCACCCACATTTGGATATTCATAATAATTTTCCTCTAATGAGAAACACTTATGTTAGAAGAACATGAGTTAAGGTCAGTTTTAGTAATCTCCTTTCTTATTATAAATGCAAGTGTGTTTTGTGGACATATCTTTGGTGTATCACCTTCATTATTTTAGGTTTATTTATGTTTCCTTCTTCCCTTTTCACCCCCAATAGTTATTATCCTAGTTTAGTGCGTAAGCCTAAAATATAGATCAAGGGAGCTACCCCTTTCAAATCTAGAGATCTATCTCTTGTAGTATCTCACCTATTTATAGAGATAGTTACATGTTATCCAAAATTTGAGAAGGTTTCATCAAGTTATCTAGGGTGAAAATTTGGGATATAACACTAACCTAATGAGCAAACCAATTAATATAAAACTTAGACAAACATTATTCTAAATTTATATAACTGAGATTGCTAAAAATAGTAAAGTATAACTATTGATAGATATTACAATGAATTGGAAATAAATAATACTTATTTGGTTTACTATACACATGCAAGTATGATTTGGAATAGGTTAGAATTAGACTAGAATATTATCCTTGACAATTCATTAGATTTTGGAAATATTCTTTAAGTGGCTCCATACACTTATGTCAGATCTAGACAATTGTATCGATGCAGGTAATTAAATTTGATGAAGGTGTTCTATATAGAATATTAAATAGATCTGCATGGGACCAACTGGATCCTTCTAAGTTTTTGTATCCTTTATTTTGATGTATATATATCATGCACATAAATTTTCACTCTTTGTCAAATGATCAAACCCTAACTCTTCACCCTTAGAGTAACTATGAAAAAAATGGATTAGTGGGCTCCCGATGTCAAGTTGACCTAAGGACCCCTCTATAAATGGGTGATACCTACATATCCAATAATTTGAATAGGACCTCAAAACTATTTATTTCTTCTCTCCATGTTGGATTTTTGGTGCACAAGGATGTAATGTGTGATACACAAAGACATGTAGTGACCTATCTTGTAAATTGGTAAATATGGTGCATAAACTACTCTTCGAATGATTCAAACTTGTGTAAATATTGCTCTTATGGATAATATAAAAATAGGGATGAGTAGGTCAGGTTTGATCACTTGAATTCTTGATTAAATGTTTCTTAGTATGTTGCCTTGTGAGTTTTATGTGTTTGTCAAGTGAAGAATGAATGAAGGTTGATCTTGTATATTTACCAATCCATTTTAGAAATATTTTGCATTAAATAACTTAGGCCAACCTTTATAATACATTTAATTTAAAAATTGGATGACATTAGGCACTAGATAATTTCTAATAAAAGTGGACATTTACATCAATGCAAGTGTTTGTCTAGGATGAAAGTGTTTAGGAAGTTAGAAAACATATACAAGTCCAAAATTGATAATGATGGATGATAATCAAGTTTAGATATTTTTTCATAGTATATAAGGCTTGGTCATCGGAATAACAATGTTCAAACTAAGAGATAAATAATTTAGGCATAAAGAGATAATGAACGTGACCCTTTTGGTAGTGGGCATGTATAAAATTGAAAGGTACATTTATGATAGGTATTTGTCAAGTGTATAATATTGAGGTACTACATAAATAATATTTTATTAATAGAGGAACATGATTGATCACAGACACACATATCTATGAAAACTACATGTGGTCTGAGACCTCTTTAGATTATTGAAACATAGACAACACTCAACCACTCAATGGGGAGTGGTTAGAGATTTCTAACCCATTTTTTTACCCATTATATCAAGTCAATTTTGTGTCAAATGTGGAGTTATGCTTTCAAGGCCAAGAGAGACAAAATTAGGATTTATGCACAAGACTAAGGATTAAAAATAGACATAAATCATCTAAAAATAGATGCACAATAATCTATGAAAGAATAAATAGGCAAAATATATAAGGACACTACCAATATAAAATGGACCATACCGGTTATCATAAGTGTCTAAGCATTTTTTGACAATGTCTTGACAGTTTTTGATAGTATAATTCCTAATATAAGTAGTGAAAGGGATATTATAGAATCATATTGAGGATAATGATGTAGGCATTGAGCAATATAGACTATAAAATCATCTAAGTACTTTCTCTTCCCTCTCTTACTTGGTCATTTCTCTATTCATGCTTTAATTTATTTTTTATTAATGTGATCTAACAAGATAAAAATTTGCACTATTTAGATTGTTTATTATATTACAATAAAACACTTATCTAAATGTAAGAGTAGAGTATACTTGAATTATCACATCTTTATATTTATGATAAATACTAAGAATATTTATATACTTAGCTTGTAACTATTACGTGCATGACTAAGACTCTATGCAGGGGATAAAAAGGGTTTGAAATGGATTAAAATTCACTCGATTGATGAACACGAGTGTCTTGATCTTCTTGGATGAGTCCATAAAGATCTAGATATAGATGCCTATGTTAGTATTATTGGTTGATAGATTTGTCCTATTCTGATAATGTTTATTTTGACCCTTTAACCCATTATTTTTAGAACAAATAAGTAAACAAGAGTTGGTAAATTATCATAAATAATTTCCCTCTAAATTAAGGTATATCTCCCTTTTTAAATATCTTCAATGAATAAAAACTACACTAACATTTGAATATACTTTTAACCAAAAAGCATTTAAGGTAGACTAACATCCATACATCACTATGCTATGAATGTAATATTTTCTTTCTATGAAACTATTCAATGATAGAAAACATAGATTCCATATATAAAAATGATCAAGTATATACATATACCACTAGATTTTGTGAACCGATAACAATTGATAAAATGTATATGATAAGACTCTCAGTAAAACATAATTACCACATTTAAAGCAACAATTCACATAGAAACTCATCTTCATTCAATCAAACACATAGATTTAAGTATGCACTAACTATTTATTTGTTTCATTAATACATGAAATAAAGAGGGAAACATCACATTATAAAAGCAAATTTCAGCCAAATTCTAGCTTTTTGGACCCTTTACATGTCCCATTTAAAACATATATATAGTTTTTCACTTATAACTATTCTTTAAACTCAAAGTTAAATAAAGTCTAACCCTTAGTAGGATTTAGTTTTCAAAACTAATTTAAAAGATAGAACATTCAAGTAAAGTATCTAACTTAAAAATAGAAAGCTTAAAAATGGCATGATCACTATTGAGGAGGTGTATAGGAATCTTCTGATTTGCTTTGATCTATAAAAGAGACACGCATCATTTTCAATTCCTTAAATGTAGAAATGAATTCTTGGATTATCAGAGAATTAAGAACTCCAATATGTTTAATTCATTGTTTCTAGACCTCCTTAATCTTTTGAATATCAACTACTTTTTTGCATTCTCTAAAAATGCTTTGACACAAAGATGAAGTAATGATTCCACTTTTGACACCCTATAAAAATCATCTATTACAAGATTATCATTTTATTTGATGAAACTAATCTTTTCTTTAAATTATTGTATCACAATATTTATATCTTCCTTGGGTTTGCCATCATCTTTCAAATACTTTACATTAATACATTCTAAATCATGATGAAAAGATTGAGTAAATTTGATTAACTCTTTAATCAGCTTTATAAGTTCTATCCACCCCTATTTCAACACTGAGTTTCTCCATTCAAGATTCTTTTTGCATACATATAATTTCCTATCCTTCAAATTTACAACATTCTTCTCTGATAATTTTTTTATCACATCATACTTTTGGATTTCAATCATTTGGTTAATTAAAAATATCCATTTTGTTTCATCTTTCTCCCATAAGATGTTCTATATCTTCAAATATTCAATGGTAATCAGAGTATCATCATATATATTCTTTAAACCATTAATATATTTGGTGCCTTATTGGATTATCCCATCTAACCAATCATCAAATAATTTTGTTACCATCTTACTTCTATGTATTTGATTAAGCATTTTATGATTAATTAGAGATTTTGGATCAAAATATAGGGGAAACTGAGAAATAGATTGAGGACCTAGATTATGAATGGCATTAATGTATTCAGCCATCGAGTCCAATGCCTATTTTAGTTCCTTCTTATCTCTTTCATCTTGCCATGTTTGATTTACTATTTTCTTGGTGGATGTTTCAAGATGATGTACATCTAAAACTCTTGATGCAACTCCAAGGTTTATTCTTTCCACTATATAATCTCATGCTGTGGGATTTTGAACTTCATCATTCATCACTGGCTGAGCTATCTCTGCACTCCAATTTCCTATATTAGGATCAATGTCTACCTTGGAAATGATTTTTAGCTTTTTAGATTTAGGAGCTTACCCTAAACATCTGCTGACCATGTCCTCTAATGGTAAATAAAATGGATCTATTTTCCTTTTCTCATTAATTAAATTTTGTAACCATTGAGGTGTAGTAACCATGGTTTCCTTATTAGGAATAAGTTGCTTTGAAGGGGTATGCAGTAATTTTATTGAATTGGTATAATCTAAGGTGATTCCCACCTATTGATCTATATCAATTCCCACTACAATTTTTGAATTAGGACCTTAATCATTTATCATCTTATCTGAGTCTTCTTCAATACTCAGATCCATAATCACTTTTTTGGAGATTCTTTCTTCTTCCTGTTCTTAGCTTTTGATCTGGTAGTGTGATTAGGCACATTTCTTATAAGGGTTTTCTTAGACTTTTTTGAGGTAGAATCCTTTTTAACCTCTAATTTTGAAACACCTGCATCATAAATATCAATAACTTGATTATAAGAGCTTACAAGAGATGATGGTTCATTGATAGGTGCATATGGTTGAAGATCTTCAATCTGGATTTTTCCTAGTCTCTGTTCTTTTAACCATTTTTTAGTTATTCTTATCACAGGGAGGATTTTAACTTCAATTAAATTTTCTTCATATTTTTTCTAATCAACTTTTGGAATAGGTTATTTCTTGGCCTATTCATACTGAGGATCAATCATATCCTTACCATCAATTGTTATATCAGCAATATGCATCTTTAGATTAAAAGTAACTATTTGGCCTAAAGAAAATCTGCACCAAAGTCTTCTTCTAACTTCAAACTCATTTGAGAAACCTTCTCGGTAGTCTTCTATTTGGGGAATATGTGAATTTTTTTTCCAAACTCTAAATAATCCTTAGAAAAACCCTTGATATCAAATTTAGGCTTGGCCTTATAATACTAAAAATTAAACTTTTTTAGATCCACTTCCATATTTAAGGCATCAAAAATTGATTGGCATATATAATGACCATGTTCAATGGGAAAAGATATACCTAACTCTTTTTTCGTTAAGAGTTTCTTGTCTACATGAGCCAATTTTCTACATAATTCAATTAACACAAAGTGGTCAAGGGCATTTTTGGGTAATTTCATAGGTTCACCTTCAAAACCTCCAACTCTAATATAGGTGAATTTGGAAAATTGAATGAAATAACTACCATATATGCTAATCAATTGCATAACTTCATCAAACATCCTTTTATTAACATTCCCTATTAGTTCATAAACGATTCTACTAGTGAAAACATCATTAACCCTTTTGTAATTTTCATAACATTTCTGTATTTGTAAATGGGGATAATAATCATAAATTTTGATGTCTTCAATTAAGGGTTTATGAGGTAACCCTATCCATTATTTTGTATATGCTAGGTAGTAGAAAAGATATGAAGACATATAAAATTTTTTACTCCCCAAGATATTTCTTAAATCTTGGATTAAGCACTCTACTACGATCTCTACCCAGTCTAGATATTATTCTCCACTAACAATTACTTGAATAAAGAAGTACATCTAATCCTCCCAAAAGAATGCTTGAAGACTACCTTCCAGTATTTGCAACAACATGACAATATGTTTCACTTATAGTATCATATGTTTTCTAGTTAAATGTTTAAGTAGCCTTGAACCTCCCTTTTGGAACTTCAATAGCCAATTTATTATGATTATGCTCTTATAGTATGCCTTTTTTAGTGAAAAATAACTATAAGGGGAAGAGATGTTAAGGTTCAAATATGGTTCTTTGGGTGGGATTTTCATTACAACCATTATGGTTTCTTTATTAAAAGGTAGCAGTACATCTCCATTCATAGTTTTGATGTATCTATCATGTGGGTCATATTTTTTCATGCATTCAAGGTCTAATTCAGGGCATTATATGGCTGTGGGGAAGGCTGTGGCTTCAATCAGACCACTTTCCAATATCTTCTCCAACATGGGAGTAGATGCAAGATTTTTAGCTCTTTATTTAAAATCTTCCAAATCATACTAAGTTAAAAATGTATCCCCATATTTAGGTAAAGAAAAAACAAGACTTGAACCATGTTCATAACCAAGGCATCTAGCTTTCATGATTACATTTTGAATAAATAGAATAGAAAATGTTTGAACCTCTTAACAATATAAAAGACTCAAAATGACTTTTCTTTTTGACAAAGAAATAGCAATAGTTATGAGAAAATTTGAAACTCACCTTTTACCAGATCTAAATTCTCTGTCAAATTGAGTAAGAAAATCCGATACCTCTAGCACTATCCTCCTTTCGTGACACCTTGTGTGTTTTATTTTACCAAATTAGCCTACTCATTATTTGATAAGGGCACAAAATATGGTCAAATAATTAATGAATCAATACATTCATGTTGAATTCCATTGATATGACATAAATTTTGACCCATATTTTATGTCATTTATTGCACTTTTTATGCATAGACTATTGACAATAAATGAGGCATATATTGGTGCATTTTACTTGAGTATTTCTCTATTCTAATTTGTGAGTCTATATACTAGCTATTTATATTCCCACTTTTTCATGGGGATCCTAAATCTTAGTCCTTCCTTTTGGATAAATTCATAGTAATTGGATAGGGTCACCTGCAACCTTGACCGCTTAGCATGGACTTAGCTAAGTGTAATTTTAGGAATTCATTTTGGAGAACATTTCATTTTATTATTATTTTTGTTGGTTGGGTGTTATTATGGGTATAATTTTGCATGCCATTAGGTCCAAAATTCAAAATAAAAACATCTATAATTACTAGGCTCCTATAGTTCATTAAATCTTAAAAGTTATCAAAATATTTTCATGTTATATATATAGGTATATTGAACCAATATTTAAAGTTGAATATTTGTTTACATAATTTTGCTAATGAAAGCTAGGGTTTGATAATTAAATGTAATTTGTCCACTATTTTAGATCTAAATATATACCCAAAACCCTAATTAATACATGTAAAGGTGGTGGAGTCATCAATTTGGTGGTGCAGTCAATTGGGACAAGTTTGCGGTCAATAGTCTCAAACACACTATGCCACTGTCCACCTACAATGAACTTGTCTAGAGATAATTTTCTATTTTTGATTCTAACCTATCATCTCTAGATATCTTCTTTTTCTATCTGATTCTAACTATATTTTGTCACAGTCAATTAGGACAAGTTGGCAGTTAAAATACCTGAGCACATTATGCCATCATCCGCTTACATCAGATTTGTCTAATTTTTTTTCTATTTTTTTGCCTGATAACAAGCCTACACAATCACCTCTTATTATATTTTCATAATCAAATGGTCATAATGGTCAAATTGTATCTAATATAGTTCAAAATGTGTACATGTGGATGCTTTGTGGCATGGGGAAGCTTGGTGGTGGGGTGTTGAGTGTGAAGGCCTTGCATGGGGAATAAGAGTCTAAGGCACTAGGAATGAAAGTATTATCACTCAGTTTCATGTGTGAGCACCTATTATCTCATCATAATGATAGGAATGCCCCCAAGGTGTGGGAAACTTGCACTCCTTGGGATGAGCCTGTGGAGTAGGTCAGATTCCTTCTATTCTAAGTGCACCTAGTTTAATACCAATGCACAGGCCTCAAGAGCAGAAAGGTAAACTACCATTAATCTAAACCTAGGATCTTGAGGGGAAAGGGAGGGAGAAGGTAAGATAATGATGAAAGTAAAAGGTGATGCACCTAGAATAGAGTGAGCACTCCTACTACCATAAATATAGTGCAAAACTTTGAGAACAAGATAATATCACACAGTTTATACCAAGTCACTCCAAATGCATAAGTGTTTTGCATAGATGCATGGGGAAATAACACAAAATTGAGAGGGATGAAGGTTATCCAAAAACTATGCCTACATAGATCTTGGTGCATATAAGATATGACCTAAAAGTGAGTTTCAAGTTCAATGAAGAGGTGATGGGGATGAATGATAAATGAGAGGGACAAACATTACCCATAGACAAGAATCAACAAACACAAAGAGCACATAGATCATCAGTTAAACAAAAGGATGTGAACTTAATTCTCATTAACATGCAAGGTCTAGCCAATACAAGTGCTCACGAAGGATAATTTCAACAACATATGGTTGATAAAATGTGTTGACCCTTTTTACAATGGAAATCTAGGATTTTATAGATAAAAAGTCTATTTTATAATTTAATGCACCATTTGGGATGATGGGTAAAATTTTTAATTATTTTTCAGCATCACAACCATGCTTTTTGAATTTTTTCTGACAAATCAAGCTTGTAAATCATAGTAAAATCCTTATGTGCACATCGAGAGGAGGAAGATTTCCTTGATAAGATAATAACGTGCATGAACTTGCATTGTGATGTCTAGTGGTCACTTATGCATTTAACTATTTTGGCAATACCTTGAGCTCCTTTCATTGGTTAAGAGATCCCACTAGAAGATAAAGGCTTATTATGCATAGTGCTAAAGTCTATTTGAATGGAAATAATGCCCTTAAATGCTTCTCCAAATACTAGTTTTCCACCTTAGAACCCTAAGTCCACTTAACATGTTTATGAGGATCAAATCCTTAAATCTTGATACTGATAATCATGAACCATGCCTTAAGTTGTAGAGTAACTACTTTATTAATGATGGGCCACTTTACATTTATCACATATTTGTTCCATTTCCATATCTAGATCATAGGTTCATCTATAGGTGGAAAACCAATCTAAGGCAATTAGTTTTCCTATAGTTGTTCATACTCTGCTTGATACCTGGTCCCATTGATGCTTGCTCACTTTGGTTGAAAATTGACCTTTTAACCTCCATCTAAGTCATTTGATCTCACATTCATTTGATTGGTTGTCAAAAATTGACTCAGACCATTAACCCCTTGACTAATCTCACTTTTTTGATCTACATGACGTGAATGAACATGATCCATAGATCCTTTGCCAGGACTCACATGCTTGTGCTACTTGTTGATCACACCTTTGCACTCAGGGCTTACTAAATATTTGAATTAATTGCATGCCATTGATCTTGAATCCATAATTGATTATTAGCCATTGATCTGTCTAGGCTCATTATCCTATCTTTACCCGCTTATCATTAGATTTGATCTAGGAACCTAAGATTTGGACATTTGTCAAGCTTGTGCTCAGTCAGGGACCCATTTGATGATTTTTGAATACAAATAAGTATTTAATGAGGCCCAAATTTTATTTATACATGAATTCCACTAATAAATTTGAACTTCAATGGTCACTTATCATGGATTGAAATTGGCATTTGTGCCCTTGTCACCACCCTATTAGATCAACCTTGCCGAAACAAATTTGCTGATGTAATTATGTCTTCAGTGAAATTGTTGCAGAATAATTTCCTTGAAAGAATTTGCTTGTTTAGGAATTTTGCATGGGGCTATTTTTCTTGGGCCTTTTGTATCAGATAATTTGTCTAACTAAAATAAAATAACTTTGGCTTTTGAAGAGGATCCTTTGGTTTCAGACATTTTCTTTGAAAGAATTGCCTTGTACCTTTTGATTGAACTTTATATTCAAGCTTTGTGTATCAGATAAAGTGTTTGAAAGAAGTTGACCATTGGGGAAATTGCTGTAGGACAATTTTATTAAAAGAATTGTGTCTTTAGAATTTCCTTTTGGCCTTTTCAAAATAGCCCTTTGCCTTTTGAAAATGCCCTTTGGAACTTTTGAAAATGCCCTTCAAAACTTTGAAAAGTGTCATTTGGAACTTTGTCTTGGTTGATCTACTGAATAATGAGCCTTCAAGAAAATTATTCAAACAATTTTCTCGAAAGAAAATGACATTTTAGGCTTTTCATTTAGGGCACTTTCCTGAGAAAAATAAACTTCAATATTTTTTGTTTGGTCCACTTTCCTGAAGAAATGTTCTTCAAAACTTTTGCATTGGACCACTTTTTGAAGAATCACCCTTGAAAAAAAGTGTTTGGGACACTTTTCTCTGAAAGACCCTCTGGGAAAAGTGTTTGAACAATTTTCTTGAAATAAATGATATAACCTTTTTTATGTAGACAATTTTTGTGAAAGAAGTAGCTCTTCAGAGAAACTGTTGTAGGATAATTTCTCCAAAAAAAATAGGTCTTCATATTTTTCTTCTAACATTTTGTCTCAAAGAATTAATGCCTTCAGAAGATTTTTTCTCAGATATTTTGTCTTAAAAAATTCAACACTTAGCCAAAATAAAGTCTGAAATAAATTAGCTTAGCAAAATAAAAGCCTAAAATAATTTTCCCAAAATAATGAACACTTAGTCAAAATAAAAGCTTGAAATAATAAAAATTTAGCTCAAAGACTCGGCCCCAAAAAGGGGTTTATACTTAGCTTCTTTGGCTTATAGACTCTTCCAGATTTGTTCATGAAACTATTTTTTGACCTTCAAAGTTATGGAACTCTATTGAATTTTTCCATCTGGACACAAGCTTGGTCTGTGGGCTAAAAATAGCCAACATCTTTGGTGACTTGTAGGGAAGCATGTCTACTATGCTTTGAGAATCTAGACTATTTGCCTTATCTAGTCCATTGGGCATGGAGTCACTTATCTGTGTCCAACATATTGACTACCAATCCTTCTCTAACCTCTTTTGAAACAAACACAAGGACCAAAAGGAGAAAAAAACAAGATAGAATGCCCAAGGCACTTATATAAAGGAAACTAACCTAGAACAAAACATGGACAACAAATAAAAGTTCCAAAAAATAACACTTAGAGGAAAGCATGACAATTATTCTAATATGTACATAACTTCAATCTACAAGTATTTTCCACCTGGGTCAAATGGGAAACCATTTTGTGCACTTTAGATCATTGAAACATACTTACCTTTTCTAGACAACTCTCTTCTGTAGCTATGAGTAATTAGATACTCATGTCTTCTTGGGGAAGAAATTGGCTCCTTTACTACCAATTTTAGGTGCATGAATTATAGACATGAGTCCAAGACCCAATCATACTCCTTCCAAATTTTTGGACTTTGCAAGAACAACTTTAGTTCTTTCTAATTCCTGAACTATTGATCATGAACATATAGACCAGCTTGATGTGTGTCCTTTAACATATCTATAAGGTTGACCTCTAAGGGAGATGGACCTAATCTTGTGACTTTTTGAGGCCATTTGGGCTCATTCTCAGCTTCCAAGAGTAGAGAGATGTCTAAAGTTGGAGATAAAAATTGATAACCATGTTTGAAAAGTTCAAACATGTCATCTCCTAAGAGAACAACTGCCTCTTACTTGATGATGCACTCCTCTTATCCTGTAATGGATCACTTTAAAGTAAAGAAAACCCTAAATGAAAGATATAAAACAAATCAAAAGATTTGTTTTCATGAAGCTGTAGTTCAATTAGAGCCTTTTCAAACTAAATATCAAAATCAAGAATATCAATTTTTTGACCATAAACATGAGGCTACAAGCCTTATTTTGACATCTCAGATTGGTCAATCAACACTGATTCATTTTCAATATCAAGTTGATGACTGAGCATGCTCTTGATTTCAACTTGTTCTTCACCTATAAGTTCTTGTCCTTCATTTTAAATGACATTTTTTGTGTTATCAAAGAAATCATGTAAAAAATCATCAACTTATCTAACTAGGACATCCTTCTCTTGTACATCAGAAACTTCTTCCTCATGTACTTGTTTTTATACTTGTATCTCAACCTCTACCTCAAATTTCACTCACAATTGTTCCATCTTTGCATCATCATGGAAAATTGAAGCATGTTTGTCCTTGCCAAGAGGTGTCCCAATCATGATTTCTTCTTTGTCACTCAAGTCACCTTCATTTCTTGCTTCTCTACATGCGTCTTCTTGGTTTACCTCATATAGGAGAGGCTCCTTCTCAAAGAGTGGCATAAAACATCCTTTAAAACATTAAGAAAGATGAGAAAGGTCTAAAGAAGCTACCATAGGTACTTGATTTTTCTCTTGAAGTTACTTTTCTTGGATCACCTTCACCTCCTCTTCTTATTTATTTTCCTCTTGAATGACTCTCAATGAAGGAAAGGCTCTGGGATTTTAAGATGAAAAGAGTAGAGACTACATGGTCTCTTGTTTAACTTCCATAATCATCACTTACTCCTTCTCCCTACTACTTTGAATGGATTTCTAAGATGGAAATGACCTAGATTATTGAGGAGGGAGGGGTGGGGACTGAGTAGCTTTGGATTTGATTGACTGCATGACTTGGTTCTAAGATGGGAAAGATAGAGATTCTCCTTTGACCTTTTGATTTTGGTTCTCCTCCTCTTTCCTTAAATTTAACTCTAACTCTTTGATCTGCTTATCAATATTCTCTTTGAATATCTCCTCTTTAAGGTGGTTAGTGGATTTATGAAGATAAGGAACTAAAGAAGATTCCTTAGGAGGGATGAAAGAGGTTTGCATAAGTTAAACTCCTTCTTTAACTTATGTCCTCAAATCTATATTTACCTTACTTTGCCTACCCCATGACTTCACCACTTGGTTCCATCTTGGAACCTTGAAGGGATTCATAAGGGGTTCTTGAGGAAGGATGGAGTCTTGGACCCGAACAGTAGGCTATTCCACAAAAATCTCCTTCATTCTTTGACAACCCTCTTAGATAGATCTCCAAGAAATAAAGGTTTGGGAAACACATGAAGAACTTTGCAAAGTTAAAAGAGGACTTAAAATGGTTTCTTGGGGAGGAATGTGTGGCAGATAAGAAGGCTAAGGTGGTGTATATGTTGGTATATGAAATTAGTGAGGTTATAATTGATACTCTTTAAGGCCTTTTAGCTTATCCTCAATTTTTTGATTATAACCACCTACATACATCATCTCACCTATGAGATGGTTCTAGTTTGCTCTCTCAGCAGGTGCTTATCCTTATTTTATTCATTGTAATGAATCTCTCACATGATGAACCTGATGAGTAGGGAAATCTTGGAAATAATACTTTTGTGAGCACAACTCTAGTACATGATTGTCAAGGCTTATTAAAGTCTGCTTAAGTGCTTGTATAGATGGCTCATGATAGGGTTGATGAGGAGCAGTATTATGATGGGCTTACTATTCATATGGAGGATTAGGGAAATATTTTTGCATATATGATTGAAATAAGCCTGCATATTTATTGGTGAGAATCATGAGGAAGGTAGGATCTATTCCCTTGATAATAAGGATCATGAGAAACTTGCCAAGGTTCTTCACAATTTTGACAAAAATCTTGGTAGGGCTGATTAGGCTCATATGGATTATGAGGGTCATATTGGGGTTGCTGATAAGGAGGTTGATAATAAGAATATTCACCATAACTATTCATATTGATGTCTTATGTAAAATGAGATGTAAGAACTAATTAAAATTTTCAATGAGACATACCTGGTTTGATCATAACCAAAAACATTGATTTGGAATCACCATTGGTGCTAATGTGCTTTCTTCTAAAATTTGATTAGAGAAAAGACATTCTGAGATCTTTCCACTCTTTTGGACCTTTGTCCCACTATGCATGCCAAAAAATATTATCATTCAAAATGTACACCCATGGATGTTCTATGGCATGGGGAAGCTTGGTGGTGGGGTGCTGAGCATGAAGGCCTTGCACAAGGCACAAGAGTCTAAGGTGTTGGGCATGGAAGTATTATTTCTTAGCTACATGCATGAGCACCAATTATCTCATTGAAATGATGGGAACATCCCTAAGGCATGGAACCCTTGCACTCCTTGGGATGAGCCTCTGGAGTAGGCCAAATTCCTTCTATTCTAAGTGTACCTAGTTTAAGACCTATGCATAGGCATAAAGAGCATAAAGGTAAACTACCACTAATATAAACCTAAGATCTTGAGGGGAAAGGGAGGGACAAGGTAAAATAATTCTAAAAGTAAAAGGCAATGAACCCAAAATATATTGAGTGTTCCTACTATCATAAACATAGTGCAAACCTTTGAGAATAAGATAATATCACACAATTTCTACCAAGTTACTCCAAATGCATAAGTGTTTTGTGTAGAGGTGCAGGAACATAATTAAGTGTTGAGAGGGATGAAGGTTATCCATAGAGAAAGCCTATGTAGACCCTAATGAACATAGGATATGACTTGCAAGTGAGTTTTGAGTTCAATGAAGAGGTGCTAGGGATGAATGATAAATGAGAGGGGCAAACATTACCCAAAAATAGGAATCAACAAACACAAATAACAAACATATCATCATAATAATAGAAGGAGGTAAACTTAATTCTCATTAACATGCAAGGTCTAGCCAATACAAGTTCTCATGGAGGGAAATTTTAGTAACATAAGGTTGCTAAAATGTGTTGACCATTTTTTACAATTGAAAGCTAGGATTTTATAGAGAATAAACCTATTTTATAATTAATGTACCACTTGGGGTGATGGTCACAACTTTTAATTCTTTTACAACATTGTAACCATACTTTTTAAAGTTTGTCTTACAAATCAGGGTTAGAAGTCATAACAGGATCCTTACGTACACATGGGTAGGAGGAAGATTTCCCTAACAAGATGAAAGAATGGGATGAACTAACATTATGATGTCTAGTGGCTACTTATGCATTTAATTATTATGGTAATACCTCAATTTCCTCTTATTGGCTAAGAGATCTCACTAGAAGACAAGGGCTTGTTATGCATAGTGCTAAAGTTTTTTTGAATAAAAATAATGCCCTTAACTTCTTGTCCAACTACCAACTTGCCACCTTGGGACCCTAAGTCCACTTGACATGTTCATGAGGATTAAATACTCAAATCTTGATACTGACAATCATGCCATGCCTTGAGCAGTGGAGTACCTACTTTATTGATGATGGGTCCCTTTGCATTTATCACATATTTGTATTTCCATATTTGGATCATAGGTTCATCTATAAGTGGAAAACTAATCTAAGGCTATTGGTTTTCCTATAGTTTTCCATAATATACTTGATGCTTGGTCCCATTCATGCTTGCTTGCCTTGGTTGAAAATTGACCCTTCAACCTCCGTCGAAGTCATTTGGGCTCACCTTCATTTCATTAGCCATCAAAAAATAACTCAGACCATTGAACCCTTGACTCATCTCACTCCATTTATTTTACTGATGTGAATGAACATGATCTATAGATTTTTTGATAGGACTCATGCGCTTGTGTCACTTTTCAATCACACCTTTATACTCAGGGCTTGTTGATTCTTTAACTTGCTCATGTACTATTGATCTTGAATCTATGATTGAATGTGAACCATCAATCTGTTTGGGCCCATTATCCTATCTTTACCTATTTATCATTAGATTTGATCTTGGCACCTCAATTAGGGACCCCTTTAATGATTTTTGAATGCAAATGACTATCTGCATGAATGTCACTAAGAAACTTGCACTTTTTTATAGTCACTTACCATGGCTTCAATTTGGCATTCATGCACTTGTCACCACCCTACTAGATCAACCTTGTTGAAATAAATTGGCCGATGTAATTATGTCTTTATGGAAATTATCGTGGAATAATTACCTTGAAATAATTTTCTTGTTTGATACTTTTACATGGGGCTATTTTTATTGGGCCTTTTGTATCAGATAATTTTTTTGATTGAAATGACTTCATATTTTGAAGAGGATTCTTTGGTTTCAGATATTTTCCTCAAAAGAATTTCCTTGTACCTTTTTATTAAACTTTGTCTTTAGGATTTTTATATCAGACAAAATGTCTAAAAGAAGTTGACCTTCAAGGAAATTATTACAAGACAATTTTACCAAAATAATTATGTCCTTATAATTTCCTTTTGGCCTTTTCAAAATAGCTCTTTGCCCTTTGAAAATGCCCTTCGTAAATTTGAAAAGTGTCCTTCAAATTTTTTTTTTGGTCACTCTATTGAAGAATGACCCTTAGGAAATTTTTTTCCAATAATTTTCCTGAAAGAAAATGACCTTTTGGGCTTTTCATTTAGGGTACTTTCCCAAGAAAAATACCCTTCAAGATTTTTTGTTTGGTCCAATTTTTTGAATAAATTCCCTTAGAAACTTTTGAATTGCACCATTTGGTGAAGAAAAAGTACCCTTTGGAAGTTTTTTTTGGGACACTTTGTTTAGAAAAGACCCTTCATAAAAAGTGTTTGAATAATTTTACCGAAATAAATGACACTTAGCCTTTTTGATGGGAACAATTTCTCCAAAAGAAATAGGTCTTCAAAGAAATTGTTGTGGAATAATTTATATGAAAGAAATAGGTCTTAATATTTTGCTTCGAACATTTATCTAAAATAATTCATGCCTTCAGAAACTTTGTCTCAGATAATTTATCTGGAAGAATTCAACACTTAGCCAAGAGAAAGTTTGAAATAAATTAGCTTAGAAAAATAAAAGCCTAAAAGAATTTTCCAAAAATAATGAAAACTTAGTCAAAATAAAAGCCTAAAATAATAAATAATTATCCCAAATACTTGGCCCAAAACAGGGGTTTGTACTTAGCTTCTTTGGCCTGTAGGCTCTTCTAGACTTGTTCACAAAACTGTTGTTTGACCTTCAAATCTCTGGAACTCTACTCAATTTGTCTATCTAGACACAAGCTTCATATGTTGGCCAAAAATGGCCAATAGTATCCATGTGAGAGCTAAGTATATATTCCTTCTTAGTGTCTTTACAAAATAATAACTTTTTATATTTAACAATTGTCAAAATCAAAATAGTTGAATGTTGTATATTTTAACATTATGATATTTCTAGTTATACACATATATAGATATTAATACTTATTAACTCATTAGTGTTTAAAAATATGTAAAACATATTGGTGAACCTAACCCTTGGTTTTTGAGCCTTTACTTTCTAATTTCATTTTTATTTTGCTTTGTTTTCCTAGAAATTGTGTTGTGATAGTTTAAAAACTCATAAGAGTTGTGCTTTTGGACAAAACAATCAGTTTTTTCCCTACATCATGGTGTAAGGGTTATTTCATAAATACTCAATCCATTATACAATAATATTCATGAATTTTAGTTTCCATGTACCTCATAGTATATTAAAAATACCTAGGGTTTGTTTTTTATCCATAGGAAGCTTTTGGTCATTTGTTATTGTAGTGCACTAGTAAGTGGTTAACCCCAAGAAGTTACTCTCAACACATCTCACAAAATGAGATAATGTGGCTATGAGAATAGTGTAACCCTCCATATTTAGTGCCTTTATGACCATATTCACTATTTACAACTAAAATCAATATATTTGAGAGACTACAAAGCAAACACACCTTGCCTAGTTGCACTTATTAATAACCTTAATTTTGGTATGATTGATTATTTGCTAGAATTGAATGTTATATTTTTAAAATTTTCTATATTATTATTTTAAAAATATAAAATGGATTCTCAATGTGTATCTAATATGAAATGCCCAATGGCAGTCATCCTTTAGATTTATTTTTTTTAGTAATGCTACACCCTATGCTTATGATAAAGAATGGAATAATTATCATAATTCTATAATTTGATACTAATCAAGAATATAAATCAAATAGATATGATTAAAATTTTAAAAATCAATATGAGTTGTATAATAGTGAAGAAGAAATTGAGCTAACTAATTTATAAATTACACGACCGATTTATCACTTGTATTCCTCTTTTCAAAAAGTAGAAAAATAATAACATATAAATAATGAATATCTTCTCTCCCTTAATCTCTCAGAAGGATTAGAATATGAAAAATAATAAATTAGAATACCTTCTTTACCTTTTGACTTGGCTCATGCATTCCACTATATTAATTAATATAAATTACAAAATCATATATCTTGTATAGAAATGTCAAATGTTACAAATGAATATGCTACTCCCTCCCTCCCTCTCTCTTTAAAAATGGTATATGATGTCAATATTCCACCTTCTTATTTAATAATATTTAATGATATGAAAAATAGTGAAAATGTCTCTCTTCCCTTGGAAACAATGAATAATGCAATTACTTTATCTTCCTCTTTTGAAAAATTACAATGAATGTGTTACCCCCCTCTCTCTTTATAAATGGTAGATGATATCAATATTCCACATTCTCTTTTAATAATATTTAATGATATGAAAAATAATGATAATCTCTTTTTCCCCTTAAAACAATGAATAATGAAACTTCTTTATCTTCCTCTTTGAAAAAATTACAAGATGCAAATTATTGTAAATACAACATAGTTTTAGATTTACAAAGCAAAGATAATGATGTATTGTGAAATGTTTCTCCACATAGTTCTACTCAATGTGAAATGCATAAAAATACCAATTGTGAATACTCTTCTCTCTTTGTTAAATCCTTAGATCCTACTAAAGATTAAATGCCATGCTTCTAATCAGATACAAGTTCAAAATGATAAGCAAAGAAATGATCCTCAATTTTGTACCAATGTTGTCTTAGAATGCAATCCCCAATAATGTAATGACAATTGTCATAATCCTATTATACCAATGTTTAAAATGGATGATGCATTACAACCATAAGTGAGCATTTTTAATCCAAATAACTAATATTACTACTAGTCATATTATATTTGTGATACATGCCATTGGAGAGATCCAAAAGTAAGTTCTTGATCTCACTTTACAAACTAGATCATGTTATGTGGAAATTAAAGATATGTTATACTAGGACAACCCCTTGCATGAGTTGTATATGAACACCCATATTTGAAATTTTTTGTTATGCCCACACTACCATTTTTTTATGGTTGTGGACATCCTTGTATTATTGAACACAATATACCCTTTATTTTGGAGATTGGGGGAATGATGGATGTTATTTTATCAGAATTTGAATTAATAGGTGGATGAAACCTATTTCATATAGATTGAGTATAATATAACATAATGCTGAAAATTAACTTGTGATAAGTAGAATAGAATAAAAACTAGTGCAATTGAAAGAAATAAGACTAAATATGAATGAAATGAAAAACTTAGTTGTTTCTAACTGATATCTGACTATGTGAGGCTAACATAAGGTTGAAACTGACAAATAAGAACTGAATCAGTAAGTACCCAAAAACTAGAACTGAAATTGATGAACAATATGATCATCTAACTTGGGAAAGGATTGATTACCACTATAATCCTAAATTGGTCAATCTTATCCTTTTCTAAAAATTAGGAAATCATGTTATGTTCATTTATGATAGCTTAAATTAGGTATATATATATATAGATTTGATCTTTGTATGTGTGTGAAATACCTATAAATGAATTCTCCAAAATTTGAAACCTTAATAGGGTTTGTAATGATTAGAAACTTGTAAATAGAAAATGGGAGAGTGTAATTGGTTAATCCAACCCCAATCACCCCCATGATGACTGAACAATACCTACATATCTAATACTTTGATGAGATAATTCAAGCCCATGTAGTTCTCCCACTTAGAGTGTTTTGTGTAATCATGTTTCTTTACCTATGTGAATGTATATAGAGATGTATTGAATACTTGATAATTATTTTATTTGGATTGAATAAAATAGGGTTTGGACTTGGTCGAAGACTACTTAAAAATATTAAAATCATAATTTGAAAGAATAGGGAATCTTTGTTCATTGTGTAGTAGTGTAAGTATTCCTCTGTATTGAAATTACCAAGTGGTAGGATAGGTGACTTAAGTATGCCTTTATAGAAATCCAAAAGGTAAGATCACATTAAAAATTATTAAAACATAGATCAAAATGTAATGGAGGGTTCAAATTTAGAAAATTATCATTATAAGACCAAGGATATAAATGTCCCATAGGGGACAAAAATGTTTGCCACTATTGTCCCCTACTAAACATTTTGTCCTTTAGGGAAACATGTGACTTTTATGTTTGGATATATATATATATATATATATATATATATATATATATATATATATATATATATATATATATATATATATATGTTTAGGGTGTTTTTAATAATTAAAAAAATTTAGTTGATATCAAATAACAATTTATAAAAGAAAAATTTATGTATAGTTTCTTAGGATAGAGTGAGGTGGTGATATAGTTATATATTAAGTGCATAAGTCAACTAAAGTGAAATGGGGCCAAAAATAACATTATCAAATATTTGTGATCAAATTTGAATGACTACATTTTCACCCCTTTGGTCTAGAAATGAAATTAATAGAGTAAAGGATAAATAATACTTGAGTGTGTACAACACACTTTGCATTTGGGAGAATCTCCAAATCATGCAAGGTGTTCCATGTAAAAACCTACAATGATGTAAAAATTAGTTAATGCTTATATGTGAAATTGAAAATTGAAATGTAACTTTAATTTGAAAGGATTAAAAATAACAATGAAGGATTACACATGTATGTGTAAAACCAATGTTACTCTTCTAACTTTGCTTGGAAATGATGCTTCCTTGGAGCATTGGAGATGTGGTATTTCCCATAAAGAAATTGAAGAGGTTGATTCTTTAGCTAAACTAATGGATAATTTTAAGGTGATCAATCCCCAAATAGTATTTGAACCTATTTTGAAAATAAAACTCATTGAGGGATGCATAAACCTCAATTTATTTTTTTGGACTTTATAAACGTAAGATATGAAACAAGTTGAAATCCATAATGGATTTTCAGACATAATGCTAAAAGGTGCTGAACTTGCACTTTAATTGAATCTATCAATATATATGGATTGTAGATTCAACTATCACTTTGTTCCTTTATTCTTGAATGCATGATAAAAATAGAATGGATACCATCCATGCTCCTACCATGCCCACAAATAATAAATAATACTAAAAATCAAGGCATGAATCTGTATCATGCCCCCTTAAATCTTGAAAAATAACACAATGCATTGAATCTGTAACTATATATATGCACATTTGTATATTCTATTTGAAACTTGTGCATGAACCTATATCATACACAAATTGTTTTATGAATATTTACTTTGATCTTGTAATTCTAATGCATATTCATGGCATATGTCCCCATAATTTGTGCCAATAGTTGAACTCTAACCATGATGAACCTTTGAAACTATATTTTGAAATCAAAACTGATTTTTGCTCTTGAAGAGGCTCATCTTGTGTATGAAAATCCCACTAAAATGCCCCCTTTTTGAGATAAGGGAATGGATCCTAAAATTCACTCATCTCAAAATAAAATATAATTGTATCATGATTAATAAGATATAATCATTGAATAATCCAACATATGTGAAAAGTATGTCAACATAGTAATATTTTTACCATTTTAATTATGTATTTCATACAACAAGGCCAAGGGCCACATGTAAAGTACATGTTCAAATGTTGCATAGGTAAAAATTACACATAAAAGGCAAAGGGCCACGTGTAAAAGTCATTAATAATGTCACAAATAAGAGACATGTTTGAATTCCACACACAACAAAGGGTAAAGGGTCGCAAGCAATGGACATGCTTAAATGTTGCAGATACAAAAAAATATCTCATAGAAATGTTTAAGTAATTTTCACACAAGGGCCAAGGTCCAAACACAATAGAAAAATAAGAGTCTAATCTAATGTGTACAAGTAATAACATCAATAAAACATAGAACTAGAAATGTAGCCTACACCATGTACATGTACATGTAAAGTGATCATATCCTAACAAAAAACATGCCCATGTACACAATGTAAGATAGAAATGATAGCAAGACATTTTAAAGAGGTATATAATTAATAATTATATGAGTCATAAAATGATAACACCTATAAATAATATAACTAGTGGAAAATATGCCCCTAATTTAATAGGGATATTATGTAGATGCAAGTCTAACATCTTAATCCATGTGAGACATATATGTCTTGTATAATACTCATGAATACAAGTGTGTATGTGTTATATAATAAGTATATGTTACCTACTAATTGTGAGATAAATAACACATGCTAATGATGTGAAGTAGATGTTTGATCATGTTCATGTCTTAATTTTAGATTTTTAGAATATTTTTTACTTTTGCAATATCTGAATGTGTTTGTACTTTTTGAATATTGAAACTAGAAACAAAATAAACTTAGTGCTAACCAAGGGTTAAAAATTAGAGTAAAGAGAAGGGATTTGGACAATTTATAATATGTGTCAATGTGAAGTATGCACCAAAAATGATGGCAAGGCCATGTATGAACAAGATTTTCCAATTGTATATGTGATTATAGTTAAAAACTTGTGAAAATAAAATATGTATGCAGAGGATTGATTTTACATCCTTGTTTCATCAAAGTTACACTTTTCGAATTATGTGGCATGTATGAGCAATTATAGACACTCAAATTTAATCATTAAGTGCTTGACAATGTTTTATCTTGAAATATTTACCTTGCTTGGATTATTCTCCATTAAATTAAATTAAATTATCTATGAGAACCTTCACTATTCTTCTCACTATCCTGAAAACATTGAAAACATCATTTAGACATCTCTATTTTACTTATAGCTTTTTTTGCTAGCTAGATTCAAGTAGTCTTCAACATTCGCAGACAAGACTGCACTAGGTCAGATAGGGCAACAACTAGACCTTGTCCACTAGATTGGCCTTGTATCCCACATTATAATGGAAACTTTCCAAATTTGATATGATTCACATAGGCCCTCCCACACTTTTAAGAAAATTAGTTAACAAAAATATTCCAAATGTTATTCTATATAAGCACATAAAACCCTCTCAAGGCATCATCTAACATCTATTATCTATAAATCACTTTGTAGTTCTACTAAACCTTGAGTAAAAGGGAACTAATGTTTCTAATTCTAGTTTTGATTTATTATAATAGTCATAGGCTAAGTATGAAGCTATTGTATTACATGTCAAGGACATTCATTATGAAGCATTCAAGTCAATCTAAAATTTTTATCCATATATAAAATATTAAGATCAACACACTCACTTTTGGAGGGATAACTACATTAGCTTGAGGCCTTTTGGGCTTTTTAGGCAACACTCAAATTATATGAGGTTTTATTAGGATATCTTGGCTATTCTCCTTGCTGAATTCCCCCTTTTGGAATTTGATATGTATTTGGTTTATGTGCAAGACATAGGATTTGTTATTGAATGTATTTCTTACATTAAATTGGTACCCAAAAATAGTCAATAATGTATGTATGATAGTAACAATTACTCATGCAATAAACTATTCCACATATTCAAAATAGACATGACCATAGTCAATAGACAAGGCCGTAATGTGCCCATGTCCACTTGAGTGCGTCCATGTCCTAACACATCAAAAAATTATGTTTTTATTTGTGACATAGTCCATTAATCCTTTTATCAATTTTACATCAGTGATCTAACTACATAGTCAACATAAGTCAAATCTAAACTAGGTTTGCACACTTCATTAAAAGTTATTATTTATAACTCATCAAGTTTTGTATTTTATTGTATTTTACATTTAGGTTATGTACATTCTATACTCTAAATCAATATTTCAACCATTTAGTGTTATTTCATTTCATTGTTAAATCAAAATAAAATGTTAAACATTCTAGTGAACTCATGTTCCTTGCTACATAATCCTTTAGCACCTGAAATTACATCTTATCCATTACAAATTAGATTTGTGGATCCTATGCTTACTTTATATTAAGTCAAATATGATCATGAACAACACTTGCATATATTCCATGCAACTCTTCTAAACTATGCAGATAATGACAATTGTTGAAGAAGTTCTTTCCATAAATTCTTAAATAATAGGCTCTTAGATGGTTTTATGATTTTCCTCTTTCATCAATAAAGGCTTTTAATCCATTAGAAAATAAAAATTTAACACACTTTTCTATCAAAATTGATGAAAATTTATCATATACTCAAATTACAAAGCTCAAATAAGGGTCCAATGAAATAATTAGTGAATATGTTCTAAATACAAGAGTATGATAACAAAAATGACAAATCAACTTATTTATAATGAGCTCCAAGATATCTTCACTCATATTTTATTATCTCCACTTCAAGAATCAATTATGTTTGATAATTTTAAATGTTTTAATGAGTTATACCATATAGTTAAAGAAGATGAACTCAAATTACTTACTTTAAACAAGCTCAAATATGCTTCAAATGTTCCTTATAATTTAAATGTTAAGCTTCAAAGTAAACCAAATTATAAGATCAAACCTAATGAAATCAAGAATGAAGCTAAGATTACAGTAAATGTTATATCATAACCAACATAAAAGCTTCAAATATAATCTTTAATTAGGACATCAAATACAATTATGATTGATATGCATCATACAACACCTATGATATATTATAATGGATTAAATAGCTCTATAATGACATCATATTAAATGGTGTATTATCAAAAAATGAATCAAGTGGATATACCCTTTATGTAGAAACTCCATGGTAACTTTCCTCTAATCAAGTTATTGGTTAGCTACGTGCACTTTCCCTTATACACAACTTATTTGATTTTACTATGTTTCTACCTCTTCTATCCCTTATCAAAGTATTATTATAGCCCTTGGCTTTATTTTCATGTTGGGAACTTGCATTTTTGATTTTAAAACAAATTTGAACAATATGAAACAACTATTTTAAAATGCTTACAATACTCATCTTTATGGTAGTCCACTTGCTCACTAAGACATATCTATCATGCTATGACTTCCATTACACTTACAATTTCACATCTATCTACTCCTACATTCTCCATGAGCACACATTATATTTTTACATTGGGGGCATGTACATCCTTATCTATATTAATCATTTGTGCTACATTATTGTGACTAGTTTACACATACAATGGGGGTATATTGCTTACCCTCCTTGCCACACTATGCTTTAACACTTTGTTACAGATTGCTAGAATCCATCCCATTTCTTCTATTTATGATTTGTTTCTTATTGGTATTTTTTTAATCTTTTAAATTCAATTATTTAAAAAAAATAAAAAACAAATGTGTCAAAAAATTTAAGAAAGTTCATATATGTCAAAAATTCAAAAACATTCAAAAAATATTTACAAAATCACTATCAAGACCTAAAAAATATTTTCTTATGTTACTAGTTTACTCCTCTCCTTATGTTATTTATTTCATGTTAAGTCGATAAAATATTTCAATTTTCATAAGCACACTAATTTTCACAAGGTATATGAGTGTGATACATGACATACTATTATAAGGGTTTTTGATGTCGCGTTTCTCTTTCTATCCAACAACCTTGATAAGCTGAGGGCATCTCTTCATTCTCTATGAACACTTTAACATGTTGTATCTATCCACAACCTCCATACCATGTTGACTATATATAATAAAAATATTTTTCCAATCAATCATACTTTACATTATGTTATGTGGATATTTTATTTGCTAAAAATGACTTTGATAGATATGGTTGATCTAGATTAGTCTCTTTTTCTCTATGCTTCTTTTTACATTTTTACTTTACTACATGATAAGTTAGGACTTGTTTGCTTATTGTGTATGGCCCTTTGCCTTGTATGTGAAACATATTTATATTCTTGTTTATATGGCATCCTCATTCCATTTGTGTGTGGCCCTTGACCTTATTTTTTGTGCAACATTCACATGTCCCTTGTATGTGGCCTTTGTGCCTTATGTGTGACATTATATGTAAATTATGTGACTTTACTTGTATGTTTATCAATTATTACTATGGTGTCATGATTCATATCATAGATTGCTTCTATTTTATATTTTTAATCTTGTGCCATGATACATATCATGCACATACTACTTAGTTATTTAATGTTATATTTATCTAACATATGTTTCACACATAATTCAATGCGATATTCAATACTATGATGCAATATAATTAAAATGATCACATACTACTACATGATTATATCTTTCACATATTTTATAGTTATCTTTTGAAACTAGTGACTCACATGCTACATCTCTCATCTCAAAAGGGGGGCATCATAATGGGTTTGTCTTGAGAATTCAAGTCTTCCTTAGAAAAAAAATTACATTTATGAAAATATATAATTTTTATAATTACATTATGTTTCAAAATTTTTAGACTATGAGGGCATGTGACATGCATGTGTACTTATTCCTATAGCTACTTGAGTACAAATTCATATTTTTTTGATGCATGTGCAAAAAATTACAAGTTACAAATTTTAAATAGTTACAAGTTCAATTGGCATTTTATATCTATACGAGAACATGATATTCATTCATGTTCATGTTTCTACATGGAAAATTTCAAATTTCACTTTTCAAAAGTTATAAAGTTTCAAATAGAATTTATATTCGTCTATAGCGGTGTGATTCATCTCATTTTTAAGTGGTCCACATTAACGTTTAGTGACACTCAATGTCTATGGTTTCACTTTAGCAAGCCACATTTGATGGTTCCACTGCTTCTACTACCACATTTGATTTTAGTGACACTTAATGTCTATGGTTACATTACATCAAGACACATTTGGTGGTTCAAACCCTTCAATCATTCTATAATATCACTCTACGCATTTAGATTAAAGTTAAATCATACAATCTTTTCAACTCAAGGGCTTTCAATTGTTTTCAAATTTAGACTTGATCGCTCTCAATTTTTAACATGTTCAACATTTATCTAAATGTTTCAATAAGGGGGATCATACATTTCTATACTTTCAAGTTAAAAAGCAATTATATTCCATACTCTTTTATGTGTATTCTTTCCTTGTTATTTTTTCGAATATGAAAAATAAATAATTTTAGTGGCATTGTTGTAGGTTTTTCATTAAGTCACCTTGAAAAATCAAGATTCATATCAAAAGACAAAGTGTGTATGAAAATTGAGGTTTGTATATCCTTTACTTTAGTAATTTAATTGCATTGTATCACTAGAACAAAGAGGGGAGAAATGTGGACACTCAATTTTAACCATTAAGTGTTTGGCAGTGTTTTATCTTGACAGCCTTGCCTTGCTTGACCTATTCACCATTCTGTTAACTTGAAATATCTATGAGAACCTTAATTATTATACTAATTATCTTTCAAACACTGAAAAAAATCATTTATACATCCCTATTTCACTTATATATTCTTGTCATACAAATTTCACTAGTCTTTAGTTTTATGGGACAAGACCGTACTAGGTCGGTAGAGCCACAACCTGACCTTGTCCACTATTTCAGCCTTGTTTATCACATTCTAACGGTAACTTTTAAAATTTAAGACAATGCATGTCAACCCTCCCACACTTTTAGAAACAAATTAGAATAAATATTCTAAGTTTTCATCTATATAAGCACATGAAGGTCTCTCAAGGCATCATCTAGAAATCACTTAGCAATTCCAGTGGACGTTGAGTGAAAGGGAACTAATCTTTCCAATTCAAGTTCTAATTTATTATAATAGTCATAAGCCAAAGTTTGAAGCTATTTTATTTCTGGTCAAGGGAATTCATTATCAACCATTCAATTCAATTTACTATTTATATCCACATAGTAAATATCAATATTCACACACTTACTATAGGGGGATAACTATGTTGGCCTGAGGCCCTTTTGGGTTATGTATGTAACACTCAGATTATGTGAGGTTTTATAAGGATGTCTTGGCTATTCCCCTTTCCCAATCCTCTCCTTTTGGTATTTTATCTTGATTTAGTTTATATACAAGAACTAGGGTGTGTTATTACAGAAACTTTTACACATCAAATCGACACCCACAAACAGTCAATAATGCACCTCTAACAACTATAGGAAATCATGTATGAAAATATTCTAGGTAAGCAACACAATTCAATAGTAATTAGTAGACAAGGCCAAAATAAATAGACATGGCAACAATGTGCCCCTATCCACTCTAATACGACCCTCTCTTAAGTACTTCACAAAATTTTGTTTTGAGTTGTAACGCTATTCATAGATCCTTCTAGCCAATTTCACATCGGTGATTTGCCCACACAGTCAACATAAGTCCAATCTATTATAGGTTTTCACACTTAATTGAAAGTTACTATTTATAACTCATTTCAATTTTTGTATTTTACATTTAGGTTATATATATTTTGTAATCTAAATCAATATTTAATTGTTTAGTGTTTATTATATTTCATAGTTAAAATAATAAAAAACATTAAATATCAATATAACACATTAAAAGAGAATTTTACATTTATAAGTACTATTTTTCACATTATAACTAAGTGAAATATTAGAAAATTGGCAGTATTGAGGGTACGCGTGCTCAAATTTTGATTTCTATATGAAAATTTGCATAGGACAAGATCGACAGACTAAGGACATCAGTTTTATTCAATTATATCCCTTATTTTGGTGGATTTTTTCCTTGTCAAAAAAATGCAATTTTATCAGTGAAGATTGTGAAGGCAAAGATGTAAATGGTAGAATAGATCACTGTTCTAGATTGTTTAGATATTAAAAGGTGAAAAGGATTAGCCAAGTGGCCAAAACATCAGTAAGATTTAAGGTCTAGAATAATTGATCAAATCAATCACATGAAAATAATAAAAAAACATGATGTAATAGTCAAGAAGTTATGTATAATCACATTTTTTTATTTTTTGAATTATTTAAATGTTTTTATTTTTTGAGAATATTTGAAGATGCAACAAGCTAACCAATGATCCCATCAATATGAAAGTCATAATAATATGTAATAAGTGGTATAAATATTTAATTTCATGAATGAAATATGTTATATGTACATGAATTAGAATAAAATGCATAATGTGTTATAATAAAACTATCTAGTTCACTACTCATGTAATCTCATGTAGGAGGAGTAGCTCTAGAAGATCTAGAATGATGTGAAATCCTATTAGGACTAATAAGATATTATGCCAAATTTTAGGCCTTTTGAGAAACATGTTGATATATGTATCATTAATTTGGAAGGTGTTTCATATAATTTTACTTGTTGAGATTTAGACATCTCTTTCTAATATACTTGATTTCATTGGTTGCTTTTGATTTGTTTGCACCTTTTATTGAATTGATTGAATATAAATATTTTACTTAGGTAAAACAAATTTAAATGTGATTTTTTATTGCATATATTTACCAATGAAATATGATTGTGGGTGGGGAGGAGGTACCATAGATCGTAGAGGTTGCTCATATATGATTCCTCAAATTATAATAACTTGATTGTAATAAATTTACTTTAGGCACATATGTATTGTAGAAGATATAACATAGAGCTTTTGTAGTCAAGGGCATCCTAATATCATGTCAAAGAGCTCATTTTTTTTAAGAACTACAAAATGAGTAGATATTATAACTAATCCCACTTGAAGAGGCAAAACAATGTGTCCAAAAGTGCTTTATTATTTTCCATTAAATTCTTTTTGTGCTTTTAGATGTTGTTTGTATATCATGTTGTGTGTACCCAAATGAATGTAGTAATGTCATTGTGCATGCATTATCACTTGATCCATTATCAACTAACACACTATGGATGGGTTGTTGATCAATATAAACTCATATACATAAAATATGAAATCATAATCATTGTCCACTATATCACCATCATCAAAAGTAGTCATGGGACATGGTGGAGTAGTTTGAACAATTGTACCAACTATCACATCTAGTGAATGATCATATAACTCAGGAGGTGGATATGCATTGTAGGTATGATGCACTGTTGAATTATGTTTGTTGGTATCATGGTTTAGAAAGGGCTCACTAAAAAATCTTAAACTTAGCATTTTCATTCTTTTGAGGCTTATTTTCCTGTATCAAAGTACTTAGCTCAATAACAATGTTGTTGATAAGATCTTGAATAAGGTGTTTGAGATTAAAACATCTATCAATAAAATGACCATTTCATCTATGGTAATCATAATATACATTATTATCAAAATATTTTCCTTGAGGTTTTATTATGTCAACTTCAAATCATGGAGAGTAATAAGATTGCATTCAAGTAAATTTTATAGCAATTTATGAGATGGTTATGGTAATATATAGAATTGCCTCCTTGGTTGATCTGATAAAACAATCTTGTTATAAGGTTGATAAATAACATTAAATATGATATTTGAATTAACTTTAGTATTTATTGGCTTAGATTTGTAAAATGGTTTTATTTGAAACTTTATTATGGTAGTGGATGTAGATGTGGGTGCATACTTGAGCTTGTTCAAAACGATAAGCTTGAATTCTCTTTCTCTTATTTTATGACAATTTTCCTCAAATGATTTGAATTTTTTGAAAATAATTACAAAAGTGCAATTAAGTTTGTTTGACAATATTTCATAATTTACTATATGTTAATGTTAGTCATTTTGGCAAGCATATTCTTGTAATGAAGTACATAATCATTGATAGGCTCATTAGTTCCTTTCTTAAGCTTAGAAATTTGCACATAAAAATGTTTTTCATTAATGTTAATAGAAAAATGCTTGAGAAATTGATCTGCTAGTGGATTGAATGCTTTGATGATTGAACATGTAGATCATAAAACCAATGCAAGGTGAATATATTATAATATTCTTGAAAAAACTTAACAATTTGTCATTGAAAGCATAATCTAGACATATTGCATGAAAAGATCTAAGATGTTGTTATAGATCTCATTTACCTTCGTATAATGGAAGTTTAGGAGCTAAAATTTTTATAGGTAAATGATATGCTACAAAATTATGAATAAAGGCTCAGGAGTCTAGTGATTCACTAGCTTTTGGTATAACTTTATCTAACCACAACACCTTAGCATTCAAAAGTAAAATAGTTTGCACCAAGGAGTATGTAATAGACAAGGTATGTGATGTAGTATGCATATCTATCATAAGTATTTTATAGTCATTTGGTTAGGCATGGACATACATATCTGTTGGAAGCCTTAAGTTTTCCCTAAATCTAAAGGTGTGGATGGGATAATAATATAAGTAACAACACATGTAGTAGAGTTAATAATGCAAAAATTTGGTTCTTGTTGTGCATTGAAAGTAGAACTTATTTTTTGTGCATTTTTAGAGGCTAAAAGGACTTCAATTATTTTGGGTATATGTTGTGGCATTTAATGAAGCTCTTATAAAAATTTAGATAAATTTTGGACTTCATTAGGATGGATCCTATCTAAGTCCTCAAGGGCATCTTCTTCATTATGATCATCTTGATTAACTTTTTCATTATGATTATATTTTGGAAATTTTCATGAGCAATTTGTTCATCAAAAGAAGATGAACCAATATTTTCATTATTAGAATCCATTTTAATAGTGGTCAAAGGGATTTGAATGTATTCAATACAAACCTTACTTAAACTAGAACTTATCCTTAAAGGAATATGAGAAGTAATTTTTTTAGATGGCATAGAAACATAACATCAAAAATATGTTATAAACAATAATAGAAAATGAAATGCTATAAATAAAAGGAAAAATTTATGTATTGAGATTAGTAAATTCTTATGAAATCTAAAGTTAAAAAAAGATACTTTCAGTTTTTGTAGACACTTAAAATTGGACATGTTTTGTCGATTTTAACTATCCTCTGACTCCAAACTAACATCATCATTCAATAGTCTAATTCAGTCTTTTATCCACTTTAACATCTCTAGTCTAACCACTATTCAACCCCATAATTAATTAATTTCTCTTTCCATAACCATCTTCAATCCCACAAAAATCACATCCTATTCCATTAGATAATTAATCCAAATTAATTAACTAATCTTTCCCTAATGATAAATTCCATGGCTTTTAGAAATTCATATTTATCTAAATTCATAAATCCAATAAATCATCACATCATGAAATCATCCCACTTTTTTAAGGCAAATTCAATGCAAATAGGCAAGTATGAAATCAAAAGCTATGACATGCTCCTCTATACTCCAAGCCTTCATCATTGCATCCTCTTACACACTCCAAACTTATTATTACATACTCAATCTTATTTATTTATAAGGAGGAGGACCAATTATTTTCTATTGATCTCCTATCAAGATCAATGGATCTCATCAATCAACCAAATCAATAAATTAAGGGCTTCCTCTCCATTCTCAAAAATATTATTTTGTGTAATGAAGTGATGTTAATTTGTGAATTGAAGCTTCAACTCATGTCATCAGGCATCCAACCAAGTCATCCATTTTCAAGGGGAGATAATAATGAATTATATATGAATTTCAACCCACCTTTGTAACTACATCATATCTAAGCTCATCCAAATTTACCAAGAGGACAAAAAAGGTATAAAAAGTGTTGTTTTCATATTGTAATTGCATTCTTTTTGTCTTGCTCAATTTGAGGACACATGCATATATTAGTTAGATATTTCAAATTTATTTTGATTTATGCTAACCAAAATTATAATCTTTATTTTATGATATCACATATGGCATGCGTGGTGGGAAAATTCACACCCCACAATCCCCTTTAAACTCTTTTAAGCATGATTATCCAACCATTCTAAACTATTATAGTTAAAATTTCTCCAAAAATTCCCAAAAATCATTGAAATTTCCATTCCCAGATTCCTAATAGAATTGTCTTATGAATTAGAGGAATCATTAGCAAAATTGGTAGAATAAACCTATTAATTGACATAATTGTAACTGATCAAAAGCTCTATTTTCAAACTTTAGCAGAATAAGAATAGTTTTGTTAAAAATGTATTATCTTTTAGTGAAAATATTTATGTATGTGTTTTTCACAGAGTGGCAAAATAATCATGTGTTTCAGTGAAATCTTCTCTATTTTTGATGGTCTATATTTAAAGGTTGGTGGATTAGTCTTGTGTTTCAATGGAATCATTTATATTTAAATGAAATTGTATCTATTTTCTAACATTCTATGTTTGTAAGTTGGTAGAATCATCTTGAGTTTTGGTGAAATTACTCATATTTTGGTAAAATCATCTTTATTTTTTGTCAGTCTATGTTTTTAGAGTGGGAGAATCTTCTAAAGTTTGGTAAAATTGCCTCTATTTTTTGACCATATGTGTTTGCAGATTGGCATAATTACTCTAGCTTTGGTGAAATCATTCATATTTTGGTGAAATATTCTATATATTCTAATAATATGTGTTTTTAGGGTGGAAAAATTATCTTAAGTTTGATGAAATCATTCTGATTTTGGCAAAATCATTCTAATTTTGGCAAAATAATTTTCTATTTTCTAACTATGTTTTTTGTAGAGTGGTAGAATTATCTTGGGTTTCAATGAAATCATTCTAATTTCAGTAGAATCATTGAAAAATTATGATCTTACAAGTTTGTGTAGAATTTTATGCTTGTCAAATTTATACAAAACAAATTAGTGATCTATTGTTTGCAGGTTTTTACTTCTCAAAGCCTTAAATCAACAAAACAACTCTCACACCTATTTTTAGGCTTAAGAATTGAATAAACATATTGATTTGGGTATAACAAACTTGTTTGCTTTGTTGCTTTCATTGGGTTGTGTGTGTGTAGTTATGCAATCTAAGAATTCTTATACTATTCCCTTGTGTCATGAGGTGATTCATAGGAATCATAAACAAATTAGATTGATTGCTTAGATAGACATTATTTATGCTCTTCCATCACATCTTTAGGTGATCTTGGGAGTCAAAATAGTGTGAGTCTCTTTTATTTTGGATGTGCGATTTGGATCTTAATCCTTAAGTGAAAGTATTTAGGGTTTGGTGAATGGGATTTCATATTTCAATGTTAGGACCAACCATGTGTTTGTAAAGGGTATAGAATTGAGGGAAAAGTTTTCACTAGTGGCTAAATGACTACATGTTTTAAGAATGCCATGAAGTGAGGGGATTTCATACACTAACATATAGGTCCTAGACACTACCCCTTGAGGAATTATTTTTTGATGACACTCTATTGAAATCCTATAGATGAAGTGGGTGCGAAGGGATTAAATCTTCTCATGTAGCCTGTTAATCTACCTCTTTCATAAACTTAGACCCCATCATATTGAAATGTATATAGGTGACATACCTAGAAAGCCTTGTTTATGCTTAGCTTAAGACCATTTAGCTACAAACAACTATCAATGCAAGGGAAACAATATCCTTGAATATTACTCACCACATATAGATGTAGAGTGAGGGTTAGAAGACAAACCTAGTCACCAGTTTATATGAGTAGATCAATGGGTTTTTATTTGCATTTCACACCTATTATACTAAGCATAGGGATTGTCATTTATGTTCCTTTATTTGATTATTATTTATACCTATATTGATTTTAAACCTTAAACATTTCAAACAAAGTCAATCTTGTCAAATATCTAACATCACATTAAATTAAAAGTCAAAGGCAAACATAAAGTCAAATCAAGTCAATCTTTCTTAAGTACATCAAAGTCAAATCAAGTTAGTCTTTCCTAAGTCAAACATAGTAAAATTCAAATTCAAAAGTCAAAGTTAATCAAAATTCAAAGGTCAACTAAAATCAACAAACTTCAAAAGATAAATTAAATCAAAAGTCAAACATTAAACATTGAAGTCAACCAATCAAAGTCAAAATCAACAAATCAAATAATCAAGTCAAATCGCATCCAAAATCCAACATTCCAAATTCAAAACAAGTCCAAGTCCATCCATTTCAAAATCAAGTCAAATATTGTAATGTTAAATCAAATCAAATCAAATTCCAATCAAAATCAAATCTTAATCAGTCTAAGCTTAATCCCACAACTGAGCTTAAATCCACACATCAACAAATCACAATCTATTCAAATAAATATCCTTATATTTACATTCAATCTCCTATAACCCACCTATTAGGACTGATGAAATCACAACATCCATACTTTCTCTCATCCAAATCAAGTCAAACTAACCACATAAAAACATCAATTCAAACATCAAAATCACATAATGAAACATCACACATCAAACCTAACCAAGTATTGTTCATATCCAAATCCAAATCCAAGTCTAATATAGACCCAATGACATCCCACACAAGATATCCAAATCCCCCACCTACTAATAACCATCTAAATTTTGATATCCCCCATAATCCAAATCTAGTTCTATCATCACTGTCCCAACATCAAAACATGATTGACTAACTCCAACAACTTAGCCAATATGTATCCCACCTAACATCCCTTCTCAATCATTCATAGACTAATTTAAGATCCAATTTTTTAATTTAACCCTCTTACATCTATACCTATGGCCACAAAAAATTCAACAATCTAATCATATTATACTATCACCCCTCCAAGGATATTTGTTTATGTGAGAACAAGGTACATCCAAGTCTGAGAATCATATATAATGGGATATGCCAAGATACCCTTACAAATCATAATAAAACTCCTCCACTTCCCTATAAAGGTTAGTGTAATCAATCTATCCTTGACCAATCCATCTTTGATGGATCCATTTATGTTGAACCACCCATCTTTGACTAATCTAAAACCAATTTTTGCCCACACATCTTTGAAAAAGGACCCATATTTGATGAGCTGATCTTCGATGAATCATTACTTCACAAATCACCCATCCTTAGTCAACCCATCTTTGAATAACATCCATTCTTTGATAAACCACTAGTCTTTGATTAATTCATCTTTAATGACACCATCCTTGGCCTATTACCCCATGATCACACCTTCCATCACCTAATACCACATGCCTCAAGTGATAATGGTAATTGTAGACAATGAAAATAAAAATGCCTTTCATGTGGACAAGCTCATCCTCAACATCAAAATCAACATTTGAATCATACCCAACATCAACATCAACATCCTATTAGTTTGTTAAGCCTTCATTTGTCAAATCTAGCCTCCTCATACACAAGGATTTCATAATTAATAATCATGCATGGTTGCATGAAGATAGTCCTATAACTTATTTCCAAAGCAAAAAATATACTATAGTAAGAAAAATCCTCAAAATCATGAACCACAATGGGAAAGGCCTCAATTTCCATGAGAAAGGCATCATATAACCCATCTATGTATGTACACACAAAGGATTTTATGACATTGGTTACAAAACATATGCTAATCAACATAAATATGTTCATGACACTTTCATGGTTTTTGAGAAATCCTCATCCTACATTGAAACATAATCTATTCATAATCCATACAAGGACCATGCTACCACCCATCCTATTATCAATACCATCCATCCTTTCTACCAAGTTGAAATTTAATCTCCTAAACCTATTGATTGGGAACAATAAAATCACTCACCATCAGCCTTCTTCCATAACAGTCAAATAATGATAGAATTCATGATTGACATCCATCCAAAAGAGCATAAAGTTTCATCATCACATCTTGGGGAATGAAAAATGTTCCTCAATCAAGATGAATCCAAAAATATAGAAAATCAAAATCCAAAATCAACATCCCCTAGTGAAAACCTCCTTGAGGCACTATGGGACAATTTAAATCAAAATCAAAGTAAAAAATTAAGGTCCTTTAGTGAATATAAGTTTGAGGTGCTATCAGACCCAAATCAAAATTGAAGTTTAGAAAATCAAGAAAGTGAATCCCTTGGTGAAAACATTTTTAAAGTACCAAGGGATGAAACAATCAATCTCCCTTGTACATCAACATAGTTTCAGGATAATTCCAAATCAAAAGTTTTCAACACCATCAATACAATAGAAAATCTCCCAAACATCTAACTTGAAAATACTCTCAGTCTCAAAAAACATGAGATTGTTGGTCTTAATCCCCCTTCATATCATAATCATTCCATCCCTCCATATCCTTTACATTATCAAAAAACATCCTTCATCTAATATACCTTCAGCTTCACCATCCTTTGCAACACTCTCTATCATAGGGGCTATGTTAACATTTTGATCAATTTGGAAGAAGCTAATTTAGAAATCAACAAAGTTCATGATGATATTATTGGAGCACATACTTGAAGGATCCCATACTATGGAAATAAAGTCATAAATAAAAAATAATAAGAAATAAAATCAAAAAATCAAAATTCAAAATCAAAAGAGAAATAATTTGACCAATGGTGAAAACCTTTTTTTAAGGTGCCTTGGGCAAGTACCATGATGAAAACTAGGTTTTTTGTGTCATGTGTAAATAATTCATTATCTAAAAGTACCTTAAAACTTATGGGAATACCCATCCCCATATAAATCATTTGTCTTAACCATCTTGTTTAAACCATCTTGCCCATCTAAATGCTCATTCATCCTTATCTAAGTCCCTGTCCTATAACCATTCCCATCTCTATCCTATCATACATGTACTTTCTCCTCATTTTGACATTAATAAATAAGTAGAATTCTGGAAACTTATTCCAAAACTATCTTGGCATAATACTTTGAATGACACATTGATGACTAGACACTTGGTTTCCATGTGATGTGGTCCCTAAATATCCCTAATCCATCCCTTGTCATCCCTAATCACCTCCCATCCTCATCTAATATCATTCAGCATCTTCCTGAATCTGAAATGATTTCATCTATTCTATCTCACATCCCCTCCCATCTTAAACATCATATAATCCAAAAATCCAAAACATCAGATAATCCAAAAAAAATCCATAAAAATTAAGAAATCCAAAAAATACCAAAAAGAGATATAAAACCACAAAAGTCAAAAACATTTATCTTGTTGTAAATATAGTCAAAATATTGATCAAATAATTTCAATTAATTCAATCCCCTTGCATGTATCCTTTCCTAGGGCACCATCCAACTATCAATATCATTACAGAGGATTACCATTAGGAGGTTTTATAGTAAATTGCCTAGGTTAAAATTACTCTTGCTCAAGAGGATGTTCATATGGAACTCCAAAAACTATATTTACCTGATTAAAATGAATATATTTAACACACCCATGCACTGTATAGGTTACTTCTCAAAGTATATGTATCTAAGATCATCCTAATAACATATCAATGACATACATGGAATGTATGACTGAGAAGGTAGTGACCACATGGGCAGGACCCATCTCCAAAGGTAAGTCAATCTCACCAAAAATCTATTTTGAGGTCCTATAAAATGCTTTAACTGAGTTGGTTGAAGGATGTAAATCATGATTTGTATAACCCAAATGCATAAGTAATGTTATGGTACAATTTTATTTTCTTGCACCATTATCAATCATAACACTATGTATATACTGGTTATTAAGGTATGCTCAAATGAATAAGGAATAGAGATTTGAGTCATCATCCCTAATATCACTATCATCAAAAGTAATAGAGGGTCTCTGAACCATAGGAGGTATATGATGCATATAAGTACCAATAATCCTATCCAATTTGTGATCATAATGAGATGGGGGAGGATGTTCATTACATGCCATTTGCACTTATGGATCCTTCTTTGAATGATCTTGCAAAGGATTGTTAAATATTTTTTGTTTATGGTGGTCAATAGGTTGTGAACTTGATTCATTTAGAAGATAATCAAATGTGAATTTTGGTCATTGATGAGGTCTTGGATCTTATGATTCAAAGTGAAAAATATGTTCGTATAATGTCTAGGGCCTTGGTGATAGTCATAGTAAGAATTCACATCATACCCTTTGGGTAGAGGTCTACTTATATCTATGTCCATATGAATCTTCACAAGTAATATTTTCACAAATCTTAGTTAAGTTTATCAAAAAACCAAACAAATTAAAAATTCTTTAGACTAGGACCCTATGAGCATACAAATATTAGCTAACAATGCATAAGATTTAGACCAAAAACATTCAAACCTTCATCATAAATGTCTTTGTATAGGATTCAACTCAAATATAACATCAAATGGTCTTCATCAATGCCAAATAGTGTTGAGACATCTCCATTGAATCTATGGACTAGTTGAATTTGATCAAAAAATCAAAAAGATGATGCACAAGGGGACTTGAGAAATTGTTAACACTTCATTGTATATTTTGAGCATATAAATTTTAATGAGAAAAGGTCTATTTAAACAAATCAAGATTAACGAGGACCCTTCATCTATATTCCAAGATGAATGGCTATAAATGTTTCATCAACAATGCACATAGATCAACACATGGATCACTAATGTGAGCCCTTCATCTTGCTCAAGATGCAGGGTGGATGATAGATCTTCAAAATATCAAAGAATAATTAATATGATCCCTTCATCTTGTTTCCAAGATGAAGGGTGGAGGATTATCCTCATAATATCTTTGTAAGAGTCATTGCGGGCCCCTCATCTTTTTTTCAAGATGAAGGGTAGAGAATCATTCCCAAGAAAGTATATGGATAATCAATATAGGCCCTTCATCTTGTTTCCAAGATGGAGGGCTGAGATGTTGACCTAAAATATCTCACAAAATTTATTGTGGGCCCTTCATCTTGTCTCTACGATTAAGGGTGGAGAATAATCTTGCAAATTAATTCATTTAGTAAATTACTTGAGTCATAAAAGAATATTTCATAAGATCTCAAGATTATTTATTGAAATAATATGCCTTTTGGAAGGAAAAGGAGAAATTAATAATTGAAAGAAAATTATAATTCCATTTGAATAAAACTATAATTAAAATAATGATTAATTAAATTAATCAAAAATAGATTTAATTAATACAATGTATGAAATTTGATTAGAAGAATGATTTAGAGAATAGAAATTGATTGTATTAATTGATTAATTAAGGTAAATTAGTGAATTGATCAAAGTAGAAGAAATGACCACTATGATAATTGAACAAATCTAATATGGTGAATTATCCCACCTATAGATTCCCCAAGGTGAATTTAAACTCGTATGTTAGATGAACATATTATTTCATAACAGTTTGTGCACAATTGTGAGAAGTTCTATTTTTTAATTTTGACATGGAAGTGATAAAAATGGAGTGTCTACATTTTACCCTATTTGAGAAGTCATTGTGACATATAGATAAATTAACATATTCTCAAATAAAGAGAAGTTGAAAGAGGTGTATGAAAAATTAGATGATGAAATAATGGATACTTTAATTACATCATTCTCAACCAACAGGTATAGGAGATTAAATGTAAAGATAAATATATGATTTGAATGAAATTAGTTAGGGATGATTCCCCCTCTAGAGGGAATATAGGGATGAAGGATGTGGATGGGCTCTAAAAAATGAGAGTAAGAAACTAGAATGAAAGAGAAGATTAACCTGTGGACAACATTACACCACTTGAGTTAATGCTTGCACACTTTAATTTATGATGATGATGATGAATTGATTTTTTTCAATTAGAGAAAATTTGGAGAGGGGATCATTTAAAAAATAAATTACACACTTTGAATTACCCCAAACAGGATGAAAGTTGTGAACAGGGAATGATAATTTGCCCAAAATAGGGCAAAATTGATTTGCTTTGCCCCAAACAAGGTGGATTTGATTTGATGAATTTATAAAGAGATTGATTGAAAAGCATAAAATAAGGATTTAACCTATTTCATATATTAAATATGATATGAATTATCTAAATTTGATAATTTGACACAAAAATGTGCTAATGGTATAACAAATTTTTGTAAAAGCCATAAAAAAATTGAGCACACAAGAATGCTCAAAGTGATGAGAGACTTAAGAATGAAGAAAAAAGATAATGATTGAAGAATGATATGATTATATTAGAAGAATATGGATGTTGATAAGAAAAAAATAAAGGTGGCCATGCTAACCATAAAAATTGGTTGGTACTGAGCACTGCCTACATAGTCTAAAAAGACCTCAGGGTGATGTAGTTCTCCCAGAAAGTGGGAAAAAATATGATGAAGAATGGACTAGATGATTAGAATATTAATAATGGTTGATCAAAATTCATGGATATTTTTTACATGTTTATTTTTATATGCACATTTGGATAAGTATATATGTAGCCATAATGTTCAGTTGTTTTGATTTGATCAAGAAAAATGCAATTATGTGAATCGGTCAAAGATGATCGAGATGATTGGATTTGATAAGAGATGATGATGAAAGGAGATATTACTATATGAAATTATCAATTTAATACATTTTATACTTTATTTTTAATTTTACACATGAAAATATACATCGTGGTATAAAACACCATGATGACCTAGCCATAATGTGTATAAGGACTAACCCTCGATCTAATGTGCAATTGACAACAACACATTAATGATAAAAACCATGATGATAATGCTAAAATATTATAATTTATGGACTCAGGTATAAGTTCATGACAAGGGAAAACATGATAATGACCTCATTAGTACCATGACTAAGTTAAGGTAACAACAATAAAAGAAAGCAAACAAACAAACAATCAACACACAAACATATAAGTGAAAGTAAGTAAACATTTAATTTAAAAATGAGTGTGTGTGACAATAAGGTGTTACTATTTGACACCAAGGGTAATGAAAAAAAAATCATTATTAGGGAAGGGGAAATAAAATAATATAAAAGGTCTAGTTGAGTTGACTACAAATGCTGCATGTAAGTGGACATTGCCTGCATAGTCCTATAGACTTCAGGCCAAATGTAGTTCTCTCAAAGATCTGGAAAAGAATAAAATTGATGACATGTTAAAAATATCTATTATAGAATAAATATAGGAATGAGGACTCATAAAATGATGAGAATGTACAAGGAATAAGCTTGCCAAAATGACAAGCAAAATGCTCACAAAATGGTGAGAGCATGCGATAAAGGATGGGCAAGTTGACCTAAAAACATTGTACCCTACTACATAGTCTAATTGGACATTAACCCATTATAGTTTAATAATAATTTGGGCACACAAAATGATAAGTAGGATCAGGGACAAGATATAAAAGTTTTGAGATTGGATGGTTAAACTCACAAAATAGTGAGAACATGAAATTAGCTCATAAAATAATGAGGACGTAAGATTTAACTTATAAAATAATAAGAACATGGAATTAAAATTCTCTCAAAATATTGATAATGTGGGAATTAACTCACAAAATAGAAATAACATAGAAATGAGAATGGTTATGAGTGTTTAGATCATTATATCCATAACAGATCACTAACAAAGGGAAAACCTTTTCTAACATCAAGACGGGATGTAATAGCAAATGACAGGATTAGGATGATCAAATTAGATAATAATGGATGATAAGTAGATGAGGAATATATAAGGACCATGTCACATCGGAACCAAAATGTCTAGTCATCAAATTTTCACTAAGAGGATATGCCAAGAGATTTTTGAAAATACGGCTCATAACAACTTTCACTTCTTATTAAGACCAAGATGGGTTGGAAAAGTGGACCAGGGTAGGATGAACAAAAATATGGTTTGGGATAAGGTAATATGATAGGACTAGAAAATATTTTAATGAAGATTAGGACTCCCCCAAGTGTCAAGGTACTTGTAGATAAAAAATTATTTACACATGACACCATAAACTTATTTTTCATCATGGTAATTGTTGAAGCACCAAAAGTATAATTTTAACCATTAGAAAAATTATTTATCTTTCTATTTTAATTTAATTTTGATTTTTTTAAATTTTTTTTGGCATCTCAACTCAATGGAGGATTATGAGATGCATAATTTTGAATGTTTGATCTCTAACCCATACTGATTCTAAATAACTTCTATACTATAATTTTATTGTTGATATAGGCTAAAATAATGCTATTTTGATCTTCATTGGTCATTTATTCTGCTTCCTCCAAACCTTTAAACAAGATGTCTTCATAGTCTCTTCAAAAAAGAGACTTTTTAGGGAGTGTAAAAAAGGATAGTCATTGGATAAATTATCTGATTGGATAATTGAATATAGGTCTTGAATGAATAATGAGATCACCATGGAATGTACAGTGGTTGGGAGATAAATGAAAATTGGAAATTTTAGTTACACACAGTGTTGCTGATTCCATATTCGAATTGATTTTGGTTATGGTGGGGATGATATTTACTTTAATAATGTTTTCATCATGTAATGAGAAACTAATTAGCTTAGTTATTGGTGCCTCAAATAAGTTTTCACCAATAAAGTATTCTTGATTGTTTTGATTTGGATTGTCCAATAGTGCCTTGAATAAGGTTTCACTAAGGGATGCCGATAAATCATTTTGATTTTCCCTTAGCACATTAATCAAGGTTTCACTAAAGGATTCTAAATTTTTATTCTGCTTATCACATAACACCTCAAACAAGGTTTCAATAGAAGATGTTGAGTTTAGACTTTTATTGTCTCCTAACACCTCAAACAAGTTTTCACTAGCATACTGTTCTTCTACTTGAATGTTGTCTTGGATCCCTAGAGATTCTACCACTAAAATGTTAGCATGAAATAAGTTCAACAATGATTCTATTCATCCCAATCAACATGTGTGGGAGGTGAAATAACGAAATATTGGATAGGATGGTTAATGGTAAAGGCATGTATAATGTCAATGGATTGGGAAAAGTTAACATAGTCCTCATAGAGGATACTAGGAGAACTTGTGTCAATGTCAAAGGAAACATCCTAAAAAACTATGGAAGGATCATAAATATATTGAATCTAATCTAAAATAAGTGTGTATCTGATATCATAACATCTACTAAGGTATACTAATTTTGAAGTTGATTCAGACTCAAGTGAATATGATAAAAGTGTATAGACAATGTTATAATATCTAATAATGTATTCTTATTCAGAATATGATTTGAACTGAAATGATGATGAACCTGATGTTGACTTTGATTTCAATGTTAAATTTGATAGTAGTTATAAAATGGAACTCAATTCTACCATTGGTTCTAAAATAAAACCTGATTATGAGGTTGATGTTGATAAATATCTAAAGGGGAATATGTTTCTAATGTGTCTACAAAAATGGCTTATTGAATTGCATTGTCCACAAGTACCTTTCTCACCTTCCACTTGGAAATGGAGGATTAGGGCAAAGGATTTTTATAAAATTAGGAATGTTTATCAATGGATGTAAGATAGACTAATGGTAAATAATGTGTTCTTTGAAGATGAAATCATTGAATAAGGTTTCGTCAAAGATAGGTGAACAGTCATAAAGAGGCTCTTCAAAGTAATGTTATTCAAATATAGGAGGAATGTAAAAGGATGACTCATCCAATATGGGTGATTCAATGAGAACATTAGAAATGAGTGATTTACCTTGATCTTGAATTAAAAGTGAATGGGTATGATTATTATTAATAAAATGATCTTGGCATATCCATAATGAGTGATTCTCAGACTTGGATGTAATTGGATCTTTAGTAGCTAATGGATCTTCGATGGGAAATAATAAGATATGATTTGACTGCTGGATTTTTTGTGGTTCAAAAATTGAATGGGAATTGGACATAGGTACCAACATAATTTCCATTTTGATAGCATGACAAGAATCAAGTGGGTAGCTAGTAAACTGGATTCTTGATGGATGTCACTATGAAATAGTGTGACTAATCCTATTTAGTATAGAATCTAGGTTTACTAGATTTAAATCCACAATTAATCTAGCACCTGATTTGAAGAGTTATAAAAAGAGATCTTCCTTGTTATCAAACATGTATTATTCTTCATCTAGTGTGAACACCATAGATTGAATAAAAAGGTAATAGAATAATGATCTAGGGATGTCCCCAAACAAGGATACATGTAAGGGGAAAGATTGGATTGGAATTGGATTCAAACAATAGAAAGTATGGATGTCATGACTTTGTCATTCCCATCGAATAGGTGTGGGAGATTGAATTGAAATATAAGGATATGATTTGAAATAGATCTAGAAACATGATTTGAAAAATACAAATGAATGTTTTACTCAAAAAAAGCTAACTTTAGAATAGTTTGACCATGAATAGTTAATTTTAAATGTAATTGATTGAATTAGACCTAAAAAATAATAAAATGAATTAAAACTGACCAAATAAAGACTTTGGACTTGAAAAAAAAATATTTGAACACGAGAAAAGATCATACAAAGACTAGAATTAAATCTTGGTCTTGAAATGGTTTGGAATTAGAAACTTGGAAAAATGATCAAAATGGGTCCAAATTCATATAGACAACATAATGGTAGCATTGTAGACAAAAAAGGTATGTATGCATTGAAAAAAATTGACTATAGAAGGTAACAATTTTGACCAAGAACATGAACATAATAATGGTATAATTTCACATAAGAAAGGTATCAAATGTATGCATTTGAACAATGTTAGACATATAAGTGAACAATTTTGACCAAGAAAATGGACATAGTAATGCCTATTTGTGTAGGTGTACAAAAATTATGATAAGGTTTTGACACCACAATAAATTAATCAATCAGATGACCCTACTTTAGTAACTAACACGAGATTACTCCACATGTATCAAGTCTTTTGATATACTTGCCTTGGGAGAGGATTATAAAATTTAAGATTCTTTAAAATAATTATTGAAATTATTGGTGGTGTTTTAATTCCACCCTTATCTCAAAAGGTTTATACATAAATTATATCTTTAGGTGGGGTTAATTTTTAAACCCTTTGATGATGAATGTTTTGTTGCTAAAAGGTCTTAAGCTAAAGTTTTTCTGGGCTTTCTAGATGGTCTTGATATACTTTGCAGTATGTGGGCCACAAAAAATATCTATCAATTATATGTGAATATTTAATGAAACATTTTTCAAAGGGTCTAGTGCCTTTGAGATCACTTCAATGGTAAGGGTTTCATTGAAGTGCTACCTATTTTAACATGCTCTAAGGAACGTTTTAGCTAAGATACCACTAGTGGACATCAATTTATATACCCTATTAGATAATGAGGTTAGTAAAATGTTGGATAATTAAGTCCCAATCACCATTACATAAGGACTCACAAAAATAAAATGACACCTCAATTGTGTATCCAAAATAAAAATGAAAAGTATTACCATTTTGATTCACAAAATCCCACTAAGGCAAGTGAAGAGCAAAGTAGGCAAATCTCTCATGATAAAAAATGATTGCCTCAACATTTTTGATTCACCCTACCAAAATGGAGAACATACATCTGAATAAATAAAACAAGACACATAATCTAATGTTTAAATGAAGATTTGAAGCAAGATGAACAAAAATGAATGTGTTTTTAGGGCATTAAATCAAAAAATGAATTCATTTTGAAACATTAAATCAAAAGATGAATTTGTTTTAAAACACTAAATCAAAAGATGAATTAATTAAAAAAAATCAACAAGTAACATATGTTTGAATGAATCACCACACCTTGTTGGAACCTAAAAACAAATAAGGTACGTAATTTTGCTTGGTGGGTCTTTGGCATGCGTAAATCTATAAACAAAATGTTAAAAGTAGTAGTGAATATTTTAACGATAACTTCTAAAATATAAATTATTTTTCCATTAAATTTTTATAGTTTTATAATAGGAAAAATAATCACATCTCTACAAAAATTAAAATTAAAATAGATAACAAATCAAAAGTTATTATAATTTTACCAACTGTTCTTAGCTTAAAAATAAAATTAGAAATAAAGGTGGTATCTAGTAATTTGACCATAACTCTTAAATTATACAACAATATTCCACAATAATTTTGAGTTTTTAATAATACAAATATACACACATGAAAAAAATTAGAATAAAAAAATAACAAATCAAAATTTATGAACATTTTAGCATCTATTTCTTAGCCAAAAACAAAATCTGAAATAAAAGGTGGAAGTTAGTAATTTAACTATAACTCCTAAAATAAACATCATTTTTAAACTTGAGTTCTTTGCTATTGAATGAACTACAACCAAGAATAAGTTATAATATATAATAATTTCATATATTCTAAAATTTAAAGCATTTAAATGATTAAAACTAAAAGAAAGCAAGGTTTAGGAGTACATCTATGTATCGATGTAACTATCTTGCCTTTTGGTAATTTCATTTGAAAGATATATCATTATGAATCACTAAAATTGAGATCAGGATAAATATAAATATATAAAATACATATATCTAAAGAGACATAGATATATTGGAGGGTACATGCCCCCAACCTTAGAGAAATGATGAGTCACCACCTAGTAGTTAAGATTAGCTAGACCATGCAACCCAATCATACTTATAAACCAAGTCAATTCATGATACAAAATTAGTGAGGGTGGATAATGTAATAAATTCCAACCTATAAACTTGGAAATATTGAGTGATGTAATCACCTCAATCATACTAAAAAGTGAACCAAATATTGTAGTAGATTGACTCAATACATAAAACTCCATCCTGGTGGGTGGTGATAGTCCCTGAAAATGTTAAGAATATGAAAATGATTTGATTTTGAAATATTAGGCACACATTGAATAACATATTCACCTTTGATATATCTCATGCTGAAAATGTGTATAAAAATGGTACCAATGTATATAATCCTTCCAAAAATGTGTATTTGAATCATATAACTATGCAATTTTTCTAATTTGAAACTATTTAATAGTGGAGAAAATGTTTCTAAAACATGCCCCCACTATAATCTAGGTATTTTGAATACTTAATAAGTGTGGATAACATGTTCCAAAAACATTCCCCCACTGAGTCTAAAACTATGAAAACTATGTGGAGAATATGTTACCAAAACATGCCCCCACTACAATCTGAAACTATGAAGCAATGTGAAAGTCATGCCTCTATAACATGCCCCCACTGATATGCTCCCCCTTTTGATGTGAGGGAAGTAAATTTTTTTAATTACCTTACCTTAAAAGGATAATATAACCATGTAAACTATGAAATCACCATGTAACATATATAGGGAACGTGTCCAGGTATATCTATCATTGAAGAATGAAGAATGCGATCACACCAAGTCTTAAGACACATGATGTAGATCATGGAAATTCCTAGATAGTAACAATACAAAATAAAAAAGTAATCAATCACACACTCAATAAGACTCAAAATTAAGTAAAAAAATAATATTCTAAGGAGACTGCAAATAAGGGTCATGTTCAAATGCTATAATATTAAATAAACATGATTTATTTGTCCAAAAAGCAAGAAATGACATATTCAAATTTCAACATAGAATAAGTAATGACATATTCAAATGCCAAAAATTAAAAAAAATACATGGGGGCCAAAAAAAATGGAACATATTCAAAGGATCAAATAAACAAGATAATAACAAGGCAAGACACTCAAATAAGTACATATATTAAAGCATAAACATCTAACATAAACATAACATACTAATCCCTTAATATATGTGTTAACAAAAAATGTCAAGTACATAACATATCAAGTACACTAAAAAATATATAATCATGGATAAAGACATGTGTAAGTACATATATGAGCTCAAACATGATAATACAAAGTGACCATAGGATGAGATAACTTGGATGTATCATGATTGTAGAGGTGGATGCCCACAATGTCCTAGGTATGTGAGTAGAGGGAAATCCCAACATACAAAAGTGCATAGATCATGTATCTGTGTATGCTTATATCATGCTCATAATATGTGTGAAAGATGTGTATATAGGAAATATTAATATGCCATCTACCAACATGGAACTGACAACATATATGCCAAGGAGGTAAAAAGATATGTAAATGCTAAAAATATTTTTGATTTTTGAAGTTTTTTGATATTTTTGGAATATGAGAAAGGAAAAGACTATCTTATGATCACATCCAAATGATGGTCATAGATATCTCCCAACTATGAACCTACTATAATAAACTAGTGACACTACCAAGGAGCATGTAGAGGTGCAATATATGTCAATATAGTATCTATGATGCTTTGCATATGTAAAATAAGACTGTATGGTTATGAAGCAATAATCTTAGGATCATAGAACCCATTTTGGAATGCTTTATGGTGTATTTAGAACATGAGTAATAGGAACATGTGTAGGTGCTTTAGATATCTAAATATGGTGTGTAGTAGATGAGGATTTTATGGAACCCACTATGGACCTCTTATGCAATGGTATCTCAAGTACTAGCCACCTAGAAAAGGGGATTGCTTGCCACTTACCCTTTTATAGAGGATTAACTTGAGGAGGTTTTATAGTTAATTGCCTAGGTACCAATTTATATTGCTCAAGAGGAAGTTCATATTGAACTCCAAAAATTATAATTACCCAATTGGCATGAATGTATTTAACAGACCCATACATGATAGAGGGTAGTTCTTGAAGTGTATTTATCCAAGGTCATCCCAATAAAATATAAAAAACACATATGGATGGTATAAATGAAAAGGTAGTGACCAGCTAGGTAGGACCCATCTATAAAGGTAAGGCAATCTCATTAGAAACTTGTTTTGAGGCCTCATCAAATTCTTTAACTAATTTGGTCAAAGGATGTAAATTATGATTTGTTTAACTAAAATGTGTATGTAATGTCATGGTATAAACATTTTTACTTGCACCATTATCAGTCATAATATTATGTATATGATGGCAATAAAGGTATTATTGAATGAATAAGGAATGGAGATTTGAGTCATCATCCCTAATCTCACTATCATCAAAAGTAATAGAGGGTCTATGAACCATATAAGGAGTATGCTGCATATAAGTACCAATAATTCTATCCAATGGGTGATCATAATGAGATGGAGGAGGATGTGCATTACATGCCATTTAAACTTATGGATCCTTCTTTGAATGATCTTGTAAAGGATTGTTAAATATTTTTTGTTTATGATGGTCACCAGGTTATGAACTTGATTCATTTGAAGGATGATCAAATGTAATTTTTTGGTCATCGATGAAGTCCTAGATATTATGTTTCAATTTGAAACATCATTTATAGAATTTATAGGGCCTTGGTGATAGTCATAATAAATATTCACATCATACCCTTTGGGTAAAGGTCCACTTATATCATATCCATAGGATTCTTCACAAGTAATATTTTCCCAAATCTTAGTTAAGTTTATCAAAAAAATGAAAAATGCTTTAGCTTAGGACCTTTTGAGCATACAAATATTAGATAATAATGTGAATTATGTAAACCAAAAACATGAAAACCTTAATTGGAAATGTCTTTATATAGGATTCAACTTAGATTTATCATCAAATGGTCTTCATCAATGCTAATTCATGTTGAGACATATCCATTAAAGCTATGAAATAGTTGAATTTGATTAAGAAATCAAAAAGATGATGCCCAAGTGGAATCGAGAAATTATCAACACTTCGTTGTATATTTTGAGCATGTAAATTATAATGAGAAGAGGTCTATTTAAACAAATCATGATCAGTGAGGACCCTTCATCTTGACTCCAAGATGAATAGATGTAAAAGATCCCTCAATAATGCACGTGGATTAGGACATGGATCACTAATGTGATCCCTTCATTTTACTCAAGATGAAGGGTGGAAGATGGCTCTTGAAAATATCAAAGAAGAATTAATAGCAAATTGTAGGATTGGGATGATCACATTGGATAATAATGGATGATAAATAGACGAGGAATCTCTAAGGACCATGTCATGTGGGAATAAAAATGGCTAATCATCAAAGTGTCACTAATAGGATATTCCAAGAGGTTTTCCAAAATAGGGATCATAACAACTTCATCTTTCTTATTAAGACCAAGATGGGAAGGAAAAGTGGACCAGGGTAGGATGAATATAAAAATGGTTTAGGACAATGTAATATGATGGGAATCAAACAAATTTCAACGAAGACAAGGATGTCGACAAGTGTTAAGGTACTTGTAGAAAATAAATTATTTACACATGACACCATAAACTTGGTTCTCATCATGGTACTTTTTGAGGGCACCACAAATATAGTTTTCACCATTAGATGAATTATCTATCTTTCTCTTTTAATTTGGTTTTGATTTTTTTAAATTTTTTTTGGCATCTCAATTCAATGGAGGATTATGAGATGCATAATGTTGAATTTTTGATTTATAACCCATATCAATTACAAATAGCTTCTCTATTATAATTATGTTACTAATGCAAGTTGTACTAATGCTATTGTGATCATCATTGGTTATTGATTTTACTTCCTCCAAACCTCTAAACAAGGCATATTCATAGTCTCTTTGAAAAAGAGTGTTGTCAGGGAGTGTACAAATGGATAGGCATTGGATAAATGATTTTATTGGATAATGGAATATAGATCTTGAATGAATAATGGGATTAACATGGAATGTATAGTGGTAAGGGGATAAATGAAAATCGGGACTTTTAGTCACACACAGTGTTGTTGATTCTAGATTCAACTTGATTTTTGGTTGTGGTAGGGATGATATTGACTTTAATAATGACTTCATCATGCAATGAGGAACTAATTGGATTAGTTATTTGTACCTCAAATAAGTTTTCATCAACAAAGTATTCTTGATTATTTTTATTTGGATTGTCTCATAGTGTCTTGAATAAGGTTTCACTAAGGAATGACGATAAATCATTTTGATTGTCCTTAGCACCTTAAGCAAGGTTTCACTAAAGGATTATGATATTTTATTTTGATTACCATCTAGCACCTCAAACAAGGTTTCACTAGAAGATACTGAGTTTAGACTTTGATTGTCCCCTAGCGCCTCAAACAAGTTTTCATTAGGAGATTGTTTTTCTACTTGAATGTTGTCTTGGATCCCTAGAGATTCTACCCTTGAAATGTCACCATGAAATAAGTTAAACAATATGTGATTATCTTGGTTCCAATTGACGTTTATGGGAGGTGGAATGTGAATATAATGGCTAGGATGGTTAACAATAAAGGCATGTATAATGTTAATGGAATGGAAAAAGGCATCACAAACCTTGTAGAGGCTACTAGGAGAACTTGTGTTAATGTCAAAGGAAACATATTAAAATATCATGGAAGGATCACAACTATTTAAAATTTGATCTGCAATAAGTGCGTAGTCGATGTTGTAACATCTACTAAGGTATGATAATTCTAAATTTAATTTAGAATCAGGTGGATCTAACAAAAGTGTATAACCAATGTTATAATATCTAATAATGTATTCTTATTTTGAAGCTGATTTTGACTCAAGAGATTTTGAACATGATGTTGAGACTGACATTGATTTTGCTTATGATGCTAAATCTAATAGTGTTTTTAGAATGAAATCCAATTCTGCCATTAGTTCTAAAATAAACCCTGATTATGAGGTTGATGTTGATAAAAATGTTGGATCTAAAGGGGAATTTATTTATAATGTGTCTACAAAAATGACATGTTGAATTTTATTATACACAAGTACTCCGCTTACCTTTCACTTGGAAATTAAGGCTTTAGGGTGAAGGAATTTTATAAATTGGGGAATGTTTGGCAATGGATGGAAGATAGACTGCTAGTCAATAATGTGTTATTTGAAGATGAAATCATTAAAGAAAGGTTCATAAAAGATAGGTGAATAGTCATAGAGAGGATTTTTAAAGAAAGGACCATAAAATATATGAGGATGGTCAAATGATGACTCATCAAATATGGGTGATTTAATGAGAACATTAGAAATGAGTGATTTGTCTTGATCTTGACTTGAAAGTGAATGGGTATGATTGTGATTAAGAAAGTGATCTTGGTATATCCATAGAAAGTGATTCTTAGACTTGGATGTAATTATATTTTTAATAGATAATGCCTCTTGGATGGGAAATAATATGACATGATTAGATTGATAGATTTATTGTGGTTCAAAAGCTGAATGGGCATTGGCAACAGTGCCAAAATAATTTTCCTTTTGCTATCATAAAAAAATCAAGTGGGTAATTAATAAATGGGATTATTGATGGATGTCACTATGAAATAGTGTGACTACTTATATTTAGTATAAAATCCATATTTTCTAGATCAAAATCTACATGTAATCCAACACCTAATTCAAAGAGTCATAAAAAAATATCATCCTTATTGTCAAACATGTATCACTCTTGATCTAGTGTTAATTCAATATAATTAAATGGAAATGTAATTTAATAATGATCAAAGGATACCCCCAAGCAAGGATACATTCATGGGGAAATATTGGATTGGAATTGGATTCAAATGAGAGAAAGGATGGATGTCATGACTTCATCATTCCCAATCAACAAGTGCAGGAGATTGAATGGAAAAAAAGGATATGATTTGAAATAGATATATAAATGTGATTTGAAAAATAAAAATGGATGTTTTAATACAACATAGCTAACTTTAGAACATATTGACCTTGAATAATTAATTTTAAACATAGTTGACCAGATGGGACCTAAACTTAGAATAAACCTAGACAAAAATTGGAAAATGAATTGGAACTAACCAAAGAAAGACTTTGGAATTGAAAAAATTGATTTGAACATGATAAAATATTATATAAAGACTAGAATCTAATCCTAGTCTTGAAATGGTTTGGAACTATAAACTTGGAAAAATGATTAAACTAGATCCAAATTTATAGAGACAACATAACAACAACATTGTAGACAAAAATTGTATGTTTACATTAAACAAATTTGAATGTAGAAGGGAATTTTTTGACAAAGAACATGGACATAATAATGGTATAATTTCACACAAGAAAGGTATGAAATGTATGCATTTGAATAATGTTGGATATAAAAGGGAATAATTTTGACTAAGAACATGACATAGTAATGCCTCTTTATGTAGGTGTACATAAATTATGACAAGGTTTTGACACCACAATCAATCAATCAATTAAATACTCAATCTAATGACCCTAATTTAGTAACTGACACATGATTATTCCTCATTTATTGATTCTTTTGATATACTTCCCTTAAGAGAGGATTTTAAAATTTAAGATTTTTAAAAATAATTATTGAAATTATTGGTGGTGTTTAAATCTTACCCTTTTCTCAAAAGGTTTGTACATAAAAGATATATTTAGGTGCGGTTACTTTTATAACCTTGAGTTGATGAATGTTTTGTGGTTGAAAGGTCTAAAGCTAAAGTTTTCATGGGGTTTTTAGATGATTCTGATATACCTTGTAGTATGTGGGCATAAATAATATCCATAAATTATATGTCAATATTTAACAAGACATTCATCAAAGGGTATAGTCCCTTTGTGACCATTTCAATCATAAGGGGTTTATTGAATTTCTACTAGTTTCATCATGCTCTGAGGAACATTTTAGCTAAGATACTATTGGTGTGACCTTAATTTGTATACCCCATTATATAGATAGGTTAGTATAATATTGGATAATGACATCCAATCATCGTGCCCTAAGAACTTGTGAAAAAATGATTAACATCGTAATCGTGTAGCCAAAATAAAAATGAAAGATATTTCCATTTTGATTCATAGGATCCCACTAAGGGAAAATGAAAATCATAGTAGGCAAATATCTTAGGATAAAAATAAGTGATCACCTCTATGTTTTTGAGTCACCCTACCAAAGGGGAGAGCATATGTGTGAAGGAATCACTCAAGACACACATGATAATGTGTAAAAAAATATTTGAAGAAAGATGAACATAAATGAATGTGATTTTAGTACACCAAATTGGAAAAATTATTTATTTTAAAACACTAAATCGAAAGATGAATTCATTATAAAACACTAGATCAGAAGATGAATTCATTTTAAAAACACTAAAGAAATTATGAACAAGTAACCTTTGTTTGAATGAATAACCACACCCTTTTGGAACCTAAAAAAAAATAAGGTAAGTAGTTTTTATTGGTGGGTATTTGGCATGCGTAAATCTACAAATAAAATTTTAAAAGTAATAGTTAGTAATTTAATGATAACTTATAAAATATAAATCATTTTTTTTTGTAAATTTTTTAAAGGATACTGATAGGACAAATACTCACACCTTTGTAAAAATTCAAATTAAAATAGATAACATATCAAAATCTATGATTATTTTACCATCTATTTTTAGCTAAAAATAAAATTATAAATAAAAGGTGGCACTTAGTAATTTGACTATGACTACTAAAATATACATCAATTTTCAACAAAAAAATTGAGAGGTTTTTGATAGGACAAATCTACACACTCCCAAAAAAAATTAGATTGAAAAAGATAACAAATAAAAATTTATGAAAATGTTACCATCCATTTCTTAACCAAAAAAAAAAATGAAATAAAAGGTGGAAGTTAGTAATTTAATCATAACTCCTAAAATAAACATCATTTTAAAACTTGAGTGTGATACAGAGCATCACAAGTCAACATAAGTTATTATTGTGTTTGAGAGTTTCATGTTATCAATATTTAGTTTGATATGGGTAAGAGAGGTATTATAGGGAACCTTAGGTTGTATTTAAGTCATTAGGAGTCTTTGGTTTGTGTGTTCTTGGTCCTTTTGGAGTTTCCCACCAAAAGTGAAGATTTCAAAAATTTAATTTTATAATTATGCTTTAAAGTGATATGTTGGATTTGTGTGAAATATAAAAGATGATAAATGTTGTGAAGGCTCCTACTATGTCTTATGAATGGTTTTAAATGAATATTATCATGCCATTCATGGTCAAGATCAATATGAACCAATAAACTTGATTCGTAATTACCACCCTACGTGGGGTTGGCCAAAAGAAAGAGTTATCTTGCATGTTTTACAATTGTAAAAGGATGGATTTACAAGTATAGGAGTAGAGAGTGAGTAATAGTATGTTAGTTTATTATGGTAAATTATAATGAAAAATTAGGAGAGTCTAAAAAAGTCAAGTAAAGATCAAGATTGAAAGAAAACTCTACCTACCTTGTAAATTCTATGTTTGATTATTGAAGGTGACTGAGATAAGGGAATAAAGAATGTTTTAGAGTAAATTTATGAACTTAAATGAGTGTCATGGAATGTTATTAGTCTTAAATTTTTATCTTATTTTCATAGTGTGATATTAGATCAACATTTTCTAGGTAAAAATCAATTCACCTATAACCCAGTCCAATTAGAAGCAATTCTGCCAATTTACAATCAAGAAAGACAAGTAAATATTTTATGGTTGATGGTTGTTTAAGTGGATATTGAATTATTTGAATCTTAAAAATAGTTAATATTTTTTAATTACTGAGGGTAACACCTTTGGAGACTCACATCCCATTTATAAGTGTTAGCTACAATTGAAATCTTCACACAATCTTAGAAAAGTAACCAGAATTCTACAAACTTACTTATTGGAGACATTTAGTGATTGTTCATGATAAAAAAATATTGGGAAAGGTGAATTTTTTTTGGGTAGACCTCATATAGGTATTTAAAGTGTTTTAATTTGTCAAAAACTCATTTTAACCCTTTTTTTAAGCTCTTAGCCTTACACAAGCCTGTCAAAACTAGCCCTAGGGTTTGAGATTTACAACTAGCAAAAATTTTGATTCCACCAACCAAAATTCTTGAAAATTTGAAGTATATTGTGTTTTGACATGTGATAGAGGATTAATGAGGTTTTAAGTTGGTATAGTGTCATACAGTATGGTCACCAAGGATGTGCGATTGAACGAGGCCTAAAGAGACCTAATTGCCAAGAAGGGTGTGAAAGAAGAAGGAATTATAATGAGAGTTGTAACATCATAATTTAGGTGAAGATAAAAGGGGATAAAGGGTATATTAAAATTTATTTATTTTTACTTGTATCTTTTTATATTATTCACTTCTACTAGATTTATGTTAAAACATGGCTATAAGGAGCTAGGCTTCAAAGAAGAAAGAGAGGTTTGCTTGAGAGTTCTACCTTGGAGATTATGCATGATGATTGGATGTGTAAGGGAGATATAAATGATAATATGAATTTTATTATGAGCCCTATTATGGAGATAATAACATTAGAATCAAACATTAAGCTTTTAGGATATGAATCTATATGAGATTGAGTAAACAAGAACAAGAATGGAGAGTGAAGTCATGAGAGGATGGTGTTTGTGCTGAGAGGAAAGAGTATAGAGAAAGATGATATCTATTAAAGAGAAAAAGGATGACTATATGCATGCAAGGAGGCTTATGAGCTTATAAAATCTAAGAAATGATCAAGGGTAGTAAAAGACAAGTAAAGTACCTATGACAAGGGATCAAATCAAAGATCAAAGTATAGAGACCAAAGCCAAGAAATCAAATCTAGGGATATGTATGAGGAGATCTATGGATCAAATATTCATCAGAGTGCTTTGATGGTGATTGAACTATAACCAAGTGCATGTTATAGTATATAATCATTATATATAATCTAAAATTGAAAGTGTTAAAATGATTAAAATTAAAGAAAGCAAGGTTTAGGATCACATATGTGTATTAATGAAACCATCTTGCCTTTTGGTAATTTCATTTGAAATATATATCATTATGAATCAATGAAACTAAGATTAAGATAAATATAAATCAAGAAAGTGTATATATCTAAAGAGATAAAGAAATATTGGAGGGCACATGCTACCAACCTTGGAGCAAAGATGAGTCACTACCTGATAGTTAAGATTAAATCAACCATGAAACCTAATCATACTTATAAACTAGTGAGTGTGAGTGAACCAAGTAAACTCACACTATAAAACCAATGAGGCTAGATGATGTAATAAAGTCCAACCTATAAAATTGGCAAGATTAATTGATGTAATCACCTCGACCATACCAAAAAGTAAACCAACTATTATAGTAGATTGACTCAATACAGTCCATAAAAGTCCAACCTGGTGGGTGGTGATAGTCCCTGAATGTTTTAAAAATCTAAAAATGATTTTATTTTGTAAGATTAGGCACACATTACATAACATATGCACCTTGTATATATCTCATTCTTAATCTATGTATAAAAATGGTATCAATGTATAAAATTCTTCCATCAATGTTTATCTAAATCATATAACTATGAAATTTTGCCAATCTAAAAATATATAACTATGAAGAACATGTTTCCAAAACATGCCCCCACTATATATGGATAAATATGAAAATTTATATAAGTGCCAATGTGGAGAACATATTTCCAAAACATACCCCCACTATAATTTGGGTATGTTGAATAGTGAATAAGTGTGGAAAACATGTTTCCAAAACATGCTCACATTGAATCTAAAATTGTGACAAATGTGTGGATAACATGTTTTGAAAACATGCCCCCACTATAATCTAAATCTATGAAGCAATGTGTAAGTCATGCCTCTATGGCATTCCCCCACTGATGTTCCTCCTTTTAAGGTGAGGGAAGTATAATCTGGTAATTACCTTACCTTAAAAGGATAAGATAACCATACAAAATATGAAATTACCATGTAGAATATAGAGGGAACATGTCTAGGTAGATATATCATTTAAGCACAAAGAATGTGATCATACCACGTCCTAAGGCACATGATGTAGATCATGGTAGTGTCTAAATAATAATTATACAAGCTCAAAAAGTAATTAAGCACACACACAATATCACTCAAAATCAAGTCAAAATATGATGGTCTAAGGAGACTGCAAATAAGGGGCATGTTCAAATGCTATAATATCAAATGGACATGACTTAGTCAAATGTCGACAAAGTAATAAATTAAATATTAAAATCTCAACATAAAATAAGTAATGACATATGCAAATGTCAAAAATTCAAACAAAGGCATATGGGCCACAAATAATGGAACATATTCAACGGATTGAACAAACAAGACAATAACAAGGAAAGACTTTAGTAAGTGCATATATTAAAGCTTAAGAAAATAACATAAACATAACATAATAGTCCTTGCATATATCTATTACCAAAAAATGTCAAGTACATAACATATCAACTACACTGGGAAGGATATAATCATGGATAAAGGCATGTGTAAGTACATATATGAAATTAAACATGATAATGTAAAGTGACCATAGAATGATATAACCTAGATGTATCATGATCATAAAGGTCCCCCAATGTCCATGAGATATGAGTAGAGGGAAATCCAAACATATAACAATTCACAGATAATGTATCTGTGTTTGCCTATATCACACTTAGAAGATGTGTGAAAGACATGTATATAGGTAATAGTGATATGACATCTACCAACATGGAACTGACAATATATATACCAAGGAGGTAAAATGATATGTAAATGTTGTAAATTTTTTTTTTTTTTTTTGGTATTTTTGGAATATGAGAAATGAAAACACTATCCTATGATCACATCCAAAGGATGATCATAGATATCTCCTCACTATGAACTTGGTGTAATAAATTGGTGACTTTATCGAGGATTATGTATAGGTGCAATATCTATCACTATAGTAACTATGATGCTCCACATATGTAAAATAAAAGTTTATGGTCATGAAATAGTAATAGTAGGGATAGGGGTTCATGGAGTCCATCATGGAATGCTTTATGGTCTATTCAGAACATTAGTAATAGGAACATGTGTAGGTGATTTAGATATCTAAATATGCTGTGTAGTAGATGATGATTTTGTGGAACTCACCATGGACCTAGGATGTAATGGTCTCTCAAGTATTGGCCACATGGTAAAGGGGATTACATGTTTCTTACCCTTTTATAGAGAATTAACCTGATGAGGTTTTATAGTTAATTTTTTGGGTACAAATTTATCTTACTCAAGAGGATGTTTAGATGGAACTTGAGAAACTATAATTACCTGATTGGTATAAATGTATTTAACACACCCATGCACTATAAAGGGTACTGCTTAAAGTGTATGTATCTAAGGTTATCCCAATAACATATCAAAGGTACATGTGGAAGGTATAACTGAAAAGGGAGTGACCACATGGGCAGGACCCATCTATAAAGGTAAGACAATCTCACCAAGAAATTGTTTTAAGGTCCCATTAAATGCTTTAATTGATTTGGTCAAATGATGTAAATCATTATTTTCATAACCCAAATGTGTAAGTAATGTCATGCTACAAAATTTTTCACTTACACCATTATCAATCATAACACTATGTATATGATGATGATCAAGGTATGCTCGAATAAATAAAGAATGAAGATTTGAGTCATCATCCCTAATCTCACTATCATCAAAAGTAATATAGGGTCTTTGAACCATAGGAGGTGTATGCTATGCATAATTACCAATAATCCTATCCAATTGGTGCTAATAATGAGATGGAGGAAGATGTGCATTACATGCCATTTAAAATTATGGATCCTTATTTGAGTGATTCTACAAAGGATTGTTAAATATTTTCTATTTATAGTGGTCACCAAGTTATGAACCTGATTCATTTAGAGGATCATCAAATGTAATTTATTGGTCATCAATGAGGTCCTACATCTTATGCTTCAAGGTGAAAAATATGTTCGTAGAATGTACAAGGCCTTGGTGATAGTCACAATAAGCATTCACATCATACCCTTTGGGTAGATGTCTACTTATATCTATGTACATAGGATTCTTCATAAGTAATATTTTCACAAATATTAGTTAAGTTTATCAAAAAACCAAACAAATGAAAAATGCTTTAGCCTAGGACCTCATGAGCATACAAATATTGGCTAACAATGCATAAGATATAAGCCAAAAACATGTAATCCTCCACTGAAAACATCTTTGTATAAGATTTAACTCAAATAGTCTTTGTCAATGCTAATTCATGTTGAGACATATCCATTGAAGCTATGGACTAGCTGAATTTGATCAAGGAATAAAAAAAGATGATGCATAAGGGGACTCGAGAAATTGTTATCACTTCATTGTATATTTTGAGCATGTAAATTTTAATGAGAAGAGGTTTATTTAAATAAATTAGGATCAATTGGGACCCTTCATCTTGATTCCAATATGAATGTTTGCAAAGTATTTATCAACAATACATGTGGATCAACACATGGATCACTAAAGTGAACCCTTCATCTTGATCAAGATGAAGGATGGAGGATGACTCTTGAAAATATCAAAGAAGAATTAATATGATCCCTTCATATTGTTTCCAATATGAAGGGTGCAAGATTATCCTCATAATATCTTTGTAAGATTCATTATGGCCCTTCATATTGTTTTCAAGATGAATTGTGGAGAATCATTCCCAAAAAAGCACATGGATAATCAATGTAGGCCCTTCATATTATTTTAAAGATGAAGGGCTCAGTTGTTCCCCTAAAATATCTCACAAGATTAATTATGGGCCCTCATCTTGTCTCCATGATGAAGGGTGGAGAATAATATTGCATATTAATTCATTTAGTAAATTGCTTGGCTCATAAAAGAATATTGTATAATATCTCAAGATTCTTTATTGAATGAAGATGCATTTTGGAAGGAAAAGGAGGAATTAACAATTGAAAGGAAATTATAACTCTATTTGAATAGAAATATAATTATAAGAATAATTAATTAAATTAATGAAAAATAAATTTAATTAAAAAAATGTAGGGAATTTTACTAGAAGAATGATTCAGACAAGGGGAATTAATCAACTAATTGACTAGAATAGAAATATTGACCAAAGAAAATGAAAATAATGATAATTGAACAAATCTAATATGTGTAGACACCTAAAATTGGCCACCAATTTATTTATACCCAAATTTAGAGCAATTCTTACCAACCTCTAAAAATCTAGCCAAAAAATCTCTAGGAGTCTCAAATTTGGCTTCATAACCATGCAAATAAATCAAGTTATCCCATAAATCAATTAAATTGAACAAATACACATTAAATAAATCAAAATTTGCACAAATTTTCAAATCCCTAACAAAGGTTAATTAACTTGAAAATCTTAATCCTAAGCCTAATTGAATTCATCCATGAGAAAATAAATTAATTATCAGAAAGGAAAATTCAATAAATATCCTAAAGAGCATCTTAGAATCTAATCATTACCTTTTTTGAGTTATCCAAATGTAAAATATCTCAAGGCACACCTATTCATGCTAATCATGAGATTTTAGACACCTTTTAACCCTATTGGGTTTAACTAATCCAATCGAGATTAGGATTTAACTCATTCCAAGTCATTTCAAATCCTATAAAATCAAGCCTAGATCTCTTCATTTAAGAGATCTTGAAACATGGTAGAGTTATAATGCTAGATTTGATTTCATGAAGAAAATGCATAGTGTTATAATGCCAAAATCAAGCCAACACCAAATCCAAACATGGTGCCAAGAGAAGCTAGAGATAGCCAAGCCCTATTGATTAATACCTTTTGATCACAATTCGAGCAAGCCAATGAAGACATATCTTGGAGAAATCAAGGAAGGTAATGAAAGTTGTCATTTATTTGCATTTTAGTTGTGTTTTCAATTGATTTGTTCACTAAGATCCCCCCATGATCTAGGCCTAGAGATGTTAGCTTGCTAATTTGTTGATTTAATTATTTTTGGAACTAAAACTATACTAACCTCCTCTCTTGAGTAAAATTCCTAAATCACAATATGGTGAATTATACCACCTAGAGATGTCCTAAGGTGAATTCAAACCTGTATGTTAGATGAACATATGATTTTAGACTAGTTGGTGTGCAATTGTGGTGAGTCTTTCCATTTTACAATTTTGATATGGAAGTGATAAAAATGGAGTGTATACATTTTTATCTATTTTATAAGTCATGGAAAAATGTATATTAATTAATGTCTTCTCAAATAATGAGAAGTTGAAAAAGGTGGATGAAAAATTTGACAATGAAATAATGGATGTAATTTCATCATTTTCAACGAACAGGGGCAAGAGATTGAATGTAAAGATAAATATATGATTTGAATGAAATTAGTTAGTGATATTCCCCCTCGAGAGGGAATTTAGGGATGAAGGATGTGGATAGGCTCTCAAAAAAGAGAGGAAGAAGCGAGAATGAAAGAGAAGATTAACCCATGGACAAGATTACATCATTTGAGCTAACGCTTGCACGCTTTGATTTTTGATGATTATGAATTGGATTTTTCAAGTCAGGTAAAATTAGATAACACATTTAAAAAATAAGCTACTTACTTTGAATTTACACAAATAGGATGAAGTTGCTAGCATGGAATGATATTTTCCCCCAAACAGGGTATAATTGATTTGCTTTGCCCCAAACATGGTGGATTTGATTTGATGAATTGATAAAGTGATTGAATAGCAAGAATAAATCAAATATTTGACCTATTTCATAGATTAAAGATGATATAAATTATATAATTTGACACAAACATGGGTGCTAATGGTATAACGAGTTTTTATAGAAGCCACAAAAACCTAAGCACATAAGAATGCTGAAAGTGATGAGAGTCTAAATAATGGAAAAATAAGATAATGATTGAATAAGGATATGATGATATTGGAAGAATATGGATTTTGATAAGAATATAATAAGGGTGGCTGAGTTGACCTCAAAAACTTGTTGGTAATGAGCATTGCCTAAATAGTCTAAATAGACCTCAGGGTGATGTAGTTCTCCTAGAAAGTGGGAGAAAATATGATGAAGAATGGACTAGATGATTAGAAGAATAATAATGGTTGATAAATGTGTATGGATATTTTTTACAAGTTTATTTAGATATGCACATTTGAATTAGTATATATGTAGCCATAATGTTTAGGTGTTATGATTTGATCATAAAAAATGCGATGATATGAAGTGGTCAAAGATGACCGAGATGATTGGATTTGATAAGAGATGATGATGCAAGGGGAGATATTTTCCCTACAACATTTATAATTTAATACTTTTTATACTTGATTTTTAATTTTGCACATGATAATATACATCATGATATGAAACACTATGATGACCTAGCCATAATGTGTGTAAGGACTAACCCTTGATCTAATAGGCAATTGATAATAACATGTATATGCATAATATTTTCAAACTTTATCAATTAATATTGATTTATCTCTTGTATAAACTTTTAGAGTCTTAATATATATGAGTTCACACCTTAAATGTTTCATCAAGAAAGGGTTGGGTAGACCATTAGTGCTGCACAAGATTATTATCCCCTATAAACCACTTGCTATCAACACAACCTTCTCCCATACACTTCCCTAAGTATTATTTTCTCTCTTACACACTCTTCCTATCTTCATCACCTTACTTATACACTTTCTAAGCCTAAAAACCTTTTTTTATAGTTTACATTACATTATTGGCCCTGTTGACCTTGTATTCAAATTGATAAAACACGTTAAGGGTCTATGTCAGCACCTGGCCGACCTAGACTAAGACCTAACTTGTTTTTATCAAATAACAATACAAAGTCAATTAGGTTGACCCTATTGGCTAAAATTTTATAAATTTTTAGGGTTAGATTCAACTATATATACACATTAATTTTACCATTTTTTAAAGAATAAGGGAGTTAATTATGTATTTTCACTTCTTTACAATCTATTCTTCTGCCATTCTACTTGAGGAGTTATAGCTTAGGGTTTATACTTGGATAAGAATCTTGTATCGTAAAAAAGTCTTAGATTCTTATGCCTTTCTTAGTGATCCTTATACATGACAACAACCTCTTTCAAAACACCTTTGGCCAAGGGAGAGATTGAGTCTCAATAGAATCATCTTCAAGGTAAGTATCTCTAACTTACTCCTCTATTTTAGTAGATATAAGTAGTATAAGTAATGGATTTTGAATATATTACTCTCCATGCATTAGGGTTTTACCTATAAATAACTTAATTGGGATTCTCCTATGCATATTTACTTTTTATGTTTATTACCTCCACTTTGTACTAGAAACTTTGGTGAGCACTAGATTAGATTGTACTTTGATTTCTCATTTACTTAGTGAATATGAAAACATAGGACCTAACTAGGGTTATTACATGGTGTTGCTTGACTAGAGGCTTTGTAACCCTCTCTAGTGATGTTATTATGGTAAAATATCTCTTGGTTAGGTCTAATGGATCTATCTTGGTCATAATCCTAAATATCTAATGTATCAACAATCAAAAGTGTAATTAAGATTTATCTTTTATGATATAGTATTGATTAATATATCAGTTGTATTTCCATTTACATACATTCTGATGAACTTGACATGAATAAAACCCTTGTATGTTTTATTTCATGATTTAATTTTATCATTATTTATATATTTCTATTTTTGTTGTACTATATCAAACCTGTCTATATAGCTGTAACAATCTGTGTGCAGGTTCAACACACATTTAATATAAAATGAATCTATTCTATTTATATAGGTCTTTCATAAATACAAGTGACTTGATAGACTAGTTCGACATAGTATTCTTATTCCATTTTAGATTCACATATATAGTTAAACTAGTTGACTCTATTTGTAATTCTCTTCTTTCAACATAGAGGTTTGCAAACATAGTTGAGCCAATTAGCTCTGTTTGTAACTTTTTTTTTAGTACACAGGTTTTGTAATTTTTTTTGAACCAATCAACTCTGTTAGCAAAATTTTTGAATCAACATTTGAGAATCACAACATAAAATTTTGTAATCTAAAACATCTTCAAACCCACCAAGGTTCATTTTTAATCTATATATCATTTTAGTTCTTCCTTTTAAGTACTATTTTTCACAAGTTTACAGTCTATGAAACTGTAGCCCTATAACCAACTAGGTTGACCAACTTGACATAGTTATGTAGTTTGTCTTCTATCTTGAAAGCATATTCAACCTATCCGACTGTGTTCTTCTAGATCTTGATTCTTTAGAACATTAAAAATCCAATCAACTCTATTCTACACTATTTGTGTAGAGTGTCACCTAAATTGACTTTGTACTCTTCACAATCAAGGAATAAACCTCTTCTTGCTAGTAATTATTTCACTTTTCCTTTTAGTTGCTTTCATGCTTAGAGAAAAAAAAATATATTAAGTAGGTGGTTTTTCAAATTACCATTTTAGTCACATTGTTTTATCTTTTTCACACACTTCCAAATCACTTTACATACAAAAAACATTAAATATTTATCTTCCCAATGTCTATCTACTTGGATTTCATCACCAAGGGGGAAGCCGACTTGGTTTTCTATCCAAGTATAAACATGTGTTTGATGGTATATATTATGAAAGCACCTAACACCCTTATCACTATGAGATTTTAAAGTGAGGGGGTAGGCACCAATACCAATCCACTATCATCACCAATACATATCCCTTTTAGCCTGAACTTCATGAAACCAACCTTAGAATGCTTTTTAGTTCCTTAGTACAACCAACTTCCCAATCACATTAAAAATTAAATTTTATTATAAATTAATAACATTTAAGGATGACCAATTAGTTAACATTTAATTTCAAGTTATTTCTTGCTACTTCTTTTTGCTCATTGTATGTTATATTGCAAAACTTGCATTAGCCAACGTTGGTGTAAGGTTTTTGATATGTGTTCCAATTAGATCAATTAAATTGATCCAATTACTTGTGTGATTAAATTCATTTTCTTAAATATTATATTATAAAACCTTTCCCTATTTTTGAGAAAACTATCATTTCTATTGACAAAATCTCTTACAGATTATTTAGACTATCTATCTAAGTAGTGCACAGTTGATCTGTCCGACTGTGTCTTCTTATTTCTTTTCCTATTCCTTATTTAACAATACACTATCAACCTATATGACTATCTATCTCTTTATACTATTTAAATTTTATACCTTTACAACACATAATTGACTTGCTTGATTGTGTCTTTTTTTTTCATGTTCTATGAATTTTCTTCGCATACTCTGTCAACCCAATCAAATCTATACCTATTGGTTGACATTATTCTCTATCTGGCTATCTCTATCTCTATTTTTCATTCTTGTTTCTTGATCTTTAATTATTTATTCAATCATCATGAAATACCCTATCATAATCTTTTTGGATAACCTAAATCCCTTTAGACACTATTGGGATGCTCCTTTCTTCCTATCTTTACTTCTCAAGAGGATCCTCACTTTGGGAGCACTTCTTCTCCTCCCTCATATTTCGATTGAAATATGGTTAAAATCACTCAAATAGATGAGATTGGTGGATTATATCCTTTTCATACCTATGAAGACAAATCCCATATTCAAACATCTCACCATAATGTGGGTGCAATTGACACAAGCCTATCCAATAAATCCACAAGGAATCTACCACATAAAAACCCTCCCCCTAATACTAATTTGAGGAATTCTCCTACAAATACTAACCTACCAATTGATACAACTCAAATTATTTCACATATAGTGCAATAAATTAACATAATGTAAACCTCTAACACCCCTCAAATCATGCAACTACAACATCATTTTATCAACATAGCTAATCAACCTCCCGTCCTTCTCTCTCAAAACTTTATTTATCCACCTCTTAGAGATGTCATAGGTAATATCATCGCCCAAACTATCATGTAAAATAAGATGATTAAACACATCCAAAATGAGCCTTTAGCCCCTTTAATTATTTTTATTTATATTGATAATATATCTCCAACTATTAGATATGATGGGACTAAAGACCCTACATGTTTTCTTCAGGAATTTGGAAATGTTTATAAAATAGTGAATCCAAACTAATACTTTCACCACAACCAAAATTCTAGTTAAAACCTTCACCAGTGATGTATTAGAATGGTATAACCAACTTCCCCAACATTTTATATGGGAACTAGAGGATTTAGTCAATCCTATAGTTAAAGAGTTTTAACATAATGATATTCTCAAAATTTTCCTTAGTCATTTCATCAATGGTGAGCAATCTCCTACCGAATCAACTCATGATTTTATAAAATGATGGAAATATTTTGCTCACAAGGTTGATCATAACATGACTAATGAAAACTTGTTTAAACTCTTTATAAGAACATTAACATCTTCACTCCAATACAAGGTTCAAACTTTCACCCCTTAAATGTTAATTGAAGCTCTTGACCAAGCTAAGTGCCAAGAATTCTTAATTAAATAGTTTGAACATAATAATAAAATCATTAAAGGATATTTTCAACATTAAACCAATGTGATAATTATAAATCTTCCTCAACCCAAATTGGGAGTAGTCAAAGCCAATAGTCCCCAACCTTCTCATACACCATTAACTATGCATAAATGAAATAATTTTTAACACACTTTGAACCATTCACTTACCCAAATAATCCCCCTAAATGGTATGATCCTAATAAATTATGTTGGTTTCATGTCAATATAGGTCATTTCCATGAAACACGTAAAGGGCTTATAATATTTTCCATTTCTTTTATGCTTGGTGATTCATTTAATCATGATGCCATGATTCAAATCCATCATCAAGATTACATCAATGCTTTTCAAAATAAACAAACTTCCAAAGCTTCTTATTCTAACAACTCCAAATCTTTCTCTACATCTAACCCTCAACAAGAAAACAAGGATATTTATGTGATTAACACTGATTATGATCAATATTACACTAATTCCCAATATATATATGTGACTAAGGTCAATTATTGATTTAAACTAGCCCATAAAGATCTAGTCACCAAACCCAAGAAACCATATTTGGAAGAGAAACTTCTCAAAGATACTACTAATCACTTATCTTCAAAAACCAATGAGGAGTTACCTCCTCCATCCAAACCTCCAATCACTTCTCTTCGTCCTAAACCTATTTTATCTTCTAAGCCTTGTGGTGGTTCTTCTTTTTCCAAAACCCATTGGAACTTCCTTGAAGAACTCCACTTTATGCCTTGAAAAATTACTCTCATGGAGTTATTTTTTACTTATCCTTATCATTGTAAGTTCCTAATGCAATAACTTCAAAAAATTAAAGAGCCATCTCTTTTAGAAGAGGAACCACATTTTCATGGGCCTCAACCAATAGAAGTTCATACTATTGAATCCATTTGTACTTATTTGAAACCTTTAATCGAGTTCTTTGAAGAAGAAATGATCAACAATGAAATTATCCTTTGAATCGATGATCCACCCCTCTTTACTTAAATATCCATTAATACCACCCTCATTCATAAAGTATTAGGAGATGATGGGTTAGGCATTAATGTGACATCTCTTTGGTTTATTCAACAACTTATCTATAACAAAGATCATCTCAAACAAACTCATTTGACATGTCATGGATTCAAAAAGACTAATCAAAATCCACTTAGTTTTATTTGTCTCCCTCTTACTATTGGACCCAAAACTATACAAACTAAGATTATGGTCCTTGATTTACCATTATATTACAATATTCTCCTAGGATGCCCATGGACTCATCGCATGAGGGCTATCACCTCTTTTAGTAGACAATGTATCAAGATCTTGCATTATGGAAAAAGGTATAAACATGAGTTTGATCCTAACCCATGGAGTATTCAATTTCCTAATTCTAAATCTCAATATCAGATTCCCACTATTCTAAAGATTAATAGTGCCCCCTTACTCGAATTTGTCAATATGAATTTGGATCTACATGTCACTCTTATTAATTTTGATGATGATGATGATCCCAATGACTTGAAAAACACATGAAATACTACTAATCTACCTCCTTACATATTAGAGTGTCTACCTCCCTCCTTACTACCTTCTTATCATACCATCCCTCTTATTGATGAGATCATCGACTTCCATCCTCCATACATTGACCATAATGCATCTAATACAAAATATGACTTCACATGTAATGATTATGGAGTGGCAAAATTATTACAAGATCCTTTAATCATGTCACCATGTAAATTCAATGATTTAGGCATCTCACCTTCTGAAGTTACTCCCAAGTCATAAGCATATATAATTTCTCCAAATTATGATGATAAATACATAATGACCCAAGCTTAATATGAGACTTGGAAGTTTAACATTATCAAAAAATTTTAGCTAAAATACATGCTTTCAACTATGATGTTCATATGATTTCCATAAATTTTAAGGTAGGACTTGAAGTCATGTCCCTCCAATTAAGTCTCCACTTCTCGATACCCCTTGGGTGGTTGAAAAAATATTACCCCTCATATCTTTGAAACTTATTAAACCTTAATACCTCCTAACCCATTGATTATTATATCTGATCCTCTCCCTATCAATACTACTAATGATAAACTAGCTAAATTTGATCAACCTTCCTCTACAGTTCCACCTACTTCTAAGATCACCCTTGATTCCAAAGCCATAAATGTACACCAGATACACTCTAAGTATGAATGCCACAGTAAAAAAATTATTTATCTTGAAGCAAGTGTGACATATTATGGCCCTTTACCTACATTACCTAGCGATGAAGCCATCCTTGAATTGATCCATGCCTGAGAACCTCAAATTCCTTGACAACATCACAAACTTGGGAGTTTCAAGCAAAAAACCCCTCATTTTAACAACTTCATCACTAAAATTAATCCTAAAACAAATTCCATTTCCTCTCTTCTTAATGTGCCATATCATTTACAAGATGGAAATGCTATGTTTATTGAGGAAACTACGAGAATCAAATAGGACACCCCCTCCTGCCCTTAACCTATAAAAAGCTCTAGAGGAATCACACCAACTAAACATGATAAATCTAGTTTATTCTTTGATAAATATCATGATGCTTTCACTTGGTCATATGAGGACATGCCTAATATTGGTCTTAGTATTGTGGTGCACAGCACCATCATCTATCCTGATACCAAACTTGTTAAAAAAAAATGTAAATTTCCCCCCAAAGTTTCCAACTTGTGCCATAAATAAATTATTAAGCTTTTAGATTCCAAATTTATCAAACCTTTGGACTATTCCGAATGGGTCTCAAACATTGTCCCTATTCATAAAAAAGTCACCATGATCTTTTGCATTTGCAAAAAAATTTGTAACCTCAATATTGATTGTCCCAAGGATAAATTTCCTTTACCTTCAATAGGTACCATCATCAATTCCACTACTAGATATGAAATTTTGTCCTTCATGGGTGATTTTTTGGGTTATAATCAAATTCACATCACCCCCAAAAATCAATGCAAAATAACTTTCACCATGGAATGGGACACCTATTACTACGTTAAAATTTCCTTTAGCCTTAAAAATGCCATAACCACCTACCAATGGGATATGATCGACATTTTTCATGACCTTATCCATAAGATTGTAGAAACCTATGTGGATGATCTCATTGTCAAATCTAAAATCCACAAAACTCATCTCTTTGATCTTGATATCATCTTCAATCGACTCATTAAATATAAAGTTAGACTAAACCCATAAAAATGTGTCTTTGGCATCACATCTTCATGAAATTGATGTTGATTATGCTAAGATCAACGCTATTATCAACATGCCTATTGATTTTTCTATTCCAAATATTCGTACTTCTCTTGGAAAGCTTGGGGTAATATGAGATTTGTACTTGAAATGGCCTATCACATCTATTCTATTAATTCCATTCTTAAAAAAGGTAATGCTATGGAATGGAATGGAATGGAATGATCCTTGTCAAAAATCATTTGATAATATGAAATAATCATTGCTCCATCTACCCATCCTTTGTCCATGATCCAATGATCATCCTTTAATCTTGTGTACTTCTTCCACACCCATATCAGTTGGGGAAATGATTGCTTAATATGATGATACTAGAAGAGAATATTACATCTATTATATCAGTTGAGGTCTCATTAATTATGAAAAATCTTATACCAAAGTAGAACATGATTTCCTCATTATCTATTTTGCAGTTGAAAAGCTTTGTCATTATAGGCTTTATCAAACAACTTATATTATAATTCATTCTAATCTCCTTCATCACTTTTTCTCTGAATCCTTTCTCCCTAGAGATATAATTGGCAAGTGGATGGTTATTTTAATGGAATTTGATCTTTGAATTATCACCCAAAAAGTTTTCAAAGGATAGGTCATTGCTAACCAACTCACAACAACACCCATACCTGCTACCAGTCACCTTCAAGATAGTCTCCCTGATGATAATATCTTATATATTGAAGGTCTTAATTAGGCTATCTCTCTCAAAGATTACTTCTATAACTTCACTACTAATTTAGAATAAAGTAATCAAGAAGATTCCTACATCATTCTCGATACTACTAAATCTAAAGTAGTCATCGAAGAACTTCCTAAAATCAACATCAATTTACATGAAGACACTTGGACCCTTCATTTTGATGGTGCCAAATGTTTCTAAAGATTTGGGGTAGGTTGTATATTCACTAGTCCTCATGCTAAAATTATCCCTTTGGCATTTAGACTTACCTTTGATGTCACCAATAACATGACAAGATATGAAGCATTAATCCTAGGAATGAGAGCAACACTTAATTTAGACATTGAATATCTACATGCTTTGGGTGAATCCTAACTCATCTACCAATAGGTTAATGGTGGTTATCAATGTAAAAGTGAAAATATTATTGATTATCATCAAATGGCCACTACCCTTGACATAGAATTTACTTATTTTACCATCAAGCCCTTCCCTAGAGATCAAAACTCTATCATTGATTCACTTGCTTCTTTATCATCCTTATTTCATCTGCACCAAGTTATCATCAATTATACCTTTCTTATTGAAATAATAAAGTCCCCATCTTCCATCCAACTACAAGATTAAATTATCTATCATATTGAGGTTGTCACCATTTGATAGAGCCCATGGTACAAATACATTATCCACTTCCTTGAGCATCAAACCTATCCTTCAAACATGGATTCCCATGAAAAAGTTGAATTTGTAAACAACCTTTCAAATATGTATTTCAATATAACACATTTTATTATTAAAAAACTAAAGGTACCTTGCTCCACTATGCAATGAAAGAAGAGGGTCCTCCTCTCCTTGAATAAGCACATGGGGGCATTTGTAGTGTTCACAGTAGCAAACATGCTACATCATGTAAATGGCTACGTATGGGATAATTTTGGCCTACTCTTGAAAAGGATGCTATCGAGTTTGCTAAAAAGTGTAGTCCTTATAAAAATCATGATGATATAATATATTTAACAATAGTTGAGCTCCAAATAGAGGTATTTCCTTGGCCATTCTCCATGTGGGGATTAGATCTCATAGGCAAGCTACCTAGATCATAGGATGGGCATGTCTTTAACATCATAGCTACTAAATATTTCACCAAATGGGTAGAAGCCATGCCTCTCATAAATGTTATAGGAAACACTATTTATAAATTCATTCTTAATAAAATCATTTGTCATTTCAGAGTTCCCCATACTATCATTTATGATAATGGCAAAAATTTCAAAAATAAAGATGTGAAACAACTCAGTAAATTTTCCTCACCCTATCATCCATTATCCAGGATAAGGCCACTAAAAAAATTCTCAATAAAATCCTCCAAAAGGCAATCCATGAAACCTGCATATATTGATATCTTTATTTATATCCCACTCTTTAGGCTTATCACACTAGAATATACACTACCATTGAGGCAACACCATTTTCACTCGTGCATGGATCTGAATATGTCCTCCCATTAAAAATTGAGCTCTAATATTTATGTATATCTCTTCATGATATCATAATCAATGAGGAATTATGTGAATCTTGCCTTCCTACTCTTGATCTTCCTGATGAACACCATCTCTCTATTTTGTAACACAAACACCAATACAAGCCTCATATTGCCAAACAACATAACATAAGGGTTAAAGTCCATAATTTAAATGTTGGTGATCTAGTCATTAAATTAGACTATACCCATGATAAATAAGAAAAATACACCCAAAAATAATGGGTCCTTTAATTATTAAAAGACATACTTGGTCCTACCACCTATCATCTCCAAACTAATGAAGGCCATGTTTTCAAACAACCCACTAATGCACAATTTTTAAAGAAGTACTTTGATTAGATCTTTCCCTTATTATAATGATTTATATATGTTATCATACTAACACTTTTTTTAGGATATCTATATGGATCTCACCCTATGCAATAGTTTTTCTTTCTACAAACCTTACTTCCTTCTTTTCGTCATTTGGTTTTTATTTCTCACAAGTTGCATTGTAAAACTATGGATAGGACCCAAAATTCCTCATGAATTCATTTTATATTATTATTTCATTAATTTATAATGTATTTTACACCCTCTTGGATTTTTATTTTGTGATTTATAATGTAATACCATGGATAGGACCAGGTCTTCCTGAAAAATGCCATCTTTCTCATCTTTATTTTTATCATGCTTTGTTCATCCTCTTAGGTTTCTCTTTTATGAGTTTTAGTGTAAAACAATGGATAGGACCAAGGAATCCTCATAAAATCACCATATTTAATTAATTCAATGATTTCTTTTTCTATGACGTCAAGCAATGGTTCTAATTTTATGATCCCTTGTTTTCAACTTTAATTTTTACTTATTTTGTAAATAAACCTTGCATAACAAACTATGTTATCATATTTCTCTACACTTCCAACATTATTATGATAAGGAATCATACTTACCTATCATTATATCATTTTTTCACCTTTATCACATTTTTTGCAATTTGAATTAATTCAAATTATTTCATGTTTCATTCACCTTGATTTCCTTTCCTTTTGTATGCATCTAAAGTTTCTCACCTATTCTGGCTTACTCATTATGTCATTAATTCTACTTAATGATTCACTAATTAATCCATTTCATCATTATTTTGCCTAACATTACCTATTCCTTATAGTCAATGATCTAATCCCCTTTATATATCTATACTAACATTCATATTTCCCATCTAATATTAATTCCCTTGTTATTTCTTATTAACATCCATTTATCACCAAATCCATATTATGCCCACTTGTGAATTTTAAATTCACAAAATCACACCTATTACTAGGCTTCTCTACAAGACTATGCACTAAACCATGACATCATCACTTTATTAACCTAGTTTAATCATCCCCTAATCACCATTAGGTTCCCTAAAGGAATCTATAACTCTCCATCACCCTTCTCCTTCTCTAGAGATTTCTCTCTCTAGATAATTTTAAGGAATGTTAAATTCCTTAGAATTCCTTCCTTTCTCTCTAGAGTCTTCTTCTCTAAAGACTTCCAATGAATTTTTAATTCATTTAAAAATCCTTATTATTCCTCTATTTAAATAAGACACTCCTTCATGGCCAAACCAATAGAGTAATCCATATGATCTCCATGCCAACATTATCAATCAACCCACACTCTCATCCAAATCATTGATCAAGTTAAAATCATGCCAAAATTTTAAGTTTATCCATAGAAATCAAACAAGTAAAAATGAATAATCATTAATAAATCTACTTGAATATCTTGGAGAGAGGATAAGAGGACCAAGGAAATGGTAAGAATATTTTTATTATTTCTGATTTGCTTCCATAATCTATCCATTTGTTGTTATTATGTTTTGGGTTAAATTTTCTATATATATTAGTTTTAATTCATATCTCAAAATACAATAATACACCTTTCATTCCACTTTGGATAAAATAAGGTCAAAGTCAATATAATAGTTTTATTTCACATGAATAAACAAGACTCTTAGACACTATGCTTTCTAAGTTATCTTTCTTAACAACCAAGTCCAATTTTTTTAAATGATAGTAATTTTTAGCACCCATGTTTGGTTATCTGAATCCATATGGAGGAAGAATTGAAAAGCCATAAAAATTTAAAATCCATACCATTTGAAATAAAAGGCAATGATCAAAAGGCAATAGACAAAGTTAAAATTCAAAATCACACCAAAAGACATGATTAATAGCACATCCCCTACTTCTAATCGAATCTCAAAATCCATAGTTGGCATCATCATAGAGTCAAGGTCCATTGGGGTATGATAGGCCAATAGATTGGGATAAGATATTTCAAAATAATCTATGGTGATACCTACTTTCTCATGCAAGTAGCCAATCTTCATAGTAAATCAATGACTCTGTAAGGGGTCTTGAATAATGGGGAACACGTTGTGGGAAGTTAGTCCATTTTAATTTTCATGCATATAGCCTTCATGGGATGATATTAATACTTCATTTGGTGACCTCAAATTTGTGTGGTTATAAAAAGTTCTTCGGAGTTATTATTGTCGAAAGTCCTCTTGTTTTGTTAAACCTAATTTAAGTGTCTTGACTTTGATAAATATTTTTTCCAACTTGATTTTTCCTTCATTTCCCCTCACCCATCTCATTTCCCACTTTGCCAAGCAAAATTTATTTTAAATATATTTTTCTATTTCTATTTTCCTTCTTTTTCACATCCTAAAACATGTTAACACTACTTTATTTTCAATTTTATCTATCCTTAAAAAAAATAATATGCTTGAGTGACTCTGGATTACTTTATTTACACCCTTAATTTACATCTATAGAATCACCTTGGTTTATTTATAAGTTTTCCATTATTGTACCTCATGTTTTTGGACAAATGCATCTATTTCTAATTTCCTATAATTTATCCATTATTGAGTGAATTTGGCTTCTTACTTATCACTCACCAATGCTATTTTCCATTTTATGTTTTTCCATTGATGATTGAGTAAGGATTGTTATTTCTCACTCATCAATGTTGTTTTACCTTTACTTGACCATCTTTATTTAAATAAGGATTGATACTACTTTTACATTGATGTTTGATTACCATTTTTGACATGTATCCTTGGTTTGAATTGGTTTGTTTGCCTTTGTTACTTAAGGTTTACTTGTGTGAGTTTTTGGGTCATATAGTAGCCTTGGATTTTCATTTACCTAATATACTCTAAATTTTTGACTTGGTTATTTGGTCATAACTTCACATTTATCACCCCAACTTACAAATTTATAAGTATGCCATTCCTATACCACATCAATTATCTTGGCTCTGCTGTATTTATTTGTTTTTGATTTTTAGTTTTGCATCCTTGGGTTTGTCCAAAGTAATCTTTGAGCCCTCCACAATCAAAACTATAAACATAATAAATAACCATCCATCAATAAAGGTAAGTCAAGGTACACATACATTACTTTTATTTTAGTTATTTCCTTTTCAATAATTTATTTTTAGTTATTTTATGCTTTAAAATACTATAATTTATTCAGCTTCAGTATTGTGTGTTGCTATGTTCTTTTTTTGAAGCACCATCACCTATTACAACTGAGTGACACATGATGATATTTGAGTGGGTCATATGCATACACATAATATTTTCAAGATTTATCAATTATTGATGCTTTCTCTCTTGTAGGAACTTATCAAGTCTCACACTCTCTGAGTGCATGCCTTAAAAGGTGCACTAAGAAAGGGGTGGGTAGACCATTGGTGCTTTGCAGGATTATTATCCCCTATACCATCACTTGATATCAACACACCCTTATTCCATACACTTACCTAAGCTTTATATCCTCTCTTACACACTCTTCCAAGATTCACTATCTTAATTAATCCCTTTCTAATCCTAAAATCCTTTTTGATAGTTTACATTACATTTTCAGCCCCATTGACCCTCTATTCAAATTTATAAAACACATTAAGGGTCTAGGTCAACTCTTGGATGACATAGACTGAGACCTAACTTATTTTTATCAAATAAAAATATAGATTTGATTGGGGTGACCCTGTTAGCTAAACTTTCAAAAAGGTTTAGGGTTACATTCAACTATATACACATTCACTTCACCATTTTTTAGAGAATAAGGGAGTTAATTATTCATTTGTGCTTATTTACAATCTACTCTTCCTCCATTCTACTTGAGGAGTTATATCATAGGGTTTATAATTTGAGAATAATCTTGTCTTATAGAAAAGTCTTGGATGCTTGGGCCTTTTTTAGTGACCCTTAAAACCATGACAACCTCTTGTGAAACACCTTTGGTCAAGGGAAAGATTGAGTGTTAAAAGGTTCATCTTCAAGGTAAGTATCTGTAACTTTACTCCTCTAGTTTAGTATATATAATTAGCATAAGTAATGGTTTTTAAATATATTGCTCTCTCCATGCATTAGGGTTTTACCTATACATATCTTAATTAGGATTTTTCTATGCATGTTTAATTTTTATGTTTATTACCCCAACTTTGTGCCAAAATATTTGGTAAGCACTAGATTATATTTTACTTTAATTTGTCATTTACTTAATGAATATGAAAACATAGGACCTAGCTAAGTTATTACATGGTGTTGCATAACTAGAAGCTTTAAAACCATTTATAGTGATGTTATTATGGTAAGAGATCCCTTAGTTAGGTGTATTGGATTCATCTTGGTCATGATCTTGAATAACTAATGTATTAACAATCGTAAGTGTAAGTAAGATTTATCTTCTTTGAGATAGAATTGATTAATATATCAGTTACATTTCACTTTTCATACACAATGAACCAATGATAAAAATCATGATGATAATGCTAATGGATGGAATTAAGTACAAGTTCATGACAAAGGACACTGTGATAATGACATCGTCAGCACCATGGACTAAGTCAAGGTAACAACAATAAAAGCAAACAAACAAACAAAAAATCAACACACAAATATAAAAACAAAACTAAGTAAACATCTAATTTATAAAGGAGTGTGTGTGACAGTAAGGTGTTACTCTTTGAGACTAAGGGTAATGAGAAAACAATCACGACTAGGGAAGGTGGAATAAAAGAATAAGGAAGGGGTGGCTGAGCTGACTCTAAATGCTACATGTAAGTGGATGTTGTCTACATAGTCCTATAGACTTTAGGCTAAATTTAGTTCTCCTAAAGATTTAGGAAATAATAAAATTGATTACAAGTTAAAAAGATAGATTATAGAAGAAAAATAGGAAAGAGGACACGTAAAATGGTGATAACATACAAGGAATAAGCTTGGTAAAATGATAAGAGAAATGCTTGCAAAACATTGAGAGCATGTGATGAGAAATGAATAAGATGATTTGAGAGCACTGAGCACTACCTACTCAGTCCAATTAGATCTCAAGACATTTTAGTTTGATAAGAAATTGGGAATGCAAAATGATAAGTATGATCATAAATAAGATAAAAATGTTTTGAGATTGGATGATTAAACTCACAAAATGATGAGAGCTTAATATTTAATTCTCAAAATGATGAGAGTGTAGAATTAAAATGCTCATAAAATAGTGAGAATGTGGGAATTAACTCATAAAATAATGAGAGTGTAGAAATGGGAATGCTTAGGAGTGTTTGGAACATTATACACATAAGGGATCACTAGTGAAGAGAAAACCTTTTCTAGCACTAAGATAGGATGTAATAAAAAATGGTAGGATTGGGATGATCGGATTGGATAGTAATGGATGATAAGAAGATGAGGAATATCTAAGGATCATGTCATATGGGAACCAAAATCTACAGTCATCATAGTGTCACTAAGAGGATATGCCATTATGTTTTCCAAAATAGGGTTCATAATAACTTCCACTTTTTATCAAGACCCAAACAGGAAGGAAAAGTGGACCAGGGTAGGATGAACAAAAAGATAGTTTAGGACAAGGTAATATGATGAGAATGGAAAAAATTTCAATGAATACAAGGATGCCCCCAAGTTTCAAGGTACTTGTAGATAACAAATTATTTACACATGACACCATAAACCTAGTTTTCATCATGGTCCTTGACCAAGGCACCAAAAGTATAGTTTTCACCATTGGACAAATTATTTATTCTCTTATAATTTGATTTTGATTTTTTTAAATTTTTTTTGCATGCCTAATCAATGGAGGATTATGAGATGCATAATTCTGAATGTTTAATCTCTAACCCATATCAATTCTGAACAACTTATCCACTATAATTATGTTGTTGATGTAGGTTGTATTGATGTTGTTATGATCTTCATTGGTCATTGATTCTACTTTCACCAAACCTATAAACAAAGTGTCTTCATAGTCTCTTTGAAAAAGAGTGTTGTCAGGGAGTGTATAAATGGATAGACATTGGATAAATGATCTAATTAGATCATGGAATATAGATCTTGAATGAATAATGGGATCACTATGGAATGTATAGTGGTTGGGGGATAAATGAAAATTAGGACTTTCAGTCACACACAATGTTGTTGATTCTAGATTCAACTTGATTTTGATTATGGTAGGGCCAATATTAAATTCAATAAGGTATTCATCATGCAATTAAGAACTAATTGGCTTAGTTATTGGTGCCTTAAAGAAGTTTTCACCAAAAAAGTATTCTTGATTATTTTGATTTAGATTGTTCAATAGTGCATTGAATAAGGTTTCAATAAGGGATGCTAATAAATCATTTTTATTATCCCTTAGCACTTAATTAATGTTTCACTAAAGGAATGTAACTTTTTAATCTAATTATCTTATAACACCTCAAACAAAGTTTCACTAGAAGATGCTGAGTTTAGAATTTGATTGTCTTGTAGCACCTCAAACAAATTTTAACTAGGAGATTGTTCTTCTACTTGAATATTGTCTTGGATCCCTAAATATTTTACCACTAAAATCTCACCATGAAATAATTTCAACAATATGTGATTATGTTGGTTCCAATCGATGTTTGTGGAAGGTGTAATATCAATATAATGGCTAGGATAGTTAATGTTAAAGGCACATATTATGTTAATAGAATGGGAAAAAACAACATAGTCCTCATAGAGGCTACTATGAGAACTTGTGTCAATGTCAAAGGAAACATACTTAAAAATTGTAGAAGGATCATAAATATATTCAATCTAATATGAAAGAAGTGTGTAGCCAATGTCATAACATCTACTAAGGTATGCTAATTTTGAAGTTGAATTAGACTCAAGTGGATCTTATAGAAGTGTATATCTAATGTTATAATATCAAATAATGTATTCTTATTTTGAAGCTAATTTTGACTCAAGAGATTTTGAACTTGATGTTGAGATTGACATTGATTTTGCTTCTGATGCTAAATATGATAGTGGTTATAGAATGAAACTCAATTCTACCATTGGTTTTAAAATAAAACTTGATTATGAGGTTGATGTTGATAAAAGTGTTGGCTCTAAAGGGGAATATATTTTTGATGTGTCTACAAAAATTACATATTGTATTGAATTGTCCACAAGTACCTTGATCACCTTTCGCTTAGAAAAGAAGACTTTAGGGTGAGGGAATTTTATAAGATGGGGAATGTTTGGAAATGGATGGAAATTAGACTATTGGTCAATAATCTGTCCTTCAAAGATGAACTCATCAAAGAAGGGTTCATCAAAGACAGCTGAAAAATCATAGAGAGGATATTCAAATCAAGGCACATCAAGGATAGGAGGATGGTCAAAGGATGACTCATCAAATATGGGTGATTTAATGAGAACATTAGAAAAGAGTGATTTATCTTGATCTTGACTTGAAAGTGAATGTATATGATTGTGATTAAAAAAGTGATCTTGGCATATCCATAATGAGTGATTCTCAGACTTGGTTGTAATTGGATCTTTAGTAGTTAATGGATCTTGGAGGGGAAATAATAGGATATGATTGGATTGAGTTTTTTTTGTGGTTAAAAAACTAAATGGGCATTGGGAAAAGGTGCCAAAATAATTTACCTTTTGCTAGCATGACCAAGATCAAGTGGGTAACTATTAAATAGGTTTCTTGATGGATGTCACTATGGAATAATGTGACTACTCCTATTTAATATAGAATCCAATTTTTCTAGACCAAAATCTATAGGTAATCAAGCACTTGATTCAAAGAGTCATAAAAAGAGACCATATTTATTGTCAAACATGTATCATTCTTGATATAGTGTGAAAACCATAGAATTAAATGGAAAGGTAATATAAGAATGATTGAAGGATTCCCTAAAGCAAATATAAATTCAAGGAGAAATATTGGATTGGAATTGGATTCAATTGAGAGAAAGGATAGATGTCATGAATTCATCATTCCCAATTGATAGGTGAAGGAGATTGAATGTAAAGATAAGGATATGATTTGAAATAGATTTATAAACATGATTTTAAAAAGAGAAATGAATGTTTTATTAGAACAAAACTAACATTAGAATAACTTAATTGTGAATAGTTAATTTTAAACATAGTTGATCGAATTAAAATTGAACTTAGAATAGACCTAGACAAAAATGGGAAAATGAATTGGAACTGACCAATTACCAAACATAATAGTACTATTACCAAACAAAAAAGGTATGTATTCATTGAAAAGTTTTGAATGTAAAAGGTACCAATTTTCACCAAGAACATGGAAATAATAATAGTATAATTTCACATAAGAAAGATGTGAAACATATGCATTTGAACAATGTTGGTTGTAGAAGGGAATTTTTTTTACTAGCAACATGAACATAGTAATTGCTCTTTGTGTAGGTGTACATAAATTATGACATGGATTTGATACCACAATCAATCAATCAAATAATCAATATGATGACCCTAATTTAGTAACTAATATGGGGTTACTCCACATTTATTGAGTTTTTGGATATACTTGCCTTGAGAGAGGATTATAAAATTTAAGATTATTTCAAATAATTATTGAAATTATTGGTGGTTTTTTAATCCCACCCTTATATGAAAAGGTTTGTATGTAAAATATATCTTCAAGTGTATTTAATTTTGTAACCTTATGCTAATTAATGTTTTGTGGTCGAAAGGTCTTAAGTTAAAGTTTTTGTGGACTTTCTAGATGGTCCCAATATACATTGTAATACATGGGTACAAAAAATATTCTTCAATTGGATGTCAATATATAATGGGACATTAATCAAAGGGTCTAATCCCTTTGTGACCACTTTAATCGTAAGGTTTTTATTGATTTGCTACCACTTTCATCATACTTTGAGAAACATTTTTGCTAAGGTACCTTAGGTGTGACATTAATTTGTATGCCCCATCAAATAACAAGGTTAGTACAATGATGGATAATGACATCCCAATCACCATGCCATAAGGACTCATAAAAAGACAATGACACCCCAATCACATAGCCAAAACAAAAATGAAAGGTATTTCCATTTTGATTCACAAGATCCCACTAAGGGAAAGTGAAGAGCATAGTAGGCAAACATCCTAGGATAAAAATAAATGATTACCTTTATGTTTTTGAGTCACCCTACGAAAGGGGAGAACATACATGTGAAGGAGTCACACAAGACACACAAGCTAATATGTAAATAAAGATTTGAAGCAAGATGAACATAAATGAATGTGTTTTAGATCACTAAATAAAAAAATCAATTCATTTTAGAACACTACATCAAAAGATGAAATCATTTTAAAAACACCAAAGAAAATATGAACAAGTACCATATGTTTGAATGAATCAACACATCCCTTTTGAAATTTCAAACAAACAAGGTAAGTATTTTTTCTTAGTGGGTCTTTGACATGTATAAATATATAAATAAAATGTTAAAAGTATCAATTAATATTTTAATGATAATTTTTAAAATATAAATCATTTTCCAAAAAGTTTTTATAGGTTTTTGATAAGACAAATACTCACACCTCTAAAAAAATCAAAATAAAATAAATAACAGATCAGAAGTTATGATTATTTTACTAGCTATTCATAGCTAAAAATAAAATCAAAAATAAAAGGTGGTAGTAATTTGACCATAACTACTAAAATATACATCAATTTTCAATAAAATTTTTTTAGAGGTTTTTGATAGGACAAATCCACACATTCCTAAAAAAATTCAAATTAAAAAATTAACAAATCAAAAGTTATGAACATTTTACCATTCAATTCTTAGCCAAAAACAAAATTTGAAATAAAAGGTGGAAGTTAGTAATTTAACTATAACCCCTAAAATAAACATCATTTTAAAAATTGAGTGCTTTTCTAGTGATTGAACTACAACCAAATGCATGTTATAGTATATAATCATTGCATATAATCTTAAATTGAAAGCATTGAAATGATTAGAATTGAAAGAAAGCAAGCTTTAGGAGTACATCTATGTATCGATGCAACAATCTTACCTTTTAGTAATTTCATTTGAAAGATATATCATTATGAATCACTAAATGTGAGATCAAGATAAATATAAATCTAGAAAATGCATATATATATATATATATATATATATATATATATATATATATATATATATATATATATATATATATATATATATATATATATATATGCATTTTCTAGATTTATATTTATAAGTATGATTGGGTTACATGGTTGAGCTATTCTTAACTACTAGGTGGTGATTCATCTTTTATCTAAGTTTGGGGGCATGTTCCCTACAATCTCTCTCTCTCTCTCTCTCTCTAGAAAATGCATATATATATATATATATATATATGCATTTTCTAGAGAGAGAGAGAGAGAGAGAGAGAGAGAGAGAGAGAGAGAGAGAGAGAGAGAGAGAGAGAGAGAGAGAGAGAGAGAGAGAGAGAGATTGTAGGGAACATGCCCCCAACCTTAGATAAAAGATGAATCACCACCTAGTAGTTAAGAATAGCTCAACCATGTAACCCAATCATACTTATACCCTAGTGAGTTCAAGTGGACCAAGTCAACTCACACTATAAAAGTGGTGAATTTAGATGATGCAATCAAGTCCAACCTATAAACTTGGAAAGATTGAGTGATGTAATCACCTTAACCATACCAAAAACTAAACTAACTAATATAGTAAATTGACTCAATACAATCCATAAAAGTCCAATCTGGTGGGTGGTGATAGTCCTTGAAAGTGTTAGGAATCTTTAAATGATTTGATTTTATAATATTAGGCACACATTGCATAACATATGCACTTTGGATACGTGTCATGCTGAAATTATATATAATAATGGTACTAATGTATATAATTCTTCCATAAATATGTATTTGAATCATATAACTATGTAATTTTTCTAATCTAAAACAATATAGCTGTGGAGAACATGTTTCCAAAATAATCTCCCACTACATATGGAAAAATATGAAAACTGATATAAGTCCCAATGTGGAGAACATGTTTTCAAAGTATGCCCCCACTGTAATCTAGGTAAGTTTAATGTTGAATAAGTGTGGAGAACATGTTTTGAAAATATGCCCCAATGAATATAAAATTATGAAAAATATGTGAACATGTTTCCAAAACATGCTCCCACAACAATCTGAATCTATGAAACAATGTGGAAGTCATGCCTCTATGACATGCCCCCACTGATATGCCCCCCTTTTAAGGTGAGGAAACTAAAAAATAATAATTACCTTACCTTAAAAGGATAAGATAACCATGCAAACTATGAAATTACCATGTAATATACAAAGGGAATATATCCAAGTAAATATATCATTGATACATGAAGAATGTGATCAAACCAAATGCTAAGATGCATGATGTAAATCATGGTAATTTCTAGATAGTAACAATAAAATATGAAAAATTAATCAAGCACACACACACAACAATACTCAAAATATAATGGTCCAAGGATACCAAAAATAGGGGGCATGTTCAAATGTTGTAATATCGAATGGACATTGTTATCACATAGATTTTTCACCCATCTTGATGTTGTAACTTGCCATGCAAAATTATAATGATACAATGAGATCAACTCCAAGCTATAGGAAATTAGATAATTGAGTTAAACCTATAGAGAAGGTTGGATTCTTTCACTAAATTTGGTACAACTAATAAACTACCAACTCATGTGAATTTTTTTTCTTAGTGATCTTTTATCTAAAATAGGGTTTTGACTATGAGAAAATAGTTTTTGGAAAGGAAATTACAAAACTGGAAATGGTGATTGCACCAAATATTTTATAGTGTATTTTAATGCTTTATTTAATGAACACAACACAATAATAAATATATTGAAAATTATTGGAACACAAACTCATGTAAATGTGAAATAGAAGATAATATTGGGAATTTTCTCATACAAGGGACAAGATTCTTTATTTTTAATCAAACAATCATTCAAAAGGGTAGAAGAATACCACAAATGAAATATCATGACTAAAATAAGAATAAAACATCCACAAGTATTTTAATAACCTTGAATACACAAATATTATATAGACAAGAAAGGCAAATATTTAATTTATTCTCATTTTCTAGGTTGCAAAATGTAGACAAGTTATTCAAAATGTAGAATAATCTCTCTAGTAATAAAAAGATAAATGGGCTAGGCCATAATACTCATATTTATTAAAAAAATCTCATGGAAGAGATGTAGTTAACAAATAAATCCATGCCTAGTTGAAGAACATGTAAGTATGGAAACTCCATAAAAAAATGGGGCATGGTCTTCAGTTGTAATGATCTCCTTGGCTTAGTAAATGGTTGGAAAAGATCATGCAAATGTTGGGCATGATCCAAATTGATAAAGGTGTGGAGGAAGATTTTATAAATTTCATGCAATGCCTTTCTCTTATCCAGTCAAGCTGCTACTTCCTCTTTATGCAATGAGGTGTCAAAATGAAACTAAAAATTTAAGACAAGAGATAGCTTTTAGATGACTTAAGTTATTTTTGCAAAACCCTAACTTATAATTTTCAATTGGGAATTTTACAACTTTCAAGTAATGATTTTGACAAAACTATAAATGAATTTTAAAATATGTACTTTTGAAACTTAAGAAACTAAGACTTGTCAAAATTGAAAGTGCAATTTACAAGCCTACTTTTTACAATCTTTAACCTGTCAAAAAGGAACATGGTAATTGCAAGTGGCTCTTTCTCAAACAGATTTGTCAAAATGATAGTTGCAATTTACAATATGCAACTTTAAAATATTTTTAAAATAAGGAAATACAATATAATAATGATTGTGATAGAAATAATTAATATATATCCAACAGTTCTAAAGACTCTTTGTCCTTTTTTGCTCGTGTCTTTTCAATATATGCATCAATTTTTTTGAAGATCTCCAAGATGAGATATTCATCAGGACCAAAAGAGTATAGGTGGCTTATTTCACATTATACAATAGTATCAAAGAGTTCCCTTCGTGTAACTCTATATTCTTGAGTCTATTTCTCCATTTGATTTGATGTATTATGGTACCTAATGAAATGGTGGATAGAGATCAAGCTAAATGTGGTGTCCCAAGATGATGCTTTTTCAATCACTATTTTGAATTTATCTTGAAATTATTGAGCTGAAAGGACCTATTTATGATATTCTATTGCTTGACATGATAATTTATTCAAAAAATATTTAATGTCATATATTATATCAATGGATTTATCATGTGTATCCTTAGCCTTATTGGTACTCTCCATGAGTATCCTTATCCTGAACTGAACTACTCTATCCAATTCCTCATGCTCTGTATCATTTATCAATATCTTTTTTACAAGGAGGATGTCAATATCAATTGTATCTATGTCTATAAAATTTGGATAGAAAAGGTTTAACCATTTTATCTATTCCTAATACTTACTAATCTGTTCTCTCAAGGTTGGCCTTCTCTCTATCAGAGTTGTATAATGGTCCATTACTAATTCAATAACTCTATTACCCTTTGAGATGAACTCCTATACCTATTCCTTCATGTTCCTTCCCATGCTACCAATTTATATCACTGCAACAAGTGTCTCTTGATCTATGATCTGAGTAATAGGTTCTATTGGTTGAGCAGTGGGCTTAATGAACTTTTTTAATGCAATCGTTAATTGTTCAACCTTTTTCTTCAATTTGTCTTTAGTAACCTTGTCACTATCCATTTTATCAAAAAGAGAGTTAATGTTATATTTAATGTCATGTTTTAATCCCTCTATCATAGGACATCCAAGGTGAACCTTTGATACCTATTAATCTGCTTATGTTTCTTCCCCACTATCTGTGCTAACCAACTAGGAGTAGAATCTTGTTGAGATGACACTATCACTTATGAATCTGTAGTTGAAGATGCTATACTAGTGGGCATGGTGACAAGTGTTTTATCCTTATTTGATATTTCCACTAATTATTTGGTAGATGTATTTACAACCTCTTCTGCATTTATGGTTGAGTGTTAATATTTGTATCAATGACTTGATCCATCTTTACCTCCTTTGAGAGGGTTGGGGTAACTATGGAAGTGGAAGATATGGGTGTAATGGAAATAAATGGACCTATTGGGGGTGTGGGAGATGGAAGTGACACTAATGGAGGAGTAGGCATAGGGAGTTGGAATTGAGGAACCTATGGGAGTGTTCATTCTAAAGTTGTGATTGAATCAATCAAACTTTTCAGGACACTCAAGGTTGATGAAAATGGGAAAGGGAGGGGAGATGAGAATGAAACAGTAGTTGTCCCAGGGGTTGGGAAAAAAAAGAGGATTGTAGTCTAGATGATTGAATCCATGTCTATATACTATTGTGAAGTATTAATGATTAATGGGGATGAGATGTAAGGTATTATGGAATTAGAAATCAAAATTATGAGAGAGGGAGGAATTATAGAAGAGGGAAATGAAAGGGAGACCTGAGTGTCTAATTGAATTGATTAAACTTTTGGCAATGGAATTATTGACACAAGTGAAATGGTGGGAATAAAGGGTGGAAAGGTTAAGGAGGAGTGGATGTAGAAGGAGGGAGAGGTGTTGAATTTGATGGAATGACAAAGATAGGTGGAGGGAGTATTATAAATATGGGAATAGATTCTATGGTTGAGATGGGAGTAGAAATAGTTATTGCTTTAATGAGAGTTGTATGTTCAGATGAAATCACTATTGGTTGATATAATGCTACTCCTTGACTATCCCCTTTTGACCTTTGATTTTTATTTTATCTTATGGGATATCACTAACCTATTTGCCTATTCTTAGAGTGCTCCATTGCTAGAACCCTCTGCTGATGGTGGTACTCCCTTCTCTTTGATATCTCATAATTTTTCACTTATGCTTACTGTCTCTTAAGTCACTTTAACCCTTTCACTTCTAAGCCAACCAATTTTTCTATTTATTATATTTGTGGTTCTATCCATTATTGAGAAAGACTTAGGAATGGACCACCTTACTGCTAGGAGGGGTTGAACATATATTTTTCTCTTATAGTAGACCTTGTCTATTGGGGACTCATCACTAACCAAGTCCTCAAATAATGGTGCAATATTTAAGGCCTTAATATGATCAAAGGTCATTCTATAGTAGTCCTTTAATATTACCTCATCTTCATCCTATAAGTCCTCACAATAGTCTTCATAGTAGGGGACATGGGAATATGTTGAGATTCCAAGTGTATTAGTAATGTTTCCATTCACATAATAGAATGGTCTTAATTCTAGATCCCTCAATGTCATTTGGGTCATTTATGCATCTACACACTTAGATTTTGATAAATAAGGGAATGTATACCTCCCTATGTTGATGGGGAAATGAATTCTTGCCTAGTGTTTGCTGGATAACAACTTGTGAGTTTCAATTAGTTGCCTTACAAGCTCCATCAAAGCTCATTTATCACTCACACACCTTTAAAGATTGTAAGGAAAATCACTGAATCCACCTTCTTGGATGTAAGAGTATATGGGGAATTAGATGAAATAAGATTGCTAATTGGTAATCTCTAAAGTGGCAGCATCAGAGAATATCTTCTTCTATAGTTATTTTTCAAACATGACTATGATGTAGTAGATGAATGCATCATTTAATATTATAAAGTGATACCTACTAGCCCCAAGAGTGAGGTCAGGGTAATAATGGAACACTTTATTTACCTAGTTAGCTACTATATTTAGTCATATGAAATATCTCTCTTTGACCATTATATTAATTAGATAAGAAGTGATATAAAATTTCCCTATATTTTGGGCTTCCATTAATTACTTATGGATGGAGTCACTGATGAGTTGTGTCTAGTGGGTTTAATGCTTATTTTGGTGGATTACCCATATATATTGGTACATATGATCTTGGAAGTTATTCACATTAGGGTTACCAATAATTCTATTTAGAAGTATGATTATATCACCTAACTCATCTTTAAAATCAATCCTTGCCAATGTTTTAGGTAATCTAGTGGATGTAGCCCTAGAGATCCTTAGCCATTGTTTATTCAGTATCTTTTGACATTCAATGTTGTTATCTTGATATAATTTTATTGATGACTCTAGACTTATATCTAGTTAACTTTAAAATTTGGGTATCAAGAACATAGAGTCTATGAAGTCTAGGCCTAGATTTAGAATCCTTTCCCCTTTGTCATTCAACACCTCTCTCTTATTTGCATCATAATGTTTTGTTAATGTGAGTACCAACTCAGAGCTCTACATAATTAAGGGGAAATTTGCTACCTGGGGTAGTCTACAACCATAAATGCTCTGGATCCAATCCTTTTTGAATTCAACATTTATTCTAGTCTAGAAATCACCTAGGTCAATGTGACCTAGGTCTGTATCTATAATCTCATTTGTATTAGATTCTAGACTGAGTATAACAATGGGTCCTTTGGATTTGAAATTTATCTCTTTCTCAAACATGGATTATGGAGAAATTGTTGGGTGAAAACCAACTATAGAGTTGGTGTATTTTAAGGGTGTAAAATGTAGGTGAAAGCTTTGACAAAGATTGAAATTGCTAATGTAGGGAAAATCTCTGATGAAGGTAGTAGATGCAAAATATACTTACATTTACTAGTGAAAACTCTAATGGAGATTAGGGTTGATCTGTGCACTGAGAAATTCCATGGGATTTTGAGGTTGAAAATGTAGGTATAAATCCCACAAGTTTTGGAATTATTTTATCACTTGAAAAGTCTGTGGGGACTAATTCAGGAATATGCATGGGAATATTCATTGGTTTGCATAGAATCTTTGGAAAACCTTAGGTTTTTAACCAGTAAAGAAGATGGAGGAAATGGTTTCAAAAAATTCCTAACATAGATATATGACCCTACCATGACACCATGAAAACTATCTAAAACCCTATATTGATGCCTAAACAAAGCAAATAAAAACTCAAAAATGCAATCAAATCTACCAAAAATGTGTAAGACAATGAAAATAACTCAAGAAAAATAGATTGTGAGAAAGGATAACTTGAAAAAATGTAGGAGGTTGAATGAAACACCATGTAGGGAGATAAATGGTGGCGTGACTCAAGGTTTATGGCTCAAATACATGGCTATGTGGTGGCAAATGTTAGGGTCTTACAACACAATTGATTACTTTTGTATAAGCAATTAAACACGGAATTAAACCAGAAATAATAAGTAACTAGAAATCAGAAACAACAAATAATAGGAGATACAATAAACAACCAATCTTGTATTAAACTCTTCTAGAAGGAAATACAATGAAGAAATCTCTCTCTCTTCTCACACCTCTAAAATGTACAGATCTCTTTCCCTCAAGAGTTCTCTCTCTCTCTCTCTCTCTCTCTCAATTAAAACCAATTCAATCCTTGAATTGTCTACACCTTTTTCTCTTACAATGCTATGAGGATCTAACCCTATTATATAGAACTAGGATTCATGAGCCATGCATTCTCCACTGTTAGATGCACCTCTTAATCAAAGGTTCAAATCTGTCTTGCCAAAAATAAAAAAGTGGACTCAAGACTAACAATTAGTCTTTACATGCAAATAATTTGTTCTCCTCAAAATTAGAATTCTGGGAATGCACAGATGACCGACTCTGATCTCTGTCTGTCTGCATATGACCAATGTCAGCTGATCCCTAACTGACATCAGTCAGTCCTGACCGATTTTGGTGACTTTGTAACTCCAACAACCTCTGCATTTGCTTATTTGGTGAAGCTTTTAGCTGCACAACTCAATAATATCCCACTTGGAGATAAACAACTGCACCTATACCTGTATAGCAACATCCTCTAGCTTGTTTCTCCATCTTCAAGTTCAATCTTGAAGACCAAAAAAATTTAAATGAAGATTCAACTTCTCCTTTGTTATTGGCTTTGTTAACATATCAACAGGGTTCTCATTTGTATGGATCTTTTTCAGCTTCAACTGTCCATCCTCCAATACCTATCTAATGAAGTGGTACCTAAGCTGTATATGTTTGGTTCTTGAATGAAAGGCTGAATTCTTTGCCAAATGAATTGCACTTTGATTATCACTGTACAATCTGTAACTCTTTTTCTCCTTTCCCAAATCTTCCATTAACTAAGTCATCCAAATCATTTCCTTGCTAGCCTTTGTGACTGCAATGTATTCTACCTCTGTAGTAGACAAGGCAACAACTTCTGCAATTTTGAAATCTAGCTAACCATTGTTCCACCAACAGTGAACACATATCTTGTGGTGCTTCTCCTACCATCCAAGTCACCTACCATATCCGAATCTACATACCCATGTAGAGAAGTGCTTGACCCTCCATAGCATAAATGCCTACTTTTGGTCCCTCTCAGATATCTAAGAATCCACTGAACTGCTTTCCAATGTTCCTTTCCTGGATTGGCCATAAACTTGCTGACAACTCCCACTACTTGGGCAATATCAGGTTTGGTACATACCATTACATACATCAAGCTCCCAACTGCTAAAGCATATGGAACTCTAATCATGTACTCAACCTCATCATGTGATTTAGGACACTATTCTTTGCTCAACTTGAAGTGTCCAGCCATAGGTGTGCTTACCGATTTTGCATCCTGCATATTGAACCTCTCCAACACCTTATTCATATAATCCTCTTGAGACAAAATCAAACTGTGATTTTTCCTATCTCTCTTAATACACATGCCAAGGATTTTCTTTGCTGCTCCTAAATCCTTCATGGCAAATGTATGAGCTAATTTTACCTTAAGCTCAGTAATATCCTGCATATGTGAACCTGCAACAAGCATATCATCTACGTACAGGAATAGGATAATATAACTACCATTATCCAATCTATTAAAATAAACACAATGGTCAGATTGACATTTACTAAAGCCATGCTCTGTCATAAACCTATAAAACCTCAAATACCATTGTCTTGGAGCTTGCTTAAGACCATATAAGCTTTTCTTCAACCTACACACAAGTTTCTCCTTACCTTTGACCTCAAAACCTTCCGGCTGATCCATATATATCTCTTCATCCAAATCTCCATGAAGAAATGTTGTCTTAACATCAAGCTACTCAAGATGCAAATCCTCAATAGTAACTAAAGACAATATAGTCCGAATAGAAGTCATTTCTACTATAGGAGAAAAAATTTCACCAAAATCAATACCTGGTTCTTGTGCAAATCCCTTTACTACCAACCTAGCCTTATGTCTCATTTGTCCATTCTCTCCTTCCTTTAACCTATAAACCCATTTGTTTTTTAGTGCTTTCTTTCTGGCTAGCAACTCAACCAAATCCCATGTTTGGTTGTCTTCCAAGGAATCAATTTCCTCATTCATGCCATGCTCCCACTATTTCCTGGATTCTACCTGCATTGCCTCATCAAAACTTTTTGGTTCTCCACCATCAGTGAACAACAAGTAGTATAAAGAAGGGGAATAATGAATGGGAGGTTTACTTACCCTTTTAGACCTCCTTATGGGCATTTGAGACTCATTCAAAACTTGTTGTCCACCCAAATTCCTATCTGACAGTGACCGATCTCGATCATCTCTAGCTGATGTCAGTCTGCACCTGATTGACATCAGTTTCTGCCTAACCGACGTCGATATCTATGTTTTCTTGTGAGTGATGATTTTTACCTGTGAGCTCATTTTGGATCATAACCTCATCCAAATCATGATTGCCCTGCTCAAAATTATTCAGCCTCTTGAGTTGATCACTGTACATCACCTTCTCATTGAAAACTACATCACGGATTCTAATAATTTTGTTAGTTTCTAAATTCCACAACCGAAATCTGAAATCTCTAGAACCATAACCAATGAAAGTGCACCACCAAGATTTAAATCCAACTTCTTTCTATTTTCTTTATTAATGTGCACAAAAGCTTTAGAACCAAAACCTCTAAGAAATGAAAGATCTACCTTTTTACCTGTCCACACCTCTTTTGGAATTCCACCATCTAGTGTAGTAGAAGGTCCTCTATTAATCAAGTAAATCGTAGTATCTATAGCTTCTGCCCAAAACTATAAGGGCAAACCAGCATGTAACCTCATACTCCGTACACGCTCCATTATTACTCTATTCATCCTTTCAACAACTCCATTTTGCTGAGGTGTCCTTGGAACCATATTTTCCTTATGTATTCCATTCATAGAACAGTAACTGTTGAATTTATTGCTGCAGTACTCACCACCATTGTCAAATCTAAGGCACTTCAATCTCAAACTTGTTTCATTCTCAACCAAAGCTTTCCATTTCTTAAATGTGTCAAAAACATCAAATTTCTTCTTTATGAAATAAACCCATACCTTTCTTATAGCATCAACAATGAAAGAAACATAATACTGTGATAGGAAGCTACCTGAGCTGGTCCCCACACGTCTATGTGAACAAGCTCTAACTTGTGCTTCTTCTTTGTTGACCCAATTTTTAGAAACCTCACTTTCTTCTGTTTCTCAAAAATACAATGCTCACAAAAATCTAGATATATGCTTTTCAAATATGAAAGCTTACCTTTTGACTTAAGAACATTCATTCCCTTCTCACTCATGTGACCAATCCTACAGTGCCACAACTTTGCATCTACATCTGAAGTAGATAAAATAGAAGGAGAATAATCAGTAATACAAGTAGATAGATAAAGTGTACCTACTCTCTTACCTCTGGCTAATACAACTACACCCTTGAAAACTTTCCAAGATTCAGTTGTGAGAGTTATTATTCAACCCTCATCACCCAACTTTCCTACAGAAATTAGATTCCTCTTCAGGATGGGTACATGCATGACATCCTTCAACACCCATGTGTTGCCATTCTACAATTTTAGTTGCACTTTTCCTTTGCTAACAATTTTACAAGGCTCATCATCCCTTAAATAAACTTTTCCAAAATCTCCATGGACATAATCATGGAAAAATTCTCTATTTGGGGTTGCATGGAAAGAGGCACCAGAATCTAAAACCCAAGATTCTACTTTATTATCCAAAGAAAGTGTAAGAGCATCCTGTGTAACAATACCTACAACTTTTGCTTCTTCATTTCCTTCATGGTAATCTTCTACCAACCAACAATCTTTCTTTACATGCCCTTCTTTCCACAATTCCATAATTGATAATTCTTGCCATTGAATTTCTCCATTCTTAGCTTAATTTCTTCTGCCATTGCTTTACTCCCACTCAAACAAAAACCCCTGTGAGTGACTTGTAATCAACAAAAACTTAACACACTCTAAAACCAAGGTGTTAGTGAACCAAGCTATGATACCAACTTGTTAGGGTCTTACAGCACAATTGATTACTTTTGTATAAAAAACTAAACATGGAATTAAACCAGAAATAATAAGTAACTAAAAATCAAAAACAACAAATAATAGGAGATACAAGAAACAACCAATCTTGTATTAAACTCTTCTAGAAGGAAATACAATGAAAAAATCTCTCTCTCTTCTCACACCTTTTAGATTATAGATCTCTTTCCCTCAAGAGTTATCTCTCTCTCTCTCAATTACAACCAATTCAATCCTTGAATTGTCTACACCTTTTTCTCTTACAATGCTATGAGGATCTAACCCTATTATATAGAACTAGGATTCATGAGCCATGCATTCTCCACCGTTAGATGCACCTCTTAATCAAAGGTTCAAATCTGTCCTGCCAAAAATAGAAAAGCGGACTCAAGACTAATAGTTAGTCTTTACATGCAAACAATTTGTTCTCCTCAAAATTAGAATTCTGGGAATGCACAGATGACCAATGCCAGTCTCTATCTATTTGCATATGACCAATGTCGGCCGATCCCTAATCGATGTTGATCGGTCCTAACCCATGTCAGTGACTTTGTAACTATAGCAACCTCTGCATTTGCTCATCCGGTGAAGCTTTTAGCTCCACAACTCAACAACAAATGCATGGTTTACAAGCATGGCTTATGGCTCAAGGTCATTAGGAGGGTCATAGAGCTCTAAAATTGATTTTTTAAAGTTAAAAAATGATTTAATTAACCCTAATTAGGTTTATATATGACGTTTGTAATAAATTCCTCTAGGGTGATGGCTTGTGGGAGATCTAGATTTTGTGAACAAATTTGTAATTTTGATAATTGTACTTTGACTTCTAGATTTTGTGGGATTGTTTGACTCTTTGAAAATGGGAGGTGGAAATTGAGGAGTAATTCTCAACTTTACAGGACACAATTTGCATTTAGAGTTCCAAATTTTATAGGAAGGGTGGTTAACAAGAAGTAGAACTCAAATTACAATTTGTAATTTTTCAAGTTAAAAATTGTAACCAAAGTTTTGCTTTCTAGTTAGAGCATTATGCAGGATGTAGAGTTTGGGAATAAATTTGTAATGTTTCAAGTTGAAAATTCCATTCTAATCTCTGGTTTCCATAGGGTGTGTGGTTTTCAAGAAATATAATTTCATTTATAATTTGTAACTTTGCAAATTATAAATTATGAGTGGGGTTTCAATCTATGGGAGGTGTGAGTTATGCAAGAAGTAGAGGTTGGGAAGCAATTTTCAAGTTTGCATGTTGAAAATTGTAGTCCAATCTCTAGTTTCTTCCAGCTTGGTATATAATGGGAAGTGGAGGTTTGGTTGCAATTTACAAGTTACAAATTACACCTAGATCTCTAGTTTCTATCATCTTAAGGAAATGAGGGTTTTGGGTCATTATAAGGTTTTTTTCTAAAAAATTATTGGGTCTTCCTTAGGGTACTTGACATTTGACATTTTTGGGATAAAAATATCAACATTTTTGATGACCTCTATGGGGTGATTGCCTTCTAATTAGTTTCTTTTTAGTAGCCTTATAGTTCATTGGATACGGAGTCATTTTAATCTTAACATAATTTAACTGGTGAAAAACAAAATTGGGATTTGCCTAAACAAGAACAAAAAAGGAAAAATAAAATAAACCCAAAGAAACAAAAACTCCTAATGAGTTGACTTGTGCAAAATTAATTATTTGAAAAACACAATTAACCCTATTATATATTATTTTTTTTGGAATGAATTCCTACCTCAAAAACAAGCTTTGAGATATATCCTATTGACTGGGATAGACAGTTCTGATCCATCAACTTTAGATAGTTAGAATGCATTAGCTCCTTTGAACTAAGTTATAATATATGGACTGCTCCATATTGCATCAAACTTGGTGTGCTTGCCTAGTTAGCTCTATTTGCATCCCATTTGAAAATCATGTCTTCTTCATCGAGGCTACTGTTAGATAATTTTTTATCAAAGGTTATCTTTGTTTGAGCTTGATTTGCTTCTATAAATTTCATTGATTGGTTCCTGACATCTTCTTGTTTCATGAGTTCCACCAAATGTGCTGCCATTTCATTATTGTCAATTAAATCTAATTCATAATTGATTTCTATAGATGGTAACTCAATTAACGGTGGGACTCTATCTTCCCTTCCATATACCAACATGAATGGAGAGTTATCAATGGCTCTCTTAGGAGTGATCCTATGTGACCATAGTGCTGATTTTAACTTTATGTGCCATGTCCTTTGGCTGTCCTCCATTTTCATTTTGATAATTCTTTTGAGATTCTTATTGGTAGACTTGACCAAGCCATTAACTTATGGGTAATAATTGGAAGAAGTACTTAGGTATAAATTGTGTTTTATATCCCATTCACTCACTTGAGTTCCCACAAAATCTTTGGCATTATCCGAGATAAAGGTGTGAGGAACACCAAACTTTGAGATGATGCCATCCATGAATTCCAAGATAGATACCTCCATGGCATATTTTAGTGCAACTGCTTAAGTTCACCTTATGAAATAGGCAGTTATTGTAAGGACCCATTTGTGGCCTACATTTAATGGTGGATTGATCATACCAATGAAATCCAATCCCCATTGAGTAAATGGTTGGTCTTGAATTGGTTTAAGAGGTAAAGCTGCTAATATTTTATTACATGTGAAGTAAGAACACTTCTCATAGTTCCTTACCAATTTATAGGCATCTTTGAATATGTCAGGCCAATAATATCCCCCTCTCATTATTTTTATGTCCATGGTTATTATAGAGAAGTGTCCACCTGATGGGCCATCATGAAATTATTTGAGCACCTTGGGGAATTTATCATGATTGATATGTCTTGGCATGACTCCATTCATATCTTTTCTAAATAATATTCCATCAATAAAAACATAAGGAATGGATTGGAGTCTGAAATACCTCTTCTTGGATTGTTGGAAATCATAGGGGTTCTTTATAGTCTATAGGAAGATGGTCATGTCATGGATCTCATTGTTGAAAAGAGGTGGATTGGCTGGCTAAGATGCACTTTGAGCATATACCACTTTAAATACTATTTTAATAGTCTTGAAATTAGAAACTAACTATTCATGTAATCCCTTTCCTCTTACAAGCTTTTTAATTTTGACATCTACATCATATTCCATGACTTTTGTGATACATCCTACTCTTTTTTCATTTATTTCCCAGCTCAGCAGGAACTTTTTGACACTTTGGTGACTAACCATCAGATGAATTTTATTGTTGGAGAGAATATGCCTAAATTTTTTGAGATCTTTAATTACAACATATACTTGCTTCTCTATGAATTATACTTTTCCTCATAATCCTTCAAGGATTGATTGAAAAAAGATATTGGTTGTTATAATTGTTCTTTAATCTACTGTGTCAGGCACCTAGAACATAAATGCTCTAATACCACTTGTCAGGATCCAAATCCTCAATAAGAGTACAATATGATTACCTTGTATAAGCAACTAAACACGAAATTATACCAGAATTAACAAGTAACTAGAATTCAAAAATGACACAGAATATGAGAGACAATACACAATCTTGTATTAATACTCATGCCAGAAGGAAATACAATGAAGATGCCACAATCTTCCACACCTCTCAGATGTACAGATCTCTTTCCCTCAAGAGTTCACTCTCCTACCAAAAATGGTCCCAACACACAACTCAAACATAGAGTTGTTGTTCACCTCCAACCAGTCAGTAATAACACTACCAGTACACAAGTACTCAAAGCAATTCAAGTAGATCTCTCATGAACTTAAAACAACTTGCAACTCAAATGATCTTACTTACCATGTAGAACTTCTCCCTGATCTTGCAACAACCTGCAGATCACCTTGTTCTTACAATTGGAAGGATCTACCTTGCCTCCTCTATTGCTCTTCATTACAATACATGCTAATGGGTCTATAAATAGATCCCATACTAAACAATAACTTAGAATTCTAATTTACAATAATTAGACACACAACTCAAGACTCAAAATAGCCTTTTACATGCAAACAATCAGTTCAACAAACTAACTGTTCATGCAACGAACAGTTCTAGAACCTCACAGGCACCCGACGTCAGTATCTGTCTGACTGGAGGTGACCAACATCGGCCAACTCCTACCGATGTTAGTTGCCCTTTGCACTGAAGATGACTGATGTCAGTTGCGCTACTGATGCCAGTATCCATAGAACTTAGCAACCTCCTCCATGTCTGCATCAGTGAAGCTTTTAGCTCCACAACCTAACAATCTCCCACTTGGAGATAAATAGCTGCAACTATACCTATACCTGTACATCATCTAGTTTGTTTCCTAGATTTGCATCCCTCTTCAAGATCACTCTTGAAGACCAACCACCACAAATCCTATGGTGCACCTCCTGTCATCCAAATCACCTGCCACATCCACATCTACAAACCCATGTAGAAAAGAACTTGACCCTGCATAGTATGTGCACCTGCTGCTGGTCCCTCTTAGATATCTGAGAATCCACTGAACTGCCCTCCAATGCTTCTTTCTCAGATTGGCTCCAAACTTGCTTACAACTCCCACTACTTGGGAAAACTCAAGTTTAGTACACATGTACTTAACCTCATCATGTGAATCAGGACACTGTTCATAGAATTGTCCAACCATCAGTGTGCTAACCAGTTTCACACAATCATCTGGAGACAAAATCAACCTGTGACCTTCCATGTCTCTAGAACACACTCATGCCAAAGAATCTTGCTACTCCGAGATTCCTCATGACACACCTCTGAACTAACTTTACCTTTAGTTTAACAACTCCCTGCATATGTGACCCTGCAAGAAGCACAACATACAATAACAGGATAATGTAGCTAATATTATCCAACTTGATAAAGAAAACACAATGGTTAAACCTCCATTGTCCTGCAGCTAACACAAGACCATATACCCTAGCCCTCCATCTCACGTGTCCATTCCCGCTCTTCTTTATCCTAAAAATCCATTCGTCTCTCAGTGCTTTCTTCTAGCTAGCAACTCCACCAAAAACTCCCATTTGGTTCTTCTCCAAGGAATCACATTCGTCATCCATGCCAAGCTCCCACTGTTTCCTAGATTCTACCTGCTCTGCTTCTTTAATAACTTTTTAGTTCTTGACCATCAGTGAGCAACAAGTAGTGTAAAGAAGGAAAATGATGAATTTGAGGCTTACTTACCCTTTCAGTCCTCCATATGGGTGTTTGAGACTCCTTGACAGCTTGCTGTCCGCCCAAAATCTGTCTTAGTGACCGATGCCGGTCACATCTCAGTCTGCACTCGACCGACATCGGTTACATGTGACTGCCTCATCACCGATGTCAATTCCCCCTAACTGACACTGGTGTTTATTTGTCCAAAGTCACTGACATCGGGCTTCACATAGCTGATGTTGGTCCCTGTCTAGATGCCAATGTCAGTTTTATAACCGATGTCGGTCTCTGTGTTTTACTTGTGTGTGATTACTTCTACCCGTGAGCTCCTTTTGGATCAAACCCTTGTCCATATCAACCTTGCTCTACTCAAAATTCTTCAGCCCCTTGCACTGATCTCTGTCTATCATCTTCTCCTTGAAAACCAAGGCTTTCCTGTTCTTGTCACGAACATCGAATTTCTCAAGAAACGTCACTTTCTTCTTTTGTTTATAGAAATCTCGATCCATGATTTTCAAATCCGAAAGCATACCCTTTGACTCAAGAGCATGCATCCCCTTCTTATTCATGTGACCAAGCCTATTAAGCCACATCTTTGAATCTACAGCTGATGTAGATAAACCAGAAGGAGAATCAGTAATACAAGTAGATAGATAAAGCGTACCTGCTTTCTTACCTATTGCTACAACAAGTGCACCCTTGGAAACTTTCCAAGAGTCTGCTATGAGAGTTACTGTGCAACCCTCATCACCCAACTTTCCAACAGAAATCAAATTTCACTTCAGGACTGGGATATGCATGACCTCCTTCAACACCCATGTGTTTCCCGTGTGCAATTTCAGCTTCACTTTCCCTTTGCCAACCATTTGACAAGGCTTACCATCCCCTAAATAAATTTATCCAAAGTCTCCCTGGACATACTCATGAAAAAATTCCCTATTTGGGGATGCATGGAAAGAGGCACCAGAATCTAAAATCCAAGATTCTACTTTATCCAAGGAACATACCAGAGCATCCTGTGCAATAATACCTGTAACATCTGCTTCTTCAGTTCTTTCTTGCTGATCTTCAACCAACCAATAATCTTTCTTTACATGCCCTTTCTTTCCACAATTCTAGCAGGTTATTCTGCCATACCTAGATTTGGATCTCCTACCTATCTTGGACCTTGATCTCCCATGCTCAATCTTCTCTCTTTGCCTTCCCCTGCTTTCAACACTCAAAGCATTCTCTGATGATTCACATGTGCTTTTCAAGTGAATTTCTTCATTCAAGATTACGCTCACAACATCATCCACTTTTAAGATTTTTGAAGCAGACACAATATTACTAACTGCCATTACCAAACTATCCCAACTTTCAGGTAATGAGCATAAGATTAAGAGAGCCTTAATTTCATCATCAAAAACAATATTGACTGAATTTAACTGGTTTACCAAACCATGGAAATCACTAAGATGACTATGTACAGATCCACCTTCCAACATTTGTAAATTAAATAATTGCTTCATAAGAAATACCTTATTCGAAGCTAAGGGTTTTTCATATAAATTTGTCAAAGATTCCATCAACTATACCATTGTCTTAGCCTGTGATAAGTTGGAAATCACAGACGATGTAAGGCTCAACCTTATAGATCCTAGAGCCTTCCAATCAAGAACCTTCCATTCTTCATCCTTCATATCCATGGGCTTGCATGTAACCCCACCCAATAGTAAGTATAAATCTTTTTGATACAGATAATCTTCTATCTGCATCCTCCATAATTGATAATTCTTGCCATTAAACTTCTCCATTTGTAGCTTACTTTCTTTTGCCATTGCTATACTCCCACTCAAATAGAAACCCCTATGAGTTCCCTGTAACCAACAAACACTAACCAGATCTGATACAACATGTTAGTAACCCAACCAAAAGCTCTGATACCACTTGTCAGGCACCTATAACATAAATGCTTTGATACCATTTGTTGGGATCCAAATCCTCAATAAGAGTATAATATGATTACCTTGTATAAGTAACTAAACACAGAATTATACCAGAATTAACAAGTAACTAGAATTCAAAAATGACACAGAATATGAGAGACAATACACAATCTTGTATTAATACTCATGCCAAAAGGAAATACAATGAAGATGCCACAATCTTCCACACCTCTTAGATGTACAGATCTCTTTCCCTCAAGAGTTCACTCTCCTACCAAAAATGGTCCCAACACACAACTCAAACATAGAGTTGTTGTTCACCTCCAACCAGTCAGTAATAACACTGCCAATACACAAGTACTCAAAGTACTTCAAGTAGATCTCCCATGAACTTGCAACAACCTGTAACTCAAATGATCTTACTTACCATGTAGAACTTCTCCCTGATCTTGCAACAACCTACAGATCACCTTATTCTTACAATTGGAAGGATCTACCTTGCCTTCCTCTATTGCTCTTCATTATAATACATGCTAATGGGTCTATAAATAGATCCCATACTAAAAAATAACTTAGACTTCTAATTTACAATAATTAGACATGCAACTCAAGACTCAAAATAGCCTTTTACATGTAAACAATTGGTTCAACAAAATAACTGTTCGTGCAACGAATATTCTGGAACCGCACAAGCGATCGACGTCGGTCACCTCCATGTAAACAATTGGTTTAAAAAACTAACTGTTCGTGCAACGAATAGTTCTAGAACCGCACAAGTGATCGATGTTGGTCTCTGTTTGACTGGAGGTGACCAACGTCCACTGACTCCTGCCGATGTCGATTGCCCTTTGCACTGAAGATGATCGACGTCGGTTGCGTTGCTGATGCCAGTATCCCTAGAACTCAACAAACTCCTCCATGTTTGCATCAGTGAAGCTTTTAGCTCCACAACCTAACATACTGGGTTAGAATAGATGAGATGCTTCCTTCCCCTCCAAAATCATAGAGAATGAAATCTTTCTCATAGTTGGGGTTGACTAGGGTAGGATCCTATGAAATAACCTAATTGATGGCTTCAAAGTTGTCTTTTCCTTCTTGTGTCCAATTGAAAATAATACCCTTCTTAAGCATTATAGTAAGGGGCTTGGCCATGGAGACAAAATTGGGAACAAATCTTCTTACAAAGTTAATTTTTCTGAGAAAATTCTGTAATCCCTTCTTATGGCTTGGTAGTGATAATGCATATATAACACTTATTCTCTTTGGGTCTATTGCAAGAACTTACTTTGAGATAATGTGTCCTAGTAGTTTCCCTTCATGAACTATAAAAATACACTTTTTTAGATTGAGAGAAACTCCAAATTCTTTTCACCTTTCAAAAATTTCCCTAATGTGATCCAGGTGTGCATCAACATGTTTTGAGTAAATGGTGATGTCATCTAGGTATACCGGGATCATCCCATTTATCAAACCTTTGATAGCCATATCCATGGCTCTATGGAATGTTACACCAGTATTAGTTAGATCAAATGGCATATTTTTATATGCATACATGCCCCATTTTATAGTGAAAGTAGTCTTGAACTGGTCTGATTCTTGCACCAAGTTTTAGTTATATCCAAAATGACTGTCTAGAAGGGAAAACCTTTCAAACCTTGATATAGTTTGAAGAGTTTGTTCCATGGGTGGAAGGGGATAATGATCCTTTAGGGATGATTTGTTTAGACCCCTAAAATCTACATAAACCCTGATTTCACTATTTTTTTCCTTACAGGGACCAAATTAGCAACCTAGGTTGATTGTTTGATAGGGAAAATGATGTTAGACTCTATTATTTTGGATAGATCACTCTTCGTCATGGGTTCTATCTTTGGATTATTTGGTCTTTACTTCTATCTAATAATCTTGGTATTTGGGTCAAGTCTTTTGTATGTTGGGCTAAGCTAGGGTCAAACCCCCTTAGATCTTGATAAATTCAAGCAAAGTTATCGTCAAATTCTTGAGACAACTCAATAAAATATTATTTTTTAGAATCATTACATACCTTTTTAGTCTTCAGTGTTTTGCCCTCTAAAATGACTACTAGCTCATAGTCTTCTTCATTGACCATGATGTTCTTATTTTTGCCTTTCTTCTGATTATCTGAATTGAAGATACTCTCTAAAGTAACAAGGCCCATGGGTAATTTTTTTGTCTTCAACTAAATGATCTAATATCTATATTGATCTTGGATTCTTGATTAGTTTCTATTAGAGAATTTAGCTTTTTCTCTCAGAAAGTTAACAATTTGCTGATCACTATCAAAGACTTACCAATTGGTTGAGTTATTAGGAACAGATGGCCTTACTATCAAATTTACATGTTGGATATTTTTATTCTTTATTTATTTAGGTAGGTTATATTGGGAGCTTAATGAGGCCATATGATCAACATATTTTTTATATGCTCTTGGTACTACTTGAATGTTTAAAGTGATAAAGTCTTCTAATAGGTCCCAAACCTTATGTTTGGAAGACCTCAACAAGTTATTCTTGGTTATGCTTTTGGATATTACTTGGTGGAAAATCAACTCATTATTACCAAATATTTGAAGGGATTTTATCCCTCTTTCCTCTGGCCAATTTTAGACCTTAAATCAAAGCTTCATATTTAGCTACATTATTTGTGCAACTGAACTAAAGTTTGAAAGAATAGAAATAACTCTCCTTTTATGGAGAGATCAATATAATACCTGCACCTACACCATTCCTACTTCTTGAACCATCAAAGAATAGTTTCCACATTACTTAAATATCTTCAATTGGTTTTACAAGATTTGAGATGATTGCATCATTTTCATGAATGCAATATGTACCCAACCCAATTTTCTATACGTAATCATAAGGATTGAATTGGAGAATTGATCCCCATTCATCTAGATGGGTGTCTAGAATCTCTTTTATGGGTGTTGTAACTTCATGATCAATCTCCTCTTCCTAGTCTTGTAATGTACAATTCATGTCTATAGGGATAGGAGTGTATGGCTCAATATGGTCTTTAGTGATTGGCTTAGCTATTATTTTTACTCTTGTTACATATCTCATCCTAAGCAACATGTGAGACAAATCCGCAAATAGATATGCTCCCATTTTTTTAGTGAAGTCTTGTGAAAGATAAATGGTAAATTAAGGGGTGAGATCAATAATTGAGATATCTTAGGAAATTGACAAGCTTGGACATTCGTGGATAGTGAGGTTCAGACCTTTTATTATCCCTACTATTTGAATAGTATTCCCATCCAATTGAACCATACCTTTTGAGACAGGTATATACTTAATACCAAGAGCATTAGCTATTTTTTTGGGCATGATATAACAACGATCCCCTGAATCTACCATGCAATTATGAATGAAATGCTTCCCTACTATGAGTGAAAGATAGAAAGGGGGAGGCTTACCATTTTTAATTGATTTCGTATCTATTTTTGGTTGACACAAATTAATTGTAGCATTATCTCCCTTGGATGGAACCCTATCTATTATCTATATGTTTTTCAAAGCTTCTTATAAAAAATATCTTTGTGCTAAAATGGATAGTGCTTCCCATATAGTGACATTCAAATTAGTCTTCTTCATCTATTAGACAATACTAAAAGAAATGTTACCAACCTTCACTAGTGCCTTTATGGGAGCTATGTCTTCTTTTACAAGATTTAGGGTTAACACTTTTGATTTTGATTGGCCCATGGGCATAAAGGGTGGTATTTTTACTATGTTACTCTTTACAGGTTCTTATACAACTTTAAAAGTTGTAGCTTGTTCTACCCTAGGGGATTGATCACTGTCTATTGATATTTTATTTGAATGTGTATTGGCTACCACTGGACTTCCACCATTGAATAATGCCTCCTCCTGATTTACACCACAAAAGTCCTCCTCTTGCTAGTTTAAAAAATGAACCTCTCCCTAAGTAGGTTCTTGTGTATCTAATTATAGGGAAGTAACTTATTTTTGTTGTCCTTATGTATTTGATATGCCTTGCACTATCAAGTCTTGATTGACGACCCCATTAGGAAAAATATTTTGATTACGTGGCTAAGCATAAGGATAACACCACTCACACTCTTGAGCTAGGTTATTTTGAATAGGTACAATAGGTTTGGAAGTACCTAGTGTAGGTAAAGCATGAATGTTTAGAGGTTTTGCTTATATATTTTGACCTTTTGGCTATGAATTACCTTGGTATTGATACCTATTCTATTGGTATGTTTGATTATATTGACAATAAGGCATGTAGTTTTGGGATTGCTGCCTCTTCACTACTACTAATTGATTATCAAAGCTCTTAAGCAATGACTTAACCTCATATAAATCATTTTTAGGAGTGGAAGTTAAAGTTGGTGCTTTTTTTGTGGTGGGAATTAGAGAAATTATAGGTTGTGTAGGAGGTATCTTTAGGAATAGAGGAATTGGTGGCCTTGGGGTAATTTTTCCTAATATAATTAGGTAATTTTATACCCTTATTACAATTTCATATGCATTAGGAAGTGTGTTTCCACCCATTGACTAAATCATAACAAATATATCACTATTAAAAGCTCTTAAGTAATATAGGAAAGCATTATTTGTGGTTGGTCTGACCAATACTATAATTCTATTCGATGTCTTTTAAAAGTGAAAATTGAAATCAGTCATGAGCTCATGAGCAGCCCATTAAATATAAATTAATTATTCAACCAGGGAGAGGTGGTCACTCTTAAATTAAAATTGCATACATAGTGTAGTGCCTAAGACATCCCAAACATAGATGGAATTAGGAGGTAGGCCTATGTACCATTGCAAGGCTTTACCCTTAAAAGAGGATATTAGAAGTCTGATTGTAACATTATCCTGTACCACATTATAAACTGAACAAAGATTAACAATGTCTTATATATGTTCCATAGGAGTGGTGGAAGTTTCACCACTAAACTACAGAAGTATTTTTAAATCTGAGGTAGGTATGTCATCATACTGGGCCAACTGGAGTGGGCTACCTCCATTGAAAGCGATGAAATTTTGATTTCTCATAGCCATAATGGGAGGTATGAAATTGTTGGGAATATTTGAAGGAGATGTAAATAAATTTTTAGGATATACTCTAGCATAAGGAACCACTGATCTTTGTCACTTTTTATATATAAATAACAATTCCAAAAAATTATCTTTCTTACCTTTAGTAGATGATCTTGTTTGCTTCTTTGGCATACGTAAACCTTGATTTCCTAGATTTATAAGCTAGTGGATTCACCAAGTGCTTTTAAAATGTGTACAAATATAGTAAAATTATTGTTGAGAATAGAACCAATCTCTTTATTAATAATTATTAGGTCCCATTGGGCATGCCAAAAATTGTTATTACATAGATTTTGCACCTGTCTTGATGTTGTAACTCACTGTGTGAAAATCTAATGATATAATGGGATCACCTCCAAGCTATAAGACCTTGGATAATTGAGGTGAACCTTTAGAGAAGGCCAAATTCATTTCACTAAATTTAGTGCAACTGATAAACTACCAACTCATGTCAAAATTTTGCTTTTTAGTGATTTTGTTTCTAAACTAGGGTTTTGATTGTGGGAAAAGAGTTTTTGGAAAGGAAATTGCAAAACTGGAAATAGTGATTACACAAAATATTTTGTAGTGGATTTTAATTATTTATTGAATGAACACAACACAATAATAAATATATATAAAATTAGTGGAATACAAACTCATACAAATGTGAAACTGAAGGTAATATTGGGCATTTTCTCATACACGAGACAAGATTCATTATTTTTAATCAAAAAATATTTCAAAAGGGAAAAATAATACCACAAATGAAATATATTGATTTAAATAAGAATAAAACATCCATAAATATTTAAATAACCTTGCATACACAAAGATTACATAGACAAGAAAGGCAAATCTTCAATTTATTCTCATTCTCCAGATTATAGCATGTAGGCAAGTTATTCAAAATGTAGAATAATCTCTCCAACATTAAAAAAATAAATGGGATATGCCATAATAACCATATTTATACAAAAAATCTCATGGAAGAGATGTAGTTAACAAATAAGTGCATGCCTAGTTGAAGAAAATGCAAATCTAGAAACTCCATCAAAAAATGGGGCATGATCTTTAGTTGTAATGACATCCTTGGCTTAGTAAATGGTTAGAAAAGATCATGCAAGTGTTGGGTGTGATCCAAATTGTTGGAGGCATGGAGGGAGCTTGTATAAACTTTATACAATGCCTTTCTCTTCTCCAATCAAGATGCTACTTCTTCTTTATGCAATGAGGTGCCAAAGTGAAACTAAAACTTTAAGATAAGAGATAGCTTTTAGATGACTTAAGTTATTTTTACAAAACCCTAACTTGTAATTTTTAATTGGGACTTTTACAACTTTAAAGTCACATAATTTTGACAAAAATAGAAATGTGTTTTACAGTATTTACTTTTGCAACTTAAGCGACTCAGACTTGTCAAAATTGAAAGTATAATTTACAAGTCTATTTTTTACAACATTCAACCTGTCAAAAAGGAACATGGAAATTAGAAGTGGCTCTTTCTCAGAAAGATATATCAAAATTATAGTTGAAATTTATAATATGCAACTTTATAATATTTTTTACAATAAGGAAATACAATAATATAATAATTTTGATAGAAAGAATTGATCTATATCTAACACTTCTGAAGACTCTTTGTCCTTTTTCACTTATATCTTTTCAATATATGCATCAATTTTTTTGAAGATCTCTAAGATGTGGTCTTAATCAAGACCAAAATAGTAGAATTGGATTATTTCACATTCTATAATAGTATTAGAGAGTTACCTTCATGTATATATGTATTCTTAAGTCTCTTTTCCCATTTGATCTAATGTATTATGGTACTTGTTAAAATGGTGGATAGAGCTCAAATTGAATGTGGTGTCCTGAGCTGACTCTTTTTAAATCACTCTCTTGAATTTATCTTGAAATTCCTAAGATGAAAGGACCTAGTTTTTATGATCTATTACTTGACATGACAATTTATTCAACAAATCTTCAATGTCATTTATCATATCAATGGCTTTGTCATGTGTAGCCTTAGCCTTATTAGTACTCTCTGTGAGTATCTTTATCCTACATTGAGATACTCTATCCAATTCCTCATGCTCTATATCATTTCTCATTAACTTTTATATAAGGAGGATGCTAATATCAATTGTATCCATAGCTATCAACTTTGGATAGAAAAGGTTTAACCTTTCTATCTCTTCTTGATACTTGCTAATCTATTTTTTCAAAGTTTCCCTTCTCTGTATCAGAGTTGTATAGTGGCCCATTAATAATTAAATAAATCTATTTCTCTTTGAGATGATCTATTATTCTAGTCCTTTATGGACCTTCCCATACTACCAATTTCTATCACTGCATCAAGTGTCTCTTGATTTGTGATCTGAGTAACAGGGTATGCTTATTAAGAAGTAGGTTTAAGGAACTTATTTAATGCAATAATTAATTGTTCAACTTTGTTCTTCAATTTGTCCTTAATGACCTTATCACTATCCATTTTATCAAAAAAAGAGTTAATGCTAGATCTAACATCATATTTTAATCCCTATCTTATAGGGCATCCCCTAGTAATCCCCCACCACTAGATATTTTTTTTATCTAGTGGGGGGACTGTAATCTGTACATACTTCTCCCTTGCTAAATCATACAAAATCCTTGATATGGTTCTAGCATTTTTTTTATATTTCTTATGTGCATTTGTGAGGCAAAAATCTAATGTATTCAAGGACACCATCTTCTTATGTTTCTTCTCCACTATCTGTGCAAACCAACTAGAAGTAAAATCCTATTGTACTAACACTATAACTTATGAATCTGTAGCTGAAGATGCTGCACTGGTGGGCAAGGTGATAAGTGTTATATCCTTCTTTGATATTACCACTGATTATTTGATAGATTTCTTTACAACCTCTTCCCAATTTATGGGTTGAGTGTTTATATTTATATCAGTGACTTGCTCCATCTCTACCTCCTTTGAGGGGGTTGGGGTAACTATGGAAGTGGAAGAGATGGGTGAAATAGAAATGGATGTGCCTATTAGGGGTGTGGGAGATAGAAGTGACACCAATGGAGGAGTAGGCATAGGGAGTTAGAATTGAGGAACCTATGGGAGTGTGGAGTCTAAAGCCATGAATGAATTAATCAAATTTATGGGGATACTCAAGGTTGATGAAAATTAAAAAGTGAGGGGAGATGAGATTGAAATAGTAGTTATCCTAAGGTTGGGATAACCAGTGGGATTGTAGTTAGGATGAATAAATATATGACTATATACTATTGTGTGGTACTTGTCTCAAGATTGATCAATGTCATAAGCGCATAACTTGTACTCATTAGGTACATTTAAAGTGTGTCCCTTATATTTATGGATTATCTCTTTACCATTCCCCCTATCTTTGGGGCCTATTAGACCTCTAATTATATTTTGATCATTGATGGTAGTCATGTGTGCAAGCATTATCTCATCTGGATGTGATCTATTCCATGGGTTAATCTCTCACTTTCTCTCTTTGAGAGTTTATCCTTCTCTTTCATCCTAGTATGTCCTCTCGAGGGGGCATCATGGGTCTATTCCAATTTCTTCTTGATAATTATTTTCTTTGAAAAGATGTTACTTCACCTGAATGTCTTGCTAAACCTTTTCAAATAAGGGAAAAATATAGACATCCAATTCTTAACACCATTTGTGTTGAAATTATCAATCTTACTCAAATTATACTTAAATGCACAATTTGGCCTAAAAATACTAAATTACATTAAAAGATTTGAAACTGACATATTTAAGTGTCAATTTTGGCCAAAGTATCCCTAAATGGGGCAATGAATTTTATGGGCTAGCTAAATTTGATCAATTTATTTAGAGTTAAAATGATGAATTCACCTTTTTGTTCTCTAGATCACTCTTTTCTTCTAGTTCATTGGTACACATCACATATCCTAAATGGGAACACAATCTGTATGTATCTAACATCACCTTCCAATTCTTCTTCAGTAAAATTATGACCCAATAATATGACTTTCTGACCATTTTAATTAATTGAGGGATAATTTCCAATTAATTGCACAAATATTGATTAACCTTATTTAAGGCTAATTGATCCAAATCAAGAGCTTAAGTGGATTTTCTATGAGAGTTGTTGAATATTTATTTTTGAAAATTGATTTATATTAACTACATCACCTAATGACATCATCATATGGGGTGGCATTCATAAGCCATAAATGCATAAAATATCAAGATTAAGGGTCTCCCATGTCTCTTTAAGACCCTCCATGCCTCTTAAATGCCCCTCTAACCCAAATATTTATGAGGGATATTTATGGATTTAATTATATAATTAGATTAATTCATGGCCACACATCTCAATCTTAAGATGGATGGTCATGGTTGATCTTGATCAATCTCAAAAATATATAAATAGAGAGGCCATGAACATCATTTTTAAGCTTGATTTGTGCAAAGTTATAATGTTGAATTGTCTCCATAATCCTTTTCATTTGACCATTGATTTTTTATGCAAGATTTATTAATAGGCTAGTTTAGTGATTCCAAATCATGAGCCTAGGTTTTACAAGGATTTCTTGAGACATTGGAGGAGTTGGCCACCATTATTGTTGAAGAAAAGAGCTCTTGATCAATGGAGAACACACTTTTGAGCCTCATTGGTATGGTGAATCCATTTGGGAAGGTAATATGGTGTTGCTTTCTTTCATATGTTTCTTTCTATCCTTTGTAATTCCTACATGAATAGATTGGATTAATTTTATTTAATCTTGTGTATTTCTCCTTTAATTTATTGGACTAATGTTTGAATAATCATGTTATGTAATACTCTCTACAACATGAAGTTTATTTGGTCTATTCATCCAATTACTATGCTTCAAAAATGACCTCATGACAAAATAGATTGCCATAAATTAACTCTTTAGACCATTTTATAGATGATGGTCATATTTCAACCTTGAGATATGTTTTCAAAGTAGTGTAAAAAAGGAGTAAATGTTAACCTACAGGTTTGCAGACTTAGAGGTCAACATTTATAAAATGAATAACTCACAAAGAGGTTGTTAGAAGATTCAAAATGCCTCCTACACTTCTTCAACATTATATGAATTCATTATGAACTCATAACATTTGAAAAGGGTTATAAAATACAAGTCTACATTTACTCATGTTACATATTTTATGACTCTATGCTTGCACTTAGAAAATGAGCTAATAAAGGGGCAAATTGTATTGGAATACAAGATTGTGATGAAGGGGTTTGAACCAAGCCTTTTGATGTTTCATATTTGAGAGTTTTTGAGAGACACTACCATTGGAAAAGTCAAAATAAATTGATAAAGGGTGTTTTCAGATCCTAATACTCAAGAAATTTAAATTGTAGACCTACAAACTAGCTAGAGAGTGCAAACCTACTTTCAAGCATTGAGAAAAAATATACAAGATATGCATTAGAGTTGGGTTGAGATGAGTAATAAAGTGTATAAAGTAACTATAAACTAATAAATTTCTTGAAGATATCAGAGGATGATCTTGAAGAGCCTCAAATCTAAAAAGTGATTGATGACAGTATCCCATTCAAGAATAGTAGGCCTAAACCTATGCCCTATAGGCTTGTGTACAAAATATGAATAAGAATTGTTTGTTAAAGGTAAAAGAGATTATGAAGGACATAAAGTAATATTTTAAAAGTTGATGCATGTGTAAAAATGATAAAACCATTCAGAATAGAGAACTCTTAAGAGGTTAGTCAAGACATCTAGTGAAGACTATTGAGGCTTGTGCATGAAAAATTGTATAAGCCTGCATGTTTTAGGAGCATCTGATGATTAAGGGGTATCAAGAAGGTGATGGAGATTTGAAAGAAAATTTTTATGAGGTTTTAAAACTCCTTTATCAATGAGAAAAAAAGATAAACATAGTCACTAGGGTCTCTTGCATTGTTAGGCTCATAAATCCTAGCCTAAGCTAATGATGGTTATATCAAGTCTAGATAATAATAATGGTAAAAGGAATATTAAGAAATGTTAGGGTTGACATAAAAAACCTCCTTAAAATTTTTAGAACAAAAACCAAGATCCAATATTGCATTTTCAAGACTGATCTCTCTCTTGACCTCATAATTACAAAGTTGTTAGCCCAAGAGACATCTCTTCAAGCTCAAAACTATAAATAGGTTTTGCATGGGAGAAAAAGTTAATTGGGGATGTTAGATACACTTTTATAATTGTGATTTTTGGCATTTTTTCATTGATTAAGGCCCCATGCTTTATGAATCATCGTTAAGATGATAAGTATGTCACAGGTTGCCAAGAAGGCCAAAATTAACTTGATGAGAGAGATAATGTTTCTAAACACTCAAGATGAACTAGATGAACCTTGAAATTAATTGAATAACTTTAAATACTCCCTAAACACGTTCTCAAGCCATTGGTTGGCATGTGTAGGGTATAAGTGTATGGAAAAGGGCTAAAAATAGATGTTTTAAGCTATTTGAAAATGTGAGAAGTTGCATCAGACCTTAAAATTGGACATGGAGAATTATTATGAGGTATTTGAAGTGAATCAAGTACTTATTTTTATTTTCACATGTGTGGGAGAAGTATAGAGCCAAAACTCAGTTTCTAGGCCTTGAGACCTAATTGAGGCCTAATTATAGAGAGAAATAGGTATAATAAATGTACTTATACCTAATGGTTGGTAATTAAATTTAGCATAGAGGTATAAGGGAATATTGGGTACTAAAAAATATCCTTATTTTTCCAAGATCATCTGTGGATTGATCTGTATAAGGAGCTTTGTTTATTTTTAGGGATACAAGGAATTAAAGGCATGTATGAGCTTTAGATGCAAGATGAAGTCTTGGAGAATGATTGAGGATTAAAAATAAGTTGATTCAAGTTTGATAAGATATATATATATATATATATATATATATATATATATATATATATATATATATATATATATATATATATATATATATATATATATATATATATATATATATATAAATTTTATGAAGATAGGTTACATTCATAAACATGAAATCAATATTTGAGGCTTTTAAGTAAGGAGAGACATAATAGAACTAATGGGTTTTAAGACACCTAAGGAGTTATGATCATCATTAAAATGATAGTAGAAGAGGACTCCTAAACAAGTGAAAGGTGTTAATAAAAAGGTAAAAGACATGAAAATTTTATGATACCCACTCTCCAAGTCTATCTTGGTGAAGTACCTTTTTCCACTCAAATAATCTATTAAGTCATCTATTCTTGGCAATGAAAAATTATACTTAATGGTGATCTTGTTTATTACATGTGAATATATAGACATTATACTTTACCCACCTTTATTTGGTTCCAATAAAAATAGAACTACACATGGGCTCAAGTTATCATGTATTAAACCTTTCCTCAATAACTCTTGCACCTGCTTATTTATCTCTTCATTCTCCATGGGAGTTAATGTATAAGTTACCTTATTAGGTAAAATCACTCTGGGCACTAAGTCAATATGATGAATCATACTCCCTATAGGTGGTAGTCCATCTATAAATTCACTTATCATAATGCCAACATAGTCCTTTATCATATTCTAAAATTCAATGGGTAAATCACTTATTGTAGTGGTTATCGAACCTATACCAGTTTGACAATCAATGAAAAATGTACCTCTTCTACTTTAGCCACCTTAAATAACTATTTATCGAATACCAACATAGACTTTGAATTATTGTCCACCTCATCTCCTTTTTCATTCAATGGACTCAATGTGAATTTATTTCCATACTTTGTGAGAGTACATGTGTTTAATCTTCCATTATGTACGACCTTCTATCAAACTACCATGGCCTACCTAATAACACATGACACACATCCATGGGCAGATATCACATAAAATCTCATCTTTATGGAAACTAATTGAAAATTTCACCACACATTACTCATTCACAAGCACTTGATGCCCCTTAAACAACCAAGATACTTTGTATGGTGTAGGATTTTGCAAATATATCAACCCAGGTTTTTATACCATTTCATAAAAGACCAAATTATCAATACTACCACTATCAATTAAAAATTTACAAAAATTACTAATTGATTTGCATATAGTCCTGAAAAAATTCTTTAGTTGTGGCAGTTCATTCACCTCCTTGGCTAATTTTAGTGACTCTCTTTTTAAAAACATAGCCTCTCCTTGTTCTGAATCCTCTGCATGACTTGGAGACACAACACTCTCTTCATATCCAAAAGCTACATGAGCTATCCCTTTATCTTGTTTACCATTAATTGGAGGGTTTTCTAGATAATATTCCCACTTATAACTAGCATACTTATTGCAGCCAAAACACTTACCATTAAAACCTCTACCTCTACCTCATCCATATGAACGTCTCCCTCTTGAAGAATATCCTCCTCTCATGTCATAATTTTGATTGTGTGAACTAATCACTTGTCCACCATGGTTTTATTGATCTCTTCCATCATTGTTTTGTCCTCATCCTCTCAAACACCACCCTCTACCTCTAGATTTTGATTGTTGTTTCCTTACCAACTTTTCCTTCACCTTCAATTCACTTTGATAGGCTTCATCTATGGTCTATAAGTTCAAATAAATAATTTCATCTTAAATAGAAAAACATATTCCATTCACATACATTTCCACTTTATCAATATCATCCTCACCATGTCCCACTCTTATTGTGAGACTATATAATTATTTAGTATAGTCTTTAATATTTGTCTCTTTTTGCCTCAGATTTTACAATTTTCAAGATAGGGTCAATTCATAGTCTGTGGGGAAAAAAATGCCTTCAATTTTGCTACCATTCTCTCACAAGACTTAATTTTCTCCTTATTCTTCCACTGTCTTCTACCTACACATTGTCCCACCATAGTGAGGCATGACCTTTCAAATTTTTGAATGTAAAATTCACTTTCTTATGCTCCTCCATATACTCATAGTCAAAGAATTTATCCATCTCTGTTGTCTTGTCCATGAGCTCTTTAGGATTCAATTTACCATTATAGCATGGCGTATGAAGTTTTGGATTACTTCTAAGCCTTGACACATCTCTAAGAAATTTTATCTCAGATTCATTCTCCATATGCTCTAGCCCAATATATTTATCTTATTCCTCATCCTTTCTCACATAATTACCATGAACACCTCTCTATTGAGATAACTTCATTTCATCTAATCTCTCTTGCATACATCTCATCATCTATGATAAATAAACCACACAAGGTCCTCTTACTCTTGCCCCTATTTAAACAAAATTTTCTCTATGTCCCATTTTTTAATGGTGAAAAATTCTCTTCCATAGGTTGCTAATAGAATCCACTTGAGTCTACTTTATGCACATTTTGTCCTAGTGATGAAACAAATCTATGATACCAAATGATGCACATTCAGTTAGGATTTCCATCTATGAAAAACCATTTCAACCATGTTTTAGGGTTTGGGTAAACACACTCACAAAATGAGAACCATAATAGAGAATTAAACACTAGAATCAACACATGAATTCATTCTTTTTATAAATCATGAGGGAGTTTTGATATTTACATCAAGTTTCAATGATAAATTCTAATCAACTAATTCAACAACATAACTCTTCCCCAAGTACAAATGGAGAGAAAAGAAAAATGTATTAAAAAAACCACCATGTATCTATACCAAAATGAAGAACCCCCCCAAAAAAGTTATTTTACCATAAATAATAGGAATGAGTCAACCGTCCATTCATATTATTCGACATCACAGATCATTAAGAAGTGTAAAATAGAGAAAATTTTATGTTTTTATACATTATAAACTTGGTTGGGTTTTGGAAATGAAAAAAATAGACTTAGAATGATTTTTGGTCTATACAATACCTTGTCAAACTTTTTGGAGTAATTTACCACTACTAGACCTAGTCAGGTTTTTGTAGGGCACCAAAATAATTTAAAACTAGGCCAAAAACCAATTAAGATTTGCCTTCTTACATAACATTGAGAAACACATGATTGAAACACACAAAGAGATCCAAAACCTATTCAGGATTTGAATCCTAAATAGCACTACATGAAAAAACCACCAAAACCTCCAACTTGATTAAAAAAATTTCTTAGTTACTATTGACCAAATTTGGTCTACATACCAAAAAATATGCAGTCCAAGAGTTAAGTGGAAGGATCAATATCCTGATTGAAGAGTGGTCCAATGATTCAATATGAGGGAGATTCATGGTGAAACCAAGTAATTCAAGCTGACGGAATAGGTCTACACAAGCTTTTGGTTTTCGTAGTTTTTTTAGGCCTTCAAGGATCAAGCAATAGTTCAAGTACAAATTTAGAAGGGCTTACAGACCTTGGAAAAGCTAAGTACAAAACTATTTTTGGAATAAGTATTTACTTGGGAATTATTTTGACTTTCATTAATAATTTTAATTATTTCAAACCTTTTATTTGACTAAATTTTCATTCTCTCAGGCAAATTCTTTCAAGATTTTATCTTGCTAAGCTAATTTCTTTTGGGACTATTTTTTGGCTAAGTGTTAAATTCTTTCAGAGAAATTATCTGAGACAAAATTTCTTGAGGCATGAATTCATTTAGAGAAAATGTTCAAATAAAAAGATAAATACCTATTTCTTTTAGAGAAATTGTTCCACAACAATTTCCCTGAAGACCTATTTCTTTTGGAGAAATCATTCGTATCAAAAAAGGCTAAGTGTCATTTCTTTTGTGAAAATTATCTAAACAATTTTCTTGAAGGGTCATTTCAAGTAAAGTGGTCTGATATAGAAATCCTAAAGGGTATTTTGTCAAGAAAAGTATCCCAAACACTTTTTTCGAAGGATATCTTTTTGAAGTAAAGTAGCCAAAACATTTTATCGAAGGGTTTTTTCTTGGGAAAGTGAAACAAATAGAAATTTCAAAGGGGCATTCTATAGGAAAGTGGTCCATTTTCAAAAGTCTTGAACAATTAATTTCCAAAGAAATGGTCCTATATAGTTTTTTTCAAATGGTATTTTCTTCAGACAAATGGTCCATTTTCAAAGTCCTGAAGGATCTTTTCTTGGGAAAATAGACCGATATAGAAATTTTGAAGTGATTATTCTCTCGACAAAGTACCCTATACAATTTTCTCAAAGGATCATTTCTTAATAAAATGGTCTAGTTCAAGGGTTTTGAAGGTTTTTTTTCAAGGAATGTGCCCTAAAAAAAACATCCATCAATTTTTTTGAAGGACATAGCTTGTAGAATTTATGATCTAGGTAGTTACATAAACATTAATTTTAGGCTATAAGAAATAGTTGTTTGAATTTAAAAAGTCTAGGATGGCCCCGTAAGTGTCAAATTCAAGCACAAAAGATGAATGTTAGTTTTCAAATATGTAGTTATGGTCATATGGATGTCAAATACATTCGTATAAATTTCAAAATTCAAGCCATGGAAAATATCTATGTTTATTCAAATAAGAGCTAAATCGATGGTTTGTATTCAATCTGAGCAAAGATCTAGTGGCATGCATGAAGTCAAGAGTTAATAAGATGTTCATGTGAATGTCAAATTAAAGCCATGACAAGTAATTGTTTGGGTTCAAAATGTCATTAAATTTTTTAAATTTGGTCAAGATCTAATAGTCTATACGAGCCCTCATACTGACACATGATATCTAATGATCTGCACTGGAGTTAAATAGGTCAAAAGGTCCCTAGATTAAAGCCCTTAAAGATCAAAAATTTGGATATGATCCATTGGTACAAGATCATCAATCTAAGATCCAATGGTGTACATTTACTAAAAAAGAGGTGGGTCTAAGCTATATCAATGACATGCATTCAATTTTATAGAAGATCTAATGGTGAGCGGTGACTGGAAGGTTAATGGGCCCAGGCATGTCAACAACACATGTTTAATCATGGAAACACAATCAATAGAGTGAGATAAGTCAATAAGTTATTAGAATCTATGGGACCAATAAGAATAAAGATAGTTTGGCATAATGAAATGGGCTGATTTAGTTTTTTAGGGCCAATCAAATAAAGACAAACCTAGATATTTTTGACGAAAGTCAAGAAGACATTCTTTGACCTGGGCAAGGTAAAAAAATAAAATGAAGATTGGATATGATCTAGGTATAACTATTAGAACCAAGTATTTGTTAGGTTGTGGAGCTAAAAGCTTCACAAGTATGTAAATGGAGGAGGTTGCTGAGTGTCACAGTAACCGACGTCGGTCAGGCCAACCGACGTTAGTTAGAGGTAGACCAAAAGCTGCTGACATCGGTCATTCATCGACTGACGTCAGTCATCTCCAGACAGATAGAGATCGATGTCGGTCGTCTGTGCGTATTGGTCTAATTTTAGACGGACAATCAGTTTGCATGTAAAGACTAATTTTAGTCTTGAGTCTGTGTTTCTAATTATTGTAATTGGAAGTCTAATTATTGTTTGTATGGGATCTATTTAAGAGACCCAAGGGGCTATATTGTAACGGGAGTGAATGATCAAAAGGACTTGTCAAGGACAAGAACAAGGGTTCTTCCAAGTGTGTAAGATCAGTTGATCTATAGGTAACAAGATTAGGGAAGATCTACATGGTAAGTAAGGTCAGTTGATCTGTAGGGGTATGTGTGTGTAAGGTCAAAGGAGATCTGCGAGGTAGCAAGATCAAGGAGATCTACAACACAATAAGGAGCAAGATCAGGGAGATCTACTTGGAGTACTTTGAGTACTTGATGGACTAGAAGTAGGAAACAATGGTTGAGTTGATTGCCACTTACTAGTGGAGGGAACAACTCTGTGTTTGAGTTGTGGTTGTAATTGGTTGAGAGAGAGAAATCTTGAGGGAGAATTATTGTACACCCAAGAGGTGTGGGAAGAGTGTAATTTCTTCATTGTATTTCCTTATGAAAGAGTGTTAATATAAGATTGTATTGTCTCTCATATTCTTTGCTATTTCTAAATTCTAGTTACATATTACTTTTGGTTAAATTTCATGTTTAGTTGCTTATACAAAGGTAATCAATTGTGCTCTTAAGGATTTTAATCCTAATAAGTGGTATTAGAGCCTAGTTCGGAGCAGGTTAGTGTTTGTTGATTACAGGTCACTCACAGGGGTTTCTATTTGAGTGGGAGTAAAGCAATGGCAGAAGAAAGTAAGCTAAGAATGGAGAAATTTAATGTCAAGAATTATCAATTATGGAGAATGCAGATAGAAGATTATCTGTATCAAAAATATCTGTACTTACCATTGGGTGGGGTTGCATGCAAGCCCACATATATGAAAGATGAAGAATGGAATGTTCTTGATCAGAAGGCTCTGGGATCTATAAGGTTGAGCCTGGCATCGTCTGTGATTTCCAACTTATCATAGGCTAAGACAATGGTAGAGTTAATAGAATCTTTGGCAAATTTATATGAAAAACCCTCAGCTTTGAATAAGGTATTTCTTATGAAGCAATTATTTAATTTGAAAATGTAGGAAGGTGGATCGGTACATAGTCATCTTAGTGATTTCCATGGATTAGTAAATCAGTTAGTTTTAGTCAATATAGATTTTGATGATAAAATTAAGGCTCTCTTAATCTTATGCTCTTTACCTAAAAGTTGGGATAGTTTTGTAATGGTAGTTAGTAATACTGCGTCTACTTCAAAAATATTGAAAGTTGATGATGTTGTTAGTGTAATCTTGAATGAAGAAATTAGTAGGAAATGCACAAGGGAATCATCAGGTAATGCTTTAAGTGTTGAAAGTAGGGGAAGGCAAAGAGAGAAGAGCAAGCAAGGGAAATCAAGGTCAAAGATAGGTAGGAAATCTAGATCCAAGTATGGCTATATAATCTGCTGGAATTATGGAAAGAAAAGGCATGTAAAGAAAGATTGTTGGTTGAAAGAAGATCAACATGAAGGAAATGAAGAAGTAGATGTTGTAGGTATTGTTGCACAGAATGCTCTTGTATGTTCCTTAGATAAAGTGGAATCTTGGGTTTTAGAATCTGGTGCCTCTTTCCATGCAACCTCAAATAGAGAATTTTTCCATGATTATGTCCATGGAGACTTTGGAAAGATTTACTTAGGGGATGGTAAGCCTTGTCAAATGGTTGGCAAAGGGAAAGTGCAACTAAAATTCTAGACGGGAAACACATGGGTGTTAAAGGAGGTCATGCATGTCCTAGTCCTGGAGCGAAATTTGATTTCTGTAGGAAAGTTGGGTGATGAGGGTTGAATAGTAACTCTCACAGTGGAATCTTAGAAAGTTTCCAAGGGTGCACTTGTTTTAGCAAGAGGTAAGAAAGTAGGTACTCTATTTATCTACTTGTATTACTGATTCTTCTTCTGGTTTATCTACTTCAGATGTAGATGTGAAGATGTGGCTCTGTAGGCTTGGTCACATGAGTAAAAAGGGAATGGATGTTCTTAAGTCAAAAGGTAAGAGTTCAAATTTGAAAAGCATAGATCGAGATTTATGTGAGCATGGTATCTTTGGGAAATAGGTGAAAGTGAGGTTTCTCACAACTAGGTCAACAAAGAAGAAGCACAGGTTGGAGCTTGTTCACATAGGTGTGTGGAGACCAGCTCAGAGAGCTTCTATTGGAGGATCACAGTATTGCATAAAGAAGAAATTTGATGTCTTTGACAAATTTAAGAATTGGAAAGCCTTGGTTTTCATGGAGAAGATGATGGATAGAGATCAGCTCAAGGGGCTGAATAATTCTGAGCAGGGCAGTTTGGACAAGGTTATGATCCAAAGTGAGCTCATGGGTAAAAATTATCACTCACAAGAAAACACAGTTACTAACATCAGTCAGGTGAGAATCGACGTCAAATAGGCAAGAACCAATGTCGATCATGTGCAGATTGAAGTTGGTGATGTTAGGTAGTTGGACACTGATGTCGGTCAGGGAACTGACATTGGCGATTAGGAGGAATCGACATCAGTCAGGTGTAGACTGAGGTCAGCCAGAGGTGACCGAGATCAATCATTGTTAAAATGAATTTTGGGTGGACAACAAGCTGCTAAGGAGTCTCAAACACCCATGTGGAGGATTAAAAGGGTAAGTAAGCCTCAAATTCATTATTCCCCTTCTTTACACTACTTGTTGCTCACTGATGGTCAAGAACTAGGAAGTTTTGAAGAGGCAATACAGGTAGAATCTAGGAAATAGTGGGAACATGGCATGAAAGAGGAAATTGATTCCTTGAGAGAGAACCAAATGGGAGATTTGGTAGAGTTGCTAGCTGGGATGAAAGCACTGAAAGATGAATGGATTCCTAGGTTAAAGAAAGGAGAGAATGGACAGGTGAGACAAAAAGCCAGGTTATATGGTCTTGAGCAGGCTCCAGGACAATGGTGTTTAAGGTTTGACATGTGTATGACAAAGCATGGCTTTAGTCAATGTCAATGTGACCATTGTGTTTATTTTACCAGGTTGGATAATGGTTGCGACATTATCCTGTTACTGTATGTAGTGTATATGCTTGTTGTAGGGTCACACATGCAGGGATTTGCTGAGCACAAGGTAAAAGTAGCTCAGAGGTGTGCCAAGAAGGATTTAGGAGGAGCAAATAAAATCCTTGGCATGAGTATTTATAGAGATAGGGAAAGTCACAAGTTGATTTTGTCTCCAGAGGATTATGTGAATAAGGTAGTGGAGAGGTTCAATATGTAGGATGCAGAACCAGTTAGCACACCTATGGTTGGACAGTTCACAAAACAGTGTCCTAAATCACAGGATGAGGTTGAGTACATGTGTACTAGACCTGATATTACCCAAGCAATGGGAGTTGTTAGCAAGTTTATGGCCAATCCAGGAAAGGAGCACTGGAAAGTAGTTCAGTGGATTCTCAGGTATCTGAAAGGGACCAACAACATGTATTCATGCTTGCAGGGTCAAGCACTTCTCTACATGGGTATGTAGATGTAGCTATGGCAGGTTACTTGGATGATAGGAGAAGCACCATAGGATATGTGTTCATTATTGGTGGTATGGTAGTTAGCTAGATTTTAGAGATGCAGAAGGTTGCTGCAGTCACCGTGGCTAGCAAGGATAAGAACCCTGCAAAAATGTTAACAAAGCTAGGAACAAAGGAGAAGTTGAATCTTCATTCAACTTTTGTTGGTCTTCAAGATTAAACTTGAAGAGGGATACAAGCTAGGAAACAAAATTAGAAGATGTATAGGTACAGGTATAGGTGCAACTATTTATCTGTAAGTGGGAGATTGTTAGGTTGTGGAGCTAAAAGCTTCACAGGTATGCAAATGGAGGAGGTTACTGAGTGTCACAGTAACCGACATCGGTCAGGCCAATTGATGTCATTCAAAGGTAGACCAGAAGCTATCGACATCAGTCATTCATTGGCTAATGTCGGTCATCTTCAGATAGATAGAGACCGACGTCGATCGTCTGTGTGTGCTGGTGTAATTTTAGATGGACAGTCAGTTTGCATGTACAGACTAATTTTAGTCTTGAGTCTGTGTTTCTAATTATTGTTTGTATGGGATCTATTTAAGAGACCCATGGGGATATACTATAATGGGATTGAAGGATCAAAAGGACTTGTCAAGGACAAGAACAAGGGTTCTTCCAGGTGTGTAAGATTAGTTGATCTGCAGGTAGCAAGATCAAAGAAGATCTACATGGTAAGTAAGGTCAGTTGATATGTAGGTGTGTGTGTGCAGGTCAAAGGAGATCTATGAGGTATCAATATCAAGGAGATCTACAACACAACAAGGAGCAAGATTAGGGATATCTACTTGGAGTAATTTGAGTACTTGGTGGACTGGAAGTAGGCAACAATGGTTGAGTTGATTATCACTTACTGGTGGAGGGAACAACTCTATGTTTGAGTTGTGGTTGTAATTGGTTGAGAGAGAGAACTCTTGAGGGAGAATTATTGTACACCCAAGAGGTGTGGGAAGAGTGTAATTTCTTCATTGTATTTCCTTTTGGAAGAGTGTTAATACAAGATTGTATTGTCTCTCATATTCTTTGCTGTTTCTGAATTCTAGTTACATATTACTTCTGGTTAAATTCTGCGTTTAGTTGCTTATACAAAGGTAATCAATTATGCTCTTAAGGATTTTAATCCTAACAGTATTAACAATAAAGCTCCATATAGGTAAAATAGGTGATTTAGACCTAATATAGAGACCAATGATTATGAAGCAAGGTCAATAGATTACAAGTTTTCATGAATATGGTGACTGTGTGAAAACTAATGGTTTGAGATTAGTTTTCCATCTATAAAATGGACCTGGGTTCAAGTTAGAATAAATGCATATGTAAATGTGATCATAGGGAGATGTGTCTCACCTATCATCAAGGTCAATTTTCAATGAGTAGATATAGTCAGCCACCCAAAGTAGATGTGGCATAATTCTACCAATTTCAAGACATTATCCTTGTCAATAGATCATTAGATGATATCATGCAGTTCCAAGAAGACACTGGGTGGATGGATAAGGACAATGATCATTAAATTATTTTATAGAATTTGTTCTTTATTAATAATACCATGACTCAACATCATCGAGAATGCTAATCCATAAAAAGTGGTTGGGCCTTTTTCAATGCATAGCTCTCTCTCTCTCTCTCTCTCTCTCTCTCTCTCTCTCTCTCTCTCTCTCTCTCTCTCTCTCTCTCTCTCTCTCTCTCTCTCTCTTATTTCTATAAATATAGGCTTTCAATCCTTAAAATTGATACCTCTATCCCTCTTTTTGGTATGACTAGACTCTGCTAAATTTTTTACTGACACCTTTTTGATACAATAAAGATTGAATTTCATCCTTTTCTAAGCTAGATTGAAGCATGTTTCATGAATACATGTACTATGGTTAAGTGAATGTATGATACTTACTTATGTCTAAGTTTTTATCACCTTTAAAAAGTGCTTAGTAGTTATTACAGGTCATTATAAGTGTAATTTACAGTTTATTGCCCACCTTGAAAGTGGAATTTTGCCCTCTCTTACTAATTTGATAATTGGTTAATGCCTTATTCTAATTTTTTTAATGTGAGATCGATATTCTTAGGTCTTGAAAGTGTCTCATAGTGTGTATTTTCTAAGTTTGAGTTATCAAATCATTAGTGTATCACCTTTCTTACATGATTTTGTAAGTTTTGTTAAAACTATCTCTCTTTTCCAAGAAAGTGCTAGTTTAGGTTTAGTGTAGGTGATATATTCATAAATAATATAGCCTTCTCAAGAGGTTTGATATATTATTAAGATACCCATAGCCTAAGAATAGTCCCATGTTGGATTATATTTGAGTAGGAAGATATGAATAATCCCCTTCTCAGTTAGGGTGCAAATTTAGAACACCAACAATTTTGGCACAACTGATGGGACACAACTTATTTAATATAATTGAAGTTTGAAGATTGAGAAGAAGAAATTATAGCAATAGGAGAGATATACCATCATCATAAGTTGAAGATCCTTCAAGTTGTAGAATTCATAGCATCCTTCAAATGGTATTTTCATGCTAAAGGTTACAACAAGATCATCAAGTAAAGGTACTCCTTTTGAACATATTGAATTAACTTATACTTCTTATAAAATATCAAGATTCAATAGTATAAGACCTTATCCTTCAAAACAACATTCATCTTCTAGTCAAACTATTATTTTAGTCCAATCTATTATTCCTATAAGCCAAATCCCTTTTACCCAAATGGTTATTAAGAATCTAGTTTTTGTCCCTTTTAATAGGGGTAGTCCCTTGAATTTAGACCAATATGATGAAATTATTGTGTCTGCCCTAAAAATTATCCCTTTCTTATTTGGATAATGAGATAAAACTACTGCTATTGAGCAATCCAAGATGTTGCCAATCTATGTGTTGTTCATAATGTTACTCAAGATAATGTGGCTATCAAATTGCTTGTTGAATCCTTCAAGGGAAAAACATTAAAATGGTATAAGAATATTCCTTTGACCTCTATTGATACTTTTAATGAGTTAGGTGTAGCTTTAGTTAGTCAATTTGAAGATAAGTTTCATCATCTATCTTTGGTTGAACAACTGACTACCATACAAAGGTAACCTCATAAATTCATGTCTAATTTTAACCTCAAATTACAAAAGACATGGACTAGGATCTTTGAATTAGTTAGACCATCTCTTGAGTATGCATTTTTGTACTCTCTTAAGGCCCTTAATTCTGATATAAGTATCATGATATAGTCTATGGGTGATAATACCTTGACAAATACCTATGAAATTTCTATCAGAGTAGAAAATAACTTAATACAAAATAGTAAACTTGCTCCAAGGCCTATAATGGCCTTTTTCTAGAATTACATGTTCCTCCTACTCAAGTTCCCTAGATTCCATCTATAGCCTCTATTCCATCTCCAAAAGTCCAAGTTATAATTGGTGATCTAAAAAGCATGTTACAAACTTTTGGAAATGAGATTGTTCAACTCAAGAGACAATAGTACCAAGGTAGACCATATCATCAATAAAACTAGAATACTTATTAGTTTTTCAATAACCAACAACCTCCTTATCAAGGTTTTAAAGACAATAGGTAACCTTATTAAAATCAAGGAGCCATAACCCAAACTAAGCCATATGTAGCCCTTGATCCCAATATAAATTATAGTTTAAGAGCTATTATTCCCCAAAATAGATTGATGCAAGATTCAGTTTGTCAGCCTTCCAATCCTAATGAGACTCAAAATCAAGCCTTGGTATCACAAGATAATACTATGCCACAAATGACATAGGAAGAGTTCTCTATCAAAGGTGGTAAGTATCAAGACATGAATATGGTAGTCCAAGGAGAAGCTCAACAACTTTCAGGGCAGCTTGATGCTATTAATGTCAATTGGCAATTGGATGATCATATTATATTCAACCAAGTTGGTGAAACTAGCAACACAAATGGTCAAGTGGCATCTCTGACTAGAGCTAAAAGAAGAGAAATTGAGGAAGCCCAAGATGTGATCAATAATTCTAGTGTTCCTAAATTTATTTTAAGGAGTGTAAAAGATCAAGTTGCTATCCCTATACTATAGAAGATTCACAATATAGAGACAATGAAGGTTTCCCAAATGCCCTAACTAGAGAACAATTAATGGCTCAAAAGTTGTAGCCAAAGGTTAGTGGAACATATTTTAGCATAATTAATCAAATGAATAAATCAAATATTAGTATTATCATGTGGGATTACCTAAATAAATAGTTGAGAAATCATGTGGAAAATCAAAGGACATGATTATTCAAGAGCTTTCAGATCTCAAGATATCTAAAGAACTAGTTGAGAAATAAGGAACTATCTTGGCCAACTCAGACCAACAAATCAAACAACTTGATCAAAATATATATAACATGAAAAAGGTGGACAAATATAATGTCAAATCAAACAAAATCCCTCCCTTTTACTTATCTTTGATAGTAGGTGACTACTTAGTCTATAATTGTATGGTAGATAGTGGAGCTAGTAGCACTATCAGGCCCAAACAAATTGTAGACAAACTTGGTCTTGTCTATGAACCAAATACTAAAGGAATATTGAAATTAGATGGATCACCAAAAAAGATAGTAGGAATAATAAAAGGCCCAAGACTGACATTACATGCTTGCCCCAATGTTTTTATTCAACAAGATGTAGTTGTAGTGGACTTGCCTCCCTATTTTGCCATGTGCCTGTCAAGAGACTTTACTTCAAAGATTAGAGGATATTTGTTAGCTGATTGGACCTATTTAATGTTTATAACCAGGTATGGTAATAAGGTAACAATAAATTTTAATCCTATTTCAATATTTTATTTAGATCCATAAATGCCAAATATGTTGAATACTAATTATGTTATCTTAGATAAGGTACTAGAAAATAGTGAGGTGGAATCTGAATCACCTCTAGATGGAATCCCAAGTATTTTCCTTGATGAATGGGCCTTTGATCCATGATTTGGAGATAGTGAACTGGTAGTTCACCAAGTAAGGGGACTTAATATATGAAAAAACCCATTACTTAGGTCCTATAAGAAGAGATTATGGCACCTAGTTGAATAATTTCAAGCCTTCAACATTCAAGCCATATCAAAAAATAAGAACAAACATGAAAATAGGCTAGCTGTTATTGGGTCACACTTTAGTATCCCATATGACATAAAAAGGGAAAAGGTTTAATCACACATCAAGGTAGTTGTGAGACCTTATATCCTAGACAACCATGATAATTAAAAAGTATTTGAAGATGATAGCTAGATTGTCATATTGTTACAAGAAGAAGTTGAATTATCCTCAAAGAACCAAGACAAACATTTGTAGTAGTATGATGACTAGATTATGCAATTAAAGATAAATAAGTTGCTTAAAATGTTGGACAACCTTGAAAACATATTGAACAGAGATGATGAATTGAAAAAATAAAAGTTTGATTTATCAACCAAAAAATAATGCTATACAAATATAGAGATTGTAAATGGTAGGAGTTTAAAACTAGGCAAAGTTTACACACCTTCAGAGAAAGAAACTTTTATTGAGTTATGTTCAAGTTTTGTAGATGTGTTTGCATGGTAGTAAAATGACCTCAAAGGATTTGATCCAAGTCTAGATCAACATACCATTGAGTTAGAAGATGAGACTAGGCCAATCAGATAGAGATAAAGGCCTATTAACCCAAAGCTTGAACCTCTAATGAGACTTGAGCTGCATAAGCTCATTGAGTCAGCTATAATATTTCCAATTAAGCACTAACTTGGGTGGCAAACCTTATTCTAGTACATAAAAAGAATTATGAAATAAGGATATGTGTTGATTTCCATGATTTAAACAAGGCCTTTCTTAAAGACCATTATCTATTTCCATCAATGAAATACATTTTATAGCTAGTTGTAAGTTCAAAAAGGTTCTCTTTATTGAATGGTTACAGTGGATATTACCAAATTTTAGTCAAAGAAGAATACCAGTTCAAAACAACATTCACCACCAAGTGGGAGACATTTACATACATAAAGATGCCTTTTGTTTATTTAATGCTGGAGCCACTTTTTATAAGGTTATGGACATAAAATTTTAGGTTCTCCTCAAAAAATTTATTCTTTTTTATTTGGATGACATAACAGTATTCTATAATACCATAGATGAGCATATGATTCACCTCAAAGAAGTGTTTGAAAGATGTAGGAAATTTGGAGTGTCTTTGAATCCAAAAAATGTGTTTTCTCTATTCATGAAGGAAGGATTCTTGTAAATGTCATTTAAAAATAAGGTACACGCATAGATACTGATAGGATAGAATCAATTCTTGCACTTTCCTTGCCTAAACACAAGAAATCCTTGCAAAGCTTTTTAGGTAAGATCAATTTCATAAGGAGATGCATCTTAAATTTTTCTATTTTAACCTAGCCACTCACAACCATGCTAAAGAAGGGTCAGAGTTTTAGTTGGTCCAAAGGAGTAAGAAGTTTTAAAGAAATAAAAAAAGCTAGAGCTATTGATCCAACACTCCTGAACCCTAATTTTACAAAAGATTTATTCTTATACAACTATGCTAACATTGACACAATTTCAGGTATTCTCATTCAACAGAATAAAGAGAATTTAGAGCAGATAATAGAATTATTCAGTCAAGGCTTAAAATAATATGAAACAAGGTATTCTTTTGTTGAGAATCATGTTCTTTTAGTCATAAGGTCTCTTAAAAATTTTAGGTATTTATTGTTTAATAATAAGATACATTTGATGGTTACACGTCTAAGTGTCAAGGATTTTCTTTTGGACAAAGATATAAATGACAAAAGAGCTAGTTGGATAACCAAATTAATTAAATTTGATGTTGAGATCAAAGTCATAAAGCTGGTTAGAGGCAAAGGACTTTGTGAACATCTAGCCCAAGACTTACAAGAGTCTAATGAACTGGTTATGGTGTCAAATGATGAAAAACTTGCACCTGATCAGGCCTCATCTTCTAGCTAGTTCCAAGATATGGTAAGGTATCTATAGGATGGTATTTATCCTTCGCATATAACCCCTTGAAAGAGGAGATATTTATATTATAGTTAATTCCTTTTCTTCTTGTTGATAATGTATTGTTCAAAAAGAATATCAATGGCATACCGTTAAGATTTATAAAACTAGGTCAAACATAGAATTTTCTTGAGTAGTTCTATGATGGACATGGTAGAGGATATTATTTAGCAAGGATTATATCCCAAAAGATCATGAGTGGTGGGTATTATTGGCCAAGTTTATTTGATGATTATCATGCATGGACTAGGAAATGTAGATAGTGCACCATGTTTGTTGGAAAAGTGAAGCTTGCAACCTTAACTGTATAACCAATTTGAGTAAATAAACATTTTGTCTAATGGGGATTAGACTTTATTGGTCTTATCAACCCCCCTTCAAGCTCAGGACACAAGTGGATCCTAACTACCACATATTATTTTACTAGATAGACAGAGGTAGTAGCATTAAAATAAGCTAATGAAATAAATGTTTTGGACTTATATGAAGGTTTGATCATCAGATTTCGGGTCCCTTAAACTATAATTTTTGATAATGTTATGGAGTTTTTAGGATCTAAGATCAACCAGTGGGTAGTTCAACATAGTGTTTTCCTTAGTACCTCATCAAACTATTATCCATAAGGTGTTGGCCTTATTGAATTCACTAACAATAATTTGTTCAAGATCATTAGGACTATAGAAGACAATAAAATATCATGGAATATCAAATTGAAGTTAGCTCTATGGGCTGACAAGATCACCTATAAGAGGTCAATTGCTAATTCTCCATAAAAGCTAGTATATGGTAAGGAAGAAAGAATGCTTATTTATCTTGAATTCCTTACTTTAGAATTGATGTATTAGCTTGAGATTTTGGATAATAATCCAATAGAAATAAGATATGCTAAGTTCATGAAGCTAAAAGAGACAAGGCATCAGTCAATGTTGTTTATAAAAGCCCATCAAGCAACGACAAAGAGATATTTTGACAAAGGAACTTTTTCAAGAGATTTTCAAGGAGATTTGGTTCTCAAATGGGAGGAGGATAGAGCTAAGATAGGAAATCACACAGAATTTGATTCTCTCTGGAGTAGTCCATATATAGTCTCCAATTGTAAATCCCATAATTCTTTCTAGCTCATGAGGATGAATGGTGAAGAACTTCTTATCCCAGTCAATGAATACATCTTAAGCACTGCTATTAAGGAAGATTAGTCCCCTATACATAGTTATTTTTTATTTTTATCTAAATTTTTTCTAACACATTAGTTTCCATTATGTTTTATCCCAAATAAGTGTTTTTTTTGCACAATTGTTTAGTAGTTTAGTCACCTTTATTTTATTACGTTAGTTTCCCTTTCAAGTTTATTTCTTTCCCTATTTGTTGGAATTCTTCCATATTTACAAGTGAAAAATTTGTCTTATAGTAGCGTAAATGGTATATGTATTATCTATTATGAGTCAAAATGCCATGCAAATGGTTCAAGTTCTAAGCATAACAGGCATGCTGCCCAACCAAGTCACCAAAGATGTTGACCAAATTTGGTCTACATACCAAAAAAATGCATAGTCCAAGAGTTTAGTGGAAGGAGAAGGATCCTGATTAAAGAGTGGTCTAATGATTCAATATGAGTAGGCTTCATGGTGAAACAAACCATTTCAAGGTCATGGAATAGGTCTACATAAGCTTCAAATTTTTATAGTTCTTTTAGGTCTTCAAGGATTAAGAAAAAATTCTAGTACAAGTTTATAAGGGCTTATAGACCTTGGAAAATCTAAGTACAAAATGTTTTTTGGGACAAGTCTTTACTTGGGAATTCTTTCAGCTTTCATTGCTAAGTTGAATTATTTTAGACCTTTTATTTGACTAAACGTTCATTTTCTCGGGATATTTTTTTGAGCTTTTATTTTGCTAAGCTAATTTCTTTCAAGACTCTTTTTTGGCGAAGTGTTAAATTCTTTTAGACAAATTATCTGAGACAAAGTTTTCTAAGGCATGATTTCTTTCAAACAAAATGTCTGAAACAAAAGACAAAGACCTATTTATTTTTGAGAAATTATTCTGTAATAATTTCCCCAAAGACCTATTTCTTTTAGAGAAATTATCTACATCGAAAAAGTCTAAGTGTCATTTATTTTAGAAAAAATATTCAAACAATTTTCTTGAAGGGTCATTTAAAGTAAAGTGGTTTGATACAAAAATATCAAAGGGCATTTTGTCAAGCAAAGTGTTCCAAACACTTTTTTCCAAAGGATATATTTTTCAAGTAAAGTGGCCAAAACATTTTCTCGAAGGGTATTTTATCAGGAAAGTGAACCAAATAAAAATTCTGAAGGGTCATTCTAAAGGAAAGTGGTCCATTTTCAAAAGTCCTGAAAGGTCAATTTTCAAAGAAATGGTCCTATACATTTTTTTTGAAGGGTATTTTATTTAGACAAATGGTCCATTTTCAAAGTCTTAAAGGATCATTTTTTAGCAAAGTGTCCCTAGACAATTTTCCCGAAGGGTCTTTTATCGAGAAAATAAACCAATACATAAATTCTGAAGGGGTTGTTATCTTGATAAAGTACCCTATACAATTTTCCCAAAAGGTCATTTCTCATGAAAAGGGTCTAGTTCAAGGGTTTTGAAGGGTCTTTTTTCAAGGAAGGTGCCCCAAACAAAATATTTAGCAAAAGGTTTGAAGGAAATATCCCATAGAATTTGTGATCTAGGCAGTTGTGCAGACATCAATATCAGGCTACAGGAAATAGCCATTTGAATTTAAAAAGTTTAGGATGGCCCTGCAAGTGTCAAATTAAAGCATAGAAGATGACCTAAATATGTAGTGATAGTCATGCAAATGTCAAATATATTCACGTAGACATCAAAATTCCAGCCATGGTAAATAGTTTTTGGTATTTGAATGGGAGTTAAATCAATGGTCTACATTCAGTCCAAGTAAATATCTAACAACACACGTGAAGTCCAGAAATCAATAATACATTCACATGAATGTTAAATTTAGGCCACAATAAGTAACCATTTGGGTCCAAAATGTCCTGAAAAGGTTTAAATTTGGTTGAGATCTAACGATCCATGGGAGCCCTTATACTAACACATGAGATAATGATCCACATTGTAATTAAATAAGTTAAAAGATCCCCAGGTTAAAGCCCTTAAAGATCTACAAGTTGGATATGATCTAATAGTATAAGATGAACAAGCCAGGATCCAATGGTGCGCATTCATTGACAAAGAGGTGGGTCCAAGATAAATCAATGTCATGCATTTAATTTTATAGAAGATCTAATGGTGAGTAGTGACTGGTAAGTTAATGGGCCCAGGGAGATTAATGGCACATGTTTAATCATAGAAAGGTGATCAATGGAGTGGGATGAGTTAATAATTTAGTAGAATCTATGGTAAGGGCATAATGAAATGGGATGAGTTAGTTTTTGATGGCTAATCAAATAAATACAAACCCAAATATTTTTGATGGAAGTTGATGAGGTGTTTTTCAACCCAGGCAAGGTAAAAAATAAAGGAACCAGATCTTGAATATGATATAGGTAGAACTAGTAGAACCAAGTATTGCCAAAAAATTTCTATATAGGTAAAAAAGGTCATTTAGACCTAATACAAAGACTAGTGATTATGAAGCAAGGTCAAGTAGTTTGTAGGTTTTCATGAATATGGTGACTGTGTGAAAACCAATGGTTTGAGATTGGGTTTTCATCTATAGAATGGACCCAGGTTTGAGTTGGAACAAATGGAGATGTAAACATGATCATAGGGAGATGTGTCTTGCTTATCATCAAGGTTAATTTTTAATGAGAAGATATAGTTGGCCACATAAAGTAGATGTGGCATAATTCTACCAATTCTAAGACATGATCCTTGTTAGCAGATCATTAGATGATATCATGAGGTTCCAAGAAGACACTAGGTGGATGGATAAGGATAATAAGCATTAAATTGTTTAATAGAATTTGTTCTTTATTGATAAGACCATGACTCAACATCTTTGAGAATGCTAATCCATTGAAAGTGGTTGGGATTTTTTCAATGCACTACTCTCTCTCTCTCTCTCTCTCTCTCTCTCTCTCTCTCTCTCTCTCTCTCTCTCTCTCTCTCTCTCTCTCTCTCTCTCTCTCTCTCTCTCTCTCTATAAATATAGGCTTCCAAGCCTTAAAATTGATCCCTCTATCCCTCTTTTTGGTATGACCAGACTTTGCCAAAATTTGTATTGTGACGCATTTTTGATGTAATAAAGACCAAATTCCATCCTTTTCTAAGTTGGTTTGAAGTGTGTTTCATGAACTCATGTATTGTGGTTAAGTGACTATATGTTTCTTGTTTATGTCTGAGTTTTTCTTTCCTTTAAAAAGTGTTTATTAGTTCTTACAGGTCATTATAAGTGTAATTTATAGTTTATTGTCTAGCTTTAAAGTGGAAGTTTGCCCTCTCTTATTAATTTGATAATTAGTTAATTCTTTATTCTAAAATATTTATGTGAGATTGATATTCTTTGGTCTTGAAAGTGTCTCACAGTGTGTATTGTGTGAGTTTGAGTGATCATATCATTGGTGAATCACCTTTTTTACGTGATTTTGTAAGTTTTGTTAAATCTCTCTCCATTTTATAAGTAAGTGCTAGTTTATTTTTAGTGTAGGTGATAGATCCATAAGGAAGCCAACCTTCTCTAAAGGTTTGATCCATTATTAGGATACCCATAGCCTAGGATCCGTCTCATGTTTGAATATATTTGAGTAGGAAGATTGAAACATTCCTTTTTTTAGTAAGGGTGTAAATATAGAACACCAATAGTTGTAACTATGATCATACCACCAAGACTTATTCAGAGATATAACTTTGAATAGCAAAGAGAAAATGAACAATAACCACTTAGTACTAATACAAAATAAACCTAATTACAATGGCATTTCCAAGTTTGAGTAATCATGACCTAATCAAGAGAATAACCTGGATTACAATAAAAAAAACATCCACCACTTCACTAAGACCTATTCAATAAATAAAATCCAAATAGTTAAGAGCGATAACAAGTATTTAGTTCAATACATAGTCACTATTTTTAATCCCAGTTAGTAAGCCTAACTCTACAAGGTCATTGGTAGACCTAATCAAATTTATCAAGTCTGAATAGAACTAAAAAATGAATTTGCATTTATCTAAAACCTATTCAGGAAATTAAACCACTAAGGCACTTGATGGTTTTAGACACCTAATTGGTAATAGAAATCGAATTAGCAAAGGTGAAATCCTCCATTCTTTGACATACCTATTCTATAAAATGACACTCGATTAAAAAAGGAAGACTCACCAACATAAAGTAAAACCTATTCAAACTTCCAATGTTGGATTACAACTACATTTTGAACCATTACTACACATGACCTAATCGAGACCTGGAAAAGTTTGATTAGGTTTAGAAGTTTGCCAATATTTGAAAAATTGAACTTTGTCATTAAACAAAAGGAAAAAAAAATCTATAAGATAATCAATGAAGGATAAGAATGTGATAATTTAACATAAGCATGTAAGAGAATGGCCATCACAAAAATTGATAAATCACTAGGAATAACACACACAAAACCAATAAGAAGCAAATAATAACTTATAAACAAACACTATGCTTTTATGTGATATCAGATAGCTTATCTACCATGGATACTCTTGCAACATCTCAAATCCAAACAATCACACAATAGGGTTTTCTTGTATTTTTTTTATTGGTCATTTTGTGGGCTCCACCAAAATCAAGGCACATTTGGTTTCCCATGCAAGTAAAAAGGCTAGTGCATATTTCACATGCAAAGTAAAATTAAGTGAAACTTATTTTGTGAATGTTATTTTTTTGTTTTCCTCACATCCAAAAACTCAAGTTTATTTAAAATATTGTTTTTAATATTCTAAATTTGAATGAAGGGGGAATTGGCAATTATAATTTTTGTAGTCACTTGCCTAAGAGAAGGGCATGGGTTCCAAACCTATATTTTGGACAAATTTATTTTTACATTTGATTTTTTGGAATATACCTTTTTGAAAAGGGAATATTCTATTTTCAAAAGTTTGTAAATAAAAGGAGATATAAGGGTGTAATTATTTGATAAGTCCTAGAATCATTGTAATCATGAATTTATTTGGTGGGTGAAGTTCAAATCCCAATAACATTCCCTTTTTTCACCTTGATTCTTCTTTTTGATAGCACTATGGCTAAAATTATAAGTCTAATATTTGAAAATGGAAGATTAACACCAAAAAATTACAATGAATGGTTCATGAATATGGAAAACATGTTTTTTTAATGATTTGTGGGAAATAACAAAAAAATAAGCCATATTGCCCACTGAAGCCATAAAATTGTTTGAGTTCCTAAAGCATGATAAACATGCCCTTGATTTTTTGAAATCATCATATTAATTTCAAGAGATTATCCACATTGAATCCATTAAAAGTAATGTCTAGAAATCATGGAAAGTATTAAAATATCTATATGACAAATAACCTGCCTATAAAAAGATTGACCTCTTAATATATTTGTTAAATAACAAGCTTAGTACTAAATAAGTGTCTTTGAATATCTCCCCTACATGAAAAAAATGAAACAAGAGTATCCATAACTTTGAATGGTCTCATTTATATATATACCAACTTTATCAAAATGTTGTAACTTAGTGATAAGCTCAATGGTGCAACATTTGACTCTATTTATGAGTTACTCAACATGAGTGACTATTTACAAATAAAAAAAGGATCCCTACTAAAGAAGCTCACTATACAAATTCCAAGTCACATCACATAGATCATCACCATGTACAAAAATAGTTTTAGAAACATTCTCTAAAACACTCTCTAAGACATTTTCCAAGACACTCTCCACATCATTCTCAATAGTCTACATAACATTCTCATCATCACTCTCCAGGATATTTGAAACATAGACATCACCATAAACACTCTTCTCAATATAATAGTTCTTCCCATGATTCAACTTATTCTAGATCTCACTAACATAATAAAGAGCCCAAATATTTCAAATGTGGTGAAATTGGCCATCTTGGAAATGTATGTCCTTCTTGATGACCATGCTCTCCACATAAAAATAAATGTGAAGAAAATTATACAGGTTATTCTAGTGGAAAATATTATAACTATTCTAACTATTTAGGTTATTATAAAACTTCCTCTGATCATGAGGAATCCTACATGGATGAGGTTTATGGTCTTGATGGACTTGAAAACCTATTTTGAGTGATTAGTGATTCACCTATCTTATGTGAGCTACTAGGCTCAAGATTGGATCTATTATAATAGCATTTTTTGGCTTATGTTCTTTATTTCTTCTAATTTTGGCTTTCTATCCTTGATATTCATGACATGGATCAGACAAGATTGTTTGATTTTGTTTCTCTTATTGCATAGATTCTCACCTCTCACCTGATAGGGGGAGAAGATATAACATTCATTGATATTTGATCAATTTTCAGTGACAATACAAGTTATTAGGGTTTGTTAGCACCAATAATATTGAGAAAAAGTCATCAACAATTATTGGGCATTCATGAGATGTACCATATATAATATAATTTAGTCACTTTGATGGGCTTATTTATGGAACCTTATGCAGGTTGATGTAGTTGGATAGGCCTTGATCATGTTTTACTACAATATAGTATAAATGATCACATGGGATGAGTATCCCTTGATTGTGTTCATCAACCTTTTATGTCATAACTCATAGGGCAGGCCACTATATGAAGTGACATCAATTTTTATCACTACCATGAGGTACAATACACTAGTTATAGTTGATTAAGAGTTTATTTGATGACTTCAGTATCATTACTCTAGTTCTTTCATCTTCTATTCCCCTTTGGATCAAGGGGAAATTTTTTTGGTCAATTATGATCCAAAGTTATATTTAGTTTGTTTATGTATTTGTTTAGTTGAATAAATTTACCATTGGTATGTTTAGTTTGGTTAACCCATGAGTTGGTTGGTTTTTTAAAATCATCTCCTACAAGCCTTTTAAATCTTACTTGCTATGTAAAATCTTAAATGCATACATTGAATACAATTTTGAGATTATTTATCCTATTCTTAGTACTATCATATGTCTCTATGATGACCTGATAATAATTATCACCTATACAGTAAATCAAATAAATACATAAAATCAATATCAATGTTATCCAAAATCAGTCAAATTCTATAATAAAATAATATACAAAACTATAAAATCCACATATACTTACTCATAGGAAAAGGGATTAGGATCAATAGTTATTTTGAAACCCACATCTACTCCACCATGTCTTTCAAGAACATCCACCACTACCAGAAACAAAATAAGACACCTATGGGTTGAACACCATTATGTATAAACAAGGGTTCAACCAACATCATCAATATCAAGTGTATGGATAACTTGGTCCACATCAACTAAAGCTATGGGAGATAACTATATAGGAGTCGAAAAACCCATATAACCCTATAGTTTTGGATCCCTAAAAGATTAACTCAATATATATGCTGTAAGGGACACAACCTATAGGATGTCGAACTACCTAGTCAAATGTTTATATTGAAATTGCTCATACACATTGGGCCAATAGTTGTTCAACCAATAACTAACCTGAATATGTCTCAAGTTAGTCTTATCCTTTAGACATCCACTAAACCCTCTATAAGGTCATCATATAATATCACTAAAAATAAATCAATCCAATATTTGGTGGTACACCATCCTTATGCATATATTTTAGGATGTGCTCATCCATCATGAGGTGTCCCCATAGGTCAAATTACACTAATGTGCTCATCCACCATGAGGTGTCCCCATAGGTCAAATTACACTAATGTGCTCATTGGCCCAATAATGAAGAAGTGTTGATAAGCCCAAACCTCTACTAAAAACCTCTTGGGTGAATCTATGAAGGTCCATCTACAAGTGGGCAAACATGGTGTAGCCCCAAGAGTATCTCATCACATGATCCTCTATATTATAAATAAATATATGCATATGATAATAAATAAACACCTCACTACCGTCAACTACAATAATAAATCAAGGTACAAAAAAATTTCCACAAACTTAGAACATTGACCAACACAATCTCAGATAATACAAATGCATAATTTTTGAACTTTTACAAATGTAATTTTTTTCCTTTTGAGACTTACTAGGGTGGATGCATCCTCTGCCTACAAGTTGGTTTCCACTTGATCTAACTAGGTCAATAATCATAATATCTTATGTGGCATTATGTCTCTCTTAAAGCTCAAAATCTTATAGTTTCAATGTGAAAATGAAATATGATTCATTTTTTAAATAATGTGTTTATATGAGTTGACCTTTTTCTTTTTAAAAAATTCATTTTTTTAAAAATAATCCTCCAAACTTGTGCATGTGATATATTGAGCCATACATATCAAAATTACTCCCTATGAGTTGCATTGGAGCACACAAAATGTTCCCTTTTTCATGGTATTATTTTTATCACATAAATCAGACTATTCAAAAATGCCAAAATTTGCATTTACTCACTTATACACAATATCTCCTACATCATTTTTAGCCTTCAAAAAAATCCTTATAAAATATAATAAATTAATAATGTAATAAAAAAACTCAATCAAAATCTATCTATCGATATCTCAGAAAAATCCATTGCAAAATATACCCTTTATTCTTTTGTTATGACACAACTTTATTCTCTCATGCCTCGCACCAAAAGGGGGGCATCCATTAGACCTATTATTGAATATATATTAGAAAACTATATAAGATGCATAATGGTTTAAACAAGTCACACATGACATGTTATGATAGATTCAAGAATACACATAGTAATATTGGAGGCACATGACATACAGGTGCACTTAAAAATGAGATCAAATACAAAATACAAATATGCATATAATACAAACTTAGATTTTATAACAAAGTAAAAATTATTTAAAGGTTTTAAATAATTAAAAAATCAATCATGTGATAGATATTTGGCATATTCATATAGATTATTGGGTTATATAATAGGTATGTACACCCACTTGGAAAAAATTTAAGAGCACAGTCATGCACATTTGAATGCATATGAAAAATAGTTAAAAAACTAAAAGTTACATGTTTTAAATACAATTATAATGGAGTGTATATATGCATAGCATTATATATCTCTAGCACATATTTAGATAGTGAATGATACTAATTTATGTTCATTCTTATTCAAAAAATGCAAAATTTAAAGTTTTAAAGTTTTAAAGAAAAAAATAGAAAAGTCTATAAGCAATGTGGTCATGATGGGGGCATGAATATCATTCATTCATTTTTTATCATGAAATTTAGAATCCAGATCCATGTGCAGTGATTTGTTTTGAATAAATGTGGGTAATGTACATTTGTAGTCATATAAAATGTCCAAATTGGTAGCCTGAATGTGGCTTGTGACACCCAATCCATAGGTCCTTTTTGCATGCTCTTGTGACCCTTCTAGTCACCTTTTTACTCATTACCAATCATTTTTAGCCTTCTAGACGATCATTCCAACTCAGCTGGACTCTATTTCCTAGGCCAATTCTATCCCCTCATGTCTTGATCATGTAGAATAGGAGCACCATACCTAGACTATAGCATTGGACCCTAGGGTGTCCCATTTTCAGCACTCTTGTCCAATCATATTTCAATCCCAAATGGTCATTTCCATCTAATTCTTATCTTTCATCATGTCTGCCTAGTTCAAATACATTTAACCTATGAATAATAGTTTCTTATAAAATCCCATTCAAAGTTCATTTACAAAGAGAGGTGAAAATCTTACAAAGAAAGTAAGAATAAAAATAAACCACTAAGGCAAACTTTCCTATTCTCTGCATACAATCATCCAACATAGCTATAAAAAAATTCAAAACTCTCACACCAGTCCATAGCCACCTTAAGCACTCTCAATTTGGAATTTTTGCATTTACATTACACTATTACATAAAGCACATCAAGTAAGAGAACTACATATGGATTGATCCCTCTTTAGAGTATTGGTATGTAGGAAACATGCCCATACAAGGGATGTTGATCACACGTTCAATGTGTCCTACACACACTAACCCCACCTTTTCAAGTGATTCAAATCTTGTTTATCAAGCATGATGGAGGGTTAGGGTTTGAATATCAAAACAACTCTACAACATGCTCTATTGATATTCAGTACTTGAAATTTCATAGGTAGGCTCACATAAGAACAATACAAAGAAACCAAAAAAATTAGGTCTCTATGAGTAGTTTGGACAATAGCAGTCGAAGAGGACAATATCATCAGACCCTAGGGTGTCATATTTTAGATGGTCATATCCTTTCACAAAATGAAAGCAAGATTTTGATTTGTGACACTATCCTAGTCTTGCACAGCCAATTTCAGACCATGTAACAACCATTTTAGTCTATTTTAAGCTAAGTTATATTTCTCCTAATTTATTACTATTTTTAAAAAGGTAAAAAAGACATAAAATATACAAATTAGGAATGTAATTATTGCAATATTATTTACTGATGTATTAATCTAGACTTTTAACTAAAATAGGAATAAAACTCCATTATTCCTAAAATTCTTAAATCATTTGGTGAACCTGACTTACTTCATTTGTGCATAAAAAATTTAGAAACCCTAGGGAAAATTCCTTGCTGATTTTTCTAGTATTTTTTTGATTTTTCCTGCATACTTAAATCAAAATTTCACATTTATTTTTAAAATTTACTATAGTAATTTTAAAAATTATTTCCTTCAAAACCTAGTTGCTTATACTAGGTCCCAATTTTTTTCCAATATTTTTTTGATTTTTCCCGCATATTTAAAATTAAAATTCACATTTAATTTTTAAAATTTAACATAGTAATTTAAAAATTATTTCCTTCAAACCCTAGTTGCCTATACTAGGTCTCAATTTTTTTCCAATATTTTTCTAATTTTTCCTACATATTTAAAATCATAATTCACATTTAATTTTTAAATTTACCTTAGTAATTTTAAAAATAATTTCATTCAAACCCTAGTTGCCTATACTAGGCCCCAATATTTTTCTAATTTTTCTTACATATTTAAATAATAAATTCACATTTAATTTTAAAATTTACCTTAGTAATTTTAAAAATAATATCATTTAAACCCTAGTTGCACTATAGTAAGACCTATTTCTTTTGAGGTATCACCTTACACAAATCAAAATTTCTCATTTAAATATTAAAATTTACCATAGTAATTTTAAAAATCATTTTTCTTTCAAATCCTAGTTGCATATACTAAGTCCCATGCTTTTGAGGTATCACCTTAATGTTTATGAGCTTCGTATCATTTTTATGCATATTCTAGTTTGTTGTTTAGATTATATTTGTTTAATATTTTCTTTCATTATTCAATTTGTTTTTCTTATGCCACCTAAACTCCTTGCATCTCTTCCTTTGAGATGAAGTGCAAGACTTAGTGGTAACCCTCTTGAATTCACCTAGATTCCTTCAACCCGACCATATACCATGGATAAACAACCAGTTCAAATTCCTACTATAGATCCTACACATCCAAATTACACTAATTTCCATAAAGATAATTTTGAAAATGATCAGTATGAGAATAACAATGATGATACAAATACCAATGTTCATGACCCACCACATCAGGTTCTTGATCCACTTCCACGTATTGTTGATAATGATGTTATCATCAACAAAGACTTGATTCTATAAATTTTTAGAGAAAGACTCAGGGAACAACCCTGAGATCATACTCTTATCTTACTATCTATAATGGAAATTAAAAAGGCTAAGCAAGTTAAATCTTCTATCCCTTTAGAGCAACTAGTTACACATGACACTATAGGGGTAACTATGACTCATAACCCCCTATAGCAACCTAACCTTCCTATGAGGTGCCACTAGATACAACTAGTACATCTTTGTCTCCCAATGTGGTTGACCTTGTGTAAGGGATAAAATCTCTTCAATCCAAGGTGTTACATATTGAACATAGATCTACATAGGTATTGGATTCTTTTTCTCTACTTAATACACCATTGACATGTCATATTACTTTTACACCCTTTCCACCAAGTTTTGTTCAACCCAAGCTCACTCTATATGATGGAAAGGGTGATCCAGAGACACACTTGAGAGATTTTCATGTAGCATGCTTGGATTATGTGCTAAATTACTGGATACTAACCAATCTATTTCCATGAAGTCTAATGGATTATGATTTACAATGATTCTATAGTCTACCAAATTAGTTGGTTAATGCATTTAATCCTTTAGCTAACATATTATTAGCTCATTTTAGTATTAATATAGGTGATAAGGTTTATTATGACCAAGTTTCACAATAGAAACAAAGGTCAAATGAGCATCTCATAGATTATGTTCTTTAATATAAGACTATCTTGGCTAAAATGACTAGCCCCATGGTTGATCATGAATTATAGGATCTCTTCAAATAGAGACTTTTGCTTGCTTTACATGAGTCAATAATGTTCAAAAGATTCTCTCCTTCACTGATTTATGTCATACACTAAAGGAAAGGGAAGTCAAATTAATTTTTAATGGGAAAACTCAAGTACACAAGCATATCAAAAATAACAAACAAGAGTAATAGTAAAGTCCCATACAAAGTAAAGGTTAATGATAGCCAAAGTCAAAATTAACCTAAAATTAATGTAGCTTCAGATCCCCCCACAATGAGTGGTTTTATCAACACTTCCTTGGTGAACTTTTACCAATCTACCAGTATCTCCAGCTAGAGTCTTACAATAGCTATTAGAATGTAATATCATATATCTCACTCCTATTTAGGAAGTTGATCCAACAAAGCATCTTCCATGAGGATATGATCAGAATGCATTTTGAAATTTTCATAGGGCACCAAGACACACAAAAAATAGATGCATTAGTTTGAAACACAAGATATAGGACTTGATAGATGGCAATTTTATTGATCTTGGCACTCCAGTTGAGCCTCCTCAGGCAAAGCAAACACAAGACAAGGCTTTAAATTTTTTTCTTAAATCTTTTCCCATAGAATTCTAAATAAGAGTTAGGGGATACATCATGTGTTCATCATGCATATCATGCACACCCTCCACTAGCTACATATTAGACACCTTTAGTTGAAACACATCCTTTGAGAAACATGATTGGTGTATATAATTCCAAAGTTCTAGCTAGACCTTCCATCTCCTTTTTAGAGTAAGAGATAGTTAAGGATGATTCAGATTACCATGCACTATTTCTAAGAGCTTACATTAATCATCATCCCATTCATAGTGTTCTCATAGATAATGGATCTAGTGTGAACATGTGCACTATGACATTACTATAACATTTAGGATTTTTAGAGTAGGATATTACCCCGATTGACACATTAATCAATGGATTTAATGGGCACATACAAAGTTCATTGGGTGAGATTTTACTTTCTCTATAGGTTGGTCTAACACATGTGGCCACACCATGTATTATAGTTCATAGTGCATGATTCTTTGATATGTTGCTTGGCTGACCATGGATTCAAAAACTTTGATCAATACCTTTTATAGTTCATAAATGCATGAAATTAATTCACACTAATTAGGTTATTATAGTTGGTGGAGTTCAACATGAGTTACCACTCCCCACTTTAGATCCATCTCCTACTTTACAGTTACCAATTTTAGCTTCTCCACCAATTACAGTGCTTCCTCCAATTTAGATTTAGCCATAGTCGAGGCCACCATCACCAACACAGAGAGTTCATATACTTCCACATAGGCCTATTTTAGAGAAACCATAGTTTTAGGACTCTAGACAATTTATAGCTATAGTATTCACACCTAGAGAAATATCATTGAGGTTTCATGCCTCTACACATAGAACACACTTTCAGAGAGATTCTTCTACCACCAAATGGGTCCCTAAGATCCCTATAGTTGCATCTATTTGTTAGAGTTACAGGAAGACCCCACAATCAATTTGCACTATAGATATTTTAGAACATTTACAACATACATAGCTTTTAGAGCCATAATCTTATCCCTTCCATCATGCTTTAGGATCATGCATGATACCTCTCCTTGATACAAGATACCATGATAGGGAGTCTCTCATGAGACTCATCAATTAGTATCATTTCTTCTTAGCTTACTTGTACATAGCTTTTTTCAATTTTTTGCACATAATTTCTTAGCCTTACTTGTACATAGTCTCCTTATGATTGATTTTACATAACTTATTTCAAAAATACCAAAAATAATACAAAATTTCAAAATACAAAAAAATTCAAATAATCTCAAAATACCAAAAACATTTCAATTATATGCATCATCCATGCTTTACATTTCTACTACCATGCTAAACTTGCATTTTGATATTCTATGTTATTTTTTTATCAATTTATCTACATTACCATGCTTCACTTGATATTATTTGAGTGTGTGTAGTGACACCTAGATCTTATTGCTTCACTTTACCCATTGAGGGGGCATCTTACTTCTACATTCAAGACATACATCGATATATCTACCCACTGGGGGCATCTTCTACATGACTACACCATCCAGGTTATGGCATTCCTACACCACACACTTTAGTTATCATATTGATGTACATTACTTACTAGATTACATAAATTATTCTATCGAAAGTCACTAGTGTATATCACTTATGTATTTCTTAGCATCTACCTAGTCTTGTACTACATGTTTTACATACTTTCACTTCTTACTTTGATTAGTTGGATGCCATTGTATTTCCATCATTTACATGCTTTCCTTTCTTGATTTGCATAGCTAGATGTGATTGCATTTCTTAGTTCCTATTTTATCTCTTGTGTGTACCTTAGGACATTTGCCAATGTCCTTTGATTCTATTCTTATGTGTGCTTTAGGACATTTGGCAATGTCCTTTACTTGTACTCTTTTATGTGATTGTGGCCCTCATGCTAACCTTACATGTTTTCAATTATGTGTATGTGAGAATTTGAACATGCCTTATATGTTTGATTTCTAGTTTGAGTGACATGTGCCCATGTCCCTTATTTTCTTGGCCCCTTGGCCACTCTTTTATGTTCCTTGCTTCTTTCCTTATGTGCTTGTTGCTTGTTTGTTTCTCACTGTTTACAATGCCATGATCTATATCATGCATTTTATTGATTTCTTGGATGCCATGATGGACATCATGCTCCATCTCTCCTCAACAACTAAAAACTAAAATTTCTAATTTCAATTCAGTATATTACCACATGCTATTACATTTTTACATCTATATAGGCATACACTTGTTGATCTAACAATATCTAAATACAAATTATGTTATATCTTGAGACATATTTTTGATTATCATTACTATATCATGTATTTTTCATCATAACACACTTACAAGGCTCTTTATTTTGAGGGTAGTCATTTTAGGGTCTTCATTCCTGCCCTTAGAAGAGGGGGAAAAAAATAAGGGTTTTGTCACAGAGATCAGAGCCTCTAATGGTAAAAAAATTAGTTTTTAGAACACTTAGAACAACAACCAAAACCCAAACTAGGTAGAGTAGACCAAAAAATAGTGATGAACATAGAAAAATTATTAGTAATAGCAAAGGATAAGAGCACCATAATTAGACTATAATGTCAAATAATAGGGTGTCCTATTTTTGGCACTCCCATCCAAACAAAAAAAAACTTATATTTTCTAGAAATAGGTAGAAAGGTAAGTTCAGTTATAGTTTTGTCAGCAATAGTACAGTTCAAAATCAGTAGTTTCAATATAGTTTTTCTTAGAGAATATAGATATAGGGGTCATCATGCATGACATGATGGCTCTTGCTTCCAATTTTAGATAGGGTAGTTAGTATAACTTTTAGATCAAAATCCATGTTATAGACACCAATTATTGGGGGTAATGTGCATGACACATTAGATTTATTTTCTTTCTGAGTTTAGTATATTACCCATGCATTATTAGTAGTTGCATGCCTTATTCCATCTACAGGTGGTTAGCATCATTCTCAAGTGGATTTAACATAAGCCTAATTCCTAGTTTCAAAGTGGCTTTCATACAAGCCTAATCTCTATCTCTCAAAGTGGCCAAGATTAGCCTAGTTTTTAGTACACATTCAGCTACCCACACCACATTATTAAATTTTAGACCATTCATGAAATTCAAGAGCCATCTCATATGACACACATTCATACTAGTATTAGTTCATAGTTTCACTTAGTGGGCAATGATGGATCCAAAGGACTAGATAGCTTTTGTATTCTTGAGGCACCTACTTAGAGGGATTAGACACAAAATCCAAATAGTGATTAGCACATGCATGATCACATAGCTTAATTTAGTGGGTGAAGATGGAGTCAAAGGGATAACCTTTGCATTCTTGAACCACTCTTGGGGAATTGAACACTCAGATCCATTCATGATATTACTCTCGGTACAACACATACCCAACATCACTTAACACCACTCAACATCACAATAGGTTATGTATTGGTCTATGTACCTAGTGAGGTGTATTCATTCCTTTCTCTTCCTCTCTCTCTCTTTTACCCAAATTTTTTACATTCTTATTTTAGACATAGTATGTCTAGTAAGAACAAATATACTCTTTATTTTATCTTAAAAATTTGTACTTCACGATGTGCTCTCTCTACACATACTCAACATCACACAACTTCATGGGATTCACCCTTATATGTAAGTTTAGGTATGATTTCTATTTTTCTTTTATCCTAGTATTTTACTTTGTTGCATCACTAGAATAAGGGGGGGGGGCAAATGTAGTCATATAAAATGTCCAAATTGGTATTTTGAGTGTGGCTTATGACACCCAATCTATAGGTCCTTCTTGCATGCTCTTGTGACCCTTCTAGACACCTTTTTGCTCATTACCAGTCATCCATAGCCTTCCAAACAGTCATTCTAGCTCAACTAGACTCTATTTTCTAGGCCAATTATATCCCCTAGGTCTCAAGCCTATAGGATAGGAGTGTTATACTTGGACTAAATTCCCAGACCCTAGGGTTTACCATTATTAGTGCTCTTATTAAATCACATTTTGAGCCCAAATGGTCATTTTCATCTGATTCCTATCCTTCATGATGTCGGCCTAGTATAAATACATTTAACCCATGACTAATAGTTTCCTATAAAATCCCATTCAAATTTCATTTATAAAGAGAGGTGAAAATATTACAAATTAATCAAGAATACAAACAAAACACTAAGGTAAACTTTCCAATTCTCTACATACAGTCACCCAATATAGCTAAAAACATATTAAAAAATCTCACACCAATCCCTAGCCACCTCAACCACTCTTAATTTGGCATTTTTTCATCTGCATTAAACTATTACACAAATCACATTAAGTGGGATAACTACATATGGATTGATCCCTCCTCAGAGTATTGGTATGTAATCAATGTTCCCACACAAGGGATGTGGATCACACGTTCAATACATCTTACACACACTAATCCCCCATTTTCAAGTGATTCAAATATCATTTATCAAACATGATGGAGGGTTAGGGTTTTAATATTAAAAAAACTCTATATTTAGCTCCATCGACATTCAACACTTGAAATTTCACAAGCAGGCTCACATAGGAACAATGTAAAGAACCTAAAAAAATTAGGTCTCTATGAGCAATTTAGACAATAGAGACAGAAGATGATAATAACATCAGACCTTAGGGTGTCTTGTTTTTGATGGTCCTATCCTTTCATAAATAAAATCCAAATTTTGATTTGTGACACTATCCCAGTCTTGCACAACAAATTTTAGATCTTGCAATAGCCATTTTAGCTTGTTTTAAGATAAGTTATATTTCTCCTAATTTATTATTATTTTTAAAAAGGTATAAAACATAAAGAAAATATAAAAATTAGGACTATAATTATTGCAATATTATTTATTGATTTATTAATCCAGACCCTTAACTTAAATAGGAATAAAACTCCATTATTCCCAAAATTTTTAAATCAACATTCAAGTCTAGTGACACTCAACACCCTTGACATCAATTCTAGTGAACCTAACATAGTTCTACCTTTTTGTGGGGTCTTATATTGGGTATCATTCCTTATTTTTGAGATTTAGAATAATTCACATTTCCAACTCATGGGATTGATTATCTATATATAAAATTTGAGACTTGATCACTCTCATCTCTTCAAAAATACTTTAACATAAACAACTACATTCTTTGAGTGCCTCAACAAGGGGGCACATTTTCCCTAAATTATTATCAAGCCAATATTATCATGCGTATAGTGACACTCAATAACATATTTACTTTTTACCACTGAGGGACTATTATTTTCCTAGGCTAGGAAATGAACATGACTAAAAACATCCTTATATCCACTTGGAACAACATAGGCATTCTATTTAAGTAGCATAACACAACATACATAAAGGTGTACTCTCTCTTTTCTCTTTATTATTGAAAACTCAAAATTTGATGGAAAACTAGATAAAAATTATGTATACTAGAAGAAAACTGATGGAGGATAGAGGAGAGTATAGAACACTTATGGTCTATGAGTTTTTAAGGTTTCCCCTAACTCTCATCACATTATCGATTTGTCCAATCTAGGAAAGAGTCATTGAAAACACATTTATTGTGCTAAGTCAGGCTACCCATTTGAACCTTGGATAAAAGGTCACCTTCCCATATATTAAATTTCCACCACCATTCTTCTTACATAGTTTGATGTAGGTACCACTAACGGGATTTAGAGTAGCCATGGCACCTAAAAAAGCTCAAAAGTTTACCCTAAAATTTTACCATGAGGTATTGATTCTAAATCTAAGACTCCTCTTCTAGATATGGTTCTAGACCTTCCAAATTTGATAAGGAATGCATTTATTTAAAAAAATTTACCTTTATTGCTTATTTTGTGGGTAAAGTCCTCTAGAGAGCCTCTTAAAGCAATGGGTTCACAACCATTGGCAAGGCCATGGGGAAATTAGAAGAAGTCTAAAACCTAACCAATGGTTTCTTCCTATTTCAGTTTTCAAACCTTGAAAATTGTAGAGCCATTATTAATCATGTCCCTTGGTCCATTTTCAATATCCTAGTGGTTTATTCTCATTGGACTAGAGACTTTTAAGTCTTTGAACAAGAAAAACTTAAAATCCTAGTCTGGGTAGAGTTTTCAAGCTTACTTATGCATATATGGATTTTTTTTGACTAGCTTATCAATCCTATGGGCTACTTCATCTGAAATGAGCAACCAAATTTATATACATCTTGACCCCAGAGAAGGGTTTGTGTTGAGATTGACCTAGCCAAGTATCTTAAATAATCCATTGATATTCAAGTTGGAAACAACCATTTCTCTTAGTGTGTCCTATACATTAACCTTATTTAAACTTGTTTTAGGTGATAGGATTTGGAACACATGATAAGGGAATGCCCCCTAATGGTCCCCACCTACATTTTCTTAGGATAAAAGTGGGTTTGATAAAAAATCCCCATCCTATGATGGGTTGACCATGATGTCCAATAGGAAGAATACCACTGCTAGTGGAAATAACAAACCTCATAATCCATCTATTTTTTGACCCTTACGAGGTCTATGTTTCTTATCCCCTTCTACCAAAGCTTAGACACCACATCAAGTTAAATCCCCACCTCTCATTTCTTGGTCATCGTTGGTGGTTACTCAGTTTATGTCTTTGCCATCGCCTACCACACTAGCTCCTTTGTCATAACCCCTTTCAGGGGTGAATGAATCATATTCAAATCTAGGGATTATAACCCTCAACTAAAAGGCTATCATATGCCACTCATGTAGTCCCACTCCCTCTATAGATGAAGATTATGTGCTACCTAAAATGCATCCCTTCAATATGGGAGATTTTTCTCTTCTAAGATCAGCTTTCAATTAGTTTGCAGCCCTCTCAGACCTTTCTAAGGGAAATGATATGAACTTGGATGTTTCCAAATGATAGTTTATTATTAGAATTTTCGAAGACTCACTGATCTAACTCACAAGTATATGGTTAGAAATAACTATCATCATTTTTGTCACATGAAAATTAGTGGCATGAAATAAGTCAAAATTTATGGCTTTTTGCTTCATTCTGTAGCTTGCACTATCTAGCCTAGGGCTATCTATTAGGCTCCTTATCATGAGTCTATCTAGGGGGAGTTTTCACCCTGATGGCACCTGAATTAGATTTAAATATCATTTCTTTAGGTTTTGACCCCACCCATCAAGTGGTCTAGACCCTTTTTGACTTTGATAACTACATCAATGGCTTTTTAAAACTATATGTGTCTAATGATGTTGTTGAGTGCACCCTTCTCTAGAGATGGCTAGTTTATTCCCTCTTATATGTGCATTGGATTTTATGTGGTGACTTTAATATGATTAAGTTTTTGGAAAACAAGGAAGGTCACCTTCCCATAAGAGGTATACATGAGAATAGGAAGCTTGGTTCTACTTGCATAATAAACTTGGGGTCTTTGACCCAAAACATCATAGATGGGGTGTCACCAACTCCCCATGGTTCACCTAGTCTAATTTATGATAGGGTGAAGATCAAGTACTCAAATTCATTGATCATGCCCTCTTGGTTGAGAAATAACTTTTATTTTTTGCTCTTATCAATGGATGACTTGTGGTTGTCATTCTAGACACTTATTATTTGACCACCATCCTATTTTATTTCACATACATTGGACTTATCCTAAGGTGAAACAAAATAGCTCCTAGTTCTACCTCAACACTGCTCACCTCAAGCATGAGAGGACTATGGAGCATATCACCAAGATTTAGAATTTAGCCCTTAGACCCATAAGGAACACTGGTTGGATTGAGTGGTAGTTTAAAACTATAACCTAGACTATAGCCTTACTATAGATTTATGGAAAATAAGTGGCTATATTTAAGCAATGCATGAAAATGTTACAAATCATGAGTATCTTAGGGTCTCACAAGAGTTAGAAGCTACATCTTTAAACTCTCATATGTAGACTTAGGCTACCATATGGAGGCAAAGGATCTAAATTATATATACTTACAAGGATAGAAGAGCACAAATATAAGCAAGGATGCATTAGTTGAAGGTATGTGAAAAAGTTACCAAAGATTAATTTGCTTTCCTTTAGTCAAGGCAAGATACGAATAAAATCAAATCCATTAGAAGTGATTCAGATAGGATTACTAGGATTTTAGATATCTTCTAATCCTTTGTCCAACACTAACATGGTATCTCTATTACATAACCTTCATCACCTACTCATGAGGCTGCCCTCACCCAATGCCTTGATGTGGTCCCCTATAAACTTTCAAAAGCTCATAGAGTTGCCTATGATAGACTATTTAGTGTTAATGACCTTAAGGAAGCTATCATGTAAATGGATGCTGATAAAGCCCCAGGTGTTGATGGATTTCCTTATGAGTTCTATCAAACCCTATAGAACATGGCTGAACCTAATCTCTATAGAGTTTATTTTGAAGTGATATTGGCCAATTCCTTAGGCCACCTCATCAATCAGGGCATCAAGTTCATTCCCAAGACTAGGGATCCTAAGGTAATTACCAACTAGAAACCCATTACTTTTCTTAATGTTTCATACAAAATAATTTCCAAACCTTTAGCTCTTATAATTAAACACTTACTTCCCTTAATTGTGTGAAGTGATCCAACTAGGTTCTTTTAGCATCAATTTATTTTAGACAATGTTATTGTTGTTTGGGAGGGCATGAAATGGGCTAGAATTTCCAACTAGAAGGCCTTGTTCATTAAGATATAATTTGAGAAAGTATATGACCATATTAAATGGCCTTTTATTATTTACATGTTATAGGCACTAGGATTTGGCCCCAAGTTTTTCCATACTATCAATATGTTATTTCAATATGTTGGGGCTCACATCACTATCAACAGCTCATAGTCTCAACTTTTTGAGCTTCACAAGTCTATTAGATAGGGGTTCCCACTTATCTCTTCACTTTATATGTTAGTTGTTGAAGGGTTTAGTTATCTTTTAGCCAATTATGCTTCTAAAGTGTTGGTCAAAGAGATTTATCTACCTCATTCAAACCACCAATCAATCAATGGGAACTTTGTTGATGACTCCTTTCTCACCCTATAAGAAGATGAAAGCTTTGTAAAAAATTCCATGGAATGTCTAGATATTTTTTGCCTTGCCTCTGGGTCATCTATTCAGTGGCATAAGACCCAATGATACTTCCAATCTTTGTCACCCAAACTCCTTGAATGGAGGGATATATGTGGAAATGGATCCTTTTAGGGGTATAGTTTAAATTTTAGGTATTCCTTTTGCTTTTAAAGCTTCCCTTGCATAATTTGGTCCCATGTGGTCCAAAAAGTGGAGAAAAAAGTCTCTTTCTAGATTATTAAGCCATTGACATTAGTCGGTAAATTCTAGATTTGTTATAAGGTGCTAATTATTACTCATGTTTACTACTCTTCTTGTTGGGCACTATGTCTCCCATGCTAAGAAAGAGAAGTTGTGGAGAGAATTTCTATGGTCTAACTCTGATGGCTATTAGGGATTTCATTGAGTCTCCTAGGCCATATTTTTTCACCCTAAAGAAATTGGTGGGTTTGGGATTATCAACATAAAGCTTTAGGGAACCACTATTGGGTCCAAATGGATCATTACAATTTTAGAAGGTGATAAATCCTAGAAAATTTTACTCTGAAAATTCATATCTCAAGGCTGCCCTCTTAGTATAAAATCCTAACAAAGCATAGGCTTTCAAAATGCACTTATTTTTAAAGTATCTATCAAATTAAGGGGCATGTTTATCATGTAGAGTATCTGGAAGGCCTAGGAAAATCTCAAACCTCACCTTATTTAGATGGGGGAGGGATTTAGAAGTAGTCTTTCTCTAAACTACCAATCATTTTCGTGGTCTCTTCAACTAACTTTCATAATGTCCCCTTTGACATGGTCCCCTAGATTAAAAACTCAAGATTATTTAAGAAGGGTATTCTCATGATTGGTGATCTATTTTATAAGGTTTATAGGGATTAGCTTCATTGGTACACTCTAAAGGCTAAATTTTAGCTTAACAAGGAAGATGCATAATCCATTACTAAAATTTAGAGCTCCATCTATGATGAGTACTTACACAAGATCAAAATTTACTCTCTCACACCATGGTGGAAGGATTGGACTTAGACCATGACCATGATATTATGCCATTATTATCGCTAGATGGGATACAATTTATTAACCCCTCTACACATTGACACATAGGCTCTTAATCACTTTTGGTCTCTCCAATCCCTTCATTGGGTTTGGGCCAAGAGGTTTGATTAAATTTGGGAGGCTTCTATTAAACCCAAAAAGACTCAATTCCTTTGATGTAATATCTACTAGAGTTTTCCCATGGGTAATTGGATTAATCACATGGGGGTGCTTACTCCCACTTGCCCAGCCTGTCAACACCCAAAAACCATCAAACACCTCTTCTAGTTTTTCCCACATGCTCAGTAATCCTGGAGATGGATTCACACCCTTTTCAAACCCTTTAAGCCTGAGATATTCACCTAGAAAATAAATCTATTGGGGGACTTAACCCTTTTACCTACAAGATGCAATATATTCTAGAAGATTTTCCATATGAATATTTTATTTCAGATTTGGAAATCTAGAAATCAAGCTTGTATTAATAATGAGATTATGGAGAATTTTTTTATATAACTAACAAATTTATTATGATTAATAACATTACCATATATATTTAGAGTTAAACATATAAATTTTAGTTAAATATTCATCATATATAACTTATTCTAGACCACTGGGGGAATGCTCCTTGTGTAGTCATCTATGAGCCACCTGATCCCCTTCCTTGCCACTCTCCTTTTGGGGGTCATAGGCATAGGGGAAAGCATCACTGCTATCTAAATGGAGGTCTAAAATTTTGAGGAGATCCTCTCCTATCTCTTACTACACATCTCTTTTTAGAGGATCTGATAGAGGTAGAGATAGTGGTGGTGGGGGGTGGAGACCCCCTCTATAGGACAAGTTACCATATCTGGAGCTAGCCATCTCTCCCTCTCATAGAATGATGCTAATACTAACCAACAAGCTGATGGTTGGGACCCATTCCCTATGGATGATGATACCCCAAATCAAGATGGCTAGGGTGGGAAACCTTAGGACCTTCCACCTCCACCTCCTCTTTTGATTGCCATATTTGCAGTTGTTGCTTAGTTTTTTCCTTGATGTTTATGCTCTTATATTATCTTTTTTTGGTTGTCACACACTTAAGTTAATTTAAATTTGGTTTTGGGCTACCTATGGCCAATTTTTTTCAACTATGGTTTCTCCCAAGGCTTTTAATAACTCAGTTTAGTATTCAGGGTGTGATTTTTCCACCCATTATATTGTATGAATAGTGTTATACTATTGGTTTTTCATTTAAATAAATAGAAAGTGTTTTTCAATCAAAAATTCAAAATTCAAAATTTGTTGATTTTTATATATGAACATTGACTACTACATGTGTTATTTTAGATATTTCTTTATAGTGTAGTTAGCATAAAAATCACAATTCCAAGGCAAAAATATAAGGTGTGTCAGACACACTAAGGTTCTAGTTATTTCATTCACTCTAGCAATTTAATGACTAGAATAAATGGAGGGGAAATGTAGACACACAAGTTTGTTACAAGCTCATACTTTAGGTAGTTCATTGCACCTTTGATACACATAGACTATTGGAAATGAATGAGGCATATATTGAGGCATTTTACTTGAGTATTTGTTTATTCTAATTTATGAGTCTATCTACCAGTTATTTATCTTGCCAATTTGTCATGGGGATCCCTAGTCTTATTCATTTTTCGTTATGGACAAGTTCATAATAACTAGATAGGGGTATCCTACGTGTTATTCACTTAGTGTTGATTTTTTGAGGCATAATTTTTAGAACTTCTTTCGGGGCATGTTTCATTTTATTCTTATTTTAGGTCAGGTTTTGCATGCCAATGGGTCATAGATTTAAAATAAAAACATATATAAATACAACGGTCCTTTAAGGCATTAATGATATTTCTCCTCACTCTCAAAAGCTATCAAAATATTTCCATGTTCTATCTATAGGTATATTGAAGCAATATTCAAAGTTGAATCTTCATCTACATAGTTATGATAAGGGAAGCATGGATTTGATCATTAAAGGTACATTATGTGTAATTTTGGATCTAAATATGTATCTAGGACCCTAATTAATACATGCATATGTGGTGAAGTAATTAGTTTGATGTTTCAATCAATTATGGATAAGTCTGTGAATAATAGACCTAGGTGCACTACACTCCATCCACCTAAAATGGATCTATCCATAATTATTTTATAATTATGCCTCTGACATGTCATATATAGATCTAAATTTTACTTATCTACTTCTAACTATAGTCTATCATAGTCAATTAGGACAAATCTACAATTAACAAAGTCAAACACATTATGCTTCCATCCACTTATAGTAGCCCAATCCACAATAAATTTTTGATATTGCACCTAATACCAAGCCTACATAGGAAAATATGAATAGTCAATAGGTATCAACATGTGGGTTAAGTATATTCCTTGATAGTGTCTTCCTAAAATAATAACTTATATTTTTAGAAATTTTAAAAAT